>JAVJIF010030166.1:0-600000 GCA_038442645.1 Agave tequilana | reverse complement strand
CAGCCCTATTTTTGCGGACTGCCATCATGATCGTGTTGGCCCAAAAGGTTACACTCTCCATTTGTTTAGAGTTTTGATGATAACAAAACAAATAAGAGCTATTTGGTACTAATTAGTTTATTTAAGATAAGTTTCAGGTTAGTACCATATTTGGAGACCATTGCTTAGCTATTGCAAGAACTTCTAGATTCATGAAGCAAAGAAGGCGTTTTGCACATCAAGGAAGGAACATAGAAGAGAAGGCTCTAGCAAGGCAGTGCATGGCTTAAGACTTCAAGATTGCTTAAGATAATTCATTAGATTTGTTTCTAGTTTTATAGTTTTGTTAAAGAATAGTGAATTGGCTTGAAGCTCCATCACACACGTTTTTGCACACATCTTATTTCCAAAGATATTTCCTAGAATATGTACAGAATATTTTTGGATACAATCTTCTGGCTACAAAACTCATTTTTATGGTTCATATATATCTCTATTCAAAACTACTTTGTTTAATTTTAAATTCCCTTCAAAATTCTGTTTCTGTTTTGACTTTTGACCTGAGCCGGTCGACCGACCGGCCGACCGACCCTGTGTCAGGTCAAGTCGGTCGACCATCCCAGTCGACCGCGGTTCTGGCAACAGGTGCGTATCCGTGTGCACGTTTCCCGGTCGACCGAGCGGTCGACCGAAACCTGCCTGACTGTAAGTCGTTTGCTCTCTGTATTTTTCGGTCGACCGAGCGGTCGACCGAGAGCCGGCAACGGCTCTTATTTTTTGAACATCGGTCGACCGACCGGTCGACCGAAAGAGCCGTTTGAACAGTAACGGCTATTTTCTGAGCTGTTTTATTTTTTGTCTTTTTCTTTCTAAAAAGGGTTTAAATGATATTTGCTGATCCTAATACTTCCTAATTAGCCTTAAGTGAGTTTATCTTTAAACCCTAACCCTCTACTATAAATAGGGGTGTTTAGGGAGAGGTTCTTTACAACAAACATTTGCAAAAATTTCAAAAGTTTAAGGCATTCAAAAGAGCTTAGTTTCTTCGTTTTTGTGCTAAAATTCTCTCATTTTCTGAAGTGTTTTTCAAAACTCTCTGATTTAGTTTTCATTTTCCACTTACAAACAAGAGCTTCAATCCTACTCATTGTTCTATAAGGATTTTTGTAAGGGAAGAGATTTTTTCAAGAGAGAGTTTGTGGTCTTCTGATCACCAAGAGATACTTGTACTTGAGATTATGGAGTTGGGTACTCTGATGTATTTGTAACATCTTTGTGAAGTTATAGTGGTTAGAAATCCTTCTGGGGAAGGCAGGGACGTAGAGCTGGGTGCTCGAATCTCAGAAAAATTCTCGTGTTTGCGTTTGGTTTACTTGCTCTTGCTTCTTACTTTACTTTCATTGCTCTTATTACTTGCTTGCTATTTTCATTGCAATATTTACTTGTTTTCATTCATCTTGTCAATCATAGTCCCATACAACAAGATTGCATTGTGCACCTCCAACTCATATCCAGAGGAATCACGAGGAAGGAGTTCAGAGCCCTTCACGGGGAATCCGGCTTCTAGTCTTGTTTTGGGAGATTGTTGCATCATAATGTTTATTTGTGCATTGATTAGCATTATCACCTATTCACCCCCCTCTAGGTGATTTTCAATTGGTATCAGAGCATGAACTCTAGGTTTGGCTTAACATCCTTAGAGAGATCCTAAAAATTTGCTAATCAACATTTACATTCATCCATTCATTCACTAGTAAACATGGCCGATAACATCAAAACCCCTCCTAAATTTGATGGACTTAATTTTCCTATTTGGAAGGTTAGGATGACTATTTTCTTACAATCTTTAGGTAGCCTAGTTGCTAAATCCTTGACCAAACCCTATGTTGTACCTGATAGTGATGAAAGCACTTGGACCGAATTTACCTTTAGAGAATATGAGACTAACTCAAGGCCCAAAACTCCCTCCTAACCGCCTTGAATGAGGATGACCTTACACGAGTTATACATTGCCAATCCGCCTATGAGATTTGGCAACATTTGTTGGTCACGCACGAGGGGACATCACAAGTAAAGAGAGCTAAGATAGATCTCTTGAGGTCCCAATATGAATCTTTTAAAATGATTGATGATGAATCTATTGATTGCATGATTACAAGGTTTACTAAAATCACCAATGCTCTTTTCTCTTTAGGTGATGATATTTCCAATGACCAAAAGGTGCGAAAAGTGATTCGGGCTCTTCCTTCTTCATGGGAGATAAAGGCCACCACCTTGAAAAAGTTGAATGACAAGGACGAAATGGACCTCATTAGTCTCATTGGAAACTTGAAGACTCATGAGATGGAAAAGAAGGCAAGAGAAGAAGCCGCTCCTCTAAAGAAGAAATCCATAGCCTTCAAGTCTTCCTCCACTCTTGATGACGAAGAAGAAGATGAAGAAGAAGATGAGGAGCTCTCCCTTCTTGTGCGAAACATGAAGAGAATGTACCGTAAGAACAAATTCAACTTTAGAAGGAAGTTTGAAGGAAAAGAGGAGAGGAGGATCATTTGCTACAATTGCCGAAAGCCCGAACATATCATGGCGGATTGCCCGGATTTCAAGAAGAAGATGACTTCCTCCTTCAAGCCAAAGAAGCCGGTGGAAAAGAAAGCCTACAAAGCCACATGGGATTCGGAAAGCGAATCCGAAGACGAGGTGGACACGGCGAATATGTGTTTCATGGCAAACACACCAAAGGTAACCCCACAACCTCTTGATGAAGATGATGAATTAACTAAAGAAGTTATTGTACATGCTTTTGTTGAACTCTCGGAAACCTATGATAATAAAAAGATTGAATGTTCTAAATTAGAAAAGGAAGTTGCTTTTCTCAAAAATCAACTTGCTATTGTTTCTAGAGAAAAAGATGAAATTTCTTCCAATCTCATTTCTACTTAAAATGAATTTAGTGCTTACAAAGTTGCTTGTAAAGCAAAATTTCCTAAGATTGATGAAAAAGAAATTTCTTCTTTAAAAACTAGAATTGTTGATTTTGAAAAGGTTTTGAAGGATTGTGCTTTTAACACTAAGAAACTTGAAGAAATATTTTCTAAAAAGCACACTTCTCATGTTAAAGATTCTCATGTTAAGATTCCTCATGCTCACACTTCACACAACACTCATGCTAAATCCACACATGCTCACAAGTCTCACACTCACTATACTTTTAAATATGGTAGAGTGTATAGATGTACTTATTGTGGTAAGAATGGACATTTGGCTAAGTTTTGTTATGACCAAATAAGTAGATCAAATAATCTTGTTTGGGTTCATGGCACTAACTCTTTAGGACCCAAGAAAATGTGGTTACCAAAATCAAGTCCTAAATTATTTGATGTAGGTACACACCAAGGCTCCAAGACGTAAGGAGCGGTGGTACCTTGATAGTGGTTGTTCAAGACACATGACATGGGACATCAATAACTTTACAACCCTATCAAGGTACATGGAAGGTGGCACCGTCACCTTCGGGGATGACTCCAAGGGCACTATCATCGGTATAGGTAACATTCAAATTGGTGCATCTCCTATTCTAGAAAATGTAGTTCTTGTTGATGGTTTGAAGCATAACTTGCTTAGCATTATCAACTTTGTGACCGTGGACTTAAAGTTATTTTTGATGATTCTTCTTGCAAGATTTTTGATGTTAAAACCAATGATTGTATTCTCACCGGTTTCGTGACAATAATGTTTATATCATTGACATGCTTAATTTAGATTGTTCTACTAAATGCTTGAATGCTTTTGATGAAAATTCTTAGCTTTGGCATAGAAGATTAGGACATGCATCTTTTGACCATCTTTCTAGGATTAATTCTAAGGAATTGGTGAAGGGTATACCTTACTTGAAGTTTGAGAAAGATCGCGTTTGTGGTGTGTGCCAACTTGGGAAACAAACCAAGTCTTCCTTCAAACCAATCAAGGATATCATGTCAACTAGGCCATTAGAATTAATTCATATGGATCTTTTTGGACCAACTAAAACTAAGAGTTTAAATGGTAGTAGATTCGCATTTGTTTTAGTTGATGATTTTTCTCGTTTCACTTGGGTCTTCTTTTTGGAACACAAAGATCAAACTTTTTCTCATTTCAAAGTTTTTCGAAAAAGGGTTGAAAAAGAAAAAGGTTTTTCGATTTTGAAAATAAGGAGTGATAGAGGTGGTGAGTTTGTTAACCAACTCTTCATGACTTATTGTGATGAAAAGGGAATCAAGCATGAAATGTCATGTCCTAGAACTCCACAACAAAATGGAGTTGTAGAAAGGAAAAATAGAACACTTCAAGAGATGGCTAGGACCATGATAAGTGAATATGACCTCCCTCAATATTTATGGGCCGAGGCCGTAAACACCGCATGCTATATTTCAAATCGTATTTATTTGTGTAAAAATTCTTCCAAAACATCTTTTGAAATGTATCATTCTAGAAAACCTAATGTTTCATATTTCAAAGTTTTTGGATGCAAGTATTTTGTTTTAAATACTAAAGATAACTTGGGTAAATTTAATGCTAAGGCTTATGAAGCAATCTTTGTTGGATATTCTACTACTAGCAAAACTTATAGAGTATTCAATAGATCTTCACTTACCATTGAAGAATCCATGCATGTTAAATTTGAAGAATCTAATGTGATTGTTGAGAATGTTGTAGAGATTGACCCATTAGGTGAAGACATGGAGAGACTATCCTTGAAGGACTCACCCGTTCAAGAAGAAAAGCAAGAATCAATTGGTAATGTTCAAGAGGATAAAGAGGAAAGCTCTCAACCGCTTCCTAAAGATTGGAGATACGCCACAAACCACCCCAAGGAACTCATCTTAGGTGATGTCTTAAAAGGGGTAACAACTCGCTCCAAGCTCCATGACTTATGTGGTAACTTTGCTTTCATTTCTCATTTTGAACCCAAAAGCATCCTCGAAGCCGAGGCGGACTCATATTGGTTGCTAGCCATGCAAGAGGAACTCAATCAATTTGAGCGCAACTAAGTTTGGCACCTTGTTCTTAGGCCCCACGATAGACCAATAATTGGTACTAAGTGGATCTTTAGAAACAAGATGGATGAGTCCGGTAATGTCATTAGGAATAAAGCTAGGTTAGTGGCCTAAGGTTACACTCAAGTTGAGGGAATTGACTTTGAGGAGACCTTTGCACCCGTAGCACGGCTTGAAGCCATACGGATGACACTACCTTTTGCATCTTTTAAAAATTTTAAACTTTTTCAAATGGATGTGAAAAGTGCATTTTTGAATGGTTTTATAAATGAAGAAGTTTATGTTGAACAACCTCCCGGCTTTGTTGATCATGTTCATCCTAATTTTGTTTTTAAACTTGATAAAGCTTTGTATGGATTGAAACAAGCTCCAAGAGCTTGGTATGAAAGGCTTTCTAGTTTTCTCATTTCAAATGATTTTGTTAAAGGCAAAGTAGACACAACTCTTTTTACTAAGCATGTTGATAATGACATTTTAATTGTGCAAATTTATATTGATGATATAATTTTTGGATCTTCTAATGAGTTTTTATGCAAGGAGCTTGAAAAGGTTATGCAATGTGAGTTTGAAATGTCTTCCATGGGTGAATTGAATTTCTTTCTTGGACTCCAAATCAAGCAATTGCAAGATGGGAATTTCATATGTCAAGCCAAGTACGCAAAGGAACTCGTAAAGAAGTTTGGACTTGAGGGCTCTAAAGTTTGCAACACTCCCATGGCAACTACAACCAAGCTTGATAAGGATGACCAAGGTAAAAATGTTGATATTAAATTGTATAGAAGCATGATAGGTAGTCTTTTGTATTTGACGGCAAGTAGGCCGGACATAATGTTTAGTGTGTGTATTTGTGCTAGATTTCAATCGTGTCCCAAAGAGTCCCATCTTATTGCGGTAAAATGCATTATTCGTTATATAAAGGGCACAATTGGAATAGGTCTTTGGTATCCGAAAACCGGAGATTTCTCAATGACGAGTTATTCAGATGCCGACTATGCGGGTTGTAGAGTAGATAGAAAGAGTACTAGTGGGACATGTCAATTTCTTGGTAATTGTCTTGTTTTATGGTCCTTTAGGAAACAAAATTCCGTAGCTCTCTCAACCGTCGAGGCGGAGTATGTTGCCGCGGGGGCTTGTTGTGCACAAGTCCTTTGGATGAAACATACTCTCCTTGATTATGATTTGCATTATAACCATATAAAAATATTTTGTGATAATACTAGTACTATACATATGACTAAGAATGCAAATCAACATAGTAAGACCAAGCACATTGAGATTAGATATCACTTTCTTAGAGATCATTTTGAGAAAGGAGATATAGATATTGATTATGTTTCTACGGATTTGCAACTTGCTGATATTTTCACTAAGCCACTTGATTTTGCTAGATTTTCTTTTATTTGTGGTGAACTTAATGTTTGTGTTATTGAATAAAAATGTTTTCTTAACCCTTTTTGATGTATGACAAAAAGGGGGAGAATGAGTTTAAGTATGGAAATATGAGTTCATATGGTTTTGGTTCCATATGAGTTTATATATGTTTTTGGTTTTTGATGTGTTTTGAGTTCATATGGTTTTGGTTCCATATGAGTTTATATATGTTTTTGGTTTTTGATGTGTTTTCAAAAGTTTTCAATGAATTCTTATATTTGAGTTTAAGTGTCTTGCAAGTATTTTATATCCCATTGTGTTTATGGTTTTTAGTTTCATGGAGTTTTACTTGCAACTTACATTGTTTTTCCTTGTTTTATATAGCATAATTTGAGGGGGAGCTTTCTCCTCCCTTATACTTTTGTTCATAACCTATTTGTTTTGTCATCTTCAAAAGGGGGAGATTGTTGGCCCAAAAGGTTACACTCTCTATTTGTTTAGAGTTTTGATGATAACAAAACAAATAAGAGCTATTTGGTACTAATTAGTTTGTTTAAGATAAGTTTCAGGTTAGTACCATATTTGGAGACCATTGCTCAGCTATTGCAAGAACTTCTAAATTCATGAAGCAAAGAAGGCGTTTTGCACATCAAGGAAGGAACATAAAAGAGAAGGCTCTAGCAAGGCAGTGCATGGCTCAAGACTTCAAGATTGCTCAAGATAATTCATTAGATTTGTTTCTAGTTTTATAGTTTTATTAAAGAATAGTGAATAGGTTTGAAGCTCCATCACACACGTTTTTTCACACATCTTATTTCCAAAGATATTTCCTAGAATATGTACAAAATATTTTTGGATACAATCTTCTGGCTACAAAACTCATTTTTATGGTTCATATATATATCTCTATTCAAAACTATTTTGTTTAATTTTAAATTCCCTTCAAAATTCTGTTTCTGTTTTGACTTTTGACCTAAGCCGGTCGACCGACCCTGTGTCAGGTCAGGTCGGTCGACCGTCCCAGTCGACCGCGGTTCTGGCAGCAGGTGCGTATCCGTGTGCACGTTTCCCAGTCGACCGAGCGATCGACCGAAACCTGCCTGACTGTAAGTCGTTTGCTCTCTGTATTTTTCGGTCGACCGAGCGGTCGACCGAGAGCCGGCAACGGCTCTTATTTTTTGAACATCAGTCGACCGACCGGTCGACCGAAAGAGCCGTTTGAACAGTAACGGATATTTTCTGAGCTGTTTTATTTTTTGTCTTTTTCTTTCTAAAAAGGGTTTAAATGATATTTGCTGATCCTATTACTTCCTAATTAGCCTTAAGTGAGTTTTATCTTTAAACCCTAGCCCTCTACTATAAATAGGGGTGTTTAGGGAGAGGTTCTTTACAACAAACATTTGCAAAAATTTCAAAAGTTTAAGGCATTCAAAAGAGCTTAGTTTCTTGGTTTTTGTGCTAAAATTCTCTCTCATTTTCTGAAGTGTTTTTCAAAACTCTCTGATTTAGTTTTCCTTTTCCACTTATAAACAAGAGCTTCAATCCTACTCATTGTTCTATAAGGATTTTTGTAAGGGAAGAGATTTTTTCAAGAGAGAGTTTGTGGTCTTCTGATCACCAAGAGATACTTGTACTTGAGATTGTGGAGTTGGGTACTCCGGTGTATTTGTAACATCTTTGTGAAGTTATAGTGGTTAGAAATCCTTCTGGGGAAGGCGGGGACGTAGAGCTGGGTGCTCGAACCTCGGAAAAATTCTCGGTGTTTGCGTTTGGTTTACTTGCTCTTGCTTCTTGTTTTACTTTCATTGCTCTTATTACTTGCTTGCTATTTTCATTACAATATTCACTGGTTTTCATTCATCTTGTCAATCATAGTCCCATACAACAAGATTGCATTGTGCACCTCCAACTCATATCCAGAGGAATCACGAGGAAGGAGTTCAGAGCCCTTCACGGGGAATCCGGCTTCTAGTCTTGTTTTGGGAGATTGTTGCATCATAATGTTTATTTGTGCATTGATTAGCATTATCACCTATTCACCTCCCCCCCTCTAGGTGATTTTCAGATCGTAATCCTTACAAAATGCATAATTTATGAGGATTTATGATGACTGCGATCATGACTACGGCACCCACAAAAATATCATGCTTCTGAGTCTTTATTAGGACTGCGATCATGGTCGTAGTATTCAAAAAAATGTGCTATGTTTGAGTCTTTACGAGGACTGCGACTATGATCCCAGTACTAAAAGAGGATTGCGACCATACCATGTCGGTCGCAGTCCTCATAAAATGCCCTATTTTTGAGTTTTTGTGAGAACTATGATCATGTCCCTTATTTCTGGGTCAGTCCTCGTAAAAGACTGCGATAATGAGTCATAATCCTCATATCAGCATTGCCATCATCAGCAGACCCTCATCTACTAACATTGAATGATCCCTAATGCTTTTCAGATCTACACACAAACCTATCGCGGGCATAAATAAATGAGATCTACAAAAGATCGATCCCAAAAAAATTTCAGGGGCTCCCCGTCCCTTCTAACCCCCACGACGACCTGACCGCGCAGGTCGCTGTGAATAACTCTACGTCGGGGTCAAGATTAAGGGGGAGAGCAACGTCAGGAATGATGGGGAAGGGTAAAACTAAAAGAAAAAATAAAATATATAAAGAAGTGATAGTTAAGAGGAATCAGTTTATGCTGACGTTGATGAGGCTATAGTGAACAAAATTATGAATCTGAGTTTTTTTTCTAATTATGAAGAGAAGTAGGTGGTTATAGCAAATTTTTTTCTTATAATATGAATATATACTTATATATTGAAACATTATAATAACATAATATTACATTATTTAATACTATAATTAAAATTATTACTATAATATTTAATTATATCAGAATATAATTTTATAATTTTATAATATTACAATATTATTTTCATAATGTTAATTAATTACTATTCATAAATAATATATAACTAATATTAGAATATCATCAATTATATATTAAAAATTATATAACAATTGTTTTAATTTTAATATTAGATATGTGAAAATTTTATTACCATGCTCCATGTTACTTCCGTGTTTGTGCCCCCGTTGCAAGCGGGGGAACAGTTCTAGTAAAATAAATAGCTGCTAACCGCTTCTAATACAGGGAGAAAATTCCTTTTAATATGTTGAATGCAAGCTTGAACCTGCGACCACCCTTAATCACAAGCAAGTGCCTTTACGAAACTCTTCTTCATAGATCATTTGAACTAGTTTTGTGGACATCACGTGAAGGAGAATTCATAACACCTGCAACATAACCAACATATCACTGATCATTTCTAAAGCATGGGTCTTGAAGTAACATATTTGATTATGGTTATGTTCCCACAAAAACCATATGTTCCAGCAATTTCCACCACCTACATTCCATGTTCACTTGATTTTCAAAGTACAGACACCAAAATGAACCCAAAAAATTTTGCCTAGACAATGCTTCGTGGTGACAAAGAACATAAATCCTGCACAGCTACATGACATACAGCTATTAGAGGAAATAGCAGTTCCGGGCAGGCTATATACACAGTCAGAATCCATGTTTCGGACCCAAATACAGATCATATACCAAGCATGGATTTTCCATTAATATATCTTGTTACCTCCAATATAAATTAGATTCCCTCTAACAACTGATCTCTATATTAACCAACATGCGCCCCCCCCCCCCCCCCCCCCCCCCACACCCCAAAAAAAAAAAAAAAAAAAAACCCACCCACACACATACACACACACAACCAGCTTCTGAAAACTTCAACCAGCGTCACTTTACCTTGTCCTAGTTGGATCTACCTCAACAGAGAAGGAATCTAGATGGAACTATGATACCTTTAATAGTAGGAAACGCACTTCATCAAGTATTCACCTATATATAAACTGGCACTACTATGTGATTATATGCAAACAGAAGAACATGAAGAGAGAGGAAGAAGGGATGTGAAAGACTTGTTTCACTTTTCATGGTAGAACCTTACCTGAGGAGGAAGACAGAGGAATGAAGCCAAGGATGACTTGCCCCCATTTGCAGAGAGAGATCATCTTCAGCTGCCATGCTGCTGCAAGTCATTCGAGGCTTCCTTTGGCTCTCTTCTAAATCATGTAAGACTCTTGCATGAGCAAATTTCAGATAAAAGCCATTGATCATTCATTTTTTAAGCTAGGAGAATTGGAGAAGTGTACGGGGCCAGGGCCATTAATGATGGAAAAATAGAGAGTAATAACAGCCAAGGGTTTGGCTTGTGTCTACTACAGTAAATAAGTACCAATCATAAATACATGATATTTCCTAGATGAAAGGGCAAGAGAAGAGTTATTTTCTGAACAACATGAAACATTTTGGAATCATCCATTAGCTTATTATTGTCTCAAGATTTACTCTAAATGGAGCAACTTGTTTTCAAGTTTTAAAATCACAAATTTCATGTAATTTTTTTTCTTTCGTCCATTAACATAAAATCTGGCAACATTCATCAAATGTTTAGGGTTCATGAAATGTGTCATGATACTGTCAATTAGTGTCATTGTTTTTTTTTTGCTCTACTTCTATTTATGTTTATGCTTATGTGTAAAATTACACGTCATTATATATATGCTTCTCATAGTTGCGTGCACTGTCATTTCATAGAACTGCGATCTGGAAGCAGGGATTTCACACATTTGGCAGTTGTTTCATGTCAAAATTTGTACTTTGTGTATTCTAAGATTTGGTTTTGCAGTTGTAACACTTAGACCTCTTCTTTTATCAATTAGAAGTAGAAAGATGTTGGAGCTGTACTTTATACAAAAAAATGCTCAATATACAACTCCCACCTATCCTGTATCAGGAAGAAAATTCCTCTAAACTAGTCAGCAACGTGCCTTGTGACCTCTCGTTACAACTAGCAAACCCCATGAACATTCCAAGTTTCTCTTTAGTGCAATTCTTACAATATTAAAAGGTTGCACCTATTAGGTATGTTATGGGACTAAGACTACAAGGTTTTTTATAATTATTACTTTTATATCCGATTTTAATTTTCCTAGAATAAGTATACCATAGTGATCAAAATCTGACCCCGTCCAAGATGACGACACATGTCCCTCGCCTTCCAACTCTTCGACGTACATTAGAACTTTCCTCCGAAGTCTATTCTATACCCAACATCCTCAAAATCTTCTCCGCTCTAAGGCTCCCTCCGTTCCGACAGAGCAGCTCCAACAACGGATACCCCTGATCCCCGCCGATAGTTACACAACTTTATTATCTTTCACGTTCATAATGTGTAACACCACTCAGCGCGAGCAGTTATGAACAGTGGCAGATTTTCCAGCATGTAATCCCAACAAATCAACACTACTGATCATTGTCGTTACAACAAGTTGACATGTGCAAATCGTTCAATTACGAAGATCTCGTCTATACCCATCACTTCCATGCCAACAACTCGGTCAAGTATAAATAGACCGCCTCCTCCAACGAAGAGGAGGACTAGGACATCCCTCAGAGTCCTGTAATTCTTGTCACCTAAGAATTATAGTGAAGCTCCTCCTCCCCGTGATTTTTTCTGATTAAGGGTTTCCACGTAAAATCATATGTGTCCCTCTTTTCTGTGTTGTGATTTATTTACATGCACTACCCTACTTTATTTCTCGCTTGTGATGAGAATCGACCGTCCAATCACTTGTGACGAAAAATTATCACCATAAACTGATACTTTTATTGAGATATGAGTCCACACTCAACATCTCCCTCCCATCCAACCCAAAACCTCCCTCAAAAAGGCTCTTCAAAAGTCTCTTCCACAGCGTTGATGGCCCCAAGAAAGCAAATCGTCACCCCAACGGCACCACGTTAAAGGGCAAAGCCATCAGCACCATTGGGGACAAAGCCATCAGCACCAGTGGGGACACGGTCCGTTAGCCAGCCATCGATTAGCCACATACTACCAAGACACTGGCTCCTCCTCGCCTCCGAGGGCAGCCACCAACGTCCAAACTCCCCCGCCACGGTACGAAGACCAGCTGCTTTATATGCTTGTCGATATGAAAAAGCAACAAGCCTAATTGGATCGTGACCGGGAGCAGGCGGCTCTTGACCGCGATAATGACATCTATGAACAAGGGCATTGAGACATCTAAACGAACAACTCCAGGCCCAAATTGCTGTCCTTCAGAACACCCAAACATCGACATACTCGGAAAGCGAGCCAAAGTGGGAGAATCTCCCAACGTCAAGATCCCCGACGAGTTGATCCAAAAGGGGATCAAAAAGGCTAAGTTGCAGCTCAACAGGTTTTTCGACATCTTCCGCTGTCGAAGTCTCTGATTCCCCCCTCTCCAAAGAAATCCTGGAATGCGAGCTTTCGAAGAAGTTCTCGACTCCAACCTTCGACTACTACTCTGGAGCAAGTGACCCAGTCCAGCACATTAGTCACTTTCGGAACAAAATGATAGTCTACTCCTACAACGATCTGCTCATGTATCTCACCTTCCCTTTTAGTCTGAAAGGTATGGTCTCAGATTGGTTCTGCTACCTACCTCCACATTCTCTCTACAACTTCGAGGAGCTATCCGAAGCATACGCATCTCACCAGGAAGCTAAGAAGAACAATCATCATCTTCTCACCGTCAAGATGACACAGAGCAACAGCCTCAAATCCTATATCGGCTACTTTCAAAGCCAACTGGTAAAGGTCCCCAACTGTCGGTGAGGATGTCTCTACACTTGCAATAATCAGTGGGCTACAAATCTCTCACCCACTGTACAAACATCTCTTAAAGTACAATATCACTCGGATGAGGGAGATTCTATCCTGAGCTTAGCCTTACATTCAGTTGGAGGAGACAATGAAAACTTCCGCCAACTACTCCGTGAAGCGTAGTGACGACGGAAGAAAGTCAAAGTCTCCACATAAAGCTTTCGCCCATGCCCAAGATCAAAACCCAGGACAACCTGCCTATAAGAGACAAGCGCTCCAGATCCTCTCACTAACTCCGCTCCGAACATACAAACTGATAGAGCATTTCACTCCGCTCAGGCTCTCCATCAACAAAGTCTTCAACATCATCAAGGATCAACCCTGGGTCAGGCATCCGAGACCCACCATTATGATCCCTCACTTCCTGGAGCAAAAGAGTATTGCTCCTATCACAACAGTAAGGAGTACAAGACCATTCATTGTCTGAGCCTCGGAAGGTACTTAAAAGAACCCATCCGCCAGGCTTCCTCAAGAAATATGACTTCACACCAAAGCAGCCTCCGGATTCGGATAGCCGAGTGCTCTGCTTCCTACCCAATCGCAGCACGCGATCACTCAGTACAAAGCAATCAAGTAATCTAATCCTACCTCCCCCAACAGGGCAGTACCCATATCTGTGATATCCCCTAAACTTTGATTTTCATGTATTTTATTTATTATCAAATAAAATTATATTTTGCTTCTAACCATTTCAGTCTACTCTGCTGCTGGGATTCCCCACTCAGAGTCCTACCGAGGTTCGCTGCTCCGCTGATAGGTCTTACCCCCACTCAGAGACGGCTGTGAACCCAGATCCGCTGATGGAATTCCTCCCACTCGGAGTCCAATGCTTGCATGCTCCGTTGTGGGTTTCACCCCCACTCGGGGTTGGCGACACAAGCAACTGCCTACAGGCCCCCTCTCGGTTATCCTACGGGAGTCAAAAACCTCCGCTGTGGGTCTTACCCCCGCTAGGAGTCCCTACTCTGCTGCAGAGATTCTCCCTTCTAGAAGCCATGTTTGATGTTCCATTGATGGTCACATCCCCACTCAGAACACAAACACTAGCCTACGGGCTTTCCTTATTTGAACCCACGGGCAGATGAATCCCTGATAGTTTCTCTGTGCCAAGTTCAAGCCGGATCGTCACTCTGTTGTGGGTCCTACCCCTGCTCGGAGTATATGCATCCAATCTGTCACACCCCCACTTCAGGTTCTTACCAAGTTCATAGCTCCATCGATGGGTCAAACTCTCACTCAAAAGTAACTGCGAACCCAACTCCGCTGTTGGGATTCCCCCACTTAAAGGCCCCACTCCGCTGTTGGGATTCCCCACTCGGAGGTCTGGATCGTCACTCTATTGTAGGTCTTACCCCCCCTCAGGGTAGACGCATCCAATCTGTCGATGCGTCATACCTCCATTTCAGAACCCCTTTTAAATTTGCAGGTAAATATTTCGGAGAGCCTATAACTGCATGAAACATATGGTATATAAATGAAGGTTTTCTTGTTGAATTATCCCCTCGATGTACTAGTTTCATGTAATTAGAGGCTGAAGAAATCAAGCATTCCAGAAAGATATGATCATCCAAGTATTATCCGAACACAACTTTTGCATATGCTTGCATGAATTGCTCATTTCAAGATAACACAAATTATGTATGTTTAACCTATAACTGCACGAGACATATGGTATATGCATGAGGGTTTCCTTAATTGAATTATCCCCTTCGATGTACTAGTTTCGTATGATTAGAAGCTGAGTATATATAGCTTTGTTTGACCAATTTGTTTTTTTAGATTATGTATGTTAACCTATAACTGCACGAATCATGTGGTATATACATGGGGGTTTCCTTTTTGGATTATCTCCTCGACGTACTAGTTTCGTGTGATTAGAAGCTGAGTATACATAATTTTCTGTCAAATTCATATTAGCTTTTTATTACTTTATTTATGTTGCATCTAACATTTAATATAAGATGTTCCATTACATGCTTGTGTGTGTATCGTACTTCCCCGATAATCTACACCTCCTGCTGATGGGATTCCCCTACTCAGAAACGAACGCAGACTCTAGCCGACGGGCTCCCTCCATTGTGGGTTCTACCCCTACCTGAAATCCTTACTCTGTAGCATGGATTTTTGCCTCTCAGAGTTCCAGGATCACAGCTCGGCTGATGGAATTTTTCTCACTCGAAATCAACCGTGAACCAATTCTGCTGCTGGGATTTTTCCCACTAGAAGATTAAAAGTTTGCAGTTATCACTAATGGGACTACCCTAATTCAGAAACACAACCAAATCACTCTCAGGACAAACCAACCATATCGGTAACAGAGATCAGCTCTCCGAAGAGGCATGATCATTTCGATTCCAAAAAAACCAACAGTAAAGTAAGCCAGGAAAGATCTATATAATTATTTTCATTTCAAAAAAAGTTATGTGTTTTATTCCAAAAAATCCCTTCATTTCGAATACATTCCTTTAAATACATACTTGATTACATCTAATAAGAGTAATACAAAGTTCCATTACACTTCTGTGTTTACATTTTTTTTGAAAAAAATACAGATGATCATGATTTGATCACTCCATCATGCCGCTACGTCTAGCCACACCTCCGAACTCCGAAGATACGTCCTCCCAGGAGCGTCCACGAAAGGCATGACCTCATTGCTTACCCCCACTGTCGAGAGATCTCGAAAGAAGCTCCTAGGAGTTCCTTCACAAAAATAAAGGTTCCTCCGGTGAAAAATTTTCTCCTCTCCACACACC
Organism: Agave tequilana; assembly: GCA_038442645.1. Lineage (NCBI taxonomy): Eukaryota > Viridiplantae > Streptophyta > Magnoliopsida > Asparagales > Asparagaceae > Agave > Agave tequilana. The sequence continues at coordinate 584,076 of JAVJIF010030166.1, read as the reverse complement.
TCCGAGGAGGCCAAACTGGAACCTCCATCCTCCGGGCACCTCAGGGAGAATAATAAGGATCCCTAAGAAGCCCTCTGAAGCCACTATAACGCCCCGGGCTCCAGACAAACTCCGACAAGACACACAAGACAGTGATGATATCACACCATATCTCTGTGCTCCGAAGAAGAGGTCTGACTTTGGAAGAGAGACTGATTCATCGATGGAGCCCCAACAAAAATACCCCATTATCTTTTCCTATTGCTCATCGCATAGAAGGAATCCCCAAGCACGAGGCATCAATGTCCAAGCAGACTAAAGCCTACAAGACATGGGACAACTGTAAAAATCGCACTAGCAACCCAGACCTGCTCAGGACAAGTACCACTTCTATCGGATCCAGACTCCTACTTGTCACACTCGACGGCGACACCCTGTCGCGACAACTAATGTGTCAGAACACGCTCATCACGACGACTAATGAGGCGCACCAACAGTGTTTTAAATATCGAATATCGGCGATATACCGGTCGGCAAAATTATATATCGGATACCGAATACTGGGTGATATATCGCGATATGGTATTAAATACTGGTTGATATATCAACAGTAAATACATATAAGATATTATTAAAAGAAATAAGTTATTATCTAAACATCATATAAAAACATCATTGAAATACCATATGAACATAGAATAAAAATAAAATAATCTCTCAAGCAAAAAATAATAATTATTATCCAAATAATTAACAATAAAGGCCGATATATTGGATATTTCATCTCGGATATCGGCCGATATATCGGCCACGTCGTGATATATCGGCCAATATCGGTCCAAAACGATATCCGGTAAATTTTTGCACTTATCATATCGTTTTGGATAAAATACTGGTATCTCAACCAATATACTGATATATCGGCCGATATTTAAAACAATGCGCACCAACCAGACTCCCGCATGGCGAGAGCTCGACCACCATTTCTCCACCTTCACCCACTCTATTTCCTTCCTCCATCTGATGAAGAAGGAAAAAAAAGATATGTCGACCCAGCAAAGCAGAGAAGAGAAACTTTGAAGTAAGATTTCTTTAGAGAAGATAGCAGAAGTGATTTTCATCCAAAAGTTTCACTCTACTTATAGATGGAAGATAAGTGAAACCGCCTCCAATTCAAATTTCTAATCCCCAAACAATTAGTCCACGTTCTAAGATTTTTTGGTCAACTGTATCAGCAGAAGATCAACCATCGCCGCCAAAACACAAAACCCTACCACCCCGGCATTATGACTCCTAGATTTGAAGGGACATAGGAATCTGACACCAGAGAGATCCAGTCACTGATGCGACAGATGGTAGCCAGTTATACAACCTGTTGGCCAGAGACCTTCCACTCTAGTTTTGATGATGATTAACTCATGTAGTTATGTTTACTAATAATCTTGTGATGTTTAGTTTCAGATCATTAATCAAGATATTAGTTGATGATTAGCTTCAACAAAGGAGTTTTGAAGCCTTTCAGATGGTGATTCAAGAGCCCGAGCATAAAGATCATTTATAGCACTCGTTGGAGTCTTGCTCGGTGGATTACGGAGTCTTGGATCGAGTCGACTTGAAGATGGAGATCGTCAAGAAGACTTAGGTATCCTAGTTTAATTTATGTTTTAGATCCATGTGTAAAGATTAGATAGTGTGATATGCTCAAGTTCACAATACACACATATTTTATGTTTTGAATATTGGTTTTCGGTTTTTGGTTTAACCGATATTGGTTTTCATGAATAGTTAGATCAAAATAAGTTTACATGATTTTATGTATAGTAGATTCATTCTACATACATGCATGCTTAACTTCCTAGACAAACTTATTTTGACTTACCTATTCATGTGTTTTAGATTTTGTGTTTTCACAAAACATATTTTTGGAAATAAAGTCAAAAACTATGATATGTATATGTTTCATGTATATTGGATTTCTATCCATATGCATCATGATTCAAAGTATTTAAATATCATGTTTTTGTATTTGAATGAGTTTTAGGAAAAATCAGATTTCCTATTGAAAAATACAAGTTTGGAAAAATACAGTTTTTGGTTTTCGGTATTTTTTCATAACACAAAAATGGTTCAAAATGTTTGATATTTGTGTTGAAATTTTTATCACATATTTGTGTATCAATGTAAAATGATAAAACTATTTTTGTGAAATTTTTAGAAGATTTATTGGATTTATGAGAATATTTTTTAACAAGTTTTTCTGACCCAGATTTCTGCCTGACAGGCTCTGGCGGTCGACCGACCGGTCGACCGTACCCCAGAGTCGGTCGACAAGGCGGTCGACCGACGTGCACAAGCTGTGCATGTTGGACAGGCACTTGGGCTGGTCGACCGGGCAAGAAAGCTTTGCTCTCTGTTTTTTTTACGGTCGACCGACCGGTCGACCGCTGGCTTCCAAAGGTCAATTTTTTGACCGTTGGCGGTCGACCGGGCGGTCGACCGCCAGCCGCCAGGACTGACAACCAGTCCCAACGGCTAGTTTTTGATGAAGGGCTATTTAAGCCCCATTTCTTTGGGATTTTAAGAAGATTTTTTAGAGCCAAAATTTCTATACTCTCCAGTATTTTTACAAGCTTTCAAAAAGTGTTTTAAAGCTAAAAGATTTCATCTTTATTTTGTTTTCAAGGGTTTTGAAAAAATAAAAGAAAAATAGGTTTTTGGGATATTACTTTAGATCCTCATTTATATCATATTGCAAGTGTTTTCCCAAGGATTTTTCTTTGTTATTTGATTCCCAAAACACCTTGATTTCATCTTGAGCTATATCATTCTATCATATTCTATAGGATCTTTATTTGTGGGAAAATTTGGTTTGTGGTCTTTGTAATCACCTTGTTGTAACCCTTTTTATTTGGATATCCCTCTTTGGTAGAGGTGAATTTGGGTTGTTGGTTGCTCCCTCTTTGGTAGAGGTTGAGGTTGTGGTTTACTCCCTCTTGGTGAGGTGGAGTTGGTTGGTATTTGTATCCCTCTTCGATAGAGGTGGATTGTGTTTGTATCCCTCTCGGTGAGGTGGATTTGATTGTATTGGTTGAGAGAGGAGTTCGGTACTCCTAGTGGATTGGAAATCCTTCTCGGTGAAGGCGGAGACGTAGAGCTCGGTGCTCGAATCTCGAAACACATCTTCTTATTTGCGTTTGATCATTTGACTCTCAACCCTCTCTCTTTTATTTGTGGGTTGTATCATTCATATTGTCATTTCTTATATACTTGTGTTGTGCCTTACATCTATTCATATTGCTCATTCATATTATATGCTTGGCTTGTGTGTGTGCCTTACTTGTGCTTAACCACGAGAGCTTCATATAGCGCTTCAACTCTTATTTAGAGGAATCAAGAGGAGTTAGTCCAGAGCCCTTCACGGGGAATTCGGCTACACTCGGTCGCACTAAGTGTTGTTGCAAATTAGTTTTGTAATTCCGCATTTAGTTTTTAGATTAGCCTTATCACCTATTCACCCCCTTCTAGGTGATTTCAATTGGTATCAGAGCCTACGCTCCTGATATTTAGTTTAACCACCTAGGAGTGAGATCTTGGTTTGCTAATCTATCATTTTTATTTGCACGTATATTTGTTTGCACACACTCATAGATTGCTTGTCACCTCTCATATTTGATGTTTCCAACATTGACATGTGAAAATTTAGGATGTCCTTGTATTTGAAAACCCTAGGTTTGCATGTTTTCCTTGCCGCTACCAAGAAATGCTATCTTGGTAACCGTAATCATATACGGGCCAATACACTTGCCCTTGAGGCTATTAGAAGCACGCTTAACAAAGATTATCTTATGCTTGTTTCTAACTTTGATTCCGCCTTTGCAGTGTGGAACAAGTTGACCACCTCCAAACTTCAAATGCCCAATAAAATGGAGGATGAATCTAGTGGAGAATCCGAGTCACAATGCTTAATGGTCCAAGGGAATGACTCCCTTGAGGTATCTTCGGAATCTCAATTAGATTGTCATGATGCTAGTTCTTCTTGTGATGATTATGTGGATCCTAATGCCTTAAATGAAACTATCCATTGTTTGTGAAAAACTTTTAGAAAAATATAACCTTTTGAAAAAGAAGACTTTTGCATTAAATAAAGAAAAAGAAAATTTGTCTTCTAAACTTGATTTGGTTTTGCAAGAAAAGGAAGAGATTTCTAGTGAACGTGACTCACTTAAATCTCAACTAGACCTTACCTTAAAGGAAAATGAGATTTTGAAACATAGAAATGATTGTAATGAAGTTTTGAAGAAAAATAAAGTTATGTCTTCTAAACTTGATTTTGTTGTAAAAGAAAATGATTCTTTGAAAACAAAATTGCTTCTATTTCTAAGGATTTAGAAATTTGTTTAAAGAAAAATGAATCTTTAAAAATTGATATAGATTCACATGTTTGCCATGCTAGTGTAGCTTCACCGCCTAGCTCACCTATTGCATGCCACACTTCTTCTTTAATTGAAAATGATATATCTTTGCTTAAGAAGAATATGGATTGTTTAGGCTCCACTTTGAGCCATTGTGTTGTGAGTCATACACGTTTGGAATCTTTGTTTCGAAAGAAACAAGTTCCATCTTTGCATGCACACCCTCCACGGTATACACATGCTCCTCACGTACACACCCATCACACTATGTATGCTCATGTGTACACTTGTACACATTGTGGACGTAAGGGCCACCTTACTAAATTTTGCTATGATCGTATACATGATGTTAATTTAGCAACTAAATTTGTTTGGGTTAGGAAAGGGACTAACCCCCATGGACCCAAAAGGATATGGGTACCAAAAATCACCCCTATTATATTTGATGTAGGTGTGGGCTCTCGCATGACGTGAGAGTTATGGTACCTTGAGGTGGATGCGTTCCGAGCTTAAAGAGGATTATTTGGATGCATCACTTTCAAGAAAAGTTTGGTGAGAGGACCACTTTGGTTTGGAGAACTAGAGAGGTGCCCTCATTGGTTTTGGTATCGATCTCTAACTCTCGTTTATATTTGCATGCTTTTCATGTTCATCAATTTATAGCATGTCTTGTTTATAAATTATTATGATAATGTCATGATTATTAGATCATTGACATGCATGTATAGCATTTGAGATCACCCATGTTTATATGGACCCATATATTGTGTTCTCACCATTGTTTAGCTATTATGTATATCCTAGATCTAATACATATGCATATACATAATGATCATTTTTATGTTGATTTATGTATCGTGTTAATGCTTCATATTTTGAATATATGTTTAAATGTTAGTTTTCATTAATACTAAGATATATACTTGTACATATAGTGAGACACAAATAGATCATTATATGTTTGTGCTTAAACGCTCATTTGTACCCATTAGATGTGCTAGTATAGTCTAGTTTTGATGATTTATACATTTTAAACTTGTATTCCCCATTTTGGACATGTTTTATGATCATGTGGTTTCACTTCATGTATATGTTTATTTTGCCAAACTTTAAGATATACATGTATACCCCTTGAGTCATTTGCTTTTCATGCAAATCTTTATTATGAACTCAATTGTGTTTAGGGATATGTATGTATACTTCTTGTTTTGTCAAAACATACATATGCCTTGAAGTATATATTGTTTTTTTAATGAAAATTTAGTTTTGACGATTTTCATGTTTTTCATGTTTAGATTCATGTATATGTCCATCTTGTCCAAACTATTGATTATGCATATACATCCTTTGAGCCACGTACCTTCATGCATATACATTTGTGGACTCGTTATATTTTGAATATGTATGAATACCTTAGTTTGTACTTGACATACATATGCCTTCAAGAAATTGAGTTTTGATGATTTTCATGGTTTAAGGGATATTGAGCTTTATTGTCAAGTTTCATGATTATGTGTTTCACATAACACTTGTACACTCACTTCATTTAAATATTTCTCATGATTATGTTTTCATGAGTATGTATGGGCTTTATGGACTTTGAGTGTTTAGTAACCATGTGATTTACATGTGTTTCATGAAATATAATTTTGTTTTATTCCTTACTTGAAGGATTTCGTACTAGTTTTCAAGTTTTTTCATTTAACTAGTTGCGGTATTCTTCGTTATGGTAGAGTTTTCAAATATACTATATTTTTCAAACCTATCTTTAAAAACCCCTACCTTCCAAGGGCGGTTGGATGGGAGACCATGCACATGTATGCTTTATAGTGAAAATCATTTTAAACTTGAGCATGAAATGGGTGGTAGATGATATGAGGTATACACTTGATATTATTGTTGTTTCAATTGGTATCATTGGTATCAATATTGACATTTTTGTATACTCATATATTGTTTTGTGTATGTATACTTTCATTTAGTATCAATTTCGATTGGTATCTAATTTTTCACACAAATTTTTGATTATACAAAGCTTGAATTTTTAATGACCATCATGTTTCAATTGATTAGTTTTCAATTAGTATCTTAAACAAGCTTATGCATCGTTTTATTTGGTGTTTCATAAAGGGGGAGAAAATTCGTATCTTTATCTTTCAATTGGTATTTCATTTACCGTTGATTTCTACTCCCACACTTTATGTTGAAAATTGATTTTATTTTGATATCATATGTTTTAAATGACAAAATATTCACAATTGATATCAAGATTCTGTTTACTTTCAATTGATATCTATTGATCTATTTCTTTCAATTGGTATCAAGATTTTATTTATTTTCTCACAATTGGTATCAATGCCTTATTTAATTTCAATTGGTATCTTTAAAAATACTTTAATTTGTTGAAAAAATTCAAAATGTTATTTTAATAAGAAATATTAATAAAATTGTGCCTATATGCAAGGGGAGCTTAACATCTCTTCTACATATAAATTCATGTTGTGTGTATCCTATATTGATGAGCTTGACAACTCTTCTTTATGTGGTACACGTGTGTAGGGGGAGCTTCACATCTCCTCTTATATATTGCATATTATGTGTTATGTGAATTAGGGCTTGTCATCCTTTCTTCATGTAATGCATACATTGTTTTAAATATCGGCCGATATACCGGTATATCGGCCGAGATATCGGTATTTTATCCAAAACGATACGATAAGTGCAAAAATTTACCGGATATCGTTTTGGACCGATATTGGCCGATATATCGCCACGTGGCCGATATATCGGCTGATATCCGAGATGAAATATCCGATATATCGGGCCTTATAGTTACTTATTTGGATAATAATTATTATTTTTTTCTTGAGAGATTGTTTTATTTTATTATATGTTTGTTATGATATTTCAATGATGTTTTTATATGATGTTTGGATAATAACTTATTTTTTTAATAATGTCTTGTATATATTTACTATTAATGTATCAACCGGTATTTAGTACCATATCGCGATATATCACCCGGTATCTGATATCCGGTACATAATTTTGCCGACCGGTATATCGCCGATATCCGATATTTAAAACACTGAATGCATATATGTAGGGAAGTTAACTAAGCATCTTCCTCTTCATGAATGTATATCGCATATATTCTTATTATTGATAACCCCTTTATTGATTCTTTGTTTCGAACAAAAAGGGGGAGAAGAATTTGCTTATTCTACTTTAACCCCTTTGTTGATGATTAACAAAAAGGGGGAGAATTATTTGAGTTTATATGCATGTTTTATATGCATGTTATGTTTATCTAGAAATATAGTTTTTATTAGTTTGTTGTTTTAATTGGTATCAAGAGCATGTTTTTGTATTTGGCCATGTCTATGCATTATCATGTTTAATATTCCTTGTATATTTTATTGTTTATTGCTATGCATGAGTTAAGGGGGAGCTTATTTGAAGCTTAACTTTAATCCATGCATATATAACTCCATGAGTTTTGTTATCATCAAAAAGGGGGAGATTGTTGGCCCAGAGGCCTTCCACTCTAGTTTTGATGATGATTAACTCATGTAGTTATGTTTACTAATAATCTTGTGATGTTTAGTTTCAGATCATTAATCAAGATATTAGTTGATGATTAGCTTCAACAAAGGAGTTTGAAGCCTTTTACATGGTGATTCAAGAGCCCGAGCATAAAGATCATTTATAGCACTCGTTGGAGTCTTGCTCGGTGGATCACGGAGTCTTGGATCGAGTCGACTTGAAAATAGAGATCGTCAAGAAGACTTAGGTATCCTACTTTAATTTATGTTTTAGATCCATGTGTAAAGATTAGATAGTGTGATATGCTCAAGTTCACAATACACACACGTTTTATGTTTTGAATATTGGTTTTCGGTTTTTGGTTTAACCGATATTGGTTTTCATGAATAGTTAGATCAAAATAAGTTTACATAGTTTTATGTATAGTAGATTCATTCTACATACATGCATGCTTAACATCCTAGACAAACTTATTTTGACTTACCTATCCATGTGTTTTAAGTTTTGTGTTTTCACAAAACATATTTTTGGAAATAAAGTCAAAAACTATGATATGTATATGTTCATGTATATTGGATTTCTATCCTGCATCATGCTTCAAAGTATTTAAATATCATGTTTTTGTATTTGAATGAGTTTTAGGAAAAATCAGATTTCCTATTAAAAAATATAAGTTTGAAAAAATACAGTTTTTGGTTTTCGGTAATTTTTCATAACACAAAAATGGTTCAAAATGTTTGATATTTGTGTTGAAATTTTTATCACATATTTGTATATCAATGTAAAATGATAAAACTATTTTTGTGGAATTTTTAGAAGATTTATAGGATTTATTAGAATATTTTTTAACAAGTTTTTCTGACCTAGATTTCTGCCTGACAGGCTCTGGCGGTCGACCAACCAGTCGACCGTACCCCAGAGTCGGTCGACCGGGCGGTCGACCGACGTGCACAAGCTGTGCACGTTGGACAGGCACTTGGGCCGGTCGACCGAGCAAGAGAGCTTTGCTCTCTATTTTTTTACGGTCGACCGCTGGCTTCCAACGGTCAATTTTTTGACCGTTAGCGGTCGACCGGGCGGTCGACCGCCAGCCGCCAGGACTGACAATCAGTCCCAACGGCTAGTTTTTGATGGAGGGCTATTTAAGCCCCATTTCTTTGGGATTTTAAGAAGATTTTTTAGAGCCAAAATTTCTATACTCTCCAGTGATTTTACAAGCTTTCAAAAAGTGTTTTAAAGCTAAAAGATTTCATCTTTATTTTGTTTTCAAGGGTTTTGGAAAAATCAAAGAAAAATAGGTTTTTGGGATATTACTTCAGATCCTCATTTATATCATATTGCAAGTGTTTTCTCAAGGATTTTTCTTTGTTATTTGATTCCCAAAACATCTTGATTTCCACTTGAGCTATATCATTCTATGAAAATTTGGTTTGTGGTCTTTGTAATCACCTTGTTGTAACCCTTTTTATTTGGATATCCCTCTTTGGTAGAGGTGGATTTGGGTTGTTGGTTGCTCCCTCTTTGGTAGAGGTTGAGGTTGTGGTTTACTCTCTCTTGGTAAGGTGGAGTTGGTTGGTATTTGTATCCCTCTTCGGTAGAGATGGATTGTGCTTGTATCCCTCTCGGTGAGGTGGATTTGGTTGAATTGGTTGAGAGAGGAGTTCGGTACTCCTAGTGGATTGGAAATCCTTCTCGGTGAAGGCGGGGACATAGAGCTCGGTGCTCGAACCTCAAAACACATCTTCTTGTTTGTGTTTAATCATTTGACTCTCAACCCTCTCTCTCTTTTATTTTTGTATTGCATCATTCATATTGTCATATCTTATATTCTTGTGTTGTGCCTTGCATCTATTCATATTGCTCATTCATATTATATGTTTGGCTTGTGTGTGTGCCTCACTTGTGCTTAACCACGAGAGCTTCATATAGCGCTTCAACTCTTATTCAGAGGAATTAAGAGGAGTTAGTCCAGAGCCCTTCACGGGGAATTCGGTTACACTCGTTGGTTGCACTAAGTATTGTTGCAAATTAGTTTTGTAATTCCGCATTTAGTTTTTAGATTAGCCTTATCACCTATTCACCCCCCTCTAGGTGATTTCACAACCTACAATTAAATTCTGAAGATCTGCATTTATGATCCATAACCTCGTCTGCTCACAAATATCAAGACAAACTTAAGGCATTAAAAGGTCTCTTACCAACTTCGCTCTTTAGACTTCCCATCTGCAAGCTCCGACAATCAAAAGAGTGGGGGCATCTGTAGTGGTAAAAACTGATCCCGTCCAAGATGATGGCACGTGTCCTTCACCTTCAACTCTTCAAGGTACATCAGAGCTTTTCTCTGAAGTCCATGATATACCCAATCACCTCAAAATCATCTCCGCTCTGAGGCTCCTTCTGTTTTGAAGACTTTTTAGCTTCGAGTAAAGCAGTTCTAGCGACGGATAACCTCTGATCCCCACCGACAGTTACACAGCCTTATTATCTTTCACGTTCATAATATGTAACGCCACTCAGCGTGGGCAGTTATGAACAGTGGCAGACTTTCGTGCATGTAATTCCAACAAATCAGCATCACTGATCGCGGCCCTTACAACAAGTCGACATGTGCAAATAGTGTAGTTACGAAGATCTCGCCCGTACCCATCTGCTTCCATGCCAACAACTCGGTCAAGTATAATTAGACCGTCTCCTCCAACAAAAAAGAGGATTAGGACATCCCTCAGACTCCTATAATTCCTATCACCTGAGAATTATAGTAAGACTCCTCCCTATAGTTTTTTTCGATTAAGGGTTTTCACGTAAATCATGTGTGTCCTTCTTTTCTGTGTTATGCTTTATTTACATGTACTACCCCGCTTCATTTCTCGTTTGTGGTAAGGATAGATCGTCCAATCACTTGTTGTGAAAAATCACCACCATAGATACAAACAAGTGCGCATCCATGTTGCGCTGATTGTGTGCGGACGCCCACACCCAATTTTCCAGAAACTTTGGAAGTTTATATTGAAATATAGAATTTTTATGTAATACTCATTTAGTCTAAGTATGCTTTATTATCAAATATATCATATTTGAACTCTAACTCTAGTGGTTTGGTTGTGAAATTTGATTTTGGCAGGTCCAAAGTTCAAGCCTCAGATTATCTTTTTTTCCTCTTATTTTTTAATTAATAATTATTCTTTATTCATTAACTAAATTTCAAAGATTTTTATTTTAGATTTAATTTCACTAACATAGATTTTAATCAAATTCAATTATGCCGCCACTGGCTACAAAGTGATCTTTCACATTTTTCTATTTTCTCGCAACAAATCTTTGTTCTTTCCTCTTTCTATTTTGTTCCTGCTTTTCTATTTTTCTTAACATAGTTGTAGGAAAGTCTTTTATAAATAATAGCTTTGTTTCTCTATCAACTTAAACTTGTGAAGCATCTATTACAGTCTTGTTGGACTTTCCAAGATACATTTGCATCTCCTCTTGCATATAACCTCCATTGCCAATTTATGCAGTCCTTCCAGCAACATTACCATTATCATCATCTATAGCAGCTCTAAAAGCTAATAATATACCCATCTACATACGCAATGGAATCATAGTTTTCAGCTGATGCCTATTGGTCATCCTCACTCCCAACAAAAATTATTGTCCATTGTTGTCTTTTAAGTCTGTAAATAATATCCTAATACCGTTGCTGCTGATGTCAGAATCTTCTTCATCACTGTTTCTATTTTCGCTCCCAAGAGCTTGGCCTTCAGCCTACGCTCTCACCATATGCTGTTCCGCTGCATTGCTCCTGCACAGCTTCACTAATAATATCCATATTCATGTCTTTGTCATCTTTTCCTCGACCTTCATCTTGTTTTTCATCCTGTTTTGTCTGCTCACTTGCAATTGCAAGTTGTTTCAACTTAGTACAGTATCGACATTTGAGGTCTACACCTGTTAGTGGATTACTTGTGATTTCACTCTTAAATGAAGTTTCATTACAAATAAATCAATGCAGCTATTCACCTAGAATATGTTGTTGACTTTAGGTATATGCGGTTAACGATACTGAACCAGTCAATAACCATGGTTTGAAATCCCAGTATGAGTACTAAACATAAGATTTTGGTATCAGAGTGAGCAATTTCGGCTGTTTCGTCCCTTCCTATCAGCAATATCACGTATCATTTCAGTTATATCAGTCACAAACATCGGTATCTAACGATATTTCAAACCTTGTTAATTACCTTCAGGCCCTTGTAGCAAATGCTCAAAATATAGTATCAACCATGGTTCAAATATCAGTCTATTGTGATATATATCGGCAGTATTATTGGGTTTTGAGGTTCTGACATGATATTAAACCTATAATATCTAACGATAACAGGGCCGATATTGTCGATATTGCTAATATTGCCAATATTGATACTAAAAACCATTAGCTATCTTGCCGAGATCGTAAACCATGGTATCAACTGAGTTCTTTGCTACCATCACCCAATATGCACCAATCCTTTTCCAAAACGTTTTAGGAATTTGACAAAAAGTTCAAAGTCATACAAGTTCCCCAAACCCTCCTCTTAGAAAACAGTGCAGAAAACTTCAAAGTTAACGTGAGGGTTAGGCGATTTCTAATATTTTAAAGCAAGCTCATGGAAGGGCTGTTATGAACTGATGTCTGATACACATTATCATATTAAACCCTAACCATTCATATAATAGAAATCGTAAGAAGTTCACAAATATAACCATTAATTTAAATTTTCTATCACAACTTCTTTAACAGTTTGATTCATATATAAGACTTTGGAGAAATCAACTATTTTATATTTAAGCCTTACATGTCTCTCAAGGCATTTCCTTTTCCAAAGCAACATAATATCTTACACCTAAAGATGAAAAGAACAATAACAAGAAGATGTGTAGCATAAACTATATTATTACAAATCATATGTTACAAGAATATATAAGGGTTTTTTAACATGCACAACACACATATCTAGGAATATATTATATTTATATTCTAACACCATTCCACAAGTTTACCGCTCTTTTATGGCCACAATGTGGACTTCAGCACAATGGTGTTCTTTTTAATCTGCTTTCAAATACACGCCAAACCAAATTTGAACTTACGTGGCTCTAACACCATCATAAAGTACCAATTACTGCACCAAAATTCTGAAGTTGCAGTGAGGGTTTAAGGATATTTTTTCAAACTCTAACACCTCCAATAGGTAGTTCAAACACACTCGTGGGATCTGCATGCACATTATACAATTAAACTGTCCGTGTTTGATGTCCCTACTTCCTCCCAACAAACATGAAATGGCCAAACTGTTGTACTCCTATGACATGCATCTTCTATTTTGAACTAGCAAAAGAATGTTGTTAGGATTAAACATCACCCAATGAAGCACTAGTAGTAATATTAGAGATAAAACAGAAAGAGTCACAGCATATAGAAACCCATCAATTTTTGTGATTTCACATTCTTGCCTATAATTCCACAAAAAACATGAGATGGGAGGAGTACATGTGAACCTCGTGGCTCTCAAACGCTAATTTCGAGTTCTCAACATAGAATACGTTGGCAGTTCCTGGAACATATATAGGCAAAGTACATATAAAAGGCAATGCATTATACAATACAACATTATATTAAAATATCGAGCAATGTCCATATTCTTAATTTTTTTAAGGCAACTCCAACATCCATCACTAGGCTAAACTACTCATGAATGCCTAATAATTTCATTTTAACAAAATAAAACCAACTTATATTTCCCTACAATTGTCATTGCCTTCATGATGCATTAACCTAAACAAAATATCTGAGAGATAAACTGTTTATTTTCTAACAAAAATATACATATCGAGATGGTTTCCCTTAAAAAATGTTGGGTTTTCCAAAAAATTTAACGGTCTCTTATAAATTCAAAGAATAATCAGAGGAGTACATTACCTTGATATAGAACTCTATGTGTTTTCCTTCGTGTACAAATGGGTGAACCCACGCCCTAATATATGAACATTTCTCGTTAAGTAAAATCCTACAAAATTCGATTAGGGCTTCCAATTCTTCTCCCTGGTTGCTTTGGATCATAAATTTTTTTTTTTTTTTTGGTGGGGGAATTGTATTCGATGAAGATAATAACAAGTTACTGGGGAAAGAAGAGCTTTAGACTGTCAGAAAAGGGCCGTTTTGCTGTTTTACTGCTCGGGTAAATTGCTCAGAGAGAAATGCAATGAGCCCCCTCACTTTTTTAATTTTTCATTTGCTTTTAATCTTCTTCTCCTTCTTTTTCTTTTTATTTATTTAAAATCTTCCCACAGAGCTATATACTTTTGTTACCCACTGGTCTTTTACACTAGAGAGAAAATAGCAGAGATGCAACACATGGAGACCCGTCTGATTCTTTCCAAGTGTTTGAGGCAAAATTTGGCGCGCCAAAGTAATTGGCTTCAGAGTGCTAGAAAGCCGTCTGCAGATTCGCAAGCACCTGAAGCATCACAGTTCAAGATATGGTGGTTATAGCCCAAAAAACTAGTCTTTTAAGTAGAGATGTTCAAATCCTTATATCGCCGAAGCCCTTCACACTGGAAGATCAAATGTCGAGATCTAACTCTCCTATTGCGATAGTGGGGTGCCCATTACAAAGGAGCCAAATTTCTCGAGAGCCCAACATTAGCTTCACAGGGGCCTATTGCGCTTTTTTGCGCTAGTGGGGTGCCTTTGCGCCATTGGGATCTACACGACTAAGTTCGGGGTATGGCTCTGATACCACTTGAAGGACTTGGGACACCATCCTAAAAGACTAGCCTTTTAGATAGAGTTGCCCAAATCCTTATATACCTAAAATCATCCTCACGTCTGATGTGGGACTATTTATTCTAGCCAAATTCCAACAGGATTACCCTCAACTGTTGCCTCTAAATTCTCACTCACACTATAAATACAACTAGAGAAGGGTTCCAACAACCTCAACACAACGACAAATTATCAAATAGACTTTTAGCTTTAGTATACATCATGCGTCGCGATCTAGGGATAGGACTTTGGTTGATACTTCGACACTCCGTAGGGATTTCTTCCCTCTGCCCATCTTTGCACACAGGACTCCAGGAGAGCCACACGAACTCTCCTACCTTTCGTTTCCAGGTAGTTTAATTACTTCTCCCTCCATCTTGTCTATCCAGTTTTTATAGGAGTAGTCGTAGTTTTATTTTGATTGTTCTATTTCTTCTGTAGTGTGTACGCAGTCCTTTGAAGATCTATGGTGTCGGAGCCACAATTGGTTGTGTCACGTCAGATTTTGGGTACTTAATTTGCACTGTATATCACATATTTTAATAAAATTGGCCAGTGATCGGCACAATGGAAAACCCTTGTGCTTGTTGTCTATATCTTCTATTCCTACCGTGGACTAATTACATGAGCGCTGGTTGTCCCAATTTCTTCATTTATATTTGTAGTGGTCAGATTTTGACCCTCATCACGATGACGACACGTGTCCTACCGCTAGCTAGCAGCACCACTTCTCTGCCAGCGGGCCCAGCTCACATACAATCTAACATGGACCAAAAAGAAAGCCCCGGGCCTCGCCCCAAGCCCACATCGGGTCAGACATTATTTACCTGGATCCACTACTTAACCAAAGTTGTGCAACTCTTTAGGGGCTCCAATAGTTGGTACAAGTATCCTTTTCGGAGCTATCCAAGCTCCAACACGATGATCCTTCGAAGCCTGCTATTTACAGATGGACAACACAATCCCTGTGATTTGCAGATCCAGCTATGCCATCCCACGTTCCAAACATTATAACACCCCCAATATTAATGCGGGTTATTATGGATAGTGTCGAATATCTCTGCATGGTTATCCCAACAATCAAGCGGCCGATCAAGGCAATTACCAGAAAATCATAATGTGCAAATCATACAGTTATGAAGATCTGAAATACTCAGCGTATATTAACAGCTAATCAGGTATTTATATAGCTCCTTCTCCATCAACGAAGGGGGTTTGCTTCTTATTACCACCAAAAACACCACATACAAGTATTTTTTGTTTTCCTCTAATAATGATACTTATTCTTACTCCCAAGGGTATTCGGTCGGCACCACACCGGTGCTCCTGCCTGAGAGGCGTTTCTTTTCTTCTGTGTTCTTGATAGGATCAATCGGGAGCGTTCAATCATTTGTGGCGGAAAATCCCCATCACATTGGTGCTTTCATTGAAAGATCTTGAATGAATACTCAAGATCTCTTCCCCTTTTACTAAATCCTTTTTCAAAAAGCCTCTCCAAACGGAAATGGCCCCACCAAGGAAGAGCATATCCCAGGCCGTCGCCACTTCAAAAGGCAAGTCGACAGTTGTTGGGGGCGCGAGGCCTACCGACGCTCCTCCTCACCATCTCGATGTTCACATCAAAAATATCATGAAAAGCACTCTTCCCCTGCTACTGCGCTGGAGGCAGAGACCAACGGACACAATACCTGGCTCCCCGCCGATGGTCAACTCCTTCAATGCTCGCTAGCCTCCAAAGATAGTTGGACGAGCAATGGGCAGAGGTGGCTTGTGAGCGCGAGGAGGCAGCTCTAGAGAGAGATGCGGCGACCTGCGTCAAAAATCAACTCAGATTGAGATCCTTCGAAAGTCGCAATCCACTAGGAATCAAGGGGCAGAGGGGTCTTGGGATCCCCCATTACCACCTCTTACTGCGAGACCACCCACACAGAGGACAATCGGAAGCGTGCCAGATCTGACCTCTCGAGTGATGACGAGCACTCCGAGAATCAGGCCAATGTAAGGCTCTGAAGGTCCCTTGCTTTGAGAACATTGAGAAGATTGCTCGGAAGCGGATAGAGGAAGCAAGTCAACAACTCCAAAAGGAGGTGGAACCTTGTGGCTTGGGGAAACCTCTGACTCACCACTCTTGGAGGAAATCACCTCTAATTGTCTCCCCAAAAAGTTCATAATGCTGAACTTTGTGTGCTACTTTAGGGCGTCTGATTAGTCTCTAAAATTGCATATTTCATACATCTTCACATTTATTCAATATTAAATTCTGTTAATAATACCTCTCTTGTATGTTTCTAGGTCAATGGCATGAAATAAAGAAGAAGCCCAAAAATCTCTTTTAATTGGTGATTAAAAGCCTACAAGAACAGCCATTGACCTTGGAGGGAGGTTTCATCAAAACCGAGGACCCAAATCCAAATTCCAGGAAGTACAGCCGACAGGGAGACAAGCGGGGAGCGCGCAGCAGGCGGCACCACGCGCGCCGCCCTAGGATTGCCACAAAAACGTGGCAATTGCCACGTTTTCGCGGCAATTGCAAGGGGCCGCACGTCGTGATTTTGACGCGCGGCTCCGTACATGTACCATGGTGCCCCCCTTCGCCTATAAAAGCCCTGGAATTTTCAGAGCTGAAGGAGGAGAAGTTTTGAGGAGTTTTAGGATTTTAGGATTTTCTTCTCCATTTTATAGTTTTTAGGGTAGTTTAGGTTAGTTCTTCTTCTTCTTCTTCTTCTTCTTCTTCTTCTTCTTTGGATGTTCCATTTCTTGTTAGACCAAATCAGAGTACCAAGCTCTGATACCAATTGAAGGTTCACCTAGAGGGGGGGTGAATAGGTGAAGGCTAATCTAATGGTCACTTAATGTCAAATGATGCAAATAATGCGGAAGCTAAAAGCAATTATGACCTAATTAAACTTTTACACTAAACACTATGTATAACACAAGAGTGTTGCCGAATTCCCCGTGAAGGGCTCTGGACAAACTCCTCTAGATTCCCCTTGAATGGGTTGAGGTGCCGCGTTGGCTCTCTTGGTTGAATACAAGTATTAGCAAACAAACCCAAGCAAGTATATCAATTTAAGCACACAAGTATATCATGCATATAAAGATAGAAAATAATTGAATGCAAGATATAAAAGAGACAAAGAGAGAGAGAGTGAGCAATCGCAAACACAAGGGTATGTTTCGAGGTTCGAGCACACTTGCTCTACATCCCCGCCTTCGACACACGAAGGATTTTCCACTATGCAAGATCCCAATGGATCTCTCCTCGGTGCCGCAACACCTACAAGCCCTCGGACTCTCTAGTCCCGTACACACCGCAAGCCCACCGGCTCGCCGAGGCCGCACCTCAAACACGAGTTCGCACCCGAACCCGAAAACACCAAGTCCTCACTAGGACCCAAACAATCACGAGCACACTTGCCCGTCTCCTCAAAGAACAAAGTAGAACTTTGGTGATCACAACTCTTGATCACCTAAAATCCTCTCACAATAACACTCCCTATAGGGTAGATAGATCAATGGATGCTCAAGTGTTGGTGTGAGAAAACAAAGATGTGAAAGGTGGAGGAAAACTCAAGAAATCTCTTTTAACACTCTTGATAAAACTTTCCTTTTGATTGGAAATATTTGCCCTCAATTTTGTGGAGAAAAACTTCTGAAAAGAGTGGGAAAAACTGGCTCTAAAAACTTCTCCAAATCTTGTAACAAAACAATGACAAAACCCCCAATTTATAGGCTGCCAGAAAACTAGCCGTTGGGGTCTGTCAGAGCGGCCGGTCGACCGGTGCGGTCGACCGCCAACGGTCGGATTTCTGACCGTTGGAGCCACGGTCGACCGCCCGGGTCGACCGACCCACTGGAGCTGAGAGTCTAACTCTCTGTCGGTCGACCGGTGCGGTCGGCCGAACTTTCCAGAGAGCTCTGCTCTCTGGAGCGGTCGACCGGCACGGTCGGCCGTCCTCCAGTACACAAAGGCGTGCACGTTTGTGCACGTCGGTCGACCGGTCCGGTCGGCCGACTTCAGGATTAGTCGACTTATAAAGGCTACTAGTCGACTTATCCGAAGCCTGAAACAGAAAACTGGGATTTAAAACTTGGTCTTTTGGCTTTCATAAAAATCCCATAAAATACATAAAAATCTACAAAAATAGTTTTACTAATATACTTTGATAAACAAACATGCTTGCACAAAATCAAGGCATGTTATAAAAGATTGGACTATTTTTGTAACTTGGAAATATTTGGCTCAAGATAAAAACTGTATTTTCCAAAACATGTTTTCTAGTCTTTGTTTTTCCAAAACATATTTAAATAAAAACTAGATATTTTGAACCCATTAAAGTATAGTGTGTATGGATATGATCCACTACACAAATAAGATGAAATATCTAAGTTTTTGACATTAAGCTCTAAATATGGTTTAAAGATAAATATATGAGAAACACCAAAAATCACTTGAAATACATGTTTGGTTTTTGGTTAAAATTCTTTTCTAAAACAAACTAAATCAAGAGTGTGTGTGTGTGTGTAAATGTAATTGAGCAATCCACCAACTATCTATCCTTTACATTTTTAACTAAAACAAAAACAAAATCTTATACCTAGACACAAGTCTTCATCTTCTTGAAGTCTTCACTTGAAGGCTTCTCATCTTCTCGACTTGATCCAAGCTTGATCCAAAAGCTCCTTGGATCACACCGTGCTATCTCCAAATCTTGACATTTTATCCTTTGTTGAGCTATGCACCTACTAAGATCTTGATAATGAATCTGTCACTAATTAAACACAAGATCATTAGTAAACATAACTTCATGAGTTGATCATCATCAAAACTAGGGTGATATGCCTTTGGGCCAACAATCTCCCCCTTTTTGATGATGACAAAACACATGAAGTTATATATGCATGGATTAAAGTAAAGCTTCAAAGAAGCTCCCCCTTAACTCATGCAACTCAAATAAACAAAATAAATATGCAATGAGGCACATAAACATGTATGCAAATGTAGGAGTAAACATGCTAACCAAGCATAAAACAAAATCACAAAATCTTTTTCTCCTATTTGCAATACAAAACTTATATGCATAAACAACAAGGAAGACAAATACTTCTCCCCTTTAAGCAATGAAAACATGCATATAAACTCAAATACTTCTCCCCCTTTTTGTCAATCATCAACAAAGGGTTCAAAGTAAAAACAAATCAAACAAATTTTCTCCCCCTTTTTGTCAAAAACAAAAAGATCAAGAAGGGGTAATACAAATCAATCAATAAAGATTTATATGCGATATACATTCATGAAGAGGAAGACGCTAAGTTAGCTTCCCTACACATATGCATTACATGAAGAAGGGATGACAAGCCCTAACTCACATAACACATATTATGTAATGCATAAGAGGAGATGTGAAGCTCCCCCTACACACGTATATCATATAAAGAAGAGTTGTCAAGCTCTTCAATTTATAATATACTCAACATGAATCTATATGTAGAAGAGATGTTAAGCTCTCCTTGCATATAGGAAATACATATCAAAACATTTTTTTTAAAATTTTTCTTAAACAAAATTTTTAAAGGTATCAGAGCTCTTGTAAAGCAAACAAATTTTTAAGATACCAAATTGAAAATAGTCATTATTGTAAAACATATTGATACCAATTGAAATTTAACAAATATGAAGTTGAAGCATTTTGATATCAATAGAAAACATAATGATCAAAAAAATTTTATTTTTCATCATAAACGTTGTGCTTTAAAAAATGTGAACCAATTGAAAGTTAAGCACATGAAACTCATATATATGTATGAAAAATTATACCAATTGAATTTGATACATACATATATAAGAAAACAAAATATGAGTATATACAAAAATTATCAATTTAGATACCAATTGAAAGAATCAATGATACCAATTGACATAACAAATAGATCAAGTGTATATCTCATAACCTATACCTCCCAATCATGTTCAAGATTAAAATGATTTTCACTATTAAGCATACTTGAGCATAATCGCCCAGCCATCCGCCCATAGAAGGTAGGGGCTTTCAAAAATTAGATTTGAAAATATTTTAGCATTGAAAATCACTACCAAATGAAGAACAATAACTAGTTATAATAATTTTTGAAAAACTAGTTAAAGATCCTTCAAAAACATGAAATCAAAGCACATGTATTTCATGAATCATACCAAATACAAGAGTTGACACTCAATTTATGAAGCTCAAAAATATGTTCATGAAACAACGTCATGACAAAATAAATAAAGTGTGAGTGTACAAAAGTCATGTAATCAGTATTTTCACGAAAATAGGCAATGAAGCTCAAAAGATCATGAACCTCATTAAATCATGAAAAATTATTTTTCATTTTAAAACACATACATATCCCAAACATAAAAGAGTCTATTAAAAGTATTTGCATGAAGGCAAGAGACTCACGGATATACATGTATATTTATTAGATTTGAATAAAAGATACATATACATGAAGTAAAACATAAAAATTGACAAAACAAGTATAAATGGAAGAATCATCAAAACTAGGCTATACATGTGCATATAGTGAGTACAAGTGAACAATGAAGTGCAAACGTATATGAATCAAATGTGGCTCACTACTTGTACATGTATAAATCCAAGTTTTGACAAATACTACATCTAAACAAGATTTTATCACATGAAGCACAAAACCTAAAACATGAACATGCTATATGATTTCACAAATGAATAAGTATGTACATAAATAAAATAGGAGTTTAGAGATTGTTACCAATTCCAAAGCTCCAAACATGGTGGTCATCCCACCAAAACTTCCTTGATAGAGATGCATCCATATATGTGTCCATCAAGTCCAAGTGCATCCACCATCAAGGCACCAAATCTCTCACGTCTTGTGAGAGCCCTCACCTACATCAAAAACAAAAGGTGGGGACTTTGGTACCCATTTTTTCTTGGGTCCACGGGGGTTAGCATTTAATGGAACCCAAACATTTTTATTTTTAGCAAAATTTAAAACATGCAACTTGTCATAACAAAATTTTGCTAAATGGCCTTTGCGGCCACAATGTGTACAAGTGTACACCTTAGTATGCTTATGAGTGTGATTGTGATCGTGACGTGCAACATAAGCATAATGATGATGTTGTGCATGAATGTGTGGAGTTTGTTTCTTTGAAAACAAGGACTCCAATTTCTTATGGTTAAATGCACAATTGCTCAAAGTTGAGCTCAAACTATTAATTTTATTTTTCAAAAGACTAATCTCACTATCATCAATGGTGGCATGTAAAGACATGTGAGAAAAAGAGTCATTTTTCTTCTCTTTAAAAACTTTTTCTTTTTCTTTTTCTTTTTCAAAAAATTTTCCTTTCAAACAAAAATTTTCTTGAAAAACAACTTCCTTTTGTTTTTCACCAAATCAATCTTATTTTTCAAAGACATATTCCCTTCACATAAATCATTCAATTTTGACATGAGGGAAACATTTTCATTTTTCAAATCTTTATTTTCTTTTTCTAAGCATGCAATGTTATTCCTAAATGAATCATGTTCTTTATGCATGCAAG
The DNA here is from genome assembly GCA_038442645.1 of Agave tequilana. NCBI lineage: Eukaryota > Viridiplantae > Streptophyta > Magnoliopsida > Asparagales > Asparagaceae > Agave > Agave tequilana. Next base: position 561,770 of record JAVJIF010030166.1, on the reverse strand, counting down.
CAATATTCTTTTTCAAATTTTTATTTTCTTTCTTAATCATGTCATACTTTTCAAGCAATAGATGACAAAAAGTAGATAGCTCATCATATGACATGTCTACATCCTCATCCTCGGATTCGGTAGTTACCTCAAGGGGGTTATCCCCTTGGACCATATAGCACACGTTGGAGGTGTCGCTTCCAACGTCCGAGTCGCTCCCCGCATAGTATTGATCTTTTTCGCCAAGGGAGATGAGGGTATTCCATACTACAAAAGTCAAATCAATGTTAGCAACCCTAGATAAGTAATCATCATTTAGGGTAGATCTTAAAGCATTTAGGGTTTTTGCATTAGCCTCAAAATTCTTACCATCTAAACAATATGCATTATTAGTTGTGGCAAGATAAACATGAATGCCTAGGGCTTTGAGGTACAAAGACATCTTAACTTTCCAAATTTGGATGTTAAGAATGTCAAAGGTGGGTGGTGACATGAAGTCCATAGTGTGTGTACAAATATTATGATTAGCCTAAAAAGAGGATCTTTAACTCTAGGTTGTTAGACCAAATCAGAGTACCAAGCTCTGATACCAATTGAAGGTTCACCTAGAGGGGGGTGAATAGGTGAAGGCTAATCTAATGGTCACTTAATGCCAAATGATGCAAATAATGCGGAAGCTAAAAGCAATTATGACCTAATTAAACTTTTACACTAAACACTATGTATAACACAAGAGTGTTGCCGAATTCCCCGTGAAGGGCTCTGAACAAACTCCTCTAGATTCCCCTTGAATGGGTTGAGGTGCCGCGTTGGCTCTCTTGGTTGAATACAAGTGTTAGCAAACAAACCCAAGCAAGTATATCAATTTAAGCACACAAGTATATCATGCATATAAAGATAGACAATAATTGAATGCAAGATATAAAAGAGACAAAGAGAGAGAGTGAGCAATCGCAAACACAAGGGTATGTTTCGAGGTTCGAGCACACTTGCTCTACATCCCCGCCTTCGACACACGAAGGATTTCCACTATGCAAGATCCCAATGGATCTCTCCTCGGTGCCGAAACACCTACAAGCCCTCGGACTCTCTAGTCCCGTACACACCGCAAGCCCACCGGCTCGCCGAGGCCGCACCTCAAACACGAGTTCGCACCCGAACCCAAAAACACCAAATCCTCACTAGGACCCAAACAATCACGAGCACACTTGCCCGTCTCCTCAAAGAACAAAGTAGAACTTTGGTGATCACAACTCTTGATCACCTAAAATCCTCTCACAATAACACTCCCTATAGGGTAGATAGATCAATGGATGCTCAAGTGTTGGTGTGAGAAAACAAAGATGTGAAAGGTGGAGGAAAACTCAAGAAATCTCTTTTAACACTCTTGATAAAACTTTCCTTTTGATTGGAAATATTTGCCCTCAATTTTGTGGAGAAAAACTTCTGAAAAGAGTGGGAAAAGCTGGCTCTAAAAACTTCTCCAAATCTTGTAACAAAACAATGACAAAATCCCCAATTTATAGGCTGCCAGAAAACTAGCCGTTGGGGTCTGTCAGAGCGGCCGGTCGACCGGTGCGGTCGACCGCCAACGGTCGGATTTCTGACCGTTGGAGCCACGGTCGACCACCCGGGTCGACCGACCCACTGGAGCTGAGAGTCTAACTCTCTGTCGGTCGACCGGTGCGGTCGGCCGAACTTTTCAGAGAGCTCTGCTCTCTGGAGCGGTCGACCGGCACGGTCGGCCGTCCTCCAGTACACAAAGGCGTGCACGTTTGTGCACGTCGGTCGACCGGTCCGGTCGGCCGACTTCAGGATTAGTCGACTTATAAAGGCTACTAGTCGACTTATCCGAAGCCTGAAACAGAAAACTGGGATTTAAAACTTGGTCTTTTGGCTTTCATAAAAATCCCATAAAATACATAAAAATCTACAAAAATAGTTTTACCAATATACTTTGATAAACAAACATGCTTGCATAAAATCAAGGCATGTTATAAAAGATTGGACTATTTTTGTAACTTGGAAATATTTGGCTCAAGATAAAAACTATATTTTCCAAAACATGTTTTCTAGTCTTTGTTTTTCCAAAACATATTTAAATAAAAACTAAATATTTTGAACTCATTAAAGCATAGTGTGTATGGATATGATCCACTACACAAATAAGATGAAATATCTAAGTTTTTGACATTAAGCTCTAAATATGGTTTAAAGATAAGTATATGAGAAACACCAAAAATCACTTGAAATACATGTTTGGTTTTTGGTTAAAATTCTTTTCTAAAACAAACTAAATCAAGAGTGTGTGTGTGTGTGTGTAAATGTACTTGAGCAATCCACCAACTATCTATCCTTTACATTTTTAACTAAAACAAAAACAAAATCTTATACCTAGACACAAGTCTTCATCTTCTTGAAGTCTTCACTTGAAGGCTTCTCATCTTCTTGACTTGGTCCAAGCTTGATCCAAAAGCTCCTTGGATCACACCGTGCTAGCTCCAAATCTTGACATTTTATCCTTTGTTGAGCTATGCACCTACTAAGGTCTTGATAATGAATCTGTCACTAATTAAACACAAGATCATTAGTAAACATAACTTCATGAGTTGATCATCATCAAAACTAGGGTGATATGCCTTTGGGCCAACAGTTAGTATGGTTAGTGGAGCCATTAGTAGTTAGTAGCCATGAGTTTTTTCTTTTTACTTTATTTTAGAAATATATCAAAAATCACAAAAACCATCTTTTCTATTTTTCCTATTTCTTCGTGTTTCACTGTACTCTTTTCTTTTCATTCCTTGTTTTCTTTTCTTTACATTCTTCCAAACATTGAAAAACCATTAACACACACGTGAACATACTGGTAAAGCTTCTATCACTTTTCGTCCCTGTGAATTTGACCCGTTTAGCCTCATGCTATCACAGAAGTATCGAGGAAGCCAAAGCACGCGCTTTTAACTCTTGATTTCAAAACCTATACTTTTCGTACACGATTTTCTCCCGATCAAATTTTGGCACCGTTGCCGGGGATAGGAACGGTTTGATTTCACATTTTTGTTAACTTTTCTTTGTTTTTGGTGTGCAGGTCAAATTTTTAGCATTGTAGAAATCCATACTTGCTTTTGTGTAGTTGGATAAATTCTTGTATATCGCTAAATTCTACTGCTAGTTTCTATTTATATTATCTGTGTACTGTAATAATTTTCAGAACTAAAATACGATAATTGGATGTTTTAAAATGGTTAGACATTTGCATCTAGGCACGTGTCAATTTTCTTCCAATATACTGTATTTTATTCTTCTGTTGTTGTGATCTTGACGGAGGTGTACATATTGCATAACATATAATTAGGACAAACATGTGGGTGATTTACTCTCTTTGTGTGTTCATTCTTATCCATATTGAATACTTGCACGAATTGAACTTAAGGTCAAAACCCAATACTACATAAGGTAGGGAAGTCATTACCCTTCCTTAGCCCAAGTATCACCTCCTCACTCACACAACCCAAACCTTCATAAAAATTGCTAAACGTTAGCCCCTAGGGACATCTTGAGCTCATTTAGGAGATTGACCTAAGGGGAAAGTTGTTAGAGTTTGACTCTTGTCAAATTGGTGTCTAAGATTAGGGATTGAAAGGCGAAACCTTAAAGAACAGTGGTTTGGCATAATTAGGCCCATTGCTCCAGCATGAATACCTCCCACTGGTCTTGCTCCTACCTGACCGATTAACTTGTGGTCAGATTTCTACAAGGTACCCCCCATGGACAGTCTAACCAGTTAGGAGTCGTCTAGGTCTAAGTCACCCCTAACATAAGCTTGTTTTCTTTTTCTTTTCTTTGTTTGCTTGTTTGTTTATTTGTTTGTTTTCTTTTTTGTAAATGGAGAAATAGATTTTAACAAAAACAATTTTTTCAATCCTAATATGATCTATATTTCACCCCGACCTCATTTGACTCGGATAACTCTAATCTGGCTATGTACAACATGAACAAACCATACATACCGGATTGAGATTATCTGATTCAATATGACCCATATCCCCAATCCTATGACAATAATTTTTAAAATAATTTCCACTCTTCACAAAGTTCCTGGGGATTCACCTCCCCCGAGTCAAATTTTCAACCATATTGTTCACAATTTTTACAATATTCATTCTCAGATTTTACTTCACATCCTCCTTTCTTGAACCACCAATTGAAAAAAAATCATCATTGCAAAGGAGTTTGGAAGAAGTGATGGACGCTCAAAAATAATTTGAAAACATGGTGGCCTCATCATGTCCACAAAATTTTCAAAATTCATATAGTTATTTTCTAGAACCACTCAAAGAAAAATCATTGTGGGAAACTATGAAATTCGTGCAAGAGACCGAGTGAATAATACAAAAATGATTGACTTCCTATGTCCATCATGTTGGCCCAAAGGCCATTATCCCGGTTATTTTGATGATAGCAAAACATATTTAGTTATGTATTTAATAATCTTGATTTTAAAGTATTTCAGGTTCAAGAAACAGATTTTGACGACTCCGCTAAAAGACTCACAAATTTGGAGTTCGCCCAACATTTGCATTCCCAAGCTAAAGCACATAGGAAGCTTCGGAATTTGCGTTGAAGAAAAGTTCAAGAAGAAGATCAAGACTTGCTAAAGAATCCAAGATTTGTACTTTGTTTATTTTCATTTTAGAATATTTTGTCAAAACTAAATAGTAGAAGTAGAGATATGGGATATCACACACACACATTTTCTAGAGTGGTTTATGGCTTCAAAATAATTTCTATTTCTATTTCCAAACTCAGTTTTAGTTGAACATATCTATTTTGGAAATACGATTTTAGAGAGACTAGTTTTTGGGAAAAACATTTCATTGAAAATCAAGTTTTTATCAAAAGAATTTTTACCAAGTATTTTACCTTGATAGTAGTATGACACATGCTCATACTCTATGATTTTTCAAGACCAAAACATTTTATCCAAGACCCAAAACCAAAATCCAAAATTGTCCAGGTCTGTGAATTCTGATTTTTCAGAAATTCACAGTGACCGGTCGACCGGCAGTCGACCGGCACTCGACCGACATGCACAAATGTGCATGTGCGTATCAGTCGACCGGGAGTCGACCGATACTCGACCGACCCCAACCTGCTGCTCTCTGGAAATTGCCAGTCGACCGACCCGGTCGACCGGTGAGCCCCAACGGTCGGATTTTTGACCGTTGGCGGTCGACCGACCCGGTCGACCGGTAGTCTGTCAAAAATTCTGACAGACTCAACAGCTATTTTTCTGACTTTTTGACTTTTGGGATTTGTCTCCAACGAATCTCTTGAGCAGTTTTTGACCCCTATAAATAGGTGGTCACTTCATATGATATGACTAATGATTTTAGAGCTATCAAGTGAAATTTTACAAAAGTTGTGAAAAGATTTCCAAAGTTTTCAAAAGAAAAGATTTTTCTCTCCAAAGCCTAAATTTCCATCACCCTTCTTGGAGCCTATTCCTCTACTTCTCTCTAGTTTTGCACTACACAATCCCATACTCTAACTCTCCTATTTGGTTCTAGGATTGTGCTTAGTGAGCTCTTTTGTTAAGTGGTCAAGTGTGATCACTTCCATTGTAATTGAGTGAAGTTGTAGAGGCATCGGCCTCAAGGCGAGCTAGTGTGCTCAAGGTGGTGAAGTGTCATCACGGGAGACGGACAAGTGTTGTCCTTGTATTGTTGATCCGGTGGGATCCTCAATAGTGGAAATCCTTCAAGTGTGAAGGCGGGGACGTAGAGCGTGGCTCGAACCTCGGAAACATATCGGCGTGTTTGCGTTTGCTCAAATTCTTCTAACTCTATCTCTTTAATTACTTGCACCTTTACCTTGTTTAATTCTTGCAAGTATTTGTATTGTGATAATTGTTAGAGTTAAATTTTAAATTCCGCATAATTGCCATTATCATATAGCCATCACCTATTCACCCCCCCTCTAGGTGATTTCTTGGTATCAGAGCCTAACCCTACAACTTAGGTCTAACAACCTTAGGGAGATCCATATATTTGGCTATATATTTGCTTGTTGTTGTTTGTTGCATTTTACTTGCTTGTGCATTCATGGCATCCATGGACTTTTCTAGCATTAAATCCCCTCCCAAATTTGATGGCTTGAACTTTCCTATTTGGAAAGTCAAGATGAACTTGTTTTTGAAATCCTTAGGTGTTAGGGTAGCTAGGGCCATTACCAAAGACTTCATTGAACCAACTAGTGATGAGAGCACATGGTCCGAGGATACTTCCAAAGACTATGAAGCAAATGCTAGGGCACAATATGCATTAACACAAGCACTTAATGAAGATGACCTTGCACGCATCATTAATTGTAAATCGGCATATGAAGTTTGGAACATGCTTATTGTGACTCATGAGGGAACGTCACAAGTCAAGAGAGCAAAAGTTGACTTGTTACGTTCTTAATATGAGAATTTTTACATGATTGATAATGAGAGCATTGATGACATGCTCACTCGCTTTACAAAAATAACTAATGCTCTTTCTTCCTTAGGCGACAAGATTGACAACGATCAAAAGATAAGGAAGGTGATTAGAGCTCTTCCCAAAGCTTGGGAAGTCAAGGCGACAACCCTCAAAGAGCTAAATGACAAAGAGGAGATGGACTTCTCCGGCTTCATCGGAAATCTCAAAACACATGAGATGGAGATGAAGGTACGAGAAGAAAGGGAGGCACCAAAGAAGAAATCAATAGCCTTCAAAGCCGCTCCAACAATTCAAGACGAGGATGATTCATCGGACGAGTGCGATGAAGACTTCGCCATGCTCATCCGGAAGGTGGGCAAGATGTTTTACAAAAAGGGAAGACAAAGCAATTTCCGGCGAGGGAAACCTCAAGGGAGATTTGAAAGAAAAAGAGAGGACCCGGTCCTTGCTTCCATTGCAAGAAGATCGGTCACCTCATTGCCGATTGCCCCGCTCTACAAGCGACCACATCCAAGAACGGGCAAAGAAAGAAGAAAGCAATGGTGGCTACTTGGGATGACACGGAGTCGGAATCCGAAGAGGAAGTCGACGCCGCGCACATGTGTTTCATGGCACATGGGGAGGATGCACCAAAGGTAACTCTAGAAAACTCTTTAGATGAGGATGAGTTAACTATGGATGAACTTGCACAATTTTTTGAAGAATTGCAAAATAGGTATGAGATTTCCCAATCTCAAAATAAGAAGTTAAAAAGAGAAAATGAAGCTTTAAAATATAAAGTTGAAATAGTTGTTAAAGAAAAGGATGTTTTATCTAGCTCTTTTGGAAAATTGAAAAATGATTTTGATAAATATAAACTTGCAAATAAGGGTAAAACCACCATAGTTTCAATTGATAAAAATGATTTTGTTGAGATCCAAAAGCGTGTTGATGCTTTGGACTCCACACTTAAAAATTGTGCATTTGATTTGAAAAAGATAGCTTCTAAATTTCCTAAGGGAACACCCCAAGGGAAACATGCACAACATGCACATACACATGCACGGAAACATGCTCACACTCACAAGCATGCATACATGTATGGAAATGGTAGAATTTATGTTTGCACTCATTGTGGCCGCAAAGGCCATTTAGAAAAATTTTGCTATGCTAAGAATAATGTTAAAAATAAATATGTTTGGGTTCGCCCCGGTACTAACCCTAAAGGACCCTCAAAGATTTGGGTACCAAAAGATCCTCCAAATGTAGGTGACACAGGTGGATCTACTTCCTCCAAGACTTAGGGGGAGACGGTGCCCGGGTGGTAGATGCAACTAAGCTCAAAGTTCAAATCTAGCTTGCATCGCTATCGTGGAGGCATCTATTTTTGGAGACTACCCGTAAATTGGTAACATCTCCATTTAAGAGTTTTTAATTTTGTATATACAATTGTTATAGGATTGCTAGTTTAGTTTTATGCTCCATTGATACATAATTAGTATAAACTTGCAACTCTAACATGATTGTATATGCCATGTTCAATTTTGATTTCTTTTTGACATGTATACATGTGTATAGAATTGTTAGTTTGTTTTTGTTCGTTATTGATACATGCTTATATAGAACTACTTTTCTATCATGTTGTGTACATGCCTTGTATTAATTTTCATATCTTGTATTGTTATGCCTTATGTCATTATTGTCCACATGTCCATTTTGTTAGATAGTGTATCTACATGTATAGTTTAGATTTTGTGATTATATACTTGTATACATATAGACCTATTTTCATAAATAAAATAAAACTTTTTGAAAATTTTCATAGTTGAGCAAATACCTTAAAGATGGCAATTGCGCACCTCAACTCATTCAAGAGGAATCAAGAGGATGAAGTTCAGAACCCGTCACTGGGTATTCGGCTTCAACATCTTTAAATCTTTGTTTAAATTTGTAAAATAAAATTAAAACATTTTGTGTGAAGTTTTGTTGATATGATCACTAAATGAAGATTTAAAAATAATTGTTGTTTCCCTGAATATTATAATATAACATATTTTTATTTGTTATAATTTTTATTTAAAATTTTTTGGTCAGAATCTGGTAGCAGTATTTTCAGACTTACCGGTCGACCGGCCCCTAACCCCAGTCGACCGGCTCTGTCTGAGAAGAAAAATTTTTTTGTATTTTTTTGTGCTACCGGTCGACTGTTGTTATAGGACCAGTCGACCGATCAAGATGCGTGACTCTCTGTATCTTTTCGGTCGACCGGTCCCTTAACCCCAGTCGACCGATAGTCGTATTCTGGCGTATATTTGGACCTTTTTCCTTCACTGTTTCGCTCATTCTCTCTTTTCTCTCTCAGCGAGCCGCAGGAGCATCTTTTCTCCAAAATTCCCAACTTCAAATCCGTTCACTTGATCTTAAATTCCTTCAAAATCCATTTCATACTCCTCATTCCTAATTCGGATCTTCAATCTCAAGCCGATCCGTCCGTTAGATTTTCAGAATTTCTGGATTTTCAAGCTAGGGTTTCAGATTTTCCCAAAGGTAAAAATTTCGAATTTTTCACTTGTTCTTTCTTTCTAGCTTAGATATATCACTTCTTTTGTCTTCATATTAGGTTGATTGATCATCTAGATCGTGCCTTTACCTGCAAAAACCCTAAAAATTTGATTTTTGTCATGGCTCCTAAAAGACATCGTTCTGAGAAGGGAAAGGGCATTGCCCAATCCTCATCTCAAGCCCCTAGGACTGATCCTGTGTTCCGTAACGATCTTGCCTCTGATCGTTACACACATCTAGCCCCTAGGAACACTATTTCGGGTAGGTTTGTGGCTATCCATGATTTTGAACACCTCGATATCCCCACATACTCCGTACCAACAATCTTGTGGATTTTCTCTCCATCAGGGAGAAGGTTTACACTTCTTTGGTTCCCTATTTCTATGCCAATTTTGAATTTAGTGGGAACCGGATTATTTCCCGTGTGATGGGTAGGGACATAAACATTTCCCTAGGTCAGTTTGCTAGGATTCTTCATCTTTCCACTGATGGAATAGATGTTTACTCTTATGACCTACATGATTTTCCTGAATATCCGGAGGGTGAGTCTTCGCTCACCGCATCCACTCTCATTCACCAGGATGACAATCCCGATCTAGTGAGGAATGAGATTGTAAGTCAGTATTCCCTCCAATCTCAGGTCCTTGCTAAGATTATCTTTCATAATATCGTGCCTAAATCCGGTGAATTTAGTCATGCTCGAGGTTCTGTTCCCCTGATTATCTATTGCCTCCTTAAAGGCATTAAGATAAATTTCCCTCGAGTGATCGCTTCTCACATGAGTGGTGATCAGATTCGCACTGCTGGTAGGAGTCTGCCTTACGGCATGCTCATTACCCATCTTCTCAGGGCTTTAGATTTTGATCTCTCTGGTCAAGCCCCTTCAAAACCCTCATCTGATATCAATACTGCTGCCTTGAAGATGATGGAAGCTCAGTTGCGTCGACACGCAGCTGTGCAACCACCACCTGTTCCTGCAGCTGATCCAGCTCCAGCTCCACCTCCTGTTTTTCCTGCTCCTGAGTTTCAGGGTGCTTCTGCTTCTGAGGTCCGCTCAATGATCGAGGCTCATCAGGCCTGGGTCGGAGAGCAAGTCTCTGCACTTCGTGCAGATATGGCTGCTCGTGATGCTTCTCTTCGGGCAGATATGGAGGCTCGTGCTGCTATGGATGCTGTTTTTCGGGCGGAGGTCCGTAACGACTTGTCCTATATGGCTGAATCCATGAGATTTGTGGATGTTCAGTTCCAGTCTTTGTTCACAAAAATGGACATAGTCGTTCCTGATGGGACTCCGGGTGCTCGTCGTCTCCCTGCTGCTGGTCCTCCTTTCCCTCCCAGAGCTCGCGTCTCTGTTCCACCACCGCGCCCCAGAGTTGATGCCGTGGATACAGAGGAGGTAGATTCCTCTTCTTCCTCAGATGATGGTGATGACCAGACGATGGCCGAGGGCTCTGATGATGACGAGGAGGAGGATGACGAGGCCACTGAGTGATGCTGCTGTTGAGTGACCTCCCCTTTATTGATGATGTCAAAAAGGGGGAGAGATATTTGGAGAGAGAGATATTTTTGTTTTGACTCTTTAGATATTTTGTTATGACTCTTTTGATATTTTGTTATGTACTTGACTTATTTTGTTGTGTTGGACACCTTTTATTCTTGTGTTGTGGACATGTATTATTTGTGGTATGTATTTATGTCATGTTGAGACTCATTTCCTTTTATCTATGATATGACTTGTGTAGTTGAGATTTTTCTATGGGCATGGATATATGATGTTTATGATTTAGCAATTGTGATAATATGCCTGAGTATGATTTTTATATATGCATATGTTGAGGGGGAGCTTCATTTGAAGACTCTACCCAAAATATTTTGTGATAACTACATATGTTTTGCCATCATCAAAAAGGGGAGATTGTTGGCCCAAAGGCCATTATCCCGGTTATTTTGATGATAGCAAAACATATTTAGTTATGTATTTAATAATCTTGATTTTAAAGTATTTCAGGTTCAAGAAACAGATTTTGACGACTCCGCTAAAAGACTCACAAATTTGGAGTTCGCCCAACATTTGCATTCCCAAGCTAAAGCACATAGGAAGCTTCGGAATTTGCGTTGAAGAAAAGTTCAAGAAGAAGATCAAGACTTGCTAAAGAATCCAAGATTTGTACTTTGTTTATTTTCATTTTAGAATATTTTGTCAAAACTAAATAGTAGAAGTAGAGATATGGGATATCACACACACACATTTTCTAGAGTGGTTTATGGCTTCAAAATAATTTCTATTTCTATTTCCAAACTCAGTTTTAGTTGAACATATCTATTTTGGAAATACGATTTTAGAGAGACTAGTTTTTGGGAAAAACATTTCATTGAAAATCAAGTTTTTATCAAAAGAATTTTTACCAAGTATTTTACCTTGATAGTAGTATGACACATGCTCATACTCTATGATTTTTCAAGACCAAAACATTTTATCCAAGACCCAAAACCAAAATCCAAAATTGTCCAGGTCTGTGAATTCTGATTTTTCAGAAATTCACAGTGACCGGTCGACCGGCAGTCGACCGGCACTCGACCGACATGCACAAATGTGCATGTGCGTATCAGTCGACCGGGAGTCGACCGATACTCGACCGACCCCAACCTGCTGCTCTCTGGAAATTGCCAGTCGACCGACCCGGTCGACCGGTGAGCCCCAACGGTCGGATTTTTGACCGTTGACGGTCGACCGACCCGGTCGACCGGTAGTCTGTCAAAAATTCTGACAGACTCAACAGCTATTTTTCTGACTTTTTGACTTTTGGGATTTGTCTCCAACGAATCTCTTGAGCAGTTTTTGACCCCTATAAATAGGTGGTCACTTCATATGATATGACTAATGATTTTAGAGCTATCAAGTGAAATTTTACAAAAGTTGTGAAAAGATTTCCAAAGTTTTCAAAAGAAAAGATTTTTCTCTCCAAAGCCTAAATTTCCATCACCCTTCTTGGAGCCTATTCCTCTACTTCTCTCTAGTTTTGCACTACACAATCCCATACTCTAACTCTCCTATTTGGTTCTAGGATTGTGCTTAGTGAGCTCTTTTGTTAAGTGGTCAAGTGTGATCACTTCCATTGTAATTGAGTGAAGTTGTAGAGGCATCGGCCTCAAGGCGAGCTAGTGTGCTCAAGGTGGTGAAGTGTCATCACGGGAGACGGACAAGTGTTGTCCTTGTATTGTTGATCCGGTGGGATCCTCAATAGTGGAAATCCTTCAAGTGTGAAGGCGGGGACGTAGAGCGTGGCTCGAACCTCGGAAACATATCGGCGTGTTTGCGTTTGCTCAAATTCTTCTAACTCTATCTCTTTAATTACTTGCACCTTTACCTTGTTTAATTCTTGCAAGTATTTGTATTGTGATAATTGTTAGAGTTAAATTTTAAATTCCGCATAATTGCCATTATCATATAGCCATCACCTATTCACCCCCCCTCTAGGTGATTTCACATCAAATGTTCATATGACTCACGAATCATGTCATTTTGGAAATCCAGCTTCAATTTCATCATACTAACCTGAACTTGACCAACATCAAACTCTTGATAATTTAGCAAGCTATCCATTTTCTGAAATTGATCTTGAACATGAATGTGAATTTGAGCTTCAATTTAGCAATTCAAGTCCAATCCTTGAATCAATATCGACTCCTATAGTGTTACCTAAACTAGTTAAAGTTCTTGAGCTAGTTTTGACTCCTATAATTCCTGAACTTGAATCAATCATTTCACCCATTCACATTCCTTCCGTGGACGAAAATCAAGATTCAATTTCATTACATCCATTTGAACCTGCCCAAAATTTTGAGAACCCCCCTGATATTTTGACAAGTTTTCCTTTTTCTGAAATTGAACTTGAGCTTGAAAGTGATCCTGAACCTCAAGTTGGTAATTTCATTTCACTTTTGATTCAATAATCACTCTGGTATCTTTACCATATTTTTTCTCTATTCCGGAGTCAACATTGAATCTAGTACCAGTACACCGTGAAATTGAATCACCAATATCCTATGATCACACTTCATTAATGGAGAAAGTGTGTGAACATCAATTCTTTGATTTGGACCCCATTTTTGAACTATTTTTGACTCTCCCTTTTGAATCTTGACTTGATCTGAATCAAATTCCTGAGTTGGTATCATTTTTTGCTCCTATTCCATTTGAGTCCAAATCAATCATCTTCCAAAATCACACTTCATTATTGGATAAGATGTTGAAGAAAATGACTCAGTAATTATTTTTTAAAATTAAAAATTGGGTGGGGATAATTTTTTAAATAAAATCATTCACTCAATTACTCTTTTACTGAGTCGTATTAGAGAGGTCACTGGTGGGCTCTTGCAAGAATCACATTATCTTGATTGGGTAGCAACGCTTGGGCCGATCAGCCCTCCACCGGAACCACCACCATGAGGTAATTTTTCTTCCATTTTCATTTATTTCACGTATATACACATTCACGATGCATTGAGAACAATGCATGAGATAAGTATGGGGGAGGGTTTACTAACGTAGGTTGTTTTAAATTTTCTTTCTTTTACACTTCTTTTTAGGAAATTTTTAAAATTTTCTTTTGTATAAAAACTTTTTCTTTTCCTTTTACAGAACTTTTTGAAATAAGATAAATAGTTTTGATTTATTTTTAAGAAAATTATGATTATTTTAGGAATTAGAAAGACCTAAAATTATGGATTTTTAAACTGAGTCAAAATAATAAATCTTGTTTAAATTTTAGGATAAGAAAGTAAGATTGAAAAGATAATTTGATCTTAAATTTTTTTACTTTAGATATATGCACTTCACACTTATGCAATTTTTTGGGATTGAAACAAAGGCTAAAAATGCTATAAAAAATATTAAAAAAAGAAAATAATGATAATAAAAATCACTTATTGAAGCTGGGTAATTATGCCTTAGGAAGCATGATTATTCATGCCTAAAATAGATGGACAAAATTAAAATAATTCTCTTTAGTTTTATGACCTTATTTACTCGAGTCCTTAAGCCCGAGGGATGTTTTCTCATCGGGTGCCCTAAAATCATCTAGTTTGGGAGTAACCGCTAAAAGTTCACTACCCGGGTAAATAAGAAAGCCTAAGAAAAATAAGAGAAGAAAAAATAAATATATACAAATAAATGACATGAAAGTTAGAGTCAATATCCCAAAAATCTTCATAGTTTACAAAGTGCATATTTTTCTAAGAGTTTTATGAAAGATCAAAGAATCGATTTAATTTTAAATTTTTACATTTAATTTATAATAAGATTTTACATTTAAACTTAGTTTAAAGAAGAATAATTTCTAGTTGATTTATGACCTTGTATCACTTAAATTTTTGCAAAAAACTTTTAACACTTTTCTCTATTTCAAAGTGCATTTTCAAAATACAAACATTTGATTTCTTTCTTTATAGATTTTGTGGGTGTAATCTGCTGAAAACCCTCGGAGATAAAACTCCTCCTCTAGGGAAAACTTAGAGGTTTAACGGTTTATTGAACATGCTCAGTACAATCGCGTTACCTGCGAAAGTGGTGTAATAATCTTCCTAGTTAGTTTTTCTGTTTTGCTCGGGACAAGCAAAAGATAAATGTAGGGGTGTGATTAGTCTCTAAAATTGTATATTGCATACCACATCTTCACATTTATTCAATATTAAATTCTGTTAATAATACCTCTCTTGTATGTTTCTAGTACCATGGCATGAAATGAAGAAGAAGCCCAAAAATCTCATTTAATTGGTGATTACCTACAAGAATAGCTATTGACCTTGAAGGGTGGTTTCGTCAAAATCGGGGTTCCAAATCTAGATTTCAGGAAGTACAGCCGATAGGAAGACAAGCGAGGAGCGCGCAGTCCTAGGATTGTCGCGGAAAAGTGGCAATTGCCGCGTTTTTATGGCAATTTGCTAGAGCCGCGCGTTGTGATTTGACACGCGGCTCCGTACATATACCTTGGTGCCCCCTTTCGCCTATAAAAGCCCTGGGATTTTCAGAGCTAAAGAAGGAGAAGTTTTGAGGAGTTTTTAGGATAGTTTTTAGGTTTTCTTCTCCATGTTGTAGTTTTTAGGGTAGTTTAGGATAGTTCTTCTTCTTCCTCCTATTTGTATGTTCCATTTGTTGTAGATCTTGTAATAGGAAAGAGATAATACATAGGTGGAAAGCAAGAGCTCTTGTAATGGAAGGTGACAATCTATGAAAGGTTCTTTCTTTATCTCTCCTTATTTTCTTCTCTCTAACACTTTTTACATGTTTAGCTAATTTTCCCTCATGGTAACTAATGACTAACTTGCTAACTTCTTACTTGATAATCCACATGAATCTAATAGCCTCTACTTGGCCTTCCTCTTGCAAGAGCCATTGATGGCTCATGATGATGGATTCTAACACTCTAACATCTTAACTCTTTAACAAGCTAACATTACTTTTTTTCATGCTTGTTCTTATTTAGTTTTGATGGTTTAAGTATAGCTTACACTTATTTGTTGAGTTTGGATGTGATGAGTTATCTTATGGGTTATTCTTTGAAACGCTTTTGAACCAAGGACTAGTGATGGCTAAGGATACATGTGAGGCAACTATCACTAAGAGGTTTGTATGGTTAGTGGATCCATTAGTAGTAGTAGCCATGCGTTTTCTTTCCTTTTTACTTTGTTTTAGAAATATATTAAAAATCACAAAAACCATCTTTTCTATGTTTCCCATTTCTTCTTGTTTCACTGTACTCTTCTTTTTTAATTTATATTTTCTTTTCTTTTCATTCTTTCAATCATTGAAGAACCGTTAATATACATGTGAACATACGGATAAAACTTCTATCGCTTTCCGTCCCTGTGGTTTGACCCGTTTAGCCTCTATGCTATAACAGAAATATTAAGGAAGCCAAATAACGCACTTTTAACTCTTAATCTCAAAACATACACTTTTTGTGCATGATTTTCCCCCGATCAGCGTCCGATCCCATCCAACGTCTCCGATAATACTAAGACGAGATGGCAGTCCACTCTCATGATGACCTCCTTTTGAGTCGTGTGTTCCCATCCAATCTTAAAGGCGCCGTCTATGACTGATTTTACTCTCTCCTGAGGATTAACTCTGAAATTTCGAAGAGGTGAAGTAGGGTATCTATCACCAATAAGCTCCCTTATAGAAGCTTAAGAAGAACAACAATCACCTCCTCACGATCAAGATGAAGCTGGGAGAGAACCTCAAACATTACATCAGTTATTTCCAAATCCAAATGGCCTTGGTATATATTTGCAATGATGACATGGTTGTCGCTGCATTCAGTGGGTTGCAAGCCTCTTATTTTTTATACAAATACTTGGTAAAGTATGAAGTCACTTGGATGAGGGACATTCTTTCTCTGGCTAAGAAGTACGGTGTGAAACCAATCACTCTCCCAAATGAGGGAATGATCACAGTCTATTCCTTTGATGAAGAATCAAAATAGGGTCGTGAGAGTAGTAAATAAGCTCGCACTGAACCCTGCCAAAGCTTACAGTGAGGAAGCCGACTTCACCCCCTTCAAAATCTTCGTGGACCATATCTTCAGCACCATCAAAGATCAAGATTAGGTAAGGCACCCGAGGCCACCCCACTTAACCCGAGGGGCCAGGAGTTGGAGAATACTACGCTTTCCATTACAAAATAGGGCATTGTACCATTGATTACCGCTCTCTCTGGAGATAACTCCAAGAGCTAGTAAGCCGAGGGTATCTCAAGGAGTTTATCCTCAACCCCAGAAAGCCCTCGGAGATTAAGTGCAGAAGGACTATACACTGTGGTCTCCAGAGGTGTAACGGTCCCAAATTCTTATAAGCAAGATTAGTCTATAATATCTCTTTATTCCCAGATTACCTTCTAGTACCGAATAATTATTTGAAATTTTGGCAGCATCTCCTCTAATTTTTCACTTTTGATCTCATACAAGAATAACAATTTCGGCTCCAAGGCCTACTTATATCCAAAAAGAATTTCGGCCACACGGCATATATATCTCAAGTTATAAAGGTCTCCAATAACACCATATCACAACCATAAAGACTTCCCACAACATACTCTTATCATATGCTTTCCATACATAACTATAAAAGCATCCAACATCACATGAAACCACAACATAATTCACCATACATAAACTTTCAACATTCCACGCACCACAAGTTCCACTTACCATTAATACAAGATGGGGGGTTACATGGAATAATAGCATCATAACACTTTTAACTAGAGATATTCAAATCAAAACATACATAAGTGGACATAGTGAGCAAAAATCATAGTTGATAAGATAGGTCATCATGCTCATAATCATTCCAAGCTACATTAGGCCTTTACCTTTATCTGGACCTGAAAAGGGAACAAAATAAATGGAATGAGCTCGACAGCTCAGCGAGTAAATTTCATAACCACTACACAAATGATAACGTGAATATTAAATGTTACATGAATATAGGTACTTCCTTATCCAAATTAACAATTACAAGTATGATTGCTAGACTCCTTTATGATTACTAAAGGTTTCCCAGAGACTTATGCACAAATTCTTACCTTGCCTTAGCCTGTACTAATCATTTTCATTTTTCTCATTAATTACCGACAATACAATGTTTCAATTACTTACTAGGACACATTCACATATCACCCTAATCATAGGGTGCTAATTTACCCCGTCTTCTTCCGACTACCGGCTCCCGCCCGGCCCCTTCCTCCTTGAAATATAACAAGACATATAAATATAGCACAAGCATACATACTCATGTGTATCTACGTGATTCCCCACAATCTCCGTCTTCTCCACCTACCGGCTCCCGCCCGGCCCCTTCCTCCTTATATAAATAATGTGAATGCACAACATTTCTCACCGTCTTCCCCCCTCCTACCGGCTCCCGCCCGGCCCCTTCCTCCTTAGATAACAATCATAGAAAAATTTCATATATCATACACTAACACATATAACACATCAAAAGTGTACTTTTGCATAAGTTATCAAATTAGTATGTTTTGGTAAGGTTACATGATTGACATGCTCACATACCACTCACATACTCAAATCACGCTACTATAGAAGTATAACCATAGTGATTTGTAGAATTGTGATTCATGCGAAAGTGCTTAGGTATCACGATTAGTAACTTATAGTATTACACATACATAACATGTAATATAGCTATTAGGGCGTATTTATACTTAAGTAAACCTTCAACAATACTTCCTTTACCTAAGCTTCATACTTACATAATATGCAACATAGTGATTTAGGCATATTTACATTCTAGCAAACACCCATCAATACTTCCCTTACTTACGCATCATACATACTTAACATACAACTACCTTCAAATGAAAAATAGAGTAATTTAGTACCAATTCCATGTTGATTTAATTTTCATACTACTCTACACCATTTTATTTCACTTCCTTCAAGTTCCTTTTCTCTATCACATACCTCAATTCCTAAAAAAAAAATGATGAGTAAATTAAAAAGTGTAAAGTGAGAATGGAATTTACTCACAATTATAGATGGGTTCCTCACTTGAAATCTTATATCAACCCCTTTACTCAAATCCTAGCAAAAGACAAAGAATTTATTAGTTATAAAATACCTCACAAAAGGAAGGAAATAATGAAGCTTGAATTTGCCTTTACCCAAATTTCGATTTCTGAAAATTGGGAGTTTTTAGGGCAAACTAAAAATTAGGGTTTCACACTATTACCTTCTACTAACCAAGCTCAGGCTCTTCTCCCCGACTCCTGGCCAACAGGACGTCCTTCTGACGAAATCAGGCCGACCCAAGCCCTAGTTTTGCCGCGATCGCGCGGCTTTCCGCTGGTTTCCGCGGCTGCGCGGTCGCGAGAGGCTGTGCGCAGTCGCGCACAGCTGGGTGTGGCTGCGAGGTGGCGCGAGGTGTGAGGATATCCCCTGATTCCGGCCAAGGTTCACTGGAAGAGGAAGAGATTTGTGAGGGGGAAGAGTTTCTATGTTTCAGTTGGGGGAAAAATTCTGTTGTTACAGAGAAGAGAGTTCTTCTCAGTTCAGAGGTAATGAGTTGCCCATTATACACAAAAGCCCCCTTCAAACCCAACATTTGCAAGACACAAACCCCAATGGGCTTGCCACTTGGCTAAGGCTAGGATCAAATTGATCCTAGCCTTACACTTCAATCCTCATGCACACCTAACTCTCCCACTCACTATAATTTAAAGAAAAATTTTATTTACAACCCTTAATATTTTCCTAAATACATTCTTATTAGAGACACCATTAAATGTCTCAAAAATGAAATTAATTAGGGTATACCCTATATACCCTAGTATCATATACATGTTGTCATTAAATACCAATATATAAATATTGTATAAATTCCTATTTGTGTCACAAATTCCAAAATGACAACATGAAGAAAATAAATGTTAGTTCCATGCTTATTTGTACTTCTATTGGTATTTACTTAAGAGAAAAGAAAATATTTTCTCATTTAACTGACACTTAACATGCATAGGAAATAGTAATTAGAAAATTAAAAATTTGGCCGTTACATTTCTACCCCCCTAAGGGAAGCTTCGGCCCCGAAGCTTGACGTACCTCGGAAAAGTTGTGGGTAGTTAATCCGCATATCCTCTTCTGGCTCCCAAGTAGTCTCTTCAATTTCCTGGCTTCTCCATAATACTTTCACTAACGGAATAGCTTTGTTCCGTAAAACCTTCTCCTTACGATCCAAGATCTGCACTGGCTCCACTGCATATGACAAATCTTCTTGGAGTTGTAGTGGTGAGTAACTAAGAACATGACTGGGGTCTGGTATATATTTTCTTAGTTGTGACACGTGAAACACATTATGCATCTTCTCCATTTCTGGTGGTAATGCTAACCGGTAAGCCAGAGGTCCTATTCTCTCCAATATCTCGAAAGGACCGACAAAACGGGGGTCTAATTTATTTCGTTTACCACCCCGTACCACTCCTTTCATTGGCGATATCTTTAGAAAAACTTTGTCGCCTTCCGCAAATTCCAAAGGTCTTCGGCGCCGATCCGCATATGTCTTCTGTCTACTCTGGGCCGCCTTCATTCTCTTCTTTATCACCCGGATCTTCTCTGTTGTATCTACCACTATATCGGCTCCGAATAATGTTCGGTCTCCAATCTCTTCCCAGCAAATCAGAGATCTACACTTCCTGCCGTACAAGGCTTCAAATGGGGGCATTCCAATAGTAGATTGATAACTATTGTTGTATGCAAATTCTGTTAATGGTAGATATTTTTCCCAATTACCCCCGAAATCCAACACGCATGCTCTCAGCATATCTTCCAATATTTGTATAGTTCTTTCTGATTGTCCGTCGGTTTGCGGATGAACAGCTGTACTTGGGTGTAGCTTGGTGCCCAGAGCTTGGATAGACTGATCCATAACTTTGACTGAAACCGAGGGTCGCGATCTGACACAATCGTCTCAGGGACTCCATGAATCCTGATTATCTCTCGGAGGTAGATCTGAGCTAATCTATCCATCGAATAGTTTATTCGTATGGGCAGAAAATGAGCGGACTTTGTAAGTCGATCGACTATCACCCAGATGGCATCACATCCTTGAGGGGATTTAGGAAGTCCGGTCACAAAATCCATTGTAATATTGCTCCACTTCCATTCAGGGATTTGTAAGGGCATGAGGAGTCCAGGAGGCTTCTTATGTTCAGCCTTAACTTGTTGGCATATCAAACATCTCTGTACAAAGCTTGCTATGTCCTTCTTCATCCCTTCCCACCAAAAGTTTGCCTGCAATTCCTGATACATCTTGGTTGTTCCAGGATGTGCGGTGTAAGGAGTACAATGGGCTTCAGTTAAAATTCGCTCCTTGAGTTTAAAATCTGGTGGTATAACTATTCGGCTTCCCTTCCTCAGTAAATCCCTGGAAATTATAAATTCTTGGTTTTCACCTTTTTGCACTTTCTCAAGATTTTTAGCTGTCTGATCATCTTTCCTTTGAGCTTCCTTGATCTCATCATAAAGATCGAAACTAATACTAATTTGATTTATCTGGTTCACTCCATCCCGGAGCCCTCTTATGTGAATTTCAAGTTGCATTCTTTCCATCTCCTTTATCAACTCCGATTGCTGTGTTAACAATACTGCCAAGGATCCTCCAGACTTCCGGCTTAACGCGTCAGCCACCACGTTGGCCTTCCCAGGGTGATAATGAATGTCCAAGTCATAGTCCTTCATCAATTCTAACCATCTTCTTTGGCGCATATTCAATTCCTTTTGGGTGAAAATATATTTCAAGCTTTTGTGATCTGTGTAAATATCACATGATACTCCATAAAGGTAGTGCCGCCAAATTTTTAAGGCAAAAATGACTGCAGCTAACTCAAGATCATGAGTAGGGTAATTTTTCTCATGGTTCCTTAGTTGTCTAGAGGCATATGCAATTACTCTCCCATTTTGCATCAATACACACCCCAGGCCTGACTTTGATGCATCACTGAAAACAACAAAACCCTCGTCTCCAATGGGCATGGCTAAGATTGGAGCCGATGTTAACCTATCTTTTAGTTCTTGAAAGCTTTTCTGCTGATCATCTCCCCAATGGAATTTGAGGCCTTTCTTAGTTAACTGGGATAAGGGTGCAGCTATCTTAGAAAATCCTTCTACAAACCTCCGGTAATACCCAGCTAATCCTAGGAAGCTTCGCACCTCGGTGACATTGGTAGGTTGAGGCCACCCCTTTATCGCCTCGATCTTAACGGGGTCCACTGATATTCCTTCTTCATTTATGATGTGACCCAAGAATCCAACTTCATTCAGCCAGAATTCACACTTCTTAAGCTTTGCATAGAGTTGCTTTTCTCTCAATAACTGTAATACTATCCTCAAGTGTCTTTCATGATCCTCTTTGCTCTTTGAATAGATCAGTATGTCATCAATGAACACCACTACAAATTGATCTAGGTATGGCTGGAAAATTCTATTCATCAGATCCATGAATGCTGCTGGAGCATTAGTCAAACCAAACGGCATTACTAAAAATTCATAATGGCCATATCTGGTTCGAAAAGCAGTCTTAGAAACATCTTCCGGTTTGATCTTTAATTGATGATATCCTGACCTTAGATCTATCTTGGAAAATATACTGGCACCCTGAAGTTGATCAAATAGGTCATCAATCCTCGGCAATGGATATCGATTCTTGATAGTGACCTTGTTCAGCTCTCGATAGTCTACACACAGCCTCATGCTCCCATCCTTCTTCTTAACAAATAATACCGGAGCACCCCAAGGTGATACACTTGGCCGAATAAAACCGAGGCTTAGCAACTCCTGCAACTGGTCCTTCAATTCATTCATCTCTGCGGGTGCCATTCTATAAGGTGCCCTGGATATGGGGCTTGTCCCAGGTAAAAGATTAATGGAAAAATCTATTTCTCTATCTGGGGGTAAGCCGGGTAGATCCTCCGGAAAAACATCAGGATAGTCCCTTGCAACTTCTATGTTTTCGATCTTAATCTTCATATCTTCTTCTCCAATAAGGGTTGCCAAAAACCCTTGACACCCTTGCCTCAATAATTTAGTGGCCTTTAAAACAGAAATGACTGGAGTACTGATCTTATTCTTCATCCCTTCATAGACACTTTCGGGGGCTCCCTCTAACTTAAAAATTATCTTCTTCTGATAACAGTCTACATGAACCCTATATGTTGACAACCAATCCATTCCTAGGATGATGTCAAACTCCATTTCTCCTAGCTTAATCAGGTCTGCCTGTGTCTTCATCTCCCCTATGATGATTTTACATCCTTTATAATACTCGCTAGTGGTCACTCTGGCGCCTACAGGGGTTGATACCACTAGCTGATAGCTCAAAGGTTCAGATTCCATGTTAATAGTTGCAGCAAAAGATGAAGAAATAAAAGAGTGTGTAGCACCGGGATCAAATAATACTCGAGCAACATTATCGGATACACAGACGGTACCTTCCACCACGGCATTGGATGCTCGAGCCTCCTGTTGAGTGATTGCATTCATCCTTCCTTGAACTCTTGGTTGCTGTACAGATGCTTGTGTCGTGGCTGAGCGAGTCCTGTTGACAGGTTGCCGAAAGGCGGTAGCTTGTCCTCCTGTTGTTGGGGCAACACCCATGGCTGATCTCCCTGTTCCCCTACTCGCTCCTGGATATCCATGCAGGGTTGGGCATTCTCTCCTCATATGACCCATTTTACCACAAGCAAAACATTGTTTACCAACAGAACAACTGCCGGTGTGATTCTATGGCATCTGGGACACCATTGACTTCCTGCAAAGTTGGAGTCTGCATGGGAAACTCCCCTCTTCTTGGGCCCTGAGTTCCCTCTGTTCCCTTGGGCCGGCATAAAGGAAGATCCAGTACCTCTGTCGGGCCTCAAGGACTGAGTTCCAAAACTCGGTGCATTATTATACCGGGGGCGCTTCATATAGGGCAGTTCCCTGACCCTTGTCTCCTGATTCTCCTGCATGTCTCTTTCGACTTCCATTGCTTTCTCCACAGCTAGACTATAAACTTGCAGTTGGAAAGGGATCAGCTTGCTCCTGATTTCTGGCCTCAAGCCCCTAACGAACCTCTTCGTCCTATCTTCCTCCTCGGACACCAATTTCTCAGCATACCTGGACAGCTGAGTGAATTTAGCTTCATATTGACTCACTGTCCATTGCTCCTGCTTCAGCTCTTGGAATTCCATCGCAAGTCGGTCCTTCACTACTCCAGGGATGTACTTTTCATTGAACTTTGCTACTAAGAAGTTCCAAGAGATCTCCCTTCCCAAGTTCTTAGCTCCTCCCTTTACCATCTCCCACCAGCGCTCGGCCTCTCCTTGGAACATGAAAGAAGCGAAAGATACTCGCTGGGTTTCAGTACATTCCATTACATCCAGTATCTTTTCAGTTTGTCGGAGCCATTCTTCAGCTTGAATAGGGTCAACTCCTCCTCTGAAGGCTGGTGGGTTGAGCTTTTGAAATTGTTCGAGAGCTCTACGGGGGTTGTTTACACTTGCCAACTGCAACAGCCAATCTGGGATTCTGTCCTGCACTCCCCGATTAGCATTAGATTGCCCACTCAAAATTTCTTGACTTGCCGGGGGATGGACGCTCCCAATTGCGCTGTGCAAAGGGGCGTTGCCCTCCGAGTTGGCATCGGATGGAGGAAAATTCAAATCCATCTAATACCTAGAAGAATAGTTGCACATAATCAATGGTAACACAATGATAATAAGTAGAATAGTTCACAAACAAAACACTGATTTCATTTATGCATAAAGCATTTTCATAGCAACATATACATTAGTATGGCTGCATTCATTCAAAACATGCCAATGCAGTCAAAAAGGGATACAAGTTCACACATGTAGCTACTGACGACCACTATCTTTACAAAAAAAAATATACATATGGGAATCGACATTCCTTTCCTTCAAAAGCAAAAACGGCAAATTTTTTTTTTTTTTTTTTTTTTTTTTTTTTTTTTTTTTTGCCACCGCACTAAACTCCCTTCAAGGGGTGATGTTAGACCCTGAGGAGCTCTCCGCCCGATCTTCCCTCATGGGTTCCTCTTCTGGATCCTCTTCTTCTACTGGTTCTTCTTCCATTGGTTCTTCTTCCATTGGTTCTTCTTCTACTTCCTCCAGTACAGTATCAAAATCACATCCCCAATTCTCGTTATCATCGTACAGGTCCATATCTTCCACCCAGCAAGAATTCCACCAAATACCCCCAACGAAAATCCTTCCGTCAGGGTTCATCTCCTCATCAGGTAGGACTCCCAAGTCCTCAGTTACTGGTACGTCTCTAATGGCACTTTCTGCCTCATTACTGTCATCTGCCTCATCTTGCCCCATGCGGGCTTCTGCCTCTAAATTGGCTGGGGAACCTTTAAGGATGACATTTGGATCGGTTTCGTCTGATTCAAAATCCCAGTCCATTGAGTCCGCGATCCAACTTAAACTTTCCGATTCCGGACCGTCAGACGATGATCTAGACATCTCAGAATCTCCCATCTGTAGAAGTAAGACATTCATATTAGCCGATGTGCCTTCCAATTCTCCCCAAAGCAATAATTTTTGCATGAATGTAGAATCAAGACATGATAGAAAATCATCACTTACATAACCATGCTGATCTTTTATAATTCTTATGCACAATTGTCCTACTAATAGGTTTTGACCCCGACTTATGTGATATTTTGATTGTTCTCCATTTCCGATGTCCCATAACACTGGAATTTCTTACAGAAGGGCCCGCACCCCTTGCAAGATACATTTGAACTTAGGTATGCGGGTACCCACATTCAAATGTGGAGAACAGTTAAATATCCTACATTTCAGGGTCAACTACTCTAAAACTATACCATCATTCTCATACCCCACCTCTAATTTATTCTAGTACACATATACATGACTTCATAGTCAGTCTTACATACTACATCTATCTAGGCTAACCTTGCCTAAACCATGCTCTGATACCAATTGTAACGGTCCCAAATTCTTATAAGCAAGATTAGTCTATAATATCTCTTTATTCCCAGATTACCTTCTAGTACCGAATAATTATTTGAAATTTTGGCAGCATCTCCTCTAATTTTTCACTTTTGATCTCATACAAGAATAACAATTTCGGCTCCAAGGCCTACTTATATCTAAAAAGAATTTCGGCCACACGGCATATATATCTCAAGTTATAAAGGTCTCCAATAACACCATATCACAACCATAAAGACTTCTCACAACATACTCTTATCATATGCTTTCCATACATAACTATAAAAGCATCCAACATCACATGAAACCACAACATAATTCACCATACATAAACTTTCAACATTCCACGCACCACAAGTTCCACTTACCATTAATACAAGATGGGGGGGTTACATGGAATAATAGCATCATAACACTTTTAACTAGAGATATTCAAATCAAAACATACATAAGTGGACATAGTGAGCAAAAATCATAGTTGATAATATAGGTCATCATGCTCATAATCATTCCAAGCTACATTAGGCCTTTACCTTTATCTGGACCTGAAAAGGGAACAAAATAAATGGAATGAGCTCGACAGCTCAGCGAGTAAATTTCATAACCACTACACAAATGATAACGTGAATATTAAATGTTACATGAATATAGGTACTTCCTTATCCAAATTAACAATTACAAGTATGATTGCTAGACTCCTTTATGATTACTAAAGGTTTCCCAGAGACTTATGCACAAATTCTTACCTTGCCTTAGCCTGTACTAATCATTTTCATTTTTCTCATTAATTACCGACAATACAATGTTTCAATTACTTACTAGGACACATTCACATATCACCCTAATCATAGGGTGCTAATTTACCCCGTCTTCTTCCGACTACCGGCTCCCGCCCGGCCCCTTCCTCCTTGAAATATAACAAGACATATAAATATAGCACAAGCATACATACTCATGTGTATCTACGTGATTCCCCACAATCTCCATCTTCTCCACCTACCGGCTCCCGCCCGGCCCCTTCCTCCTTATATAAATAATGTGAATGCACAACATTTCTCACCGTCTTCCCCCTCCTACCGGCTCCCGCCCGGCCCCTTCCTCCTTAGATAACAATCATAGAAAAATTTCATATATCATACACTAACACATATAACACATCAAAAGTGTACTTTTGCATAAGTTATCAAATTAGTATGTTTTGGTAAGGTTACATGATTGACATGCTCACATACCACTCACATACTCAAATCACGCTACTATAGAAGTATAACCATAGTGATTTGTAGAATTGTGATTCATGCGAAAGTGCTTAGGTATCACGATTAGTAACTTATAGTATTACACATACATAACATGTAATATAGCTATTAGGGCGTATTTATACTTAAGTAAACCTTCAACAATACTTCCTTTACCTAAGCTTCATACTTACATAATATGCAACATAGTGATTTAGGCATATTTACATTCTAGCAAACACCCATCAATACTTCCCTTACTTACGCATCATACATACTTAACATACAACTACCTTCAAATGAAAAATAGAGTAATTTAGTACCAATTCCATGTTGATTTAATTTTCATACTACTCTACACCATTTTATTTCACTTCCTTCAAGTTCCTTTTCTCTATCACATACCTCAATTCCTAAAAAAAAATGATGAGTAAATTAAAAAGTGTAAAGTGAGAATGGAATTTACTCACAATTATAGATGGGTTCCTCACTTGAAATCTTATATCAACCCCTTTACTCAAATCCTAGCAAAAGACAAAGAATTTATTAGTTATAAAATACCTCACAAAAGGAAGGAAATAATGAAGCTTGAATTTGCCTTTACCCAAATTTCGATTTCTGAAAATTGGGAGTTTTTAGGGCAAACTAAAAATTAGGGTTTCACACTATTACCTTCTACTAACCAAGCTCAGGCTCTTCTCCCCGACTCCTGGCCAACAGGACGTCCTTCTGACGAAATCAGGCCGACCCAAGCCCTAGTTTTGCCGCGATCGCGCGGCTTTCCGCTGGTTTCCGCGGCTGCGCGGTCGCGAGAGGCTGTGCGCAGTCGCGCACAGCTGGGTGTGGCTGCGAGGTGGCGCGAGGTGTGAGGATATCCCCTGATTCCGGCCAAGGTTCACTGGAAGAGGAAGAGATTTGTGAGGGGGAAGAGTTTCTATGTTTCAGTTGGGGGAAAAATTCTGTTGTTACAGAGAAGAGAGTTCTTCTCAGTTCAGAGGTAATGAGTTGCCCATTATACACAAAAGCCCCCTTCAAACCCAACATTTGCAAGACACAAACCCCAATGGGCTTGCCACTTGGCTAAGGCTAGGATCAAATTGATCCTAGCCTTACACTTCAATCCTCATGCACACCTAACTCTCCCACTCACTATAATTTAAAGAAAAATTTTATTTACAACCCTTAATATTTTCCTAAATACATTCTTATTAGAGACACCATTAAATGTCTCAAAAATGAAATTAATTAGGGTATACCCTATATACCCTAGTATCATATACATGTTGTCATTAAATACCAATATATAAATATTGTATAAATTCCTATTTGTGCCACAAATTCCAAAATGACAACATGAAGAAAATAAATGTTAGTTCCATGCTTATTTGTACTTCTATTGGTATTTACTTAAGAGAAAAGAAAATATTTTCTCATTTAACTGACACTTAACATGCATAGGAAATAGTAATTAGAAAATTAAAATTTGGCCGTTACAAGAGGTGGTAATGGTTCATAGATCTTAGTCGACCAAAGAGAAAGATGCTCAGAAAGTAATGGAACTCTTTTCATTTAAGCAATACTATGTATGATCGTATTACATTCCATGAAAAAGTTCACAATTGTACACCATCCTTTTCCCATCGATATTTCTGAAATGCATCAAAAAGCCTATATTGGGTCATCACCCTGATGGCTAAGACCTACACAGAGCCTCTCTTGAAATATGAAGGCGCTCCTGATGGTCACTCTGACACCCTATAATGGGTTCTCATCCTGACGGCTGAGACCCACACAGAGTCTCTCCTGAAAGATAGAAGCGCTCCTAACGGTCACTCATACAGTCTATATCAGGTCCTCATCCAGACGGCTAAGGCCTATACGGAGGCTTTCCTAAAAAACGAAAGTGCTCTTGACGGTCACTCATATAGCCTATATCGGGTCGTCACCCTGACAGTTAAGGCCAACGCGATTCTCCTAAAAGACGAAAGTGTTCATGATGGTCACTTCGAAAGCCTATATCGGGTCCTCACCCTGACGGCTAAGGCCTGCACAGACGCTCTTCTAAAAGACAGAAGCACTCTTAACTGTCACTCATACAGACTATATCGGGTCCTTATCCTGATGGCTAAGGCTTAAACGGAGGCTCTCCTGAAAGAGGAAAGCGCTCCTGATGGTCACTCCGACAGCCTATATCGGGTCCTCACCCTGATGCCTAAACCTACATAGGGCTCTCCTAAAAGATGGAACCGCTCTTGACGATCACTCACATAGCCTATATTAGGTCCTCACCCTGACGACTTAGGCTTACACAGAGGCTCTCCTGAAAGGCAGAAGCAATACTGATGGTCACTCCGACAGCCTATATCGTGTCCTCACCCTAACGACTAAGGCATACACAGAGCTCTCCTGAAAGATGAAAGCGCTCCTATCGGTTACTCATACAGCCTATATCGGGTCCTCACCCTGAGGGCTAAAGCCTACACGAAGGCTCTCCTGAAAGATGAAAGTGTTCCTAATGGTCACTCCTCAAAGTTCACCTAGAGAGGGTGAATAGTTAAAGTGCTAATCAAATGCAAAATATAGAACTTTTATACTGACATGATTTCTAAAGAGTGAAGCCCAATTCCCGATGAAGGGCTCTAGATTAAGAGTTAAGGTGCTTCAATAGCTCGCTTGGATTGAAACAAGTGTGAGCACGATATCAAGTATATATGTATAAGCAATAGGAGCAATGCAAGATATAACAAGAATAGAGTGGAGAGAGATAGCCAAACGAAAATACAAGGATATATTTCAAGGTTTGAGCATCAAGCTCTACGTCCCCGCCTTCACCTAGAAGGATTTCCACTATCTCCACTTAGGAACTCACAAAGGAAACAAACTTCAATCCTCTGCACAAGAGGAGGCACAAAGCCAATGCTCAAAGTAAATCACTTCTATACAAGAGGGAAGGCACAAAGCCAAGGTTCAAAGCCAAAAAAGTTATAACACTTAGTGATTACAAAGATCACAAATAAGAAATCTCACAATACAAGATCCTAAAGGATAGTTTTTGAGATAAAAGCTCAAGCCTGTGAGAAAATAAATTTTTTGAAAATGAAGCTCTTTAAAAAACAATTGAAAAAACTTCTATGAAGATATATAAACTTGAAAAACAAAACTTGTATTTCCCAAAAACTTATTGTTGACATTCTAAAAAAGGCAAGATTCCTAACTGGCCTGAACAATGTCAACTTGTTGTCATCTACAAAAGACAAGCGGCAGACAAGCTGACGACCAGTTCTTTACCCATCTCAAAGGGACGTATCAAACAACTTGGACTCTACTGATCCAGTAAAGCAGACAATAAGCCAAGAAAAGCTCATGAGAAGACCTAAGTATGTCCAGAGACACTAAGTTAGCTCAACACTTGTAATACCCCGTTCCCGGAATACGTACTTAGTTGCGTATTCAGATTTTTTTTGGTCGTATTTTTCGATTTGTTTCCTGTATTTATTCTGTATTATGAATTCCTTATATGATTGTTTTGCCTTGGATTTGGATTCGTGGATTCGGAGTCAGCCCTAGTCTGAACCGAAGGCCCGATCCTAGAGTATTACCCGATTTAGACATTCTGATAATTAGAATTGACCGATTTTAGTTTTAAATATCATTTTCCAATATTATATATTTTCTATGATTTTCTAGATTTTTCTGGAATTAAAATGAAAGTCTTCAAAACCGGTGTCGGCCAGTGCCGCTGACCGATTCCTGGATTTTTAATCTTTAAACGGTTTGGAATTTCTAAATGATTCTTTAGACATTATTCCTTAGAATCATATTTTCTACCTACATTCTTTTTCTGAGGATTTTTGGATTTTATGAAAATTCCAACGGAGTCGGTAAATTATTGATTCCAGGATTTTTAGTTTTAAAACTATAAAGTATTTCATCGAACGGATTTCACTATGATACTTAGTATAATATTCTTGATTTTTGATAATTATTTCGGGTCGTTCCGAGATACTTGAATTTCGGACGATTCCGGCATTTTCCGAAATGTTTTCCGCATCCATGATTTAAACCCGGGAATCAGCCTTTTCAATATTTTCATCTTCCAAGTCAAAGAGAAATATCTTTTCATTGTAATTTCTTTTCCTTTTCCTTTTCCTTTTTCCTTCCTCCACAACCACAAGCTTTTCTATTTTCCAAAAATCCCACTTCCTCCAAAATTCCAACACCACACACTTCCACCTACTTCCTCCATTAAATGCATCTCTTTTTTCTCTCTCTTCCATGGCTTTCCAAGTGTGGCTAGAGGAGACACCTCATCCTCCCTTATTTGCAATTAAGTCCCTCTCTTTTGTTTAATTGCAACTCCTTTACAAAATCTCAAACCTATATAAACTTTCCCTTTACATTTCTATCTTTCCTTTTCTTTCTTTTCTCCTCTCATTTCTTTCTTCTTCTTCTTCTTCTTCTCCAAGAGAACCGGCCGACCCAACCTCCGGCCAGCCACCTCCGGCCACGTCGCCGGCGTGGACTCCTCCCAACTCCGGCCAAGCTCCACCTCCTCCATCACCAACAACAACAACTTCTCCATCTCCTTCTTCCTCAAGGATCATCACCAACTCTACCTTTCCTCTTCCTCTCCATCATCAATTTGGTGAGTAATCTTCCTCATCTAGACTTGATTTATTCTTAGTATGTTTATATTTTCATATCTTGTACAAATATGTCTTCAAATCCATGATTAATTAGTCATCAAACCAAAACCCTAGAAATCTGTTCTGTTTGCTGTTTTCCCACGATTAGTCGACTTGACCTAGCCATTAGTCGACTAACCCTTTCATTTGAAACTTAACCATTTCTGGAAACACAGTATTAGTCGACTACACCCTTGACCCTAGTCGACTAACTTTTCCTGAACCAAAATCTTAACTCTCTGTATCACAGTATTAGTCGACTTAGCCTAACTATCAGTCGACTTGTCATGTCTGTTAGTCGACTACCCTATGACCCTAGTCGACTAACTTTTCCTGAATCAGAATATCAACTCTCTGGAACCCAGTATTAGTCGACTATACCAGACTGTTAGTCGACTAACCCCTTTATTAGTCGACTACTCATCCTACCCTAGTCGACTAATTCTGTCTGTTTGTTACAGTTATTTACCTTCTCAAACTTGGATCTTATACTTGGTTTATATGTTGTATATTATACTTCTTGACTTGTATCTTGACTAACATCATCTTCACTTCTCTCTTTCTCTCTCCTCTTCACTCTACATATATATATCATAGTTTATGGCGTGCCCCGGATTTCGTGGATTTCAGATCTTTCGGCGCTTTGAGGTTTAGGCGAGTATTCTCACTCGCTACTTTCTTGTATGCGAGTAGTCTCGCCTCTATTTGAGTTTCCCGTTTCATCGGTCGATAAGTATTTCGCTTCTTATTTCCATATTCATGTATTGCACTACAATTGCTCATATTATGGTAGCTTCATCTTGTACTTGTGCCATGCTATTGATATGCTTACTTCTTTATCATATACTATGCGTGGCAGACCCTTCGTGGTCGTTGTATTCTTGGTTTCTGATTTGTTATCACTTCCCCTGCTATTATTTCAGACCTGTCAGTTATATGCTTCCTTTTAACACATGTATATCACCTTACATCTGGCGTGGTATCACCTGACCTCTAGTATGGTATCACCTGACTACCTGTCATGCCACTATTTGGCAAGACCCTATTATTATGACCACGACTTACCACTGACCTAATATCTATCTCTTGACTTGTTTGATTGATTGCTAAATGTCACCATCCTATCATGCTATCACTTTACACCCAGCATGATGTACTTGACTTGTGATTGTCATCTTTACGGGAATCCTGATTTGTTATCCTGTATCATGATCAGTGACCTGTATATTGTATTCCTACTTTACATGCAGTGACCTGACTGTATAGTACTTATGTACTCCAGATTTCCTGATCATGTCCTGATTCTATTATTCCCGTAAAGTGATAATTAAACTATCGAATCCTAAAAAGGACCAACTTGTATTGGGTCGGGGGAAATATGCGGATATCGATATGTGTTCGTGTTTACAGTGGCATTAGGTTGTGCACTATATCCGGTCTGACCTGAGGGCCACCAGGGGACCGAGGGGAGAGCTGGCTCCCTACATTCCTGTTTTAACGGGCATACATAAGTCCCTCCTCCTGGATAAGCCTTGCGGCTGGCTTCCGTTTCCATGCAACGGAGCAAACTTTGGCCGTGGTCCCGGGTATGTACGGGACCCACTGTAAACATAGTTCGTTGATACAACCGCTATTTCCAATAACAACCTCGACTTTCTATATATGGAAGTATGTGAGTTGGGATATATACCGAGACACATACCTAGATATATGGTAAGACGAGTAATAATAAAGTGTCATAATAACTGGCCCTTTAAGTTGTAAGTAGAGGTATGTGGAATGGGACGCATACTAAAGCCTGCAACTTAAATGGCTCTGAATCTGTGATATGCATTACTATATTTGCTAGTCTTGGATTTTACTTCGAATTTCCGGTTTTATGAGTATTATCGTATTAACGGCTCATATTCTGCTTTATCCTGGACTTCCTGTTTTATGGATATTATTATATACTTGTTCATATATACTTCCTTTGTGTTCTAACCCTCCTGTCTCCTGTACTTGACACTTGTACTCATCCTGGCTCGCCACCTGGCATCATATCATACTCGCCTGGGGAGTTTCACTGACTCCCCTGGATTCTCATGTCCAGGTTATGGAGCCCAGAGCGTGTGGATTCTCCCCGTTACTGCTCAGAGTGGCGCAGCGGTAGCGTGGATCTCCAGCCGACCGTCCTGAGCCACATCCTTCCAGACCCCCTGTATGCCTCTCGAGTTTTCCCTTAGCAAACTCGTGAGTGCCCTTTTTCTATTCATACTTGTGCTTTTCCTTGTATACCTGTATGTGAGCTCCCTTTTGTACCATTCACATATGTATATCTTTTGTACTCTCGCATTTGCGCATATCTGTGATGTATTATTATTGTAATATTCATCACCTCTGGTGATAACTCTGTGATTGTATATATATGTGTGTTGGAATGTATAATGCACCATATGCTTCCGTACTCTGATTCTTGTCTGTACTGATGCTTAGCGTATATACGGGAGGGTAGTTCTGACCTACGTATATACGTCGCAGTGACGTCCCCGTATCGCCGGGATCGGGGCGTTACAACACTTAGTCTCGCACGAGCTCACGAGATAAGTCTCGCATAAGAAGCCAAAGTTGCTTAGCATCGCAGAAAGCTTCTTCACAGCCTCGTTACGAGCTAACTTACAACTTCACACAGAAATGCTCAGTTAACTCCACAGAGAGTTAGCTTCGCTCGAAGCCCCAGGCAGCTGCGCAAAAGGGTAATTGGTAGCTTCGCCACAAAGTTATCTAGCTCCGCTGAAGAGTTTTCTTTTAACTTCGCCAGATGCTTCTCCCAGCTCCGCCATGAGCTCAATGCAACGACTCCGCTGCGGGTCTTCTATGGTCACCTTTGACCAATTAAATCTCTAGATGAGATTAAATCTAATAGAGATCAAATCTAATTGAGATCAAATCTGGCAGTTGCTTGCCATGATCTTTTGACTCTCCCAATCAAGTGAGAAGATAGAAGAAATCTTTCACTTATTTGGAAAGAATCAAGGGCACATCCCTCATTTAGCAGAGCGGATCAAGAGACCAGCACTACTTGCTATTCCGAGCTTCGCAAAAGCTGTCTCTAGCCTCGCGGCGAGGCTACTTTCCAGATGTAAAACAGATTGACTCAATCTGTTTTCAGATTTTTAAGGGACAATTATACCCCTGCTCTTTCTATAAATAGCGTACCAAGGACGAAGGCTAAAAAAAGGAGAAGAGGACCAAAGACAGAGATCTATTCTCTTGCTTCCAAGAATTCAGAGAATTACTTCTCTAATCAGGGTGCTAATACGCTAAGATCTTCCTCCCTCTCAAGGAATCTCCAAAACCAGAAAAGAAGGAATTCCCAAGCGTAGGCAGCTCTAGAAGTAACAAGAGGGTTTTACCAATCTTCTATTCTCCAATTCCCCGAATCAGGCGAGAAGGGAATCCCATCAGGCAGCAGTTCGATTGTCTGATTGATTGCATTGTCAAAGGGATAAAGTGATCGCGTGCTGATCAGATTCCTACCGGCACACTTCCCCAGAAATCTCAGAGGAGATCTACCTGTAATCTTCTTACTGCAAAGAATTACTTGTAATTTAGCTCCTCGACCCTTTTTTTGTAAGTTTCCCCCTTTGCAAAATCAATGAAAAACAAGATGGCGACTCCGCTGGGGAATGCATTCTCCACTGTTGAGAATCAAGTATCACAATATGACGAACAGACCTTTGGGCCACTGCTGAATGCAAGAAAGCCGGCACAGCCAGAATCCCTCTGGCTAATTCTTCGAAGCAAGTTTCTATCGAGACAGATAAGGCTCTCTGCAAGCCTACTACGATCTTCTGGCACAACAAGGAGGGTCAGGATCTTGAGCCTATTACCTTCGAAAACCTGGTCGTTCATTTTGACCAAGGAAAATTCAAAGAACTCCTCTCTGGAGGTGGTCCAATGCTCGATGCACGGAAGCATATGAAGGTCTCAGTGACCAAGGTTTCAGAGTAGAAACCAGCCCCAGATGGGAGAGTAGCCAAACGGATTTCCTCCCAACTCCTCTCAGCCTCGCGCGAGGCTAGCCAGGTTCTCTGTGAACCTAAATCTCCTCTTCCAAAGCAGATATGGAGGCCAAAGCAAAAAGCTCTATATGAAGCTTCAGGCGTAGCTATGCCACAGGCTCGCCTATCATGCGATGACAAAGGCAAAATGCATGCCTGCTTCTTCGACACCATTAGCCGTGAAGCTAAAACGACGACTACACCTTCGCCTAATTCAGGAGCAGCAACTCCTCGCGCCAACCTTGTTTTTATGAGCGAATTTACTGATGACATGGCAAACACAACGCCAGTACCTCAGGGTATGCGCGGAGTTCCCAGCCGCAAGGCTAGGACTAAGGCACCTAGCAGTGCTAGTCACCTTCGCAGCAAGGAAGCGAACAAAACACCACAACGTGCTTCGTTCCCCAGTTCATCAAGCACTAAGCTCGCTCTTCGCAGCAGAGCTAAGAGATCGTCCCTAAGTGTTGATAGCGGTGCTTATGCAGCTTTAGCACCCAAGAGCATTCCCAAAGTTCTTAACCGCGAAGCTAGAACTAAAGCACTATTTAGTACTGATTACCTCTGCGGTGATGAAAAGAACAGACCATCGTCCTATGCTTAATTCAACAGAGCCTCTGCGCTAAACCGCTTAAGCCCGGCTGGGTCTGACTTTCGAAAATTCTTGACAAACAAACGGAAGTCGGAATCTTTTCGGACTTCTCCCTGTTTTCCATTATGTTTGCAAAGGGGGAAAACTTAGAAAAAAAGGGTTTGAGGAGCTAAATTACAAGTATTCTTAAAAAGATTACAAGTAGATCCCCTCAGAGATTCTGGAGAAGTGTACCGATAGGAGTCTGGTCAGCACGCGACCACTTTGTCCCTTTGACGATGCGAGCGATGAGATTCCCTTCTCGCCTGTTCGGGGAATCAGAGAACAGAAGGTTGGTAGAACCTTCTTGCTGCTTCTCAAAATCGCCTTCAATAAGGAATTCCTTCTCGCCTGGTTCTGGAGATTCCTTGAGAAGAAGGACGATGTTAGGGTATCAACACCCTGGATAGAGAAAGCAATTCTCTAAAAGGTCTCTGAATTCGAGAGCGCACGGAGCGTTACGAAGAAGCCTCTGCTTGTGGAGTCCTCCCGTATGCATGTGTGTGTGTCTCCTTGTACCCCTGGCGGGCTATTTATAGGGAGAGCAAGGGTATAATCGTCCCTTGAAAATATGGAAACATATTGAATCGAATCTGTTTAAAATCTGGAAAGTAGCCTTACTGCGAGGCTAGGATCAGCTTCTGCGAAGCTAGAATTGGCAGGTCGGTTGACCTTCTCGATCTGTTTTGATCCTTTCCATATCGTTGGAGGATTTCCCCTGATCTTCTCACTCGTTTTAGAAGAGTCAAGAGATTATGGCAATCAACTGCCAAATTTGATCTCTGATTTGATCTTAATTAGATTTGATCTGATTGGATTCGATCTCATCCGGAGATTTGATTGGTCAAAGGTTGACCATAGCAGACCAATAGCGGAGCTGCCCGCATTAAGCTCGTAGCGGAGCTAGAGACGATTTCTGGCGAAGTCCGAAAGAAACCCTTTGGCGGAGCTAGAAGTCCTCTGTGGCGAAGTTGCAAGTTAGCTTCCGTCGAGGCTTTGAAATGGCTTCAAGGCAAAGTCGGGTGATATTAGCCTCTCAAGCGAGGCTATCCCTTTGGGCTCATGCGATGCTAAATGTTAGCATCTTTAGACCTGCTGAGGTCTGTTTAGAAACAATCCGGGTTCACTGTCTGCTTGTTGGATCAGTAGAGTCCAAGTTGCTTCCCTGTCCCTCGGAGATGGGTGAAAACTGGTCTTCAGCTCGTCTGTCACTTGTCTTTTGTAAATGTCAACAAGTTTAGATATTATTCGGACCAATAAGAATCTTGTCTTTTTTAAGTGTCAACAAGACCCCCTTCAAAGTTTTCAGAAGTCTGCAATGGCTCAGACTTTGAAATACTTTGAATTTCTTTGATCGGTGGTGTGTGGAGTATGAACGTCGCCATGATGGTTGAGTTCAGCTTCACTTTGAATCCTGCTTTGGGATGTAGATTCACCGAGGAATCATGTAAACTCGTGTCTCGGTAGCTTCGCAGCTAGGTAGGTTCGCTCTGGAACATCTGTCGCTTTTCCAAGGCCAACTGCCGTGGGCCGGTTACGAGGAGGATTACTCCTTTCTTCGTGCTGATCGAGGGAGATATTCTCCGATTTGCACGTTTCTAAGGGAGGATATTCCCTTTCTTCAAGGCGTAATAAGTGTCTTTATGAGGGAGACTTTTTCTCCCCTCGCACGGTTCCAAGGGAAACCGTCTCTTTTCTCAAGGCGTAATAAATACCTTAAATGCGCTTGTGCTTCCACGCTTGAGGCGGCAGCGCTCAGGCCATGGGGCCTATAAATAGGACACTTGAGGTCCTCTGAAGAGAAATGCTTTGCCTCTCTTCTCTTCTCTTGGTTTGAAAGAGATACTCAGATCTCTGAATTAGTGGGAAAGCCCACTCTGGTCATTATCCGGCCAAGGACCGGTAAGTCTTGATCGTTCAACGACTTCACCGATTTTAGGGAATTCATCTTCCTCAATTTAGCTTTAGCAGCTGCTTCAGGGATTAGCTTCCCTTGTTCTCTATTTAACTGATCTGCAGAGAAAGATTTTAGCATAGCTTCCCAGTGAAGCTATCATTCTGACTTGATCACAGAAGGATCATTGCATGTTAAGTCCACTGCGCAGGCAGAACTTGGGACTTGGTCTCTTCAATAGTTAAGCCAGTCTTGCCATATAGGCGGAGCTAAGGCTTATCCCACGGGGTCAGTTTGGTTAGCCATATAGGCGAGGCTTGGACTTGGCGTCTGCTGAGCCAGCCCATCAGTGCTGTGCAGGTGAGGCTTATCCTCTGCTTTACTGAAACTGGATCGCTTTGATCCAAAAGATCCTGATTCGCAGTTTTTTCTGTGCTTAACTGCTAATCTGTTCTGATTTGCCTTGCAGTGGGCTATGCTCGCCGATCTTGCATCTTGATGAAAGAGACCGAAAAGTTGCCTTATGCTTCCCCAGTTGAAGCTTTATTTTTAAGCAGGAGGAACAACTTGGGGCGACGGGTGCGTGTCCCAGAGGCTGTTGGCAGCCTTTTATCCGAGATGATTCGTTCTGAGGTGAGGCTGGTAGCCGCTTTGTCGGAGATGATCCGCTTCGAGATAGTGGGCGTTGCCTGTGGGATCGCCGGCCTCATTGCCAACTTTCAACTTTGGTGGCCTTTAGGGGTGATTCACTTCGGGAAAGCGGGCCTCACACCCGTTAGATCACTGGTATCACTGCCGATTCCCATTATACGTGATCTATCGTGTTGGTGGCGATAGGTTTATATTGCCAGGCTTCAACAAAAATGGCCTGGCAAGATCTGCCTTTTTTGTGGAGAATAATGACCGTGTCCTTGCGGCACCACTGATTACAGCCTTATGCAGGAGGAAGGCCTTCTTTGTCCAGTCGGTTTGACTTAGAAGCAGGTAAAACCACTTGTATGCTTTTTGCGCAAATGACCCTGTCGAGCCACTGAATGTGTTGTATGAAACACACAGCCTTGATGTAATATCAATGTACCCTTCCTTTTTAAATCAATGAAAGTTTATTTCTTGATTATCTGATCTTTGCATGCTTTCATTGAAAGTTTGGCCGTAGCAGGGCTAAACTGTATGCGGAGTTAAGGACATGGTCCTTTCTTTTTGCGAAACTGGCACGTCCCGTGAACAACACCTTTTTTTAAGGGGCTAAGATAAGCCTCTCGGCGAAGTCCTTGAAGGATTGTGCGAAGTTCGCACTTTGCTCTGGTGCGAAGTTAACCCTTAGTGGAGTTGAACCAGCGCTTTCTTGGGAAGGCGCTTTGGGCGGCGTTTCGAATTAATTCGAAACGACGGCGTACGCCCTTTTCAAGGCCTCGTTTCAGGCGTTGATTGGCCTATAAAAGCCCGATCGGGCTGAGCAGGAAAAGATCTCCTTTTTTCAGAGAGATTTCTTGACTTTCCCTCTTCCTCTTCCTTCTTCGTTCAGAGAACTTTGAGAACTCTTGCAGCTCTTCAATGGCGCCTAAAAGACGAGCGGGAAAAGAAGTGGCGACTTCTGCAGCGGAGGGCCCTCCTCCTCCGGTCGTCGAGCGACCAGTCACCGGTAAGGGATTTTCTTATCTGATTAGAGACCGTGGTCTCTTTCCTTTGGAACCGACATTTGGCTATTAGGACGATCGAATATGATCTGTCCTCATTAGGGAACTCGTTTCCCTGAACTTCCCTATTCTCCTTGCACAAGGAAATTAAGAACCGAACAGTTCTTCCTTAGGCTTCCGTACGAAGCCATTACTCGGGCAGTCTCCATCCTGTTGAGGAACAGGATATACGTCTGTTCCTTCAGTCATGGCCATGAAGGGTGACTTTTGACCATGATGCCCTCTTGGTGACGTCAGCCCTTAGGGCTATACCACTTCCTACTTAAGCGAAGTTGGTATTTTAGACGTTCTCTGCAAAAATGTAGTTTTATCCGCGAGATCAAGCTTCATCGAAGCTATCGCCTTGCTGGCCTTGCTCGCTGAGCGAGGCTATGCCTTAGTGGATTTTTTATGCCTTCGTATCCACTTGATTGTTGAACTAATCATAGTTCATTTCTGTCTTTGCAGCGCATTACACTCCCGGTCTCCTGAACAGTCTGTTTGGGCTAACCAGTCGAGCAGATGGTAATCTCAGCCTGCAATTTTATGGACAGGCTTCTTTGTTCAGTGAGCGGAGCTCTCTTGTCCGAGATACACTCATCCAAGGCGGTCATCCGCAGACCACGCGGAGTATCTTGACCACGGCCCCTCTTGAGGATGTTGATCGTCGGACTTACAGAAAGCCCGACTTTATGTTCGGGGATGCCGCATCCGATCCCGATCGCCAGTTGCAGGCAGGCGAAGGACAATGGATCTTTCAACTGGACGGCGAGAAGTTTTACCTTCCGTCCGCTAAGCGGCACTTTCCCTTATCTTCTTTCGTGAATGTGACTCAGGCTCGGAAGATGGCGTGGGGCGTGAGCCGAAGCGTCGAATCCGTCCATGTTGGGAGATTGACCTTTCAGTCTGGTTATTCGAGGGCGGGCCCTCCCCACAACATAATGGGGCTATACCCTGGGAAGGTATCGCGGGAACTTCCAGTGGGAGAGAACCCAGCTGTGGCGCAGACCTTTGGCACTCAATTCTGCGCAGTTGACGGGAACTACCCTGCCACTGACTTCAGGGCTCCCGGTTGGGTTCATCCTCCTAAGACATGGTGGGCGGAGTTGACCAACTATATCCTCGCTCACTTCGAGGAGGACTTGGAGGTATTGAACCTCTATGAGGCCGTCAGGACGACCTGCTACGGCATTGAGATGAAGGTGGCGTGCTTCTACGCCATCCTTGAGTTGTACTGCCCGGCTTCGGGGACCTTCTTCACCCCAGTTGGCGAGTTGGGCATGGCTTTGCATGAGATGTGGGAAATCTCTGCTCTGCCTTTCGGGTCTCTTCCATACGAAGAGTACTTTCCCTGTGAGGCGGAGTTGGTTCTCCTGGAGAAGCATGAGCCTGCTTTGCTCGAGACTTATCGGGAGTTGATGTGCCACTTGCATATTTGTTCCAGCATCCACGGTGGTGGCAAGGGTAGCTCGAAGAGCTTGAAGAGCTGGGGAAGTTACCTGTTCCCAGACATGAAGAATGCTCCTGAAGCAACCCATCGCGGAGTTGCTGATGGCGATATTGTTGAACGGATGGAGATGTGTCTCCAAGGGGATATCGTCGTAACAGAAGACACTGGTCCCTATGAGAAGGGTGATACCCTTCGGAGCTTTCACCTTCAGGCCCGTCAGCCTATGTCTCAAAAGGCGCTGCTGGCCGGTTTCTTAACCGTCTGGTTAAAGAAGTGTGTTGTGCCTTCTTCCTCGGGTGACATCGTCCACCTGAATGTTCTGCCTGGCCCATGGCCACCGTCTGGGTCTTCTCCCGGCCATGGTGTGCTGTATTCAAAGAGGCCTTCGCGCATTAACGGAGGCTTTTTGCAGGCCACCGGCGACGAGGCGTGGGAAGAGTGCTATCCTGCCTTGTGATGGACCCAATCCTAGGGTGGGTCTGCCATACACCTACTTGATGGCATGGTTCGCCTTACACTGCCCTACTTTGATTGGAGCTAGGGAGGACCCTCCGCAGGGTGTTCGAACGGCGCTTCTTCGCCGATTCGAAGGCTGTTCTTGGATGAAAGCCTATGTGGCTGAGGCCCGTAAGTTAGTGCGTCATCATGACGCTTACAGCCTGTTCCGCTGTTTTCCTCGTATTCGGGGTGCAGGATACAACGAGGAATTCCGAGATGCGGAGTCGGCGCGGTCTCTCATGAGTCGGGGCGTTTTCGAGTAGCTGGTCAGCATCCGGCCCTCGCACTTGCTGTACAGGAGTGGGGATACCTGCTACCTGGAACCCTACGTCCCGAGTCGATTCGCCCGCCAATTCGGGTACGACCAGCTGTATGTGGGCAACCCCAATTCGGACCTGGCTTTCATGGGGAGTCTTATCGATGGGGCCCGTGCCTGGCGGTTCTTCACTGCGGATGGCACTGGGGCGTGGCTACGCACGCCACTGCAGGATCCCGG
Organism: Agave tequilana; assembly: GCA_038442645.1. Taxonomy (NCBI): domain Eukaryota; kingdom Viridiplantae; phylum Streptophyta; class Magnoliopsida; order Asparagales; family Asparagaceae; genus Agave; species Agave tequilana. The sequence goes on along the minus strand of JAVJIF010030166.1, from coordinate 519,620 downwards.
CCTCTCGACGACCCTGTGCTTTTGCCAGTGGTACGCGGCTTCCAACTCTACACCTCCTGGATTTAACGCCAACAGTTCGGGTGTGAAGTTAATCTCTCAGAGACTGAAGCGGAAGGCCTCTGAGAAGAAGGAAGGCAAACGGGTTCGTGTCCCCGGCTTGGAAGAATTCATCGCTGTGGATGACAGCGAGGCTTCTGATGCAGGGAGTCCTCGCTTCGAGGCGGGGGCTGGAGCTAATACTCATGCGGCTGGCTCTGGTGTGATGGGGACATTTTCCCCACGACGTGCGGGAGGAGTGGAAGAAGAGGATTCTGACGTCCACTTCAAGAGAAAGCGGGCGGGTAGCTCTCGTAGGAAATCATCGGCGAAGAAGCCCCGTCGCCAAGCTCCTACGATTGTCGTAGAGGGTCACCCCTCTACAGCGATTCCTCCTGCTGCCCCATTAGCGGCTGAACCGTCGGTTGCTGAACCGACTAGTGGTGAATTCGCTCCAGGTCTGGGTGAGGTTAACCTCGTTCATATAATGCTTTTGGTGTGTTCCAAATAACTCATCCTTTGCTTCTCGTTGCAGGAGCCGAGACGGCTGGAGAGCAAGGGGAACATTATGATCCCCTATTCACTTATGGGGCTACAGCCGGTTCCCCTGCTCACTCGGAAGAGTCTGGGAGTGGCGCGGCTGATGTTGGTCCTTCAGGCGTTGGGACTTCTAAAGGAAGTCCTGAGGCATCGAGCTCTATCGGGTGGTCCACAGGATACTCGGCAAGTGAAAGCGAGCCAGCTATTCGTGTTGATTCTGCCAAAAACTTTCCGATGGAGCCTCTGGAGACTGGTGCGGCCGACGAGATGTTCGAGGCAACATCATCCTTTGGTATTGTCGTAACCTCTTGGCTTCTTCTGCATGTAGTGTCCCAACTAACCGCAGTCTTATTACAGGTGTTCGACCTCAGGATGCATCAGCTTCAAAGGAGCCGGTAGATCTTCCTGAGGGATCGAGGGGTGACATGAGCACTTCGGCCACGGCGGATGCTGCTGTGTTGGACGCGCTGTATGGCGACCTGCCTTCTTATCGGCCCAAATCAGCTGAAGGACCAGAGGTTGAAGGGGCGGTAGTGCCGGAGGTATCCTCACTCCCAATCACATCAACGAGTGAGGTGCGGACTGTTTTGCCGAGTGCGGCACTGAGGGTGATTGCAAGCCCTACTTCTCCAACCCTGGTGGTTGAGCCTGCTGCTCAAAAGGTGGTCGCCAGTCCTACCTCCGCGGTGGCTGGCGTGCTGGTTTCGATGAGGACTCCGCCGAGATCGCCTTCGGCTAGTCCTGCTGCTGTCAGTGTTCCCGCTGCTTCTTCTGCGACGGCGTCGACCAGGCTGGTGGACTATTCCGAGGTTGCCTCTCTGTCAGAAATGGCTGAGGCCGAGAATGATTACATAGGTGACCTGGTCGATAGCTTTTATAGAAGCTTGGAGCGAACTATCGACCTAGTTTTGAAAGGCTCGCCTATACCATTCTCAAAGCTGAAGGTGGTCCTCTCCCGTGACATTGAGAGCATTCGGGACTTTGAGGGATATCATCAGGCTGCTGCTTTAGAACTCCTGGTGGATGAACTTGAGAAGGCTGTAGAGGAGTGGCGCCGTCTCTATCGCTCAGACCCGGCGTCCTTAGCTGATGAGCAGCTCGCCTGTCTTGTTGCCCAAAAGCACGAGGCCCGGCTTGCTGCTCAAGAGGCTGCTAAGGCCGTCTCTTCTGATTTGAAATTCTTGGAAACAAGGCAAGCGGAGGTTGGAAGTGCAATTGACGCCTCCACTAGTGCTCTTCTTGGCGCTGAGGATAAGATTGCGAAGGCTGAGGAAATGATCAGGAAAGCAAATCTCCTCTTATCCAAGGCCATACCGGTGCGTCTTGAGGAAACTGCGCGGCTTGAAGAGCTCAAAGCTCAGAGTGAGGAGTTTGCGCGGCAGGAGTTGTCACAGAGGGCAACTTTGGCGGAAGTTGAAGCTCGTCTGGCCCAGGCGGTGGACTTTGATGAGGCTGAGCTGAGGTCACAGGCGCTTGCCCAGGCTGCTGATGACAGGAAGACGAGGCTAAACGCCCTCGGAGGGCGGCTCAGATCGTACAGTGTACGCTTGTAGGTCTTGTATACGTGCCTCCATGTGTCCCCATCTTTTGGAATTAATGGAAATTCTTTCTTTTATTTTGGCTTCTGTCGAATCTCCAATCTTGTTCTTGCTTGAGGACGTAATCTTTGAGACGTGGCTATCCGTCGGTTCAGAGGTCGCAATGACATAACGGATTAAGACGTCAGCAATCTCGAGGTTAGCCCTTTACAAGGCTGAAGGGGAGATACTTGCCTTTTGTAAATGTCAGCAAGCATCGGTGAGTCCTATCTTTTGTAAGTGTCAACAGGCTCAAAGTTGAGACTTAGCTGTCTGCTGGTTCAGAGGTCGCAATGACATAACCGGATGAGACGCCACCAAGCTTCAAAATTGGTGATACTCGTCTTTTGTAAATGTCAACGAGTATCGAGACCTGTCTTTTGTAAATGTCAACAGGGCTCGGGGTTGAGACTTAGCTGTCTGCTGGTTCAGAGGTCGCAATGACATAACCGGTTGAGACGTCACCAAGCTCAAAAATTGGTGATACTTATCTTTTGTAAATGTCAATAAGCATCGAGTTTGTAATAGAATTTGGGAGAAGTCTCGTTTACACGGGAAGAAACGAGGGAATCACTGTCATAGGTTTAATGTTAACGTAACAGCGAAATGTATATGTGGTCTTACCATTCTATGGATGAGAATTGGTAAGTGACTTTGGAGGTCTCATTCTCACGGAGAGAGATGAGGGGACTGCTGTCATAGGTCTAATGTTAACATAACAGCGGAATATATGTGGCCTTACCATTCTATGGATGAGAATTGGTAAGTGATTTTGGAGAGGGAATCAAATGGAAACCGGTCCCTTAGGATTTTTAGCAAATCCCCAGCTGTCAACGGGTTTGATATGCCTTTACCAACTACCGTTTGAATTGGGCTAGCCATGCTTTTCCCCTCAGCATGATGAGTTGTCGAGGACTTATGTTGGGCTTACAGGCCAACATTTTCCTCTATCCTTAATCGTTAAGGATATTGGATTATCGGGTTAATGTCTGCATAACCCTGACTCTCCTTTAGGATAACCGGTGCACGGCCAGGTTCCTGTTGGTTTTCGGCTGTATGACCTCACTTGGAGGAAGAGAAAGACTCTCTTTGTGTGTGCTCCAGACACGGAGATCTTGATCAGAGGTGTAGTGTTAACTTGATCAAGAGAAGGATCCTTGATTAAGGATAATATTTCTTTAAGAACTTGCCATTGATCGGCATCATGAGTAGGTCGCCCTCTGCAGTCGTGAGGCGGTATGCTCCATTTGAATAGACTGTTTCTATCACAAACGGTCCTTCCCATTTAGGCTGAAATTTGCCTTTGGTCTTGTGCGTCGTAATCATCGGTCGTCTGACGGCTAAGACCAGGTCTCCTTTCTGAAAGACTCTCTGTTTGACCTTCTTATTGAAGGCTTTTGAGATTCGAGCTTGATACAGCTCGATATGCTGCTGAGCTTGTAGTCGCTTCTCGTCCAAAGCTTCGAGCTCTTGAAGGCGTAGGCGATCATTGTCCTCTAATGTGGTTTTAGTAATCAGAGCCACACGCAACGATGGCATTTGGATTTCCAGTGGGAGGACTGCTTCGCACCCATATACCAGGAAAAAAGGCATATTGCCTGTCGGTGTCCGCACCGTGGTTCGGTAGGCCCAAAGACATTCACCGAGCTTTTCGTCCCAATCTCGCTTATTCGAGGAGACGAATTTCTTGAGCAGCTTGATGATTGTTTTGTTGAACGCTTCCGCCAAGCCATTGGCGGCAGGATTATAGGCAGTTGAAGCCACATTCTGAATTCGGTATTTATCGCAGAACCGATAGAATACTTGACTTATGAATTGGGGACCGTTGTCGTGGATGATCCGCCTAGGTACACCAAATCGATGGATGACGTGGTGCTTGATAAAGTGAACCACATTGGAGGTCTTGACTTCAACCAGTGGTATAGCCTCCGCCCATTTTGAGAAATAGTCGGTTATTGCCAGGATGAACCGGTGACCTCTTGTCGAAGAGGGGCTGATTGGCCCTACGACGTCTATTCCCCATGCTTCAAATGGCCATGAAGCAACAGTCGGGTGGAGCAGCTCCGGAGGCTGGTGTATGAAGTCCACATGAATCTGACATGCTTTACACCTTCGTGCATATTGGATGGCGTCGGCTATCATAGTTGGCCAATAATATCCCAGCCTATGCAACCTGTCTTTAAGCTTTAGACCTGGCTGATGAGCTCCGCAAATGCCGTCGTGCGCTTCTTGGAGCGCTTCCTGTGCCTCTGAATTAGAAAGGCAACGGAGGAGGACACCATCATATGAACGACGGTAAAGTGTCTTCAAAGTTGGATCGTAGTAGAAGCGGATGGACCTTCGTCTGATGGACGCCGCTTCTTTAGGATCGTCTGGAAGTAGACCGTGCAAAGTATAGTCAATGAGAGGAAAGCGCCAGTCTCTTGGTTCAAGATCCGTGGAGACATTATAGACTTCTCGAATTCTTAGCATGTGCTTGGAGCATACAAGATGTCGAGTTGCGACTGTGAGGTGATACTCGGTGTCAGCTGGCAAGGCTAGCGTCGTCGCTAATGCAGCGAGAGCGTCCGCCTTGGTATTCTGAGATCGAGACACATGCCCGATGTAGAAACCTTCAAATAGGTTAGCCAATTCGATGGCTGTATGGTAATAAGGCACCAAGTCCTCATGGCGGACTTCGTACTCGCCTTTAACCTGATTGATGATCAGTTTTGAATCGCCATAGGCTTCAAGGTAGCGTACCCCCATTCCATGAGCGAGCTGAAGACCAATGAGCAGAGCATTATATTCTGCTACATTGTTGGAGCATGATTCTGTCAAAGAAAATGCTCTGGGCAGGACATGATTCTGTGGGAGATAAACACAACCCCCCCTCCGGCAATAATTTTGCCTTTAGGGCCCATTCGTGATGCTCCATCAAAGAACATCTGCCACACTTCCTCTTCTGAGGTTATATTGGACTCGAAGACTTCATCAGGGATATTTTCGTGAAGCTTTGAATGTTCCGAAACTGTATGAGCAGCCAAGAACTCTGCAAGGGCCTGGCCTTTAACCGCCTTCTGAGGCGTGAAGATCATGTCGTATTGAGACAATAAAAGTGCCCACTTAGCCAATCTTGAATTCAATGATCCTGGCTTCGTCATAAGAAGACGCAATGGGTTTACTCTGGAGATGACATGTATGGTCTGGCCGACCAAATAATGTCGGGTCTTCTGAACAGCGAAGACGAGAGCTAAACACTCTTTCTCGATAGGGTTGTAGCGAGATTCCGCTCCTATGAGAGTTCTGCTCAGATAATAAATGACCTGCTCGTGGCCATTGTCGTCCTTTTGAGCGAGGAGGGCACCGAGGGAGTAATCCATAGCCTTTACATAAAGCAAGAATGGCTTCCCTGATGTAGGGGCCACTAAGACTGGAGGTTTTTGAGAAGGATATCTTCCGCTGTGAAGGTAATAGCGGGCACCTTTGATTGTGCATGATGACATTCCGGGCAAGGAGACTGGACGTCGTTGTTAGGGATCTCAGGCATGCATGTCAGAAAGGATTCTGAATTGGCTAGCGCATCCCTGAGTGCTTCTCTTGTCTCTTTTGAGAGGCGAAGGAGCTCGTGTATAGTGATACGAGCTGGGATATTGGCCAGCTGAGCCAATATGTCAAACCGAAAGGGCGTATCAAACCCTTGGCCTGGTGGTTTCTTCAACACGTGGTCGAATCGTACCTCCTTAGGCCTCTCTTTTCCCTTGGTTGGGATTGGAGTGGATGCTGGTACTTGCACTGACGTCGTTTGCTGTTGTATCTCGTCAGTAGACTTTTCATACTGCCTCAGGTATGATTTTCCGGATCGGGTGCCCGTCTGTTGAGGCGCATCGGCTTGCGCTGCACAAGCATGCTTTTCTTCTTCGGAATCACTGAGGGAAGCCGATGTCAGATTGCCGTCGTCTGGCAGGATGGAGATGACATTGCAAGACTTGCCCTTTGAGTTGGGCTCTTTCGAATCCCGCTGTACGTCTTGGACGAGGTCTGGATGTATCCCCATGACTTCTCCTGTCTCCAATGTTAAGGAACAAGACCCTTATTATCTTGAGCTGTAGCTGGAGGATGCTTGACTTCCAACCGTGGTGCAGGGATTGAATAAGTCCCGTCAGGGATTGTGACCTTTGGAGCTCTGCCGAACTCAAGAGTTATCATATTGGCAGTGACTTTCTTTTGCTCCGTCTTTAACGTCAGAACCCCGGCATCAACCAAGGCTTGAATTCTATCCTTGAGAACATAGCACTTGTCAGTAGGATGGTGAACCATCCTGTGGTAGAGGCAGTATTTAGGGTCGTTTGTGCGCCCTATCTCATTGGGACGCCGCGCATCTGGCAGCTTCATTTTGTTCCCTTTGTGGAGCAGATGGAATATGGTGACCACCTGATCGTCTTTGAACGAGTACTGCTTTGGAGGGAACTTAGGCTCCTGATTGTTGAAGCCGCTCTTCTTGGCCTTTGACTGCACATCTCCGGATCGTTCCACAGACATAGTCTCTTTGCCTTTAGCTTGAGAAGATTGCGGTAGGTCGCCACGCCCTTTGTTGTTCATCCCCCACTTGCCTCTAGGGGCGGATGGTTCGAACTTTTTAGCCGACTTCTCGGCTATCTCAGCTTGTTCGAACAATTCTTTCCAAGTGTGGGCTTTGACAGCCCCCATGCGAACTTCTACTTGGTCTAGGAAGTTGTGTCTGCATGTCTGCAAGAGCATGGGTAATGGCATCCCAGCTGGGCACATCAAGGATAAGTTTCTGAACCGTTCAATGTAGTCACGGACAGATTCGCCCTTCCTCTGCACAGTGGAGAGGAGCTTATCCATGGTTACTTCGGTATCATCCTCATAGAAACGAGAGAGGAACCGAGTTTCCAGGTCGATCCAGGAGTTGATAGAGCCCGGGGGAAGACTGCGAAACCAGTCAAATGCCACCCCCTTTAATGTGCCAATGAAAAGCCTAGCCATGATGGCATCATTGCTTATAACATTACCAGTCTGAGACCGAAAATAGTAGATGTGCTGATTTGGCGAGCTCTTTCCATCATAGGTATGCAGCGTTGGCGGTTTGAACTTCGGTGGGTATGGCACCGAATCCCACTCTAGCGGATAAGGGCGGACTGCCCCTACCTTCTTTAATTCATTCCTCTGAGCTAGGGATGCAATTTGAGCTTGGAGGCCCTTAAGGACCTCGGCGTCTAAGGAAGAACCCTCTTTGGATTTCTCCGTCTTTGGCTGCTCATTGCTGAAATGCTCTTCCTCATCGTGATTGCTCCCGGCATCATTGTTGTTCCGGTCACTGAGGAGTTGTGCGAGCATCTGTTGAATATTGTCCAGAGCCTCTTGCTGAGTCTTGGAAGTTTGCTCCTGAGCTTCCAGGCGCCGACGAAGGTCGTCGTTAGCGCTATCAGCCATGTTGACTGATACTCTGTCCGTTCGTACCGAGCTAACTGTCGCCGAAGAGGCGTACCCACTGTCTTCATCTTCTTCATCTGATGATTGGAGTGACCTCCTGGGCTGTGACGAGGCTAGGGCCGTCGAGGAAGAAGGCTGTTCATAATTGTAGGGTATCGCCACCCTAGATCTGGTGTTTCGGAAAACACCTTCCTCATGCACCAAGACTTCGCCTAAGCCTGGGCTGTAATCTGGATCTGGGGACTCTCTTCCTCTTCCGGTCATGTTGACGGATGCAGAGGGTAGATCTCGCGAGATGCTCCTTTTGCGATGTTTCGTCGGGGCTTGTACCGTCAGTCGATCAAAAACTGATCGTCGTCTTGGAGGCGTGGCGGGGACTGGTCCCAGCCGGCAATGGACCGAGTGGAGTGTCACCAACTGACATCCCTCTTGTCGACAACAGGGGGAAGAGGTTTGTCTATTAGCCAACAATTTCCTCAAATCAGACCCGGTTGGGTCCCTGCAATCGAGCGCAAAGGCTCTTCTGGATCGCACATAGGGCGATGTCCTGCTTCTTTTATCCCTGCAGATGGGATTAGCACTGAATAGTGCCTTGGTTCTAGCTTCACCATCAGACGCGAACTTAGTGCTTGACGCACTGGAAAGCGGAGCACGCTGTGGTGCTTTACCCACTATGCTGCTGCGAAGGTAATTAGCCTTAGATGGTACTTTGGCTTCGGCTTCGCGGTCATGGACCCTGCGCGTACGCTGTGGTACAGTAGCTTCGCTCGTGAGAACAAGGCCGGCGTGAGGCATCGCTGCTTTTGAATTGGACAACGGTATGATTGCCGTTGTAACTTTATGATTGGAGCAGACAGGAATCTTGCCTTTTTCTTAGCGAGAGAGGCGCGGTTTAGGCTTAGCTACGCCTGAAGTTTCGGTTGAAGACTCCTGTTTAGGCTTCCATACCCTCCTTGGCAGAGGAGACTTAGGTTCGCAGGGAACCTGATTAGCCACACGCGAGGCTGAGGGGTGTTGGCGGAATTCCGCTTCCGGTTTCTGATTTGAAACCTTGGTCGTGGAAACCCTCCTATGCTTCCGTGCTCGAAGCATTGGGCCACCCCCAGAGAGGACTTCTTCAAATCTTTCTTGATCGAACTGAACCACCAAGTTCTCACAAGTAAAGGAATCAGACTGCGGACGTGCTTCCTTATTGCGCCAAATAACCGCAGTAGGTTCGCTGAGAACCTTTTCAGTCTCCGCAGAGACTTTCCTTGAAGATTTAGCCAGAGAAGCTCTGGCTGCACCGGCTTTTCTGAATTCAGAGTTAGACCCGAAGGTCTGTTCATCGCATTGCGACACTTGATTCTCGGCAGTGGAGAATTTAGTCCCCAGCGGAGTCGCCATCTTGTTTTCCATTATGTTTGCAAAGGGGGAAAACTTACAAAAAGGGGTTTGAGGAGCTATATTACAAGTATTCTTAAAAAGATTACAAGTAGATCCCCTCAGAGATTCTGGAGAAGTGTGCCGATAGGAGTCTGGTCAGCGCGCGACCACTTTGTCCCTTTGACGATGCGAGCGATGAGATTCCCTTCTCGCCTGGTTCGGGGAATCAGAGAACAGAAGGTTGGTAGAACCCTCTTGCTGCTTCTCAAAATCGCCTTCAATAAGGAATTCCTTCTCGCTTGGTTCCGAAGATTCCTTGAGAAGAAGGATGATGTTAGGGTATCAACACCCTGGATAGAGAAAGCAATTCTCTAGAAGGTCTCTGAATTCGAGAGCGCACGGTGCGTTATGAAGAAGCCTCTGCTTGTGGAGTCCTCCCGTATGCATGTGTGTGTGTCTCCTTGTACCCCTGGCGGGCTATTTATAGGGAGAGCAAGGGTATAATCGTCCCTTGAAAATATGGAAACAGATTGAATTGAATCTGTTTAAAATCTGGAAAGTAGCCTTGCTGCGAGGCTAGGATCAGCTTCTGCGAAGCTAGAATTGGCAGGTCGGTTGACCTTCTCGATCTATTTTGATCCTTTCCATATCGTTGGAGGATTTTCCCTGATCTTCTCACTCGTTTTAGAAGAGTCAAGAGATTGTGGCAATCAACTGCCAAATTTGATCTCTGATTTGATCTTAATTAGATTTGATCTGATTGGATCCGATCTCATCCGGAGATTTGATTGGTCAAAGGTTGACCATAGCAGACCAATAGCGGAGCTGCCCGCATTAAGCTCGTAGCGGAGCTAGAGACGATTTCTGGCGAAGTCCGAAAGAAACCCTTTGGCGGAGCTAGAAGTCCTCTGTGGCGAAGTTGCAAGTTAGCTTCCGTCGAGGCTTTGAAATGGCTTCAAGGCGAAGTCGGGTGATATTAGCCTCTCAAGCGAGGCTATCCCTTTGGGCTCATGCGATGCTAAATGTTAGCATCTTTAGACCTGCTGAGGTCTGTTTAGAAACAATCCGGGTTCACTGTCTGCTTGCTGGATCAGTGGAGTCCAAGTTGCTTCCCTGTCCCTCGGAGATGGGTGAAAACTGGTCTTCAGCTCGTCGTCACTTGTCTTTTGTAAATGTCAACAAGTTTAGACATTGTTCGAACCAATAAGAATCTTGTCTTTTTTAAGTGTCAACACTCCCTCCTGTTGTCAACAAGTGGGATGTTAGTTGGTGACAGTCTACTCAGTCCATTGTCAGTTATGACCAATCCTCGCCACTCCTCCAGACCGACGATCAGTTTTTGATCGACTATCGAAATGAGATCCTGCGAAGCATCGCAAAAGGAGTGTATCGTAAGATCTGCCCCCATGCATCCATTAATATGATCAGAAGGGGACGAGATCCGCGTAGGGACAGACGATCGTCGCATGCCGCTCCCTCTAGTTCTCCAGATTCGGATTATAGTTCGGGCCTTGGTGAAGTCTTGGTACACAAAGAAGGTGTCTTCCAAAACACCAGATCTAGGGTCGCAATACCCTACAGTTATGAGCAGCCATCCTCCTCACTACAGTAACTTCACCAGAACCAATGAGAAGATTATTCCAATGGTTTGATGAGGAGGACGAAGATAGTGGGTATGCCTCTTTAGTGACAGTCAGCTCGGTACGAACGGATAGAGTATCGGTGAATATGGCTGATAGCGATAATGATGACCTCCGCCGACGGTTGGAAGCTCAAGAGAAAACCTCTAAGGCTCAGTAGGAAGCCTTGGACAACATTCAACAGATACTCGCTCAACTCCTCATTAACTGAAATAACAATGATACCGGGAGTGATCATAATGAGGAAGAACATCATAGCAATGAACAACCAAAGACTGAGAAGTCAAAGGAAAGTTCTTCTATGGACACTGAAGTACTTAAAGGCATCCAAGCTCAGATCGCATCCTTAATTCAGAGGGATGAACTAAAGAAAGTAGGGGCAGTTCGTCCTTACCCTTTAGAATGGGATTCAGTACCATACCCTCCAAAGTTCAAGCCACCAACGTTATATACGTATGATAGAAAAAGCTTACCAAATCAGCACATCCACTATTTTCGGTCTCAGACCGGTAATGTCATAGACAATGATGCTATCATGGCCAGACTGTTCATTGGCACCCTGAAGGGGGTAGCATTCGACTGGTTCCAAAGCCTTTCTCCGGGCTCCATCAATTCTTAGATCGACCTAGAAACTCGATTTCTTTCTCGTTTCTACGAGGATGATACCGAGGTGACCATGGACAAATTCCTCTCTACCGTACAGAAGAAGGGCGAATCTATCCTGACTACATTGAACGGTTCAGAAACTTGTCTTTGATGTGCCCAGCAGGGATGTCATTACCCATGCTCTTGCAGACATGCAGGCATAACTTCCTCGACCAAGTGGAGATTCGTATGGGGGCTGTCAAAGCCCATACATGGAAGGAACTAGTCGAACAAGCTGAGATAGCCGAAAAGTCGGCTAAGAAGTTCGAACCATCTATCCCTAAAGGCAAATGGGGTATGAATAATAAAGAGCGCAGAGACATGGCACAGTCTTCCCAAGCTAAAGGGAAAGAGACTATGACCGTTGAATTGTCAGGGGACGTTCATTCGAAGGCCAAGAAGAACGGCTTCAATAATCAGGAGTCTAAGTTTTCTCTGAAATAGTACTCCTTCAAAGGCGAACAGATGGTCGCAATATTCCATTTACTCCACAAAGGGAATAAATTGAAGCTACCGGATGTTCGACACCCTAATGAAATGGGACGCACGAACGACTTCAACTATTGTCTCTTTCATAGGATGGTTCATCATCCTACTGATAAGTGCTTTGTCCTCAAGGATAAAATTCAAGCTTTAGTCGATGCCGGAGTTCTGACTCTGAAATCAGAGCAAAAGAAAGTCACTGCAAATATGGTGACTCTCGAGTTCGGCAAAACCCCAAAAGTCACAATTCCTGACGGGACCTTTTCAATCCCTGAAGCACGGCTGGAAGTTAACCATCCTTCAGCTAAAACTCAAGAGAATAAGGGTCTTGTTCCCTTGACACTGAAAATAGGAGAAATCATGTGGATACACCCAGAACTTGTCCAAGATGAACAATGGGATTCGAAGAAATCCAAGTCGAAGGGCAAATCTTGCAATGTTATCTCCATCCTGTCGGATGATGTCAATCTCACAGCAGCTTCTCTCAGCGATTCTAAAGGGGAAAAGCACACTTGCATGACGCAGACTGATGTATCTCAGCCGACAGGTACTCGATCCGAAAAATCATACTTAAAACAGTATTAGAAAGCTACTGACGAGGCACAACAACAGACGACGTCAGTGCAAATATTCATACTGGCTCCGCTCCCGACAACGGAAAAAGAGAAGCAGAAAGAAATCCAATTTGACCATGTCCTGAAGAAGCCTTCAGGCCCAGGGCTTAACATGCCCTTTCGTTTGGATATATTGGCCCAGCTAGCTAATATCCCAGCTCGTATTACCATACACGAGCTCCTTCATCTCTCGAAAGAGACAAGAGAAGCACTCAGAGATGCACTGGCTAATTCAGAATCTTTCCTGACTTATATGCTAGAAATCTCCAAAGATGACGCTCAGTCTTCTTACTCCGAATGCCATCATGTGCAATCAAAGGTACCTGCTATTACCTTCACAGTGGAGGATATGCTTCTCAAGGATAACAAACACGATCGACCTTTGTATTACACCGGATACATCGGTTCGATATGCATTGAAAGGGTACAGGTTGATCCAGGGTCTGCACTCAGCATCATCCCTAAAAGGCTCCTCTACTTCCTCGGCATACCACTATATAGGTTGTCCGCAATCACTACAACAATATACGATTTTAATGCGGGGAGTAGTCATCCACTTGGAAAGATTCGACTCCATTGCCGAATCAGAAGCCTGAAGTCAGAAGTGACGTGCTATGTTATTAACGCCGACACGTCATACAACTTGTTACTAGGATGACCGTGGATCCACGCCAACTGGATTGTTCCCTCTACTCTGCATCAGTGCTTCAAGTATGTTGAAGATGATGCAACGGTACGAACTGTCTTCGCCGAGAAGAACCATTCAAAGGGGTGAAAATTTACTTTACTGATGCTCTCCTGTATCAAGAGATCGATGAAGCATTGAAAGAATTATTGCCCGACAACGATGATAGTGGCAATGAGGCAGATTCAGAATCTGAAGCAGACATGCCAGCCATTCTGATCGGTGAACCGATTGTAGCATGTCTTAATAATCCCCAATGTAACACTCCTTCTGAAGATGAGGGCGAATGGGTAATTAATGATAATATTTCATTTGATTATCCTGTGAGTGCTGAATTGCTTGAATCCGTTACGGATAGCTCTCTGCACATGTCCTTACATAAGCCAAGTGCATCAAGTACACCCGTGAAATTCATAGAAGGATCCGTTTTAGGGGTTCCTCCATCCAAAGAGGGTTAATTACTAATAATATTCAGTAAAGCCTAACTGCAAAGGTCTACAGCCGCAGATTCAACTTCAGCCTCAGACACCCCACAATTTTTCTATTATGCGCGATTAGCGCACCATATGATGAGGAAAATGGGATACAACATGCAGCATGGGAAGGGGCTGAATTTCAGAAAAGAAAACGTGGTTTTCTGCGCAACTTCGTGCCAAGAGGGAAACCGGCAAATTACTATGATAACACACGCAGGGGTTGGGATACGTTACACCCACATCGCCAGCAACAATTCAATCCGAAAATAACAAACCGATCCCATCACACTCTGCCTCTTCTTCTGAATGAGACTCAGATGTCAGTGTGGGAATGTTGTTCAAGAATCTCACCGTTAATATGACTTCAAGCAGCCAATTGGAGCCAGCAGAAGCTACTGATGAGGAACTATGGGCTCAGCAATTGGATCTCTAGTGGGAAAAGCGATTTGACCAGCGTGAACCACCTACTGAAGATAAGGTGGTCCAGGTTAACTTGAGTAGTCGAGATCACATCACCCTAAACCCATCTTTATAAGTGAAAGCTTATCACTTATGGAAAAAGAAGAATTGATAGTACTCGTAAGAGAGTATATAGATGTCTTTGTATGGAACTACGAAGACATGCCCGGACTTGATCCACAAGTAGCCATGCATCGTCTGAACATCAGACCTGACACCAAGCCAGTCAAGCAGCAGCAACGCTGGTTTCGTCCGAACATTATGAAGGCTATTGAAGTCGAAGTTCATAAGCTCATTGCATGCGGCTTCATACAGGAGGAACATCATCCAGATTGGGTCACTAATATCATTCCCGTTCTCAAGAAGAATGAGAAAATACGGATCTGCATCGACTACGTGATCTCAATACAGCCTGTCTTAAAGACAAATTCTCACTGCCCATCACCGATATCATGATTGACAATGCCTGCGGATTCGAAAAGATGTCCTTCATGGACGGCTTTTTAGGGTACAATCAAATTAAGATGTATCAAGAGGATTAAAAGCATACTTCATTCTGGACACCGTTGGGGATATACTGTTATACCCTGAGGCCCTTTGGGTTAAAGAATGCAGGGGCAACTTATCAGCAGGCGATGAGTATGATTTTCCGTGATCATCTCCGAAAAACGGTAGAATGTTATGTCGACGGCATTGCTATCAAAAGTCGCGACAAGAATGACCATCTTCGTGACTTGAGAACGATGTTCGACATAATGCGGGCTCATTAACTAAAGATGAATCCGACAAAATCCTTCTTGGGGATTTCGAGTGGCAAATTTCTTGGATGTATTGTTACATCAAGAGGAATTCATCTTGACTCGGACAAAGTCAAAGCCATTCAGAATATGCATCCACCTAAGAATCTCAAAAAACTTAGGAGTCTACAAGGTAGACTGGCTTATATCAGAAGATTCATCGCAAATCTCTCAGGCCGCTATCAACCGTTCACCCGACTCATGAAAAAGGGTGTTTCTTTTGTATGGGATCAAGCTTTTCAGGAAGCTTACGAAGATATCAAAAGATATCTCACAAAACCTCCAGTCTTAGTAGCTCCCACTTCAAGAAAACCGTTCCTGCTTTATGTGAAAGCTATGGACCATTCTCTCGGTGCTCTGCTTGCTCAAAAAGACGATAATGATCATGAACAAGCTTTTATTATTTGAGCAGGACTCTGATAGGGGCGGATCTGGCTATAATCCTATTGAGAAGGAATGCTTAGCTCTTTTCTTTGCTATTCAGAAGACACGACATTATTTGGTCGGCCAAACCATACATGTCATTTTCAGAGTAAACCTTCGCATCTCCTCATGACGAAACCAGGATCATTAAATCAAGATTAGCTAAGTGGACGCTTCTTTTATCTCAGTACGATATACTCTTTGTCCCTCAGAAGGCGGTTAAAGGCCAGGCACTTGCAGAGTTTTTAGTTGCTCATCCGGTTCTAGAAAGCTCAAAACTTCATGAAGACATTTCAGATGAAGTCTTTGAATCTAATATAACTTTAGAGGATGAAGTTGAAAATCACCTAGAGGGGGGGTGAATAGGTGATAATGCTAATCAATGGACAAATTAAAATTAAGATGTAACAATCACCCAACAAGATTCACAAGATAAATGAAAGCAAGTAAATATAGCAATGATGAAGATAAGCAAGTAATAAGTGCAAGTAAAGTAAAGTAAGGAGAGCAAGAATGTAAACCAAACGCAAACACAAGGATATGTTATCGAGGTTCGAGCACCCAGCTCTACTCCCCGCCTTCCCCAGAAGGATTCTAGCTACGTCCACTATCACAAAGAAATCACAATTACACCGGAGTACCCAACTCCACAATCTCAATTACAAGCAATTTCTGAGTAGTCAAAAGACCACAAACTCTCTCTTTCAAAAGTCTCTTCCCTTACAAAAGGTCCTTAGAGAACAATGAGTAGGAATGAAGCTCTTGTTGTAAGTGAAGAAAGAAAATTAAATCAGAGAGTATTTCAAAAACACTTCAGAAAATGAGAGAGAATTTCAGCACAAAAACCAAGAAACAAAGCTCTTTTGAATGCCTTAAACTTTTGAATTTTTCTTGTAATAATTGTTGTTAGCAATCTCTCCCCAAACACCCCTATTTATAGGAGAGGGCTAGGGTTAAGGGATAAAACATAATTAGGATTAATCAGAGGGTATTAGGTTTGAAATATATCCCTTAAACCAATTTTAAACACAAAAGGACAAAATTTAAAACAGCCCAGAAAATAGCCGTTTACTGTTCAACGGCTAGTCCGGTCGACCGGTCGGTCGACCGCCTATACAAAAATAGAGCCGTTACAGGCATACGGTCGACCGCCCGGTCGACCCAACAAACCCGAGAGCAAATCTATTGCAGTCAGGTCGACCGCCCGGTCGACCGGCAAACATGCACACTGATACGTGCATCTGCCAGAACCACGGTCGACTTGTCCGGTCGACCGGACAAGACTGACACAGGCACGGTCGACTGGTGCGGTCGACCGGCTCAGGTCAAAAGATGAGTTTAAAACACAATTTTGAAAAGACTTTGATTTTTATGAAAAAATATCTTTAAATAGTACTAAGTATAAAACTTAAAAATTGATTTGTAGGCAGAGGATTTTGTATCAAAAATATTTTTGTACATTTTATAGAAAATCATCTTAGAAACAATATGTGCGCAAAAATGTGTGTGATTGAGCTTCAAACCTATCCATCATTCTTTAACAAAATTCTAAACCTATAAAACTAAAAACAAATCTTGTTGAGCAATCTTCAAGTCTTGAGCCATGTTATGCCTTGCTAGAGCCCCTTCTTCTATGTTCCTTCCTTGATATGCAATATGCCTTCTTTACTTCATGAAACCTAGAAGTTGTTGCAATAGCTAAGCAATGGCCTCCAAATATGGTACTAACCTGAAACTTATCTTAAACAAACTCATTAGTACCAAACAGCACTAATTTGGTTTGTCATCATCAAAACTCAATAAATGGAGAGTGTAACCTTTTGGGCCAACATCTCCCCCTTTTTGATGATGACAAAACAAATAGGCTACAAGATAAAAATATAGGGGAGGAGAAAACTCCCCCTCAAATTATGCTATATAAAGAAAACATTTAAACTCAAAACACAAGAATTCATTGAAAACATAAAAACATATATTCTCTTGATACCAATTGAAACCAATTGAAACAAAATTGAAAATCACATGTTAAAACATATATAAACTCATATAAACTCATATGGAACCAAGACCATATAAATTTATTTTTATCATGCACTAACTTATTCTCCCCCTTTTTGTCATACATCAAAAAGGGTTAGGAATCACATGTTTAATCAATAATACAAACATTTAGTTCTCCACAAATAAACGAAAATCTAGCAAAATCAAGAGGTTTAGTGAAAATATCGGCTAGTTGCAAATCCGTAGAAACATAATCAATATCTATATCTCCTTTCTCAAAATGATCTTTAAGAAAGTGATATCTAATCTCAATGTGCTTGATCTTACTATGTTGATTTGCATTCTTAGTCATGTGTATAGTACTAGTATTATCACAAAATATTTTTATATGATCAAAATGCAAATCAAAATCAAGGAGAGTATGTTTCATCCAAAGGACTTGTGCACAACAAGCCCCCGCGGCAACATACTCCGCCTCGGCGGTTGAGAGTGCTACGGAATTTTGTTTCCTAGAGGACCATGAAACAAGACAATTACCAAGAAATTGACATGTCCCACTAGTACTCTTTCTATCTACTCTACATCCCGCATAGTTGGCATCCGAATAACTCGTCATAGAGAAATCTCCGATTTTCGGATACCATAGACCCATTCCAATAGTGCCCTTAATATAACGAATAATGCGTTTTACCGCAATAAGATGGGACTCTTTAGGACACGATTGAAATCTAGTACAAAGACACACACTAAACATGATATCCGGCCTACTTGCCGTTAAATATAAAAGACTTCCTATCATGCTTCTATATAATTTAATATCAACATTTTTACCTTGGTCAACTTTATCAAGCTTGGTTGTAGTTGCCATGGGAGTGTTGCAAGTCTTTGAGCCTTCAAGTCCAAACTTCTTTACGAGTTCCTTTGCGTACTTGGCTTGACTTATGAACGTCCCGTTTTGCAATTGCTTGATTTGGAGTCCAAGGAAGAAATTGAGCTCACCCATTGAAGACATTTCAAATTCAAGTTGCATGACCTTTTCAAAATCCTTGCATAAAAGCTCATTAGTAGAACCAAAAATTATATCATCTACATAAATTTGCACAATTAATATATCATTATCAACATGCTTAGTAAATAGAGTTGTGTCTACTTTGCCTTTAACAAAGTCATTTGAAATTAGAAAACTAGAAAGTCTTTCATACCAAGCTCTAGGAGCTTGTTTCAATCCATATAAAGCTTTATCAAGTTTAAAAACAAAATCGGGATGAACATGATCAACAAAACCGGGAGGTTGAGAAACATAAACTTCTTCATTAATAAAACCATTCAAAAATGTACTTTTCACATCCATTTGAAAAAGTTTAAAATTTTTGAAAGATGCAAAAGCTAGTGTCATCCGTATGGCTTCAAGCCGTGCTACGGGTGCAAAGGTCTCCTCAAAGTCAATTCCCTCAACTTGAGTGTAACCTTGGGCCACTAACCTAGCTTTATTCCTAATGATATTTCCGGACTCATCCATCTTGTTTCTAAAGATTCACTTAGTACCAATTATTGGTCTATCGTGGGACTTAGGAACAAGGTGCCAAACTTGGTTGCGCTCAAATTGATTGAGTTCCTCTTGCATGGCAAGCAACCAATATGGGTCCGTCTCGGCTTCGAGAATGCCTTTGGGTTCAAAATGAGAAATGAAAGTAAAGTTACCACATAGGTCATGGAGTTTGGAGCGCGTTGTGACTCCTTTAGATGCATCACCCAAGATGAGCTCCTTAGGATGATTTGTGGCGTATCTCTAAGCTTTAGGAAGCGGTTGAGAGCTTTCCTCTTTATCCTCTTGAACATCACCAATTGATTCTTACTTTTCTTTTTGAGCGGGTGAGTCCTTCAAGGATAGTATCTCCATGTTTTCACCTAATGGTTCAATCTCTACAATATTCTCAACAAACACATTAGATTCTTCAAACTTAACATGCATGGTTTCTTCAATAGTATGTGAAGATCTATTAAATACTCTATATGCTTTGCTAGTAGAAGAATATCCAACAAAGATAGCTTTATAAGCCTTAGCATCAAATTTACCCAAATTCTCCTTAGTATTTAAAACAAAACACTTGCATCCAAAAACTTTAAAATATGCAACATTAGGTTTTCTAGAATGATACATTTCAAAAGATGTTTTGGAAGAATTCTTACACACATAAATACGATTTGAAATATAGCATGCGGTGTTTACGGCCTCGGCCCATAGATAATGAGGGAGGTCATACTCACTTATCATTGTCCTAGCCATCTCTTGAAGTGTTCTATTTTTTCTTTCTACAACTCCATTTTGTTGTGGAGTTCTAGGACAAGACATTTCATGCTTAATTCCCTTTTCATCACAATAAGACGTGAAGAGTTGGTTAACAAACTCACCACCTCTATCACTCCTTATTTTCAAAATTGGAAAACCTTTTTCTTTTTCAACCCTTTTTCGAAAAATTTTGAAATGAGAAAAAGTTTGATCTTTATTTTGCAAGAAGAAAACCCAAGTGAAACGGGAAAAATCATCAACTAAAACAAATGCAAATCTACTACCATTTAAACTTTTAGTTTGTGTTGGTCCAAAAAGATCCATATGAATTAGTTCTAAGGGCCTAGTAGTCATGATATCCTTAATTGGTTTGAAGGAAGACTTAGTTTGTTTCCCAAGTTGGCACGCACCACAAATGCGGTCTTTCTCAAACTTCAAGTAAGGTATACCCTTTACTAAATCCTTAGAATTAATTCTAGCAAGATGATCAAAAGATGCATGTCCTAATCTTCTATGCCAAAACCAAGAATTTTCATCAAAAGCATTCAAGCATTTAGTAGAACAATCTAAATTAAGCATGTCAATGATATAAACATTATTATCACGAAAACCGGTAAGAATACAATCATCGGATTTAACATCAAAAATCTTGTAAGAAGAATCATCAAAAACAACTTTAAGTCCACGGTCACAGAGTTGACTAATGCTAAGCAAATTATGTTTTAAACCATCAACTAAAACAACATTCTCTATAATAGGAGATGCACCAATTTGAATGTTACCTATACCGATGATAGTTCCTTTGGAGTCATCCCCGAAGGTGACGGAGCCACCTTCCATGTACCTTGATAGGGTTGTAAAGTTATTGATATCCCATGTCATGTGTCTTGAACAACCACTATCAAGGTACCACCGCTCCCTACGTCTTGGAGCCTTGGTGTGTACCTACATCAAATAATTTAGGACTTGATTTTGGTACCCACATTTTCTTGGGTCCTAGAGGGTTAGTTTCATTAACCCAAACAAGATTATTTGATCTATTAACTTGGTCATAACAAAATTTAGCTAAATGTCCATTCTTACCACAATATGTGCATCTATATATTCTATCATATTTGAAAGCATAATGAGTGTGTGATTTGTGAGCATGAGAGTTATGAGCATGAAAAGATTTAGCATGTGTAGTGTGAGCATGTGAATTTTTAGCATGAGAGGTGTGCTTTTTGGAGAACTTTTCTTCAAGTTTCTTAGTGTTAAAAGCACAATCTTTCAAAACTTTTTCAAAATCAACCATTTTAGTTTTTAAAGAGGAAAATTTCTTTTTCATTAACAATAGGAGATTTTCCTTTACAAGAAACCTTGTAGGCATTAAACTTATTTTGAATAGAAATAAGATTAGAAGAAATATCATCCTTTTCTTTAGAAACCATAGCAAGTTGATTTTTGAGAAAAGCAACTTCCTTTTGCAATTTTAAGCATTCAAGTTTCTTGTTATCATAAGTTTTGGAAAGTTCAACAAAAGCATGTACAAGAACTTCCTTACTTAATTCATCATCTTCATCATCAAGAGATTGAGAGGTTACCTTTGGAGTGTTTGCCATGAAACACATGTTTGCCGTATCCACCTCTTCTTCGGATTCGCTTTCCGAATCCCACGTTGCCTTGTATGCTTTCTTTTCCTCCGGCTTCTTTGGCTTGAAGGAGGAAGTCATCTTCTTCTTGAACTCCGGGCAATCCGCCATGATATGTCCGGGTTTGCGGCAATTGTAGCAAATGATCCTTCTCTCCTCTTTGCCTTCAAATTTTCTCCGGAAGTTGAGCTTGTTCTTCCGGTACAACCTCTTGACGTTCCGCACAAGTAGAGTTAGCTCCTCATCTTCTTCTTCGTCTTCTTCATCGTCATCATTGGTGGATGAAGTCTTGAAGGCTATGGATTTCTTCTTTGAAGTAGTGGCCTCTTCTCTTGCCTTCTTCTCCATCTCATGGGTCTTTAGGTTCCCAATGAGACTAATGAGGTCCATCTCGTCCTTGTCGTTCAATTCTTTTAAGGTGGTGGCCTTTATCTCCCATGAAGACGGAAGAGCCCGAATCACTTTCCGCACCTTTTGATCGTTGGACATGTCATCACCTAAGGAAGAAAGACCATTAGTGATTTTAGTAAATCTTGTAATCATACTATCAATAGACTCATCATCAATCATTTTAAATGACTCATATTGGGACCTCAAGAGATCTATCTTAGCTCTCTTCACTTGTGAAGTCTCTTCGTGTGTGACCAATAAATGTTGCCAAATCTCATAGGCGGATTGGCAATGAATTACCCGTGTAAGGTCATCCTCATTCAAGGCGGTTAATAGGGAGTTTTGGGCCTTGGAGTTAGCCTCATATTCTCTAAAGTTGAAGTCGGTCCAAGTGCTCTCATCACCATCGGGTGCTACATAGGGTTTTGTCAAGGACTTGGCCACTAAGCTACCCAAAGATTGCAAAAATATAGTCATCCTAACCTTCCAAATAGGAAAATTAAGTCTATCAAATTTAGGAGGGGTTTTAATGTTATCGGCCATGTTTACTAGTGTATGAATGTATGAATGAAAATGTTGATTAGCAAATTTTAAAGATCTCTCTATGGATGTTAAGCCAAAACCTAGAGTCCAAGCTCTGATACCAATTGAAAATCACCTAGAGGGGGGTGAATAGGTGATAATGCTAATCAATGGACAAATTAAAAATTAAGATGTAACAATCACCCAACAAGATTCACAAGATGAATGAAAGCAAGTAAATATAGCAATGATGAAGATAAGCAAGTAATAAGTGCAAGTAAAGTAAAGTAAGGAGAGCAAGAATGTAAACCAAACGCAAACACAAGGATATGTTATCGAGGTTCGAGCACCCAGCTCTACTCCCCGCCTTCCCCAGAAGGATTCTAGCTACGTCCACTATCACAAAGAAATCACAATTACACCGGAGTACCCAACTCCACAATATCAATTACAAGCAATTTCTGAGTAGTCAAAAGACCACAAACTCTCTCTTTCAAAAGTCTCTTCCCTTACAAAAGGTCCTTAGAGAACAATGAGTAGGAATGAAGCTCTTGTTGTAAGTGAAGAAAGAAAATTAAATCAGAGAGTATTTCAAAAACACTTCAGAAAATGAGAGAGAATTTTAGCACAAAAACCAAGAAACAAAGCTCTTTTGAATGCCTTAAACTTTTGAATTTTTCTTGTAATAATTGTTGTTAGCAATCTCTCCCCAAACACCCCTATTTATAGGAGAGGGCTAGGGTTAAGGGATAAAACATAATTAGGATTAATCAGAGAGTATTAGGTTTGAAATATATCCCTTAAACCAATTTTAAACACAAAAGGACAAAATTTAAAACAGCCCAGAAAATAGCCGTTTACTGTTCAACGGCTAGTCCGGTCGACCGGTCGGTCGACCGCCTATACAAAAATAGAGCCGTTACAGGCATACGGTCGACCGCCCGGTCGACCCAACAAACCCGAGAGCAAATCTATTGCAGTCAGGTCGACCGGCAAACATGCACACTGATACGTGCATCTGCCAGAACCACGGTCGACTTGTCCGGTCGACCGGACAAGACTGACACAGGCACGGTCGACTGGTGCGGTCGACCGGCTCAGGTCAAAAGATGAGTTTAAAACACAATTTTGAAAAGACTTTGATTTTTATGAAAAAATATCTTTAAATAGTACTAAGTATAAAACTTAAAAATTGATTTGTAGGCAGAGGATTTTGTATCAAAATATTTTTGTACATTTTATAGAAAATCATCTTAGAAACAATATGTGCGCAAAAACGTGTGTGATTGAGCTTCAAACCTATCCATCATTCTTTAACAAAATTCTAAACCTATAAAACTAAAAACAAATCTTGTTGAGCAATCTTCAAGTCTTGAGCCATGTTATGCCTTGCTAGAGCCCCTTCTTCTATGTCCTTCCTTGATATGCAATATGCCTTCTTTACTTCATGAAACCTAGAAGTTGTTGCAATAGCTAAGCAATGGCCTCCAAATATGGTACTAACCTGAAACTTATCTTAAACAAACTCATTAGTATCAAACAGCACTAATTTGGTTTGTCATCATCAAAACTCAATAAATGGAGAGTGTAACCTTTTGGGCCAACAGAAGTTTGGCAGATGTTCTTCGATGGAGCATCACGAATAGGCCCTAAAGGCAAGATCATTGCCGGTGTTGGGGTTGTGTTTATCTCTCCACAAAATCATGTCCTTCCTAAAGCATTTTCTCTGACGGAATCATGCTCCAACAATGCAACAGAATACAATGCTCTACTTATTGGCCTTCAGCTCGCTCTTGAAATGGGGGTACGCTACCTTGAAGCTTATGGTGATTCAAAACTGATTGTCAATCAGGTTAAAGGCGAATATGAGGTCCGTCACGAAGATTTGATACCTTATTATTACGCAGTCATTGAAATGGCTAATCTGTTTGATGGCTTTTACATCGGTCAAGTCTCTCGATCCCAAAACACTAGGGCCGATGCTCTGGCTGTATTAGTAACAACGCTAGCCTTACCAGTCGACACCAAGTATCACCTTACAGTGGCGACTCGACACCTTGTCTGCTCTAAACATATATTGAGAACCAGAGAGGTCTATAATATCTCGATGGATCTTGAGCTGAGAGATTGGCGATTTTCCCTTATCGACTATGCTCTGCATGATTTGTGTTGGCCCAAAAGGTTACACTCTCCATTTGTTTAGAGTTTTGATGATAACAAAAAAAATAAGAGCTATTTGGTACTAATAAGTTTGTTCAAGATAAGTTACAGGTTTTGTACCATGTTTGGAGGCCATTGCTTAGCTTTTGCAAGAAATTCTAGGTTCATGGAGCAAAGAAGGCTTATGGCAAATCAAGGAAGGAACATAGAAGAGAAGGCTCTAGCTAGGCTTTGCATGGCTCAAGATTTCAAGATTGCTCAAGAGAATTCATTAGATTTGTTTCTAGTTTTAATAGTTTTGTTAAAGAATAATGAATAAGTTTGAAGCTCTATCACACATGTTTTTGCGCACATATCATTTCCAAAAATATTTCCTATATATATAAAAAATTATTTTAACTTAAAGTCTTTTGATTACAAACTCAATTTCGGGTATTATACATGTTTCAAATCAAAACTATCTTGTTAGATTTCAAATCCCCTTCAAAATTCTTGCTCAGTTTTGACTTTTGGCCTGAGCCGGTCGACCGACCGGTCCACCGACACTAGTCAGGTCAGATCAGCCGACCGACCCAGTCGACTGGATTTCTGGCAGTTTGGGTGCATATCCGTGTGCACGTTTTCCGGTCGACCGGGTGGACGGCTGAAGCCCTTCGGTCGACCGAGCGGCTGGCCGACTGAAATGGTGTCACTCTCTGTTTGTTTCGGCCGACCGGGCGGTCGACCGAGAGCCTGCAACGGTCACTTTATTTGAACTCCGGTCGACCGACCGGTCGACCGAGAGAGCCGTTTCAGCCATAACGGCTAGTTTTTAAACACGTTTTTAATTTGTCTTTTTCTTCTCTAAACGTGTTTAAATGGTATTTTCTGGGTCTAATACTTCCTAATTAGCATTATGAGGGTTTACTCTTTAATCCCTAGCCCTCTCCTATAAATAGGGGGTGATTAGGGAGAGGTTTTTCACAACAAAGATTTACAAAAAGTTTCAAAAGTTTTCAAAGGCATTCAAAAGAGTTTGGTCCTTGGTTTTTGTGCTGAAGAATCCCTCATTACTGAAGTTTTATTTTCTAAACTCTCTCAAGTTCATTTCCTTTTTTCACTTACAATATTTGAGCATCAAATTCTAACCATTATTCTACAGGGTTCTTGTAAGGGAAAGAGTTTTTTTGCAAAAGAAAGTTTGTGGTCTTTTGATCACCAAGAGAGAACTTATACTTGAAATTGTGGAGTTGGGTACTCCGGTGTAGTTGTAACTATTTGTGAAGTTAGTAGTTAGAAATCCTTCTGGGTGAAGGCGGGGACGTAGAGCTGGGTGCTCGAACCTCGAAAAAATTCTTGGTGTTTGCGTTTGGTTTACTTGCTCTTATCTCTTGCACTATATTACTTGCTTTAATTTCTTGCTTTAATTTCTTGCTCTATATATTCATTGCTTTATTCACTTGTTGCATATTCATTTTGTCAATCAAATACTCATACAATAAGATTGCATTGTGCATCTCAAACTCTTATCAAGAGGAATCACGAGGAAGGAGTTCAGAGCCCTTCACGGGGTATTCGGCTTCTAGTCTTGTTTTGGGTTGATTGTTGCATCATAATTTTTAATTGTGCATTGATTAGCATAATCACCTATTCACCCCCCCTCTAGGTGATTTTCAATTGGTATCAGAGCTTGGACTCTAGGTTTGGCTTAACATCTTTAGAGAGTTCGTTAAAATTTGCTAATCAACATTTGCATTCATCCATTCATTCACTAGTAAACATGACCGATAATATCAAAACCCCTCCTAAATTTGATGGACTTAATTTCCCTATTTGGAAGGTTAGGATGACTATTTTCTTACAATCTTTAGGTAGCTTAGTTGCTAAATCCTTGACCAAACCCTATGTTAGACCCGATAGTGATGAAAGCACTTGGTCCGACTTTACCTTTAGAGAATATGAGGCTAACTCTAAGGCCCAAAATTCCCTCCTAACCGCCTTGAATGAGGATGCTCTTACATGGGTAATACATGTCCAATCCGCCTATGAGATTTGGCAATATTTGTTGGTCACACACGAGGGGACATCACAAGTAAAGAGAGCTAAGATAGATCTTTTGAGGTCCCAATATGAATCTTTTAAAATGATTGATGATGAATCTATTGATTGCATGATTACAAGGTTTACTAAAATCACCAATGCTCTTTCCTCTTTAGGTGATGATAATAGCAATGACCAAAAGGTGCGGAAAGTGATTCGGGCTCTTCCTTTATCATGGGAGATAAAGGCCACCACCTTGAAAGAATTGAATGACAAGGATGAAATGGATCTCATAAGTCTCATTGGAAACTTAAAGACTCATGAGATAGAAAAAAAGGCAAGAGAAGAAGCGGCTCCTCAAAAGAAGAAATCCATAGCCTTCAAGTCTTCCTCTACTCCTGATGACGAAGAAGAAGATGAAGAAGAAGATGAGGAGCTCTCCCTTCTTGTGCGAAACGTGAAGAGAATGTACCGTAAGAACAAACTCAACTTTAGAAGGAAGTTTGAAGGAAAAGAGGAGAGAAGAATCATTTGCTACAATTGCCGAAAGCCCGGACACATCATGGCGGATTGCCCGGATTTCAAGAAGAAGATGACTTCCTCCTTCAAGCCAAAGAAGCCGATGGAAAAGAAATCCTACAAAGCCACATGGGATTCGGAAAGCGAATCCGAAGACGAGGTGGACACGGCAAACATGTGTTTCATGGCAAACACACCAAAGGTAACCCCACAACCTCTTGATGAAGAAGATGAATTAAGTAAAGAAGTACTTATACATGCTTTTGTTGAACTTTCGGAGAGTTATGATAATAAAAAGATAGAATGCTCAAAATTGGAAAAAGAAGTTGCTTTTCTTAAAAATCAACTTGCTATTGTTTCTAAAGAAAAGGATGAAATTTCTTCAAATCTTATTTTTACTCAAAATGAATTTAGTGCTTACAAAGTTGCTTGCAAAGCAAAATTTTCAAAGATTGATGATAAAGAAATTTCTTCATTAAAAACTAGAATTGTTGATTTTGAAAAAATTTTGAAGGATTGTGCTTTCAACACTAAGAAACTTGAGGAAATGTTTTCTAAAAAACACACTTCTCATGTTAAAGTTTCACATGTCAAAATTCCTCATGCTCACACTACACACAACATTCATGCTAAATCTACACATGCTCACAAGTCACACACTCACTATACTTTTAAATATGGTAGAGTGTATAGATGTACTTATTGTGGTAAGAATGGACATTTGGCTAAGTTTTGTTATGACCAAATAAATAGAACAAATAATCTTGTATGGATTCATGACACTAACGCTTTAGGACCCAAGAAAATGTGGGTACCAAAATCAAGTCCTAAATTATTTGATGTAGGTACACACCAAGGCTCCAAGACGTAAGGAGCGGTGGTACCTTGATAGTGGTTGTTCAAGACACATGACATGGGATATCAACAACTTTACAACCCTATCAAGGTACGTTGAAGGTGGCACCGTCACCTTCGGGGATGACTCCAAGGGCACTATCATCGGTATAGGTAACATTCAAATTGGTGCATCTCCTATTATAGAAAATGTTGTTCTTGTTGATGGTTTAAAACATAACTTGCTTAGTATAAGTCAACTTTGTGATCGTGGACTTAAAGTTGTTTTTGATGACTCTTCTTGCAGGATTTTTGATTGTAAAATCAATGATTGTATTCTCACCGGATTTCGTGATGATAATGTTTATATCATTGACATGCTTAATTTGGATTGTTCTACTAAATGCTTGAATGTTTTTGATGAAAATTCTTGGCTTTGGCATAGAAGATTAGGACATGCATCTTTTGACCATCTTTCTAGGATTAATTCTAAGGAATTGGTGAAGGGTATTCCTTACTTGAAGTTTGAGAAAGACCGCATTTGTGGTGCGTGCCAACTTGGGAAACAAACCAAGTCTTCTTTCAAACCAATCAAGGATATCATGTCAACTAGGCCATTAGAATTAATTCATATGGAACTTTTTGGACCAACTAAAACTAAGAGCTTAAATGGTAGTAGATATGCATTTGTTTTAGTTGATGTTTTTCCCGATTTACTTGGGTTTTCTTTTTGGAACACAAAGATCAGACTTTTTCTCATTTCAAGATTTTTCGAAAAAGGGTTGAAAAAGAAAAATGTTTTTCGATTTTGAAAATAAGGAGTGATAGAGGTGGTGAGTTTTTTAACCAACTCTTCATGACTTATTGTGATGAAAAGGGAATCAAACATGAAATGTCATGTCCTAGAGCTCCACAACAAAATAGAGTTGTAGAAAGGAAAAATAGAATACTTCAAGAGATGGCTAGGACCATGATGAGTGAATATGACCTCCCTCAATATTTATGGGCCGAGGCCGTAAACACCGTATGCTATATTTCAAATCGTATTTATTTGTGTAAAAATTCTTCCAAAACATCTTTTGAAATGTATCATTCTAGAAAATCTAATGTTTGATATTTCAAAGTTTTTGGATGCAAGTGTTTTGTTCTGAATACTAGAGATAACTTGGGTAAATTTGATGCTAAGGCTTATGAAGCTATCTTTGTTGGATACTCCACTACTAGTAAAGCTTATAGAGTATTCAATAGATCTTCTCTTACCATTGAAGAATCCATGCATGTTAAATTTGAAGAATCTAATGTGGTTGTTGAGAATGTTGTAGAGATTGACCCATTAGGTGAAGACATGGAGAGACTATCCTTGAAGGACTCACCCGCTCAAGAAGAAAAGCAAGTATCCATTGGTGATGTTCAAGAGGATAAAGAGAAAAGCTCTCAACCACTTCCTAAAGATTGGAGATACGCTACAAATCACCCCAAGGAACTCATTTTAGGTGATGTCTCTTAAGGGGTAACAACTCGCTCCAAACTCCATGACTTATGTGGTAACTTTGCATTCATTTCTCATTTTGAACCGAAAAGCTTCCTCGAAGCCGAGGCGGACTCATATTGGTTGCTAGCCATGCAAGAGGAACTCAATCAATTTGAGCGCAACCAAGTTTGGCACCTTGTACCTAGGCCTCACGATAGACCAATAATTGATACTAAGTGGATCTTTGGGAACAAGATGGATGAGTCCGGAAATATTATTAGGAATAAAGCTAGGTTAGTGGCCCAAGGTTACACTCAAGTTGAAGGAATTGATTTTGAGGAGACCTTTGCACCCGTAGCACGGCTTGAAGCCATACGGATAACACTAGCTTTTGTATCTTTTAAAAATTTTAAACTTTTCAAATGGATGTGAAAAGTGCATTTTAAAATGGTTTTATTAATGAAGAAGTTTATGTTGAACAACCTCCCGGTTTTGTTGATCATGTCCATCCTAATTTTGTTTTTAAACTTGATAAAGCATTGTATGGATTGAAACAAGCTCCAAGAGCTTAGTATGAAAGGCTTTCTAGTTTTCTCATTTCAAATGATTTTGTTAAAGGCAAAGTAGACACAACTCTTTTTAGTAAGCATGTTGATAATGACATTTTAATTGTGCAAATTTATGTTGATGATATAATCTTTGGTTCTACTAATGAGTTTTTATGCAAGCAGTTTGAAAAGGTTATGCAATGTGAATTTGAAATGTCTTCCATGGGTGAATTGAATTTCTTTCTTGGACTCCAAATCAAGCAATTGCAAGATGGGATATTCATAAGTCAAGCCAAGTATGCAAAGGAACTCGTAAAGAAGTTTGGACTTGAAGGATCAAAAGTTTGCAACACTCCCATGGCAACTACAACCAAGCTTGATAAGGATGACCAAGGTAAATGTGTTGATATTAAGTTATATAGAAGCATGATAGGAAGTTTGTTGTATTTGACGGCAAGTAGGCCGGACATCATGTTTAGTGTGTGTCTTTGTGCTAGATTCCAATCGTGTCCTAAAGAGTCCCATCTTATTGCGGTAAAACGCATCATTCGTTAAATTAAGGGCACAATTGGAATGGGTCTTTGGTATCCGAAAACTGGAGATTTCTCAATGACGAGTTATTCGGATGCTGACTATGCAGGTTGTAGAGTAGATAGAAAGAGTACTAGTGGGACATGTCAATTTCTTGGTAATTGTCTTGTTTCATGGTCCTCTAAGAAACAAAATTCCGTAGCTCTCTCAACCGCCGAGGCAGAGTATGTTGCGGCAGGGGCTTGTTGTGCACAAGTCCTTTGGATGAAACATACTCTCCTTGATTATGATTTGCATTATAATCATATAATAATTTTTTATGATAATGCTAGTACTATTCATATGACCAAGAATGCAAATCAACATAGTAAGACCAAGCACATTGAGATTAGATATCACTTTCTTAGAGATCATTTTGATAAGGGAGATATAGATATTGATTATGTTTCCACGGATTTGCAACTTGCCGATATTTTCACTAAACCACTTGATTTTGCTAGATTCTCCTTTATTTGTGGTGAACTAAATGTTTGTGTTATTGAATAAAAATGTTTTTCTTACCCTTTTTGATGTATGACAAAAAGGGGGAGAATAAGTTTGAGTTTATTATGGTCTTGATTCCA
Source organism: Agave tequilana (assembly GCA_038442645.1). Lineage (NCBI taxonomy): Eukaryota > Viridiplantae > Streptophyta > Magnoliopsida > Asparagales > Asparagaceae > Agave > Agave tequilana. The sequence goes on along the minus strand of JAVJIF010030166.1, from coordinate 488,905 downwards.
ATATAAATTTATATTGTTTTTGTTTTTACAAAGTGTTTATGATTTCTTGTATTTGAGTTTAGTTTAAGTGTTTTGCAAGTATTTAATACCTCATGGTTTTTAGTCTCATGGTTTTTGCTTGCATATTACATTGTTTCTATTTGTTTAATGTAGCATAATTTAAGGGGGAGCTTACACCTCTCTTTTATTTTTTTTAACATAGCCTATTTGTTTTGTCATCATCAAAAGGGGGAGATTGTTGGCCCAAAAGGTTACACTCTCCATTTGTTTAGAGTTTTGATGATAACAAAACAAATAAGAGCTATTTGGTACTAATAAATTTGTTCAAGATAAGTTTCAGGTTTTGTATCATGTTTGGAGGCCATTGCTTAGCTTTTGCAAGAAATTCTAGGTTCATGGAGCAAAGAAGGCTTATGGCACATCAAGGAAGGAATATAGAAGAGAAGTATCTAGCTAGGCTTTGCATGGCTCAAGATTTCAAGATTGCTCAAGAGAATTCATTAGATTTGTTTCTAGTTTTAATAGTTTTGTTAAAAAAATAATGAATAGGTTTGAAGCTCTATCACACACGTTTTTGCGCACATATCATTTCCAAAAATATTCTCTCTATATATATAAAAATTATTTTAACTTAAAGTCTTTTGATTACAAACTCAATTTTGGGTATTATACATGTTTCAAATTAAAACTATCTTGTTAGATTTCAAATCCCCTTCAAAATTCTTGCTCAGTTTTGACTTTTGGCCTGAGTCGGTCGACCGACCGGTCGACCGACACTAGTCAGGTCAGATCAGCCGACCGACCCAATCGACTGGATTTCTGGCAGTTTTGGTGCATATCCGTGTGCACGTTTCCCGATTGACGGGGCGGACGACCGAAGCCCTTCGGTCGACCGAGCGGCTGGCCGACTGAAATGGTGTCACTCTCTGTTTGTTTCGGCTGACCGGGCGGTCGACCGAGAGCCTGCAACGGTCACTTTATTTGAACTCCGGTCGACCGACCGGTCGACCGAGAGAGCCGTTTCAGCCATAACGGCTAGTTTTTAAACACGTTTTTAATTTGTCTTTTTCTTCTCTAAACGTGTTTAAATGGTATTTTCTGGGTCTAATACTTCCTAATTAGCATTATGAGGGTTTACTCTTTAATCCCTAGCCCTCTCCTATAAATAGGGGTGATTAGGGAGAGGTTTTTCACAACAAAGATTTACAAAAAGTTTCAAAAGTTTTCAAAGGCATTCAAAAGAGTTTGGTCCTTGGTTTTTGTGCTGAAGAATCCCTCATCACTGAAGTTTTTTTTCTAAACTCTCTCAAGTTCATTTCCTTTTTCCACTTACAATATTTGAGCTTCAAATTCTAACCAGTATTCTATAGGGTTCTTGTAAGGGAAAGAGTTTTTTTGCAAAAGAAAGTTTGTGGTCTTTTGATCACCTAGAGAGAACTTGTACTTGGAATTGTGGAGTTGGGTACTCCGGTGTAGTTGTAACTATTTGTGAAGTTAGTAGTTAAAAATCCTTCTGGGTGAAGGCGGGGACGTAGAGCTGGGTGCTCGAACCTCAGAAAAATTCTTGGTGTTTGCGTTTGGTTTACTTGCTCTTATCTCTTGCACTATATTACTTGCTTTAATTACTTGCTTCAATTCCTTGCTCTATATATTCATTGCTTTATTCACTTGTTGCATATTCATTTTGTCAATCAAATACTCATACAACAAGATTGCATTGCGCACCTCAAACTCTTATCAAGAGGAATCACGAGGAAGGAGTTCAGAGCCCTTCACGGGGTATTCGGCTTCTAGTCTTGTTTTGGGTTGATTGTTGCATCATAATTTTTAATTGTGCATTGATTAGCATAATCACCTATTCACCCCCCACTAGGTGATTTTCAATTTGCTGCCGGATAACCCTAAAGAAGCAGCATCTATCAGGCAAAGGTCTCTCCGCTTTTACTATGATCCAACTCTGAAGACACTTTACCGTCGTTCATACAACAGTATCCTCCTCCGTTGCCTTTCTAATTTAGAAGCACAGGAAGTGCTTAAAGAAGCGCACGACGGCATATGCGGAGCTTATCAACCAAGTCCAAAACTTAAAGACCGATTGCACAGGTTTGGGTATTATTGGCCAACCATGATAGCCGATGCCATCCAATGTGCACGAAGGTGTAAGGCTTGCCAAATTCATGCGGACTTCATACATCAGCCTCCAGAGTTGCTCCATCCAACCGTTGCTTCATGGCCATTTGAAGCATGGGAAATCGATATCGTAGGGCCAATTAGCCCTTCTTCGATAAAAGGACACTGGTTTATCCTAGCAATAACAGATTACTTTTCAAAGTGGGCAGAAGCTATACCACTGCTGGAAGTTAAAACTTCTAACGTGGTTAATTTCATCAAACACCATGTCATCTATCGATTTGGTGTCCCTAGGCGGATCATCCATGATAACAGTCCCCAATTCGTGAGTCAGGTGTTCCACCGGTTTTGCGATAAGTACCAGATTTAGAACGTGGCATCAACTGCTTATAATCCTGCCACTAATGGCTTGGCGGAAGCATTCAATAAGATAATCATTAAGTTACTCAAAAAATTCATTTCATCAAATAAGCGAGACTAGAATGAAAAGCTTAGTGAATGTCTTTGGGCCTACCGAACCACAATTTGGACCCCGATAGGTAATATACCTTTTTCTCTGGTATACGGGTGTGAAGCAGTCATACCGTCAGAAATCCAGATGCCGTTATTATGAGTCACTTTAATGACTAAGATGATAACAGAGGACAATGATTGGTTGCGTCTTCAAGAGCTCGAAGCCCTAGATGAGAAGCGGTTACAAGCTCAACAACACATTGAGTTGTATCAAGCCCGGATCTCAAAAGCCTTCAATAAGAAGGTCAAGCAAAGAGTCTTCCAAAAAGGAGATTTAGTTTTAGCCGTCAGATGACCGATGATCATGACGCACAAAATCAAAAGCAAATTTCTGCCCAAATGGGAAGAACCGTTTGTAATAGAAATAGTCTATTCAAACGGGGCATATCGCCTTATGACTTCAGATGGTGATTTATTCATGATGCCGATCAACGACAGGTTCTTAAAAAAATATTATCTTTGATAGGATCTTTTCATGATCAAGTTAACATTACACCTCTGATCAAGACCTTCAGATCCAAGATATGCAGAAGGAGCGCTCCTCTCTTTCTCTAAACGAGATCATACAACCATAAACCAGTATAAAGCTAATCGTACACTGGTTGTCTCAAAGAAGAATCAAGGTTACAAATACAGTAACCAAATAATCCAACACCTCTAACAGTTAAGGATAAAGGAAAATGTTAGCCTTTAAGCCCAATATAAGTTCTTGACAACTCATCATGATGAGGGGAATAGCATGGCTAGCCCGACTCAAACGGTAATTGGTAAAGGCGTACCAAATCCGTTGACAGCTGAGAATTTGCTAAAAATCCTTAGGGACCTATTCCCATTTGATCCCGCAGTTAAAGATAGAGGAAAACGTTGGCCGTTAAACCCAACATAAGTCCTCGACAACTCATCATGCTGAGGGGAATAGCATGGCTAGCCCGACTCAAACGGTAATTGGTAAAGGCATATCAAACCCGTTGATGGTTGAGGATTTGCTAAAAATCCTAAGGGACCTGTTCCCATTTGATTTCCTCTCCAAAATCACTTACCAATTCCCATCCATGGAATGGTAGGACTACATATAAAGGTATTCATATCTCTTGCAAGATGACGAGTCAACCTATCATGTTAACACTAAACCTCTGGTAGCAAGACTATAATTTACTCCCCAACAGATAAAAGCCAATATCCCCAGTGAATAAACCCCGCTTGTCATTCTCTTCAACAGAACGACAGGTCAACTCAAATTACTGTTATGTTCAAGCACCTCTAACAGTAAATAAATCCTTATCAAGTTAACATCACACCTCTGACAAATTGCTTTACAAAATCCCCACGGAGTTCTTTTTGTCACGTTAACTCACCTCTAACATGTAATCTCTTATGGGAGTCATTTTCTAACTCCTCAGCGGGTTTCTAATAATTAGTCCTCAATAGACTTTTCTGATTGTCACGTTAATAATATACCTCTGACAATTTCTTTCAAATAACATCCGAAGGAGATATCAAAATCCCCATGGAGTTAATAATCAAGTCTGATTTCCCTCAGTAGGAATTATTCTTTTGTTTTCATGTCCAGTTCGTCACCTCTGAATGACAAAATTCTGAGCTTGGTGGCTTCTCAATCGGTTACGTCCCGCCACCTCTGAACCGACAGATAGCCAAGTCTCATCTTCCAGTCCAGTAGGGACTATTTCTTTGTCATCATGTCCAGTTCGTCACCTCTGAATGACAAAATTTCGAGCTTGGCGGCTTCTCAATTAGTTACGTCCTTATTACCTCTGAACCGACAGATAGCCAAGTCTCATCTTTCAGTCCAGTAAGGACTATTCCTTTGTCATCATGTCCAGTTCGTCACCTCTGAATGATAAATTTTGAGCTTGGTGGCTTCTTAATCGGTTACGTCCTTGTTACCTCTGAACCGACAGATAGTCAAGTCTCATCTTTCAGTCCAGTAGGGACTATTCCTTTGTCATCATGTCCAGTTCGTCACCTCTGAATGACAAATCTTGAGCTTGGTGGCTTCTCAATCGGTTACGTCCCTGCGACTGCTGAACTGATAGATAGCCAAGTCTCATCTTCCAGTCCAGTAGGGACTATTCTTTTGTCATCATGTCTAGTTCGTTACCTCTGAATGACAAATCTTGAGCTTGGTGGCTTCTCAATCGGTTACGTCCCTACGACCTCTGAACCGACAGATAGCCAAGTCTCATCTTTCAGTCCAGTAGGGACTATTCCTTTGTCATCATGTCCAGTTCGTCACCTCTGAATGACAAATTTTGAGCTTGGTGGCTTCTCAATCGGTTACGTCCCTGTTACCTCTGAACCGACAGATAGCCAAGTCTCACCTTTTAGTCCAATAAAGACTATTTATTTTAATTGTGACTAACACTATCAGTTTATCGCTACTAATTAGATTAGTTATACCGTTATTCCGCTTCCTTTTGAGGATTGTAACAACAACTTGAAAATAAGGATTGAAAATTCAGAAAAATAAAACAAGTTGGAAATACAGCAGAGGAATCAAATAAAATTACTTTTTATTGATTTCAAAAATAGGGATACATGGATGCTTGGATTACAAGCTACGAGGGCGCTTCGTACGATTTGATCCGTTCTTCAAAAGTGGCCAGCCTATTCTTCCTCTCCTCAGCAGCCCTGATAATTGTCTGCGACCTCAACTCGGCCTCATTAAAGCTCGCTGTCTGGGCCAAGCGAGCCTCAATTTCAGTCAAAGTTGCTCTCTTTTCTATCTCCTACTGCAGGACTTTGTCATTCTGAACCTTAAACTGCTCTAGCCGAGCAATCTCTTCAAGACGTACCGGTTCAGCCTTGGTCAAAAGAAGATTAGCCTTCCTGATCATTTCCTTGGCCTTTTCAATCTTATCCTCAGCGTCAAGAAAAGTGCTGTTAGAAGCATCTATGGCGTCTCCAAGTTCTACTCTCCTCATCTCTAAGAATTTCAAGTCATAGGAAATTGTCTTAGCTGCTTCTTGAGCGGCGAGATGGGCTTCATGCATTTGAACAGCAAGGTGCGCAAGCTGTTCGTTAACTGAAGACTCTAGATCTGAATGGCTAAGACGGCGCCATTCGTCCACATCCTTCTCAACCCTGTCCACCAGAAGCTCCAATGTCGCAGCCTGATCATCCCCTCTAAAGTCTCGAATGCTGTCAATACTTCGAGAGAGGACCACCTTCAAAGCGAAAAATGAAGTAGTCGAGCCCTTCAAGACCAAAGCAATGGAACGCTTCAAGCCCTTATAAAAGCTGTTGACTAGCTCAGCCACAAATTCATTCTCGGCCTCAACTACTCCCGGTGAACGAGCAGCCTCCGAAGATAAAGCTTCCACCGGTTTCACTGACATAACTATGGAAGGAATAGTAGAAGCACTGGCTGGAGCAATATGAGGAATCGTCTGTAATCTCGGAGGAGTTCTCATTGAAACCAGTACACTAGCCACGATCGACGTAGGGCTGGTGACGACTTCTGGGAGAGCTGGCTCAACCACCAGTGTTGGAGAAGTAGAACTGGCAATCACCTTTAGTTTCGCAATTGGCAGGATAGGCAGCGCTGGCAAAACCACTGGCAGTTCACTTACGATGTAGTTGAAAGTGAAATTGGTTCCGTAACCACTATCCCCTCAGTCTCTTTAAGGCCACTTTCCGGTACAGGGTGATAAAAGGGCAACCCGTGATATAAAGCATCCAACTCAGCAGCGTCCGCCGCAGTCGAAGTACTTACTTCACCCCTGATTCCCTCAGGAAGATTGGTTAGCTCTCTTGAAGTCGATGCACCCAAAGGTGGAACACCTGTAGCAAGACCCTGTTTAAGCAAGGTATGATCAATATCAGGAGAGAATTATTCACAAAAGGTCAAAACACTACCAAAAGATGATATCGCCTCAGTCGCCTTGGTCGCAATTTCTCTCCAAACTTCCCCGATAGCGGCATCAATCCCCTCAGGCTCCATAGGAAAGTCTTTGGCGGAGTCAACACGAACGGTCGGCCCACCTTCGCTCGCCGAACCCTCGGTGGTCCATCCTATAGAGCTGGGGGCCATGGGGCTTCCTTCTGAGGTCCCAGCACCTGAAGGAACTACATCGGCCGCATCACCTCTAGATTCTTCCGGGACGGCGAAATAGCTAGCCACATCGCCTTGTCTATAAGTGAGCAGGGGATCATAATGCTCCCCCTGTTCTCCTGCTACCTTGGCTCTCGAATCTCTCACCGCCTCGGTTTCTGAGTCATGAAGTAAACAGTGAGTTGTTTAGAATTTGTAAGAGCGTATTGCAAGAACGGAGCTGATCTTACTCGGGTCCGGAATAGCTTTACCAGCAGTCTGCCTTGGAGCCGACAGATTAATGACCAATGGAGCAGGAGGAGGAGGCACTGCAGATGATTCTCCCTCTGCAATAATAGTAGGAGCATAGCGACGAGGCTTCTTCACTACCCTCTTCCTGCAAAACCGCCTTGCCGCTTTCATTTGAAATGGACATCGAGATTTTCTTCCTCCAACACCTCCACCTTTCATCTTCCATGGGGGCTATGCCTACCCCACCAGAAGCAGCTGCTGGAGCCTCAACACCTGTGGGGACTTCTTACGTCCGAGGCCTCGCAATCATCAACAGTAATGAATTCTCCGAGGCCTGGCACGCGGACCCTCTTACCCTCGCTTCTCTCAGTGACCTTCCGCTTCAACTGCTGAGAGATCAACTTCACGCCAAAAGAATTAATAGAAAACCCAGTTGGTGTGGAGTTCAAAGTTCTATTCCACTGGCAGAATTTCAGGATCTTCAGAAGGTTCGGGGTCCTCAACGGCATGCACAGCCGCGCCTCAGTACAGCCAGCAATATAAAACTGCCAGGCACGAGCCCCGTCGATAAGTCTCCCCATGAAGGCCAGGCTACTGTTCGGATTACCTACGTACAGATGGTCATACCTAAATTGACGAGCAAACCGACTCAGAACATAGGGCTCCAGGTAACAAGTGTCCCCGCTTCTATACAACAAGTGGGATGGCCGGATGCTAACCAGCCATTCGAGATGACGTCTGCCTTTCCCCTACATCCTTAAATTCTTCACCATAGCCTGCATCACGAATGTAGGAAAAGCACCGAAAAAGGCCGTAGATGTCGTGACGGCATAGCAGTTTGCGGACCGCAGCCACATAAGTCCGTGACCACGAACACCCCTCGAATCGACGGAGAAGCGCTATTCGAACACCTTCTGGGGGCTCCTCACTGGCTTAAATAATGGAAGGGCAGTGAAGGGCGAACTATGCCATCAAATAAGTATATGGCAAACCAATTCTGGGGTTTGGTCCATCGCGAGGCAAGATAGTCCCCTTTTCTCGCTTCGTCATTGGTGGCCTACAGAAAGCCTCCGTCAATGTACGAAGGCCTCTTTGAATACAACACACCATTGCTGGAAGAAGTCCAAGAGAACGACCATGAACTAGACGAACAGCCGGTAATAAGACAGTTGGATGAATGACATCGCTAGACGGAGATGGCACCACGCATCTCTTTGTTGGACCAAGGTTACAATCACCCGTCTTTAGTATGTTTTGATGATTACAAAACATATTAGTTATTTGTACTAATATTATTTGTTGTTTAAGTGTGTTTCAGGTTTTCTATCTTGCATAGGTGTTTTCTTCCCTAAAGGAAGGTGACTTGGACTCAAGATAACTCAAATTGGGCTCAAGATGCAAAACTGAAGATCAAGTGGAGAAAGCCCCTCTTGAAGCCTTGAAGTCCTTAGAACTTTGTAAGAATAGAATGTTAAAGTTTGAGTATATGATATTTGGCTCTAGGATACACACACACATTTTCCTTTACAAAATTTTATGTTTTAAAAATGTTTGTTTCTAAGTTTTATGCCTAAGTTTATATATACATGTATCCAAACTTGTTACAAATTGAATATCTTGTTTAAATAATGTGTATAGACTATTTTTGCATAATACTTAGTTATATGTATCTCAAAATATTTTTTTCACAAAATTTTCCAACTTCAAATCTTGCCAGTTTTCCCTGTTTCAGGTTGACCGGCCGACCGCCCGGTCGACCGGCGCCTGTGTCAGGACGTGCACGTTTGTGCACGTCTGTCGGTCGACCGGCCCGGTCGACCGACTGTAAGCAGGCCACTCTCGGTTTGTTTTGGTCGACCGCCCGGTCGACCGCACTAAGGAAACTGTGTTTCCTGTGAGGAGACGGTCGACCGGACAGTCGACCGGAGCCCAACGGCTCTTTGCCAGCAAGGCGACGGTCGACCGGACCGGTCGACCGCCAAGCCTGCTGCAGCCTAACGGCTCTTTCCTCTTTGGGCAAGTCTGAAAATCTGTTTTCTTTTTCTTCTTTATTAGAGTTTTAGAGAGTTGTTGGAGGCCTTTTGCAGGTCAAATTAGGTGTAAAGAAAAGAGTTTTAACCTATTCTCTCCTTATAAATAGAGGGCAATAGGTCTTTGTTATTCACTTAGAAAAATCCTCAAGTTTTTCATTGTTTTCAAAGAGAAAAAGAAAAATTGTTTGAAGCTTTCAATTCTAATCTTTTGAGCTAGTTTTTCAGTTGTGTTTGATTGCTAATATCACTCTACAACTGAAGTTTTCTCACCACACTTCATAGAGCCAAAAGTCCTTTACTCATACTATAGAGAAGTTGTAAAAAGAGTGAGAGTGTTGTAAAAGAGTTTGAGAAAGAGTTTTGTGATCTTGAGGAGATCACTATTGTTCTTGTGATCCTTGTTCTTGTGGAGACAACTCCTAGGTGGAGTTCTTTGTAAGTTGTGAAGCTAAGGGCTTGGGGTCTTCGGTAGACCAAACTTGTAAGGCATCCTCGGTGGATAGTGGAAACCCTTCACGGAGGTGAAGGCGGGGACTAGAGCAGTGGCTCGAACCTCGAAACAAATCATTTGTGTTTGCGATTGCCTTGCGTCATCTTGCTTTACATTTCTCTTGCTTTATATCGTCTTCAATTATTTGCTTGAGAACTAACCCTTTTCTTTGTGCAATCTTCTCTTGTTTGTTTTACTGGTGTTGTTGATTGTGTGTATTTCATCATAGCATTTCATTCTTTACTTGTTCGATCATATCTCATACAACACGGTTGCATTGCGCACCTCTAACCCATTTTTAAGGGGAATTGGGAGGAAGGAGTTCAGAACCTCTCACGGGGTATTCGGCTCTTAGTCGTGTTTTGAGAGATCGTTGCATCACTCATTCTATTAAGTTTAAAAAGGATCATTAGATTAGCAATTACACCTATTCACCCCCCTTTAGGTGTATTTCAATTGGTATCAGAGCTTGGTTACTAGGCTCTTGGCTTAACAACCCTAGAAAGATCCTAATATTGCTAATCATTTCATTCATTCTCACCTAGTAAAGATGACCGATGGTATTAAGACACCCCCTAAGTTTGATGGACTTAACTTTCCCATATGGAAGGTTAAGATGACCGTTTTCTTGCAATCTCTAGATAGTCGAGTTGCAAAGGCCGTGACCAAACCCTTTAGTGCACCCCCCGGTGATGAATCCACTTGGTCCGAAATAGAGACCAAAGAATTTGATGCCAATGCTAGGGCTCACTATGCACTACTTCAAGCCCTTAATGATGATGACATAGCTAGAGTTATTCATTGCAAGCCCGCATATGAAATTTGGACACATTTACTAGTTACACATGAAGGGACCTCACAAGTGAAGAGGGCTAAGATTGACCTTCTTCGGTCCCAATATGAGAATTTTTGCATGCAAGAAAATGAAACCATAGATGATATGGTTACAAGATTTACAAAGATTACTAATGGACTTTCTTCTCTAGGTGATGCTATTGATAACGATCAAAGAGTAAGAAAGATCATCCGGGCTCTTCCTCCTTCATGGGAAGTAAAAGCAACAACCTTGAAGGAACTCAATGACAAGGAGGAGATGGAGCTAATTGGTCTCATTGGGAACCTCAAAACCCATGAGATGGAGAGGAAAGTGAGGGAGGACATGGCTCCTTCCAAGAAGAAGACTATAGCCTTCAAAAGCCAATCCACACACTCTGACGAAGACGATGAAGAAGAAGATGACGAAGAGCTCTCACTTCTTGTGAAGAACGTCCGGAGGATGTACAACAAGGCTAAATTTCAAGGAAGGAAGAGATGGCAAGGAGGCAAAGAAGAAAGAAAGATCATTTGCTTTAATTGCCAAAGACCGGGACACATAGTGGCGAAGTGTCCGGATAAAGTGAAGCCCTCCACCTCAAAGAAGCCTCACGAGAAGAAGGCAATGAAAGCTACATGGGATTCCGAGAGCGAATCCGAGGAGGAGATTGATACCGCCAACATGTGCTTCATGGCAAATAAAAGCACAAGCAAGATAACCCCTTCCACTTCTCCTAATGATAAACTTTCTATGGATGAGTTAGGAGAAGCTTTTGTAGAATTATCTCATAATTATGACTTCTTAAAGAAAAAGTATTTAAAAATGAAAAAGGAAAATGAATCTCTTAGTCTTTAAGTTGTAAATCTTTCTAAAGAAAATAATGACTAGCATTCTACCTTGGTTTCCACTAAAAATGAATTTGATAAATATAAGACTTCTTGTAAAGGCAAGTCCCCATTTGTTGACGCTAATAAAATTACCATGCTTAAGGAAAGAATAGATTCTTTAGGTATTGTTTTCAAAAAGTGTAGTGAGTTTGATAAGAAGAAGATAGAGGCCATGTTTCCTAAGAAACAAGCCCCTAAGAAAAATGTTCACCATGTTCATGCTCATGTTCATACCACACAACCTTTACATCGTGGCAAACCCCCAAAGCATGCTCACACTTCACACACTCATCATGCATTCATGTATGGAAGAGCGTTCTCATGTTCACATTGTGGGCGGAAAGGACACTTAGCCAATTTTTGCTATGATAGACTAAGTGCATCTTTTCATAATGTTTGAGTTCGAAACACTAACTTTCAAGGATCCAAGAAAGTTTGGGTACCAAAGTCAACAACTTTGTTAAATGATATAGGTACCTTCCAAAGCCCAACGACGTAGAGGATTGTGGTATCTTGATAGTGGTTGCTCAAGGCACATGACTTGGGATATCAACAACTTTGCAACCCTATCAAGATACCATGAAGGTGGCACCGTCACCTTCGGAGATGACGCCAAGGGTAAAATCATCGGTATTGGTAATGTAAAACTTGGCACATCCCCTTTAATTGAGAATGTAGTTTTTAGTTGATGGACTCAAGCATAAACTCTTGAGTGTTAGTCAACTTTGTGATAAAGGTTTTGATGTTGTTTTTAATAATGTAGCTTGTAAAGTAATTGATAGAATTTCTAATGCTTGTGTGTTTTCCGGTTTTCGTGAGAGTAATGTTTATATGATAGATATGTTGAATATGTCTTGTAATATAACATGTTTAAAAGCCCTCGATGACGACTCTTGGTTATGGCATAGAAGATTAGGCCACATTTCTTTTGACCATATTTCTAGGTTAAACACAAAGGAAATGGTGAAAGGTATTCCTTGTTTGATTTTTGAAAAGGACCGAGTTTGTGACGCATGTCAATTTGGGAAACAAACTAAGTCTTCTTTCAAGTCAATTAAGGATATCATGACATCACGTCCTTTGGAGTTAATCCATATGGATCTTTTTGGCCCTACACAAACCAAAAGTCTAAGTGGGAATAGATTTGCATTTGTTTTAGTTGATGATTTTTCACGTTTTACTTGGGTTTTCTTTCTTGAACATAAGAACCAAGCCTTTTCACATTTTCAAGCCTTTAAGAAAAGAGTTAAAAAGGAAAAAGAAACTTCAATAGTAAGAATAAGAAGTGATAGAGGAGGTGAATTCATTAACCAACCCTTTACCACTTTTTGTGAAGAACATGGAATAAAGTATGAACTATCTTGTCCTAGAACTCCACAACAAAATGGAGTAGTTGAACGGAAAAATCGAACTTTGCAAGAGATGGCTAGGACAATGCTTAGTGAATATGGTCTACCACATTATTTGTGGGCCGAGGCCGTTAATACACCATGCTATATATCGAATCGTGTTTTCTTGTGTAAAAATACTACAAAAACATCTTTTGAAATGTACTTTTCTAGAAAACCAAATGTTTCATATTTCAAGGTTTTTGGATGCAAATATTTTGTTTTGAATACAAAAGATAATTTAGGAAAATTTGATCCTAAATCTTATGAGGCTATATTTGTGGGTTATTCTAGTACTAGTAAGGCTTATAGAGTCTTCAATAGGTCATCATTGACTATTGAGGAATCTATACATGTTAAGTTTGAGGAATCTAACTTGTTTGTTAAGAATGTTGTAGAAATAGATGCTTTGCATGAAGGCTTGGAGAAAGTGACCTTGGAGGATACACCTACTATGGGAGACAAGCCAAAGGATGATGAAGGAAGTGAAGCTAAAATACAAGAGGCTCAAGGAAATGAAGATCAAACAAATGGAGAAGAGCCCACTCAACAACTTCCAAAGGATTGGAGATACAATCCACATCATCCCAAGGACCTCGTCATAGGTGATGTATCAAAAGGGGTAACAACTCGCTCTAAACTTCATGACTATTGTGGACATTATGCATTTATTTCTCATGTTGAACCCAAGAACGTCCTCGAAGCCGAGGCCGATTCATATTGGTTGCTAGCTATGCAAGAGGAACTCAATCAATTTGAGCGCAACCAAGTTTGGCACCTTATTCCTAGGCCCCATGATAGACCAACAATTGGTATTAAGTGGATCTTTAAGAACAAGTTGGATGAATCGGGTAACGTTGTTAGGAATAAAGGTAGGTTAGTTGCCCAAGGTTACACTCAAATCGAAGGAATCGATTTTGAAGAAACCTTTGCACCCGTAGCACGGCTTGAAGCCATACGGATGACACTAGCATTTGCCTCATATAAAGATTTTAAATTGTTTCAAATGGATGTTAAAAGTGCTTTTCTAAATGGTTTTATTGAAGAGGAGGTGTATGTTGAACAACCCCCGGGTTTGTTGATCCTACACATCCGGATTTTGTTTTTAAATTAGATAAAGCTCTTTATGGTTTAAAACAAGCCCCTAGGGCTTGGTATGAAAGACTTTCTTCATTTTTGATTTCAAATGGTTTTAAGAAAGGTAAAATTGACACAACCTTGTTTACAAAACATGTAGAAAATGATATTCTTATTGTGCAAATTTATGTAGATGATATTATTTTTGGTTCTACTAATGAATCTCTTTGCCAAGCTTTTGAGTCATGCATGAAGGATGAATTCGAAATGTCTATGATGGGGGAACTCAACTATTTCCTTGGACTCCAAATCAAGCAAAGGAAGGATGGGATCTTCATCAATCAAGCCAAGTACACAAAGGAACTAATCAAGAGGTTCGGGCTTGAAGAATCTAAAGTAAGCAAAACTCCCATGGCAACAACTACAAAGCTTGACAAGGATGAACAAGGTAAAAGTGTAGACATTAAATTATATCGTAGCATGATAGGTAGCTTGCTTTATTTGACGGCTAGTAGGCCGGATATTATGTTTTCCGTTTGTCTTTGTGCACGTTTTCAATCTTGTCCTAAAGAATCTCACATAATTGCGGTTAAACGCATAATTAGATACCTAAAGGGCACTATTGAAATGGGTTTGTGGTATCCGAAAACCGGCCAATTTTCAATGACGAGTTTTTCGGATGCCGACTATGCGGGTTGTAGGGTAGACAGGAAGAGCACAAGTGGAACATGTCAATTCTTAGGTAATTGTCTTGTATCTTGCTTCTAAAAAGCAAAATTCGGTAGCCCTTTCAACCGCCGAGGCGGAGTATGTTGCAGCCGGAGCTTGTTGTGCACAAGTTCTTTGGATGAAACATACTCTCCTTGACTATGATTTACACTTTGATCATGTTAAAATATTTTGTGATAATACTAGTACTATTCACATGACAAAGAATGCAAATCAACATAGTAAAACCAAACACATTGACATTAGGTATCACTTTCTTCGAGATCATTATGAGAAAGGTGATATTGATATTGATTATGTTTCTACCGATTTTCAACTTGCCGATATTTTTACTAAACCTCTAGATTATGCTAGATTTTCATTTATTTGTGGTGAGTTGAATGTTTGCATGATAGATTCTTAAAAATATTTCTATTTTGGTGTTTTGCTTGTTTTGATTTTAACCCTTTTTGATGTATGACAAAAAGGGGGAGAAAAAGAAATAAGTTTGCTTATAGTTTGAGTTTTGTTTATTTACTTGAGTTTTGGGAGAAAAAGATTAAAACTATAAGTTTAAGAGAAAAAGTATAAGTTTAATTGGTATATAAGATTAAGTTTGATTTCAATTGGTATTTAAGTTTTTGACAAAAATATTGTGTTTTCAATGCTTCATGTATCTCACTCATAGTTATTTTTTACATAGCATTGTTTGAGGGGGAGCTTTCCAAGCTCTTCTTCCTTTATTTATTTAAATAACTTATATATTTTGTCATCATCAAAAGGGGGAGATTGTTGGCCCAAGGTTACAATCACCCGTCTTTAGTATGTTTTGATGATTACAAAACATATTAGTTATTTGTACTAATATTATTTGTTGTTTAAGTGTGTTTCAGGTTTTCTATCTTGCATAGGTGTTTTCTTCCCTAAAGGAAGGTGACTTGGACTCAAGATAACTCAAATTGGGCTTAAGATGCAAAACTGAAGATCAAGTGGAGAAAGCCCCTCTTGAAGCCTTGAAGTCCTTAGAACTTTGTAAGAATAGAATGTTAAAGTTTGAGTATATGATATTTGGCTCTAGGATACACACACACATTTTTCCTTTACAAAATTCTATGTTTTAAAAATGTTTGTTTCTAAGTTTTATGCCTAAGTTTATATATACATGTATCCAAACTTGTTACAAATTGAATATCTAGTTTAAAACATATGTATAGACTATTTTTGCATAATACTTAGTTATATGTATCTCAAAATATTTTTTTCACAAAATTTTCCAACTTCAAATCCTGCCAGTTTTCCCTGTTTCAGGTTGACCGGCCGACCGCCCGGTCGACCGGCGCCTGTGTCAGGACGTGCACGTTTGTGCACGTCTGTCGGTCGACCGGCCCGGTCGACCGACTGTAAGCAGGCCACTCTCGGTTTGTTTCGGTCGACCGCCCGGTCGACCGCACTAAGGAAACTGTGTTTCCTTTGAGGAGACGGTCGACCGGACAGTCGACCGGAGCCCAACGGCTCTTTGCCAGCAAGGCGACGGTCGACCGGACCGGTCGACCGCCAAGCCTGCTGCAGCCTAACGGCTCTTTCCTCTTTGGGCAAGTCTGAAAATCTGTTTTCTTTTTCTTCTTTATCAGAGTTTTAGAGAGTTGTTGGAGGCCTTTTGCAAGTCAAATTAGGTGTAAAGAAAAGAGTTTTAACCTATTCTCTCCTTATAAATAGAGGGCAATAGGTCTTTATTATTCACTTAGAAAAATCCTCAAGTTTTTCATTGTTTTCAAAGAGAAAAAGAAAAATTGTTTGAAGCTTTCAATTCCAATCTTTTGAGCTAGTTTTTCAGTTGTGTTTGATTGCTAATATCACTCTACAACTGAAGTTTTCTCACCACACTTCATAGAGCCAAAAGTCCTTTACTCATACTATAGAGAAGTTGTAAAAAGAGTGAGAGTGTTGTAAAAGAGTTTGAGAAAGAGTTTTGTGATCTTGAGGAGATCACTATTGTTCTTGTGATCCTTGTTCTTGTGGAGACAACTCCTAGGTGGAGTTCTTTGTAAGTTGTGAAGCTAAGGGCTTGGGGTCTTCGGTAGACCAAACTTGTAAGGCATCCTCGGTGGATAGTGGAAACCCTTCACGGAGGTGAAGGCGGGGACTAGAGCGGTGGCTCGAACCTCGAAACAAATCATTTGTGTTTGCGATTGCCTTGCGTCATCTTGCTTTACATTTCTCTTGCTTTATATCGTCTTCAATTATTTGCTTGAGAACTAACCCTTTTCTTTGTGCAATCTTCTCTTGTTTGTTTTACTGGTGTTGTTGATTGTGTGTATTTCATCATAGCATTTCATTCTTTACTTGTTCGATCATATCTCATACAACACGGTTGCATTGCGCACCTCTAACCCATTTTTAAGGAGAATTGGGAGGAAGGAGTTCAGAACCTCTCACGGGGTATTCGGCTCTTAGTCGTGTTTTGAGAGATCGTTGCATCACTCATTCTATTAAGTTTAAAAAGGATCATTAGATTAGCAATTACACCTATTCACCCCCCCTCTAGGTGTATTTCACTCTTCAGCGAAACCATTAAAAAGCTAGCTAGAAGTGCCTTCCAGGACGTCGGTCGACAAGCCTGGTGGTGGAAACTCCGAAGGATATTACGTTTCTCAGAGGGTCCGTCATGTTCTTCCAAAATCAAATCCCCTTGAGAGTGCTCTTGCATCCTGCGAAAGATGTCTTCATCTACAACCCACAGTGAGCCGCTTCGGGAGTACCTTCCAGGTCAAGGAACAAATAATTTTTCCAGCTCTTCAAACTGCATGAAGCTCCCTTATGGCTTCCATGCATGCTTGAGCAAATGTAAATGTGGCACATCAACTCCCGGTAAGTCTCAAATAAAGTGGGCTCCTACTTCTCCAAAAGTGCCAATTCTGCCTCGCACGGGAAATATTCTTCATATGGGAGAGACCCCAAAGGCAGAGTAGAGACTTCCCACATCTCATGCAAAGCCATGCCCAATTCGCCAATAGGGATGAAGAAGGTCCCTGTAGCTGGACAGTACAACTCAAAGATGGCGTAGAAGTTCGCTACGCTCATCTAGATGCCGTAACAGATCGCCCTGACGGCCTCGTAGAGTCCCAGCCTCTCCAGATCCTCTTCAAAATAGGTAAGGACATATAAAGTCAAGTCCCTCCATCATGTCTTGGGGGGATGAATCCACCCAGGGGTCCTGAAATCAGTGGCTAGATAATTACCATGAGCCTTAAAGAACTGATTTCTAAAAGTCTAAGCTACCGCGGGATTTTCTCCCACTGGGATGTCCAAAAGTACGTTCCCAGGGTGGAGACCCAATATGCAGCGAGGAGGACTCGTCTTTATATAACTGGGGGATGGAGCTATCAACTTCCCCACGTAAGCGGAATCGGTAGCCCGCGTCACTTGCCATTGCATCTTTTGAGCCCTCGTCACACATTGAAAGAAGGACAAGGGAAAGTGGCACTTATTAGATGGGAGATAATACTTCTCGCCATCCAGTTTGAATTCACTGCCCCTCTCCGGCTAGCAGCTGGTGATCGTTGTCTGGCGTGTTGGCCCAAGAGGTTACACTCGCTTGTTTTGTGTTTTGATGATGACAAACCAAATAAGAGCTATTTGGTACTAATGAATTTGTTCAAGATAAGTTTCAGGTTTTGTATCATGTTTGGAGACCATTGGCTTAGCTTTTGCAAGAACTTCTAAGTTTCACATAGCAAGGAAGGCAAATTGCACAATCAAGGAAGAATCATAGAAGAGAAGGCACAAGCAAGGCATTGGATGGCTCAAAGACTTGAAGATCGCTCAAAGAGTATTTAATCATTGTATTTTTAGTTTTATAGCTTGTTAAAGAATAGTGGATAGGTTTGAAGCTCTATCACACACGTTTTTGCGCACATGTTTATTCCAAAATGTTTTCTTATAATTTATACAAAAATTTTTTGTTTACAAGATTTGGCCTACAGATATATATTTGTGTTTTATAAAAATCTATGTTCAAAACTATTTTTATCAAAATCAAAATCCCCTTTTATTTTCTCTTCAAAATCCTGATTTTTGACCTGAGCCAGTCGACCGAACGGTCGACCGGACCTATGACAGGTTTGGCCGGTCGACCGCCCCAGTCGACCGTGGCTCTAGCTGTGCACGTATCTGTGTGCACGTTGTATCGGTCGACCGACCGGTCGACCGACTGTAAGCAACTTTGCTCTCGGTTAGATTGGGTCGACCGGGCGGTCGACCGCTGGCCTGCAACGGTCACATTTTTGAACTTGCGGTCGACCGACCGGTCGACCGACAGAGCCGTTTGAACAGTAACGGGCATTTTTTTCTGAGCTGTTTATTTTTGTGTTTTTCTCACTTAAGTGAGTTTAAATGACTTGTTTTGGGTTTAATACATTCTGATTAGCCTTAAAAATGTTTTATCTTCTAACTCTAGCCCTCTCCTATAAATAGGGGTGTTTGGGGAGAGATTGGTTCACCTAATCATTACAAGAAAAATTCAAAAGTTTAAGGCATTCAAAAGAGCTTGGTTTCTTGTTTTTTTTGTGCTGAAATTCTCTCTCATTTTCTGAAGTGTTTTCAAGAATTCTCTGATTTCATTTTCTTTTCTCTTTACACTCAAGAGCTTCATTCCTACTCATTGTTCTCTAAGGACCTTTTGTAAGGGAAGAGACAATTGAAAGAAAGAGTTTGTGGTCTTTTGACTACTCAGAAATTCCTTGTACTTGAGATTGTGGAGTTGGGTACTCCATTGTATTTGTGATCTTTGTGATAGTGGAAGTAGCTAGAATCCTTCTGGGGAAGGCGGGGAGTAGAGCTGGGTGCTCGAACCTCGATAACATATCTTTGTGTTTGCGATTGGTTTACTTTTCCTTGTCATTACTTATTGCTTGAGATTGTCATTGCCATATTCATTTTCATTCATATTGTCAATCATTATCCCATACAACAAGGTTGCATTGCGCACCTCTAACTCATTTTACGAGGAAGCCGGAGGAAGGAGTTCAGAGCCCTTAATAGGGAATTCGGCTCTTAGTCTTGTTTTGGGAGATTGTTGCATTACATTTGCATCATAATTTTTAAATTGCTCTTTGATTAGCATCATCACCTATTCACTCCCCCTCTGGGTGATTTTCAATTGGTATCAGAGCTTGGACTCTAGGTTTTGGCTTAACATCCATAGAGAGATCCTTAAAATTTGCTAATCAACATTTCTCATTTCATTCATTCATCACTAGTAAACATGGCCGATAACATTAAATCCCCACCTAAATTTGATGGACTCAACTTCCCTATTTGGAAGGTTAGGATGACTATCTTTTTGCAATCATTAGGTAGTTTAGTGGCTAAGTCCTTGACCAAACCCTATGTAGCACCCGATAGTGATGAGAGCACATGGACCGACTTCAACTTTAGAGAATATGAGGCTAACTCCAAGGCCCAAAACTCCCTTTTAACCGCCTTGAATGAGGATGACCTTACACGGGTAATTCATTGCCAATCCGCCTATGAGATTTGGCAACACTTATTGGTCACACATGAAGGGACTTCACAAGTCAAGAGAGCTAAGATAGATCTCTTGAGGTCTCAATATGAATCATTTAAAATGCTTGATGATGAATCTATTGATTGTATGATTACTAGATTCACTAAAATCACCAATGGTCTTTCTTCCTTAGGTGACGTCATCTCCAACGATCAAAAGGTGCGCAAAGTGATTCGGGCTCTTCCTCCATCTTGGGAGATAAAGGCCACCACCTTGAAGGAATTGAACGACAAAGATGAGATGGACATCATTAGTCTCATTGGGAACCTAAAGACCCATGAGATGGAGAAGAAAGCAAGAGAAGAGGCCGCTCCAACAAAGAAGAAGTCCATAGCTTTCAAGTCTTCATCCACTCTTGAAGACGATGAAGAAGATGAAGAAGAAGATGAGGAGCTCTCCCTCCTTGTGCGAAATGTTAAAAGGATGTACCGGAGGAACAAGCTCAACTTCCGGAGAAAATTTGAAGGCAAAGAGGAGAGGAAAATTATATGCTACAATTGCCGAAAACCCGGACACATCATGGCGGATTGCCCAGAGTTCAAGAAGAAGATGACCTCCTCCTTCAAGCCAAAGAAATCGGAAGAAAAGAAAGCGTACAAGGCAACTTGGAATTCGGAAAGCGAGTCCGAGGAAGAGGCGGATGTAGCAAATATGTGTTTCATGGCAAACACACCTAAGGTAACCCCTCAACCCCTTGATGATGAAGATGATGAATTAAGTAAGGAAGTTCTTGTACATGCTTTTGTTGAACTTTCTGAAACTTATGATAACAAGAAAATTGAATGCTTTAAATTGCAAAAAGAAGTTGCTTTTCTCAAAATCAACTTGCTATGGTTTCTAAAGAAAAGGATGACATTTCTTCTAATCTCACTTCTATTCAAAATGAGTTTAATGCCTACAAGGTTTCTTGTAAGGCTAAATTTCCTATTGTTGATGAAAAAGAAATTTCTTCTTTAAAAATCAAAATGGTTGATTTCGAGAAAGTTTTGAAAGATTGTGCTTTTAACACTAAGAAACTTGAGGAAAAATTTTCTAAAAAGCACACATCACATGCTAAGATTTCTCATGCTCACACTACACCTAACACTTCTCATGCTCATGCTCATGCTCACAAAGCTCATGCTCACAAATCACACACCCATTATGCTTTTAAATATGGTAGAGTATATAGATGCACATATTGTGGTAAAAATGGACATTTAGCTAAGTTTTGTTATGATCAATTAAATAGATCCAATAATCTTGTTTGGGTTCATGGCTCTAACCCTCAAGGACCCAAGAAAATGTGGGTACCAAAATCAAGTCCTAAATTGTTTGATGTAGGTACACACCAAGGCTCCAAGACGTAGGGAGCGGTGGTACCCTGATAGTGGTTGTTCAAGACACATGACGTGGGATATCAACAACTTTACAACCCTATCAAGGTACATGGAAGGTGGCTCCGTCACCTTCGGGGATGACTCCAAAGGGACTATCATCGGTATAGGTAACATTCAAATTGGTGCATCTCCTATTATTGAGAATGTTGTTTTAGTTGAAGGTTTGAAACATAATTTGCTTAGCATTAGTCAATTTTGTGATCGTGGACTTAAAGTTGTTTTTGATAATTGTTCTTGCAAGATTTTTGATATTAAAACAAATGATTGTATTCTCACCGGTTTTCGTGATGATAATGTTTATATCATTGACATGCTTAATATTGAGTGTTCTACTAAATGCTTGAATGCTTTTGATGAAAATTCTTGGCTTTGGCATAGAAGATTAGGACATGCTGCTTTTGAACATCTTTCTAGGATTAATTCAAAGGAATTGGTGAAGGGTATTCCTTGCTTGAAGTTTGAGAAAGACCGCATTTGTGGTGCGTGCCAACTTGGGAAACAAACCAAGTCTTCCTTCAAACCAATCAAGGATATCATGTCAACTAGGCCTTTAGAATTAATTCATATGGATCTTTTTGGACCTACTAAAACTAAGAGTTTAAATGGTAGTAGATATGCATATGTTTTGGTTGATGATTTTTCCCGTTTCACTTGGGTTTTCTTTTTGGAACACAAAGATCAAACCTTTTCTCATTTTAAGATTTTTCGAAAAAGGGTTGAAAAAGAAAAAGGTTTTCCAATTTTGAAAATAAGAAGTGATAGAGGTGGTGAGTTTGTAAACCAACTCTTCATGACTTATTGTGATGAAAAGGGAATTAAGCATGAAATGTCTTGTCCTAGAACTCCACAACAAAATGGAGTTATAGAAAGGAAAAATAGAACACTTCAAGAGATGGTTAGGACAATGATAAGTGAATACGACCTCCCTCAATATTTATGGGCCGAGGCCATAAACACCGCATGCTATATATCTAACCGTATTTATTTGTATAAAAATTCTTCCAAAACATCTTTTGAAATGTATCACTCTAGAAAACCTAATGTTGCTTATTTCAAAGTTTTTGGATGCAAGTGTTTTGTTTTAAATACTAAAAAGAATTTGGGCAAATTTGATGCTAAAGCTTATGAAGCAATTTTTGTTGGATATTCTACCACTAGTAAAGCTTATAGAGTATTCATTAGATCTTCTCGTACCATTGAAGAATCCATGCATGTTAAATTTGAAGAATCTAATGTGGTTGTTGAGAATGTTGTAGAGATTGAACCATTAGGTGAAGACATGGAGAGACTATCCTTGAAGGACTCACCCGCTCAAGAAGATAAGCAAGAATCTATTGGTGATGTTCAAGAGGATAAAGAGGAAAGCTCTCAACCGCTTCCTAAAGCTTGGAGATACGCTACAAATCATCCTAAGGAGCTCATCTTGGGTGATGCATCTAAAGGAGTCACAACGCGCTCCAAACTCTATGACCTATGTGGTAACTTTGCTTTCATTTCTCATTTTGAACCCAAAGGCATTCTCGAAGCCGAGACGGACCCATATTGGTTGCTTGCCATGCAAGAGGAACTCAATCAATTTGAGCGCAACCAAGTTTGACACCTTGTTCCTAAACCCCAAGATAGACCAATAATTGGTACTAAGTGGATCTTTAGAAACAAGATGGATGAGTCCGGAAATGTCATTAGGAATAAAGCTAGGTTAGTGGCCCAAGGTTACACTCAAGTTGAAGGAATTGACTTTGAGGAGACCTTTGCACCCGTAGCACGGCTTGAAGCCATACGGATGACACTAGCTTTTGCATCTTTCAAAAATTTTAAACTTTTTCAAATGGATGTGAAAAGTGCATTTTTGAATGGTTTTATTAATGAAGAAGTTTATGTTTCTCAACCTCCCAGTTTTATTGATCATGTTCATCCCGATTTTGTTTTTAAACTTGATAAAGCTTTATATGGATTGAAACAAGCTCCAAGAGCTTGGTATGAAAGGCTTTCTAGTTTTCTCATTTCAAATGATTTTATTAAAGGCAAAGTAGACACTACTCTATTCACTAAGCATGTTGATAATGATATATTAATTGTGCAAATTTATGTTGATGATATAATTTTTGGTTCTACTAATGAGCTTTTGTGCAAGGATTTTGAAAAGCTAATGCAACTTGAGTTTGAAATGTCTTCAATGGGTGAGCTCAATTTCTTCCTTGGACTCCAAATCAAGCAATTGCAAAACGGGACGTTCATAAGTCAAGCCAAGTACGCAAAGGAACTTGTAAAGAAGTTTGGACTTGAAGGCTCAAAGACTTACAACACTCCCATGGCAACTACAACCAAGCATGATAAAGATGACCAAGGTAAAAATGTTGATATTAAATTATATAGAAGCATGATAGGAAGTCTTTTATATTTAACGGCAAGTAGGCCGGATATCATGTTTAGTGTGTGTCTTTGTGCTAAATTTCAATCGTGTCCTAAAGAGTCCCATCTTATTGCGGTAAAACGCATTATTCGTTATATTAAGGGCACTATTGGGATGGGTCTATGATATCCGAAAACCGGAGATTTCTCAATGACGAGTTATTCGGATGCCGACTATGCGGGTTGTAGAGTAGATAGAAAGAGTACTAGTGGGACATGTCAATTTCTTGGTAATTGTCTTGTTTCATGGTCCTCTAGAAAACAAAATTCCGTAGCACTCTCAACCGCCGAGGCGGAGTATGTTGCCGCAGGGGCTTGTTGTGCACAAGTCCTTTGGATGAAACATACTCTCCTTGATTTTGATTTGCATTTTGATCATATAAAAATATTTTGTGATAATACTAGTACTATACACATGACTAAGAATGCAAATCAACATAGTAAGACCAAGCACATTGAGATTAGATATCACTTTCTTAGAGATCATTTTGAGAAAGGAGATATAGATATTGATTATGTTTCCACGGATTTACAACTAGCCGATATTTTCACTAAACCACTTGATTTTGCTAGATTTTCGTTTATTTGTGGAGAACTTAATATTTGTGTTATTGATTAAACATGTTTTTCATAACCCTTTTTGATGTATGACAAAAAGGGGGAGAATAAGTTTACATGGGACAAAAATAAGTTCATTTGGTCTTGGTTCCATATGAATTTATATGTTTTGGTTTTATGAGTTTTATGAGTTTTTGTTATGAGTCTTGTGTTTTATGAGAACTCTTTGTATTTTGTGTTTTATTAGTATTGTTTCAATTTGGTTTCAATTGGCATCAAAAGTGTGTTTTTGTGTTTTTAATAAATTCTTGTGCTTTTCATATAGCATAATTTGAGGGGGAGTCTTCTCCTCCCCCATATTTTTGTCTATAGCCTATTTGTTTTGTCATCATCAAAAAGGGGGAGATTGTTGGCCCAAGAGGTTACACTCTCTTGTTTTGTGTTTTGATGATGACAAACCAAATAAGAGCTATTTGGTACTAATGAATTTGTTCAAGATAAGTTTCAGGTTTTGTACCATGTTTGGAGACCATTGGCTTAGCTTTTGCAAGAACTTCTAAGTTTCACATAGTAAGGAAGGCAAATTGCACAATCAAGGAAGAATCATAGAAGAGAAGGCACAAGCAAGGCATTGGATGGCTCAAAGACTTGAAGATCGCTCAAAGAGTATTTAATCATTGTATTTTTAGTTTTATAGCTTGTTAAAGAATAGTGGATAGGTTTGAAGCTCTATCACACACGTTTTTGCGCACATGTTTATTCCAAAATGTTTTCTTATAATTTATACAAAAACTTTTTGTTTACAAGATTTGGCCTACAGATATATATTTGTGTTTTATACAAATCTATGTTCAAAACTATTTTTATCCAAATCAAAATCCCCTTTTATTTTCTCTTCAAAATCCTGATTTTTGACCTGAGCCAGTCGACCGAACGGTCGACCGGACCTATGACAGGTTTGGCCGGTCGACCGCCCCAGTCGACCGTGGCTCTGGCTGTGCACGTATCTGTGTGCACGTTGTATCGGTCGACCGACCGGTCGACCGACTGTAAGCAACTTTGCTCTCGGTTAGATTGGGTCGACCGGGCGGCGACCGCTGGCCTGCAACAGTCACATTTTTGAACTTGCGGTCGACCGACCGGTCGACCGACAGAGCCGTTTGAACAGTAACGGGCATTTTTTTCTGAGCTGTTTATTTTTGTCTTTTTCTCACTTAAGTGAGTTTAAATGACTTGTTTTGGGTTTAATACATTCTGATTAGCCTTAAAAATGTTTTATCTTCTAACCCTAGCCCTCTCCTATAAATATGGGTGTTTGGGGAGAGATTGGTTCACCTAATCATTACAAGAAAAATTCAAAAGTTTAAGGCATTCAAAAGAGCTTGGTTTCTTGTTTTTTTTGTGCTGAAATTCTCTCTCATTTTCTGAAGTATTTTCAAGAATTCTCTGATTTCATTTTCTTTTCTCTTTACACTCAAGAGCTTCATTCCTACTCATTGTTCTCTAAGGACCTTTTGTAAGGGAAGAGACAATTGAAAGAGAGAGTTTGTGGTCTTTTGACTACTCAGAAATTCCTTGTACTTGAGATTGTGGAGTTGGGTACTCCATTGTATTTGTGATCTTTGTGATAGTGGAAGTAGCTAGAATCCTTCTGGGGAAGGCGGGGAGTAGAGCTGGGTGCTCGAACCTCGATAACATATCTTTGTGTTTGCGATTGGTTTACTTTTCCTTGTCATTACTTATTGCTTGAGATTGTCATTGCCATATTCATTTTCATTCATATTGTCAATCATTATCCCATACAACAAGGTTGCATTGCGCACCTCTAACTCATTTTACGAGGAAGCCGGAGGAAGGAGTTCAGAGCCCTTAATAGGGAATTCGGCTCTTAGTCTTGTTTTGGGAGATTGTTGCATTACATTTGCATCATAATTTTTAAATTGCTCTTTGATTAGCATCATCACCTATTCACCCCTCCTCTAGGTGATTTTCATGGCGCTGCATCTCCAAACATGAAGCCGGGCTTCCGATAGATTTTTCGGTCAGAATCTTCAAGAGGAGCAGTAGTTAAGATGCTCCTCATGGTGCGCTGATCCCCGACATGAATAAGTGCATCCCGACTGGGAGCGCTCCGCTCGCTGAATAGTGAAGCCTACCCTTGGAACTGCAGCCTAACATTGTCATCTAACCCTCTGGCCGTTCCAAAAAGACTGTTCTGATGACCGGGAGTTTAGTGCACTGCAGAGACAAGACGAAACTAAATTAGTTCAGTTGGCGAGAGAAAGTCAAATCCAGAAAAATTTTAAGGCATATCTTCGCCCCCCCAAGCGAGATAAGCCTAGCTTTAGCTCGCCCCGAAGCTCAACTTCGCAGCCGCAGCTTAACTCCGCACTCCACATGAAGTCAGGATGCAGAAAAATATCTAAGTATTAGCTTCGCTTGGAAGCTTGACAACAGAACGCGACAAGGCCCCAGGGGCTAACTTCGTCAGAAAGATACCGTTGCCTAAAAAATATTTTATGGGCATTAAGGTCCTTTTTCAACTGCGCTCTGAGGGTTAGCTTCGTATCATGTCATTCGACAGGATGTGAACCGCCTAAGCGATAGCTTCGCATAGAAGCTTGGAGAAGAAACCCTTCGGTTCTTAGATTCCCAATCGAGAAATCAAGGGAAATTAAGGGACTTGAACTCCCTGATATCACTGGATCACAATGAATCGTTCTAGATTCATCATGGAATAGCCAGGAATTGGCTTCAAAAAGAGATGAAAATCTCTGAGTAAAAGGGAAAGATTCCTACCCGCGATAGGTCGTCCGATGACCGGAGGAGGAGAAGGTCCCTCCGTCATAGAGGTTGCTACCTCTTTTCCTGCTCGTTTTTTGTGAGCCATCGGAGAACTGAAGAAGTTCTTGAATTTCCAAACGAAGAAGAAGAGATTTGGAGTTCTTTAAAAATTCAAAGAGAAGTAGTTCCTTCCTTTTCAGCCTAATCGGGCTTTTATAGGCTGATGATTGCCTAAATTTTGCCTCCTTGAGAGAAGCGCAGGTAGTCGTTTCAAATTAATTTGAAACGGCGCCTAAAGCGCCTTCTCGAGAAGCGTTACTTCAGCCCCGCTAAGGGTTAACTCCGCCAGGAGTTCAGCGTTGACTTCACGCAACGCTTGAGTAACTTTGCTGAGAAACGTGCCTTAGCTCCGCTAAAAGTACATCTCTAACTTCGCAGAAATTCCGTGTTAGCTTCGCCAGAGACTTGCTCCTAACTTAGTCGGGAGTCTGTCCCCAACTTCGCTGGAAATTTAGCCCTGCTGAGAGCTTCTATTTCCTCCGACTTACCTAACGCTAGTCGCTTCCAGGTGTTCTCGGATCAAAAAGGAGGGAAACAAAGCAGATAAGCAGAAAATAAACATTTTTATTGATTCAAAAGGGAAGATACATTGACACTACATCAAGGTGGTCTTTCGTACAATCGAATAATTGCTCCAAAGGCATATAAGTTGTCCTATCTACTTCCAAGGTGGACACGAAAAGCCTTCCTCCTGCACAAGGCCGTAATCCTTCACATAATGGCAGATTTTGCCATCAAGAAGCTGGATCTTCTTTGATGAAAATTGGTAAAGGACTGGTTGCCACCAGAAAGCCGGATCTTCTTTGATGAAAATTGGCAAAGGAAGGATCCGAGACCTTACAGTTGACGTTCGCCTTCCCGAAGTGGATCATCTCGGATAAGCGACTACCAGCCCCTTCTCGAAGTGGATCATTTCGGATAAGCAACTGCCAACTTCTTCTTGGAATACGCATCAGCTGCTCCAGTATGTTCCTCCTGCTTAGGATTAAAGTTTCAACTGAAATCAAGAGGCAAGTTTCTGGTCTCTTTCATCAAGACAAAAGACTGGCAGGCACAGCTCACTGCAATGCAAACTGAAAACAGGTTAGCGGTAAATCAAAGAAAAAGCTGCAAAGGTGAAATGCTAAGGCAAATTTTTTGGGGCGAAGCAATTCATATCCGATCCAGTGGTGCTTCAGTTAAGCAGAGGATAGCCTCGCTTGCACAGTGATGATGGACTAACTCAGCATAAGCTCAGTCTTAGCTCCACCTAAGGCAGTTAGGCTAAAGAAGCCTCAAAAAGGACCAAGTCCTAACCTCGCCTATATGGCTAAGCCATACTGATCTAGAAGGACACAGTCTTAACCCCACCTATATGGCAAGACTGGCTCAACCTCGAAGAGACTAAGTCCCAATTCTTGCTTATGTGACAGATTTAACAGATAGATTCAATAGATCAAGATAGAAACTCTGCATGAAAAAGTCTTTTCCTGATCAAGCGAAAATAATAACTTCACCGAGAAGCTGGAAAATAGGGTCAAAACCCTTTTCTGAAAGTCAGCCAAATGCAAAGATCCAAGGAATTTAATCCCTAAGATAGCTAGTAAAGCTAAGGGAGATGAACCCTCTGAAAGTCGTCGGATGACCGAGACTTACCAGCTCTTGGCCGGTTAGTGACCAGAGTGGGCGCCCCCACTATTTCAGAGATCTGAGTCTCCTTTCCTGAGCAACAAGGGGATGTCATGGACACACTTCTCAGAAGGAGAAAAGTATGTTTCTCTGAAGAGGACTTCAAGTGACCTATTTATAGGTCTCATGGCCTGACCACGCCGCTGCCACTTCAAGCCTAGAAGCGCGGGCGAAGTTAAAGCATTTAAATGCTTAGCCTCGAGGAAAGGAACAATCTCCCTCGTTAAAAGTAGAGAGTTTATTCTAACCTCAGAAAAGGGAGCAATCCCTCTCGTAACTGGCCGAAAAGTAGTTAGCCTCAGGAAAGGAACGTCGTTTCAAACACCGAGTTAACACGAATCTATCCAGACGTGAAGCTACCAAGAATCGCGAATCTACGCGGTTCCTCGGCGAACTTATTCTAATCCGGAAGCAGGGTTGAAAGCGGAGCTGAACTCAACCATTATGGCAACGTTCGCATTTCGGATATCATCAATCAGTTCAAAGTATTTCGGAGTCTGAACCATTCAATTGCAGACTCATGAAAACTTTGAAGGGGGTCTTATTGACACTCTAAAAAAGGTAAGATTCCTAACTGGCCTGAATAATGTCTAACTTGTTGACATCTACAAAAAATAAGTGGCAGACAAGCTGACGACCAGTTTTTTACCCATCTCAAAGGGACGTATCAAACAACTTGGACTCTACTAATTCAGTGAAGCAGACAGTAAGCCGAGAAAAGCTTGTGAGAAGACCTAAGCATGTCCAGAGACACTAAGTTAGCTCAACACTTAGTCTCGCACGAGCCCATGAGATAAGTCTCGCATAAGAAGCCAAAGTTGCTTAGCATCGCAGAAAGCTTCTTCACAGCTTCGCTGCGAGCTAACTTACAACTTCGCACAGAAATGCTCAGTTAACTCCGCAGAGAGTTAGCTTCGCTCGAAGCCCGAGGCAACTGCGCAAAAGGGTAATTGGTAGCTTCACCACAAAGTTATCCAGCTCCGCTGAAGAGCTTTCTTTTAACTTCTCCAGATGCTTCTCCCAGCTCCGCCATGAGCTCAACGCAACGACTCCGCTGCGGGTCTTCTATGGTCGCCTTTGACCAATCAAATCTCTAAATGAGATCAAATCTAATTGAGATCAAATCTGGCAGTTGCTTGCCATGATCTTTTGACTCTTCCAATCAAGTGAGAAGATCAGAAGAAATCTTTCAGTTATTTGGAAAGAATCAAGGGCACATCCCTCATTTAGCAGAGCGGATCAAGAGACCAGCACTACTTGTTATTCCTAACTTCGCAAAAGCTGTCTCTAACCTCGCGGCGAGGCTACTTTCTAGATGTAAAATAGATTGACTCAATTTGTTTTCAGATTTTCAAGGGACAATTATACCCCTGCTCTCTCTATAAATAGCATACCAAGGGCAAAGGCTAAAAAAAAAGAGAAGAGGACCAAAGACAGAGATTTACTCTCTTGTTTCCAAGAATTCAGAGAATTACTTCTCTAATCAGGGTGCTAATACCCTAAGATCTTCCTCCCTCTCAAGAAATCTCCGGAACCAGGCGAGAAGAAATTCCTAAGTGGAGGCAGCTCGAGAAGTAACAAGAGTGTTTTACCAACCTTCTGTTCTCCGATTCCCCGAACTAGGTGAGAAGGGAATCCCATCAGGCAGCAGTCCGATTGTCTGATCATCGCATCGTCAAAGGGATAAAGTGATCGCGCGCTGATCAGATTCCTACCGGCACACTTCTCCAGAAATCTCAGAGGCGATCTACCTGTAATCTTCTTACTACAAAGAATTACTTGTAATTTAGCTACTCGACTCTTTTTTTTTGTAAGTTTCCACTTTCCAAAATCAATGGAAAACACTTATTTTCTTTGATTTTCCAAAACTTTGAAACACTTGAAACAAACACAAGAAAGGGCTTGGAGCTCAAAAACTTGTTAAAATACTTTTTGAAAAACTCTGTTAAATGTGAGAAAATTTGCACTTAAAAATCTTAGGGAAAAACCCAAATGAAACTGCTATTTATAGCCCCAAAATAAAACTAGCTGCTAGGCTCAAACTTAGGCCAGATAGGCCTTGCAGTCGACTAGGCGGTCGATCACCATCGGTCATAAATGTAATTGTTGGGGTTTTTCAGTCGATCAGGCGGTCAACCAAGCCTAACTCTAGAGGCGATCGATTGAGCAGTCGATCGAGAAAACCCGAGAGCTCTGCAGACATAGTCGATCGACCGGTTGGTCAGCCGATCTCTACTGCGGTCGACCGGTCAGTCAATTGAACTCTAACTCTCTTGGGTTAGTGCATATCTGTCGACCGTGAGGTCGACTGGCAGGGAAAATTTGCTCTGCAGTCGATCACCATTAGCCTAAAAATAATATTTTGAAACATCTAGACATCTTTTTAAATCCAATTTTAAATGCAAATAAATCTCAATAAATTCTAAAAAATTAAGTTCTAGTAAATAACTAGAGCACAAATATGTGTGATCAAGAATCAACACATATTACAAACATTTGAACTTGTGAGATATAGAAAATCAATCTTAAAACAAAACCATATTTTCTAAAAGTAAACTATTAAATGAAAATTTAGTTTTTTTCAAAACTTGCATAAATACATAAACAACTTTCTCAAACTCTTTTGAAGCAAAAATGTTCGTGGATAAAATCCTAATATACATATAAAACATAATAAACTTGTTTTCGTCAATATATATCAGTATTACATCATAAAAATAATTTTTTATAAACTCAGAACTTAAACTCATGAATTCAACTCATCAAAGTAAGTTTCTTAAACACATTTGAAGCATCAATATATATGGATAAAATTCAATACATATATAAGCTAATGTAAATTTATTTTTGATTAACTCTATTCATGAAACCAAAAGCCAGTTAAACTGAAAATCAAATCTTTTGTACTTGAAAAACCAATATCAAAATTTTTGTGTGAGTAAACTTGAACAATCAAAACTAGTCTTAACTTTACATAAGATCTAAACTCACAAACTCTAGACTCAATTCTTCTTAAGATCATCTTTTTCATGTAGATTTGATCCAAATTTGATCCATATAGAGCTAGACTCCTCCTTGAGTACTTAATATGATCTTTTATGTTTGAGCTCTTGAATCAACATGTGTTAGCTTGAAGAAGCTAAGCACCAATTAGGATATTGATTAATATCTAAAACTTAAATAACACAAGATTATTAGTACTATAACAATATGAGTTAATCATCATGAAAACTAGAATGACAGACCTTTGTGCCAATAACTCCGATAGCCTATATTGGATCCTCACCCTGACTGCTAAGACCTACTCAAAGGCTCTCCTGAAAGACAGAAGTGATCCTGACAGTCACTCATACAGCCTATATCGGGTCCTCACCCAGATGGTCGAGTGATTAGCTTGATTTTACCGCATTTTCATGCCCATATTTATTCATTATTTGTTTTTAAGTAATGTTACTCGAGTATGTTTAGTGGTATTTTACATGCAAGGTTATTAGGAGAACATTGGATCACAAAAGCACTATATGAAGACTATAAAGCATGCCTAAGGAGTTGAAAGCGAGATAAGAGGCTTGACATTATTGGGATCACTCTACTCTATCTAAAACTGACATCAAAAAATCTAAAATCAATTCAAAGGAGTTTGAGGTTAGTTTGGGTGAAAATGCAAATTTTACAAATGTTTAGGGATTTAAACACAAAAGTGGAAAGGAATGCAAAGTGCAAAATTTATATATGTGTTATCCTTATATTTTTTTATTAGTTTTGGACCTGTATGTAAAATAGCCCCAAACCTAGGCTGTAAATACATTGCATAGCCTAGGGTTTTGGGTAGCCTGTTGTTTTGGCCGAAATGTCCTTAAATATCCAATTTTTGTTCTTTCGTACGGCGTGTTTCAATTCCTTCAATCATGGCTTAATTATTTTGCTCTCTGGACTTGGAGTTTGCGCATGAGAAGCAGCAGGCGTAGGTGCGTCTTGTCTTCCAGCGCACATGAAGGCGACAGGTTCGTAGGGTCCACACAAAGGCTCTTGCCCTGTCCCACCCAGGGAGAGGGAGTGGGTCAAGGTGGGGTCCTCACACGGAGATGATGTTGGCACTGTGGGGTCCACGGTGGCATCTCAGAGCACCACAAGGAGTTGCGGGCTCTGCAAGGTGGGGTCCACACACCTCTTCCCCGTGTGCATGCTCGCGAGTGCGGCTCTCATCTATTGTAGCACATGAGGGTGGGAACCACATGGGTTGTGCGACAGCTTGTGTACTAGTGGGTAATTACTTATTTAATTAATTAAGTTATTTTGTTTAGTTAACGTAGTTAGTCATTAATTGTTTATTAATTAATTTACTTTAATTATTTAATTATCTGCATTAATTAGAAAATTTATTTATCTTCTAAACTATATTGTTGTTGATTGTATCACGCATAGCCAAATTGGTCTCAATTACCAAGGGAGATGAATTTAGATTAGAATCTTGTGTGGTTAATGGTAGGTCTTCTGACTAGGACTTTGTACACATATATTGACATAGATCTTTTAGGAGATTAATTTCTAAAACAATTAGGTATTTGACAGGTTATATATCGAGAACTAATGATCCAAGCTTAGGGTTTTACTACTTTTTTTGCTTTTAATTTATTCAGTCATTTAAATACTTTTGATGGATCATGTAATAGAGATAATACTCTGTACTTAGATCTAATTTTCAGACTTAATTTGCCTGTTAGAAATAGAGATTTGGTGATTGATATCAGATCAGTATAGAGAGATAAAGATTGACCGACTGATTCCAGTTTAGGGGATTCGACCCTGGGTGCTTGACTTTTCCTAAATTAATAAAAGTTCAGAACAAATTCATAAAATTTTTTGACCAATTCACTTAGAACTGTTGAAATTATAAGAACCACATGTCCCTGTGGATTGACCCTCAAGTGCTGTAACAAACGATGTGTACTTGCGGTTAATTAAAATAGGAGATCAAAAATCTTCTCATTAAGTTTTTGGTGCCATTGCCAAGGACACGATGTTCTATCTTTAGTTTTGACACTGTTACCGGATTATAAAAACAAAAAAAATAAAAAAATCCTTTCCATTAACCATTTCCCATTGCCTAACCAAACTCATTTGGTTATGATCCATTTTATAAAATAGACCTACCTTTTCTTCCACCAACCCCTCGCCAAGCTTTCATGACTATACCCAACCTACTATCTCATCTTTTATATCTTATTCTCTCATTTGGTGCTATCACTGCTATAATCTATTTTATCCTTCTAAACAGTGTTCTTTGATTGGATATTCATTAAGGCTAGGTCAAAATCAATTCCACACATGTTAAGGACATACGAGTGAACCCTATCCATCAAATTACAATTTGGAGTGTTGGAATTATTCTGATTCTTCATGGGATAAATCATATACAAATTCTCAACGCAGTTAGTCCCCCATTGACCCATCGCCTCCGTAATTTGTATTCAATAACAACATGAGGACACACATCCAACACTAGAGGAAACTCTTAAAGACTTCATGCAATTTTTCAAACGATTCCTCAGTATCAAAGTTCAAATCTCAATCCGCCTAGATATGATAGCAAGCAAGTTAGCTAGTGGGCAAAAGAAAAACCTCTTATCCACTCAATCTGTTCATGGGCTAATATGTAATATCCCTAGTTTAAAATACTGTATTTTTATTTTTCTAAAGTATTTAATTTGATTTACTGGTTATTATTATTATTAATTAACTTGATTTATAGATATTATTATTATTATTAAGTATACAAATTATTTTTAAGATGGTAAATGGTAATTTGGCTTTACACATTATTATCATTATTTCTTATCAATATTTTTAGTTACTTATTACTATTATTTCTAATATTATTCCTATTATTAACTGATATTATTAGTGGTAGTTATTACTATTATTATTCTTTTATTATGATTATTATTTATTGTTATTACTATTAGTGTTATTATTATTAATATTGTTGGTGTTTATTAATTATTATTAGTATTTTTATTATTTTATTTATTCATTTTAATATTAGTATAAATATTAGTAATAGTGGTAGTTATTAATTATCATTTCTATTATTATTCTTTTTGTTATTATTAATTATTATTGTTGTTAATTAATATTAGTATTATTAATGTTTATTAGTATTTTATTAGTATTATTATTAATGGTTATGAGTAACTCTTACTATTATTATTAACTATTATTATTGTTATTGTTGTGTTGAAGTGAATGGGTATGTGTGTATTAATTCATGTGGGTTTATATTCTTGTGTGGGATGGCATCTTCCACCTCTCCGTAGGTCGTCGTTGATCGCCGCCGGCAAGCGCGAATGCATTCGCGCTCTTTCCAATGAGATCCTCTATCCATCGACATTCTCCGCGAACTCCTCTTCCTAAGCCGGAGCCTCCGTCGGCGTGCCACGAGTCTTGCCCCCATTGTGTGAGTCGCTTCATCTCTCTCTCCTTCTCAGTATATGAATTTAGTATATGGGTGTGTTATATTTGTATGTTGGGTATAATTGTAAGTTTTAATATATTTGTGTAGGTGTATGTTATTTGTGATTGGGTGTGAATTATAATTATGTGGGTGTTAGTTTTTCTTTGCACATGGGAATGTAAGTATGCATGTAGGTGCGTGAGTTTATGTATGCATGTATTTATGCATGGATGTGTGCATGGGTATGTGTGTGTGTGTGTATATGTGTGTGTGTATATATATAATATGTATTTATGTGTATACTTATATATATATGTGTGTGTGTGTGTGTGTATACTCATATATACGTGTATATATGTGTATGTATATAGGTGTATGTATATATGTACGTATATAAGTGTATAATTATGTATATGTATACATGATTATAATGTATTATGTTTGTGTATACTCGTATATGTGTATGTATGTGGGTGTACCCTGTTGGCCCAAAGGCCTATCACTCTAGTTTTGATGATGATCAACTCATGAAGTTATGATTACTAATGATCTTGTGTTTAATTAGTGACAGATTCATTATCAAGATCTTAGTAGGTGTGGAGCTTCAACAAAGGATTTAAAGACAAGTTGGA
The DNA here is from genome assembly GCA_038442645.1 of Agave tequilana. Taxonomy (NCBI): domain Eukaryota; kingdom Viridiplantae; phylum Streptophyta; class Magnoliopsida; order Asparagales; family Asparagaceae; genus Agave; species Agave tequilana. The sequence goes on along the minus strand of JAVJIF010030166.1, from coordinate 453,049 downwards.
AGCTAGCACCGGTTGATTCACGAGCCTATGCATCAAGAACACATCTAGAGATAAGCTCGGTGGATTGCATTTGGACCAAGTCAAGAAGATGAGAAGCCTTCAAGTGAAGACTTCAAGAAGATGAAGACTTGGGTCTAGGTATAAGATTTAGTTCTTTGTTTAGTTAAAATATAAAGGATAGATAGTTGGTGGATTGCTCAAGTCTATTTCACACACACACTCTTGATAGAACTCTTGATAGAATTGCTTTCATAAAATATTTGTATGTTTAGAAAAGAATTTTTATTTTTAGTAAAAGATTTTCTTTGTGATAAAATATATATAGTTGGTTTTTGGTATTTCTATCATGCATATCCTTTAACCATAACCATGTTTAGAGCTTAATGTCAAAAACATAGATATATCATTATGATTGTGTAGTGGATCATATCCATACACACTATGCTTTAGAATGAACTCAAATATCTTGTTTTTGTATTTGATGAAGATTTGGAAAAACTAGTTTTGAAAAAAAAACATGTTCTGGAAAAACAGTTTTTATTTTTGAGCTAATATTTTCAAGTTACAAAAATAGTTCAAATCTATTATAACATGCCTTGATTTTGTGCAAGCATGTTTGTATATCATTGTATAACATTGAAACTATTTTTGTAGATTTATTTGAGGATTTATGGGATTTATATTAAGTTAATAGACTACCTTAAAAATCCCAGTTTTTCAGACCAGGAATTGGCTGACAGACCAAATCGGTCGACCGGGCGGTCGACCGCAGCTAGGTCGGGTCGATCGTCCGGTCGACTGACGTGCACAGCCTTGTGCACGTTGTCAGCACAATGGTCCGGTCGACCGTACGGTCGACCGCTGCAGAGAATTCTGCTCTCTGGATTTCTGGGTCGACCGGGCGGTCGACCGGTTGCTCCAACGGGTCAAAATATGACTGTTGGACGGTCGACCGGCTGGTCGACCGTCAGCTCTGACAGACTCCAACGGCTAGTTTTCTGACAGCCTATAAATTGGGATTTTTGTCATTGTTTGAAGCCAAGTTTTTAGAAACTCTTAGAGCCAGTTTTTCCTAGTCTTTTCAGAGAGTTTTCTCCACAAGATTTAAGTGCAAATACTTCCAATCAAAAGGGAAGATTTTATTAAGAGTGTAAAAGTGATTCTTTGTGTTTTTCACCATAGTTCTTTCCTTGCTTTTCTCACACCACACTTGAGCTATCCATTGCTATATATTCCTATAGGTGTGTTGTAGTGAGAGTGCTCATTAGGTGATCAAGTGTTGTGATCACCAAAGATCTTTTCTTTGTTCTTTGAGGAGACGGGCAAGTGTGCTCGTTGGTGGTTGGAGTTCGGTTGTGAACTCTTTGGTTTGAGGTGCGGCCTCGGCGAGCTTGTGAAGCTTGCGTGTGTACGGGACTTGGGAGTCCGAGGGCTTGTAGGTGTTGCGGCACCAAGGAGAGATCCGTTGGGATCGTGCATAGTGGAAAACCTTCGTGTGTCGAAGGCGGGGATGTAGAGCAAGTGTGCTCGAACCTCGAAACAAACCCTTTGTGTTTGCGATTGCTTACTCTATCTCTCTCTCTCTCTCTCTCTCTTTGTCTCTTTTATATCTTGCATTACTTTATAGTCTTTATCTCTTATATGCATGATATACCCTTGTGCTCATAATTGCTATACTTGCTTGGGATTGTTGTTAACACTAGTATTCAACCAAGAGAGCCAACGCGGCACCTCAACCCATTTCAAGGGGAATCTAGAGGAGCTTGTCCAGAGCCTCGCAAGGGGAATTCGGCAACACTCTTGTGTTATACATAAGTGTTTAATTAAAAGAAGTTTTATTTGGTCATCTTAGTTTTAATTCCGCATCATTTGTTCATAAGTGACCATTAGATTAGCCATCACCTATTCACCCCCCCTCTAGGTGATATTTCAATTGGTATCAGAGCTTGGTACTCTGATTTGGGTCTAACAACCTAGAGTTAAAGATCCTCATTTTTAGGCTAATCACAAGATTTGTACACACACCATGGACTTCATGTCACCACCCACCTTTGACATCCTTAACATCAACATTTGAAAGGTTAAGATGTCATTGTACCTCAAGGCCTTAGGCATTCATGTATATCTTGCTACTACTAATGATTCATATTTTAATAATAGCAAGTACTTTGAGGCTAATGCAAAAGCCCTTCATGCTATCAAGTCAACCCTAAATGATGATTATTTATCTAGGGTTTCTAATGTTGAATCGGCTTTTGTAGTATGGAACATCATCACCTCCCTTGGCGAAAAGGATCTATATTATGCCGGGAGCGATTCGGACGTTGGAAGCGACACCTCCAACGTATGCTACATGGTCCAAGAGGATAACGCCCTTGAGGTAACTTCCGAATCCGAGGAAGATGATATTATGTCATATGATGAGCTCAATTCATTTTGCCAATTATTGCTTGAGAAATATGACATGAAAAAGAAAGAAAATAAAAATTTGAAAAAGAATATTGCTTGCATGCATGTAGAACAAGACTCTTTTAAATCTAACATTGCATGTTTAGAAAAAGACAACAATAATTTGAAAAAGAATTTTGATGCCATGCTTAATGAAAAAGATTCTTTAGAAAATAAAAAGGCATGCTTAGAAAAAGAAAACAATAATTTGAAAAATGAAAATGTTTCCTTGCTTTCAAAATTGAATGATCTTTGTGAAGGGAACAATATTTTGAAAAATGATATTGCTATGGTGGAACAACAAAAAGAAAGTATCTTACAAGAAAATAAATCTTTAAAAAGAAAATTTGTTGAAAAAGAAAAGGATAATGTTTTTCAAAAGAAAAAGAAAAATAATTCTTTATCTCACCATGCTTTACATGCCACAACTAATGAGATTAAGAATTTGAAAAATAAAATGGATGGTTTGAGTTCAACTTTGAACTCTTGTGCTTTTAATCATTCTAGGTTGGAGTCAATGTTTTCAAAGAAACAAACTCCACACATTCATGCACATCATAACCATGCATTTGCTTATGTTGCACAACATGATCACACTCCTACACATAAGCATACTAAGGTGTACACATGTACACATTGTGGCCGCAAAGGTCATTTAGCAAAATATTGTTTTGATAAGAAACCTCATTTATATTTTGCTAAGTATAAAAGATTTTGGGATCCTTACAATAAAGCTAACCCCAAAGGACCCAAGAAAGTATGGGTACCAAAACCCCCACCCTTTGATTTTGATGTAGGTGAGAGCTCTCACAAAACGTGAGAAGATTGGTGCCTTGATAGCGGATGCAATGGACTTGATGGACAAACTTTTGGATGCATTGCTATCAAGGAAATTTTGGTGGGAAAGACCACCATGCTATGGAGCTTTGGAGTTGGTAACAATTTCTAAACTCCTACTTTTTATGTACATGCTTTTACTTATGTCATATTCATAAGCATGTTCATGATTTTATTTGCTTTGTGCTTCATGTGGTATTTACATGCTTAGATATAGAATGTATCAAACTTGCTTTTATACATATATAAATAGTAAACTACAATTGACTCATATATATTTTGAACTTCATGCTCACTTGTATCCACTATATGCATATATATAGACTAGTTTTGATGATTCTCCGTTATACATGTTTTGCCTATTTTATGTTCCACTTCATGTATATGCATGTTTAATTCAAATCTAATAAATATACATGTATACCCGTGAGTCTCTTGCTTCCATGCAAACATCTTTAATAGACTCTTTTATATTTGGAATATGTATGCGTATTGTTAGATTTGTATAATTCATACATATACCATGAAGATTGTAATTCTTATGAAAAATGATTTTGAGTTGATTTGTTTTGAGAAAAATGTTTTTTTTTAATGTGTTGTTCAATAAAAGTTTTAGTCATATTTGATTTGAGCTTCATTGACGATTTTCATGAAGATACCATTTACATAACCTTTGATCACTCACCTTTTAAGAAAATAGATAATATTGAGTTTTATGGAATATGAGTGCTTGAACTTTTATGTATTTAGTATTATTCATGGAAAACATTTGACTTTGTATTTTTGAAAGATCTTTAACTAGTTTGTAAAAAAAAAAAAACAATGTATACTAGTTATTTATTCTTCAAATAATTTTTGAGATTTACACATGATTCTATTTTTCTCAAAATTTGATGCTTCATGTATTGAATATTAGTTTATATGTTAGTTTTGTCAACACTAGGATTTATACTTGTACATATCATGGGCCACAAATAAATCGATTTATATTTGTGCTTGAATGCTTATTTGAACCCATGAAATGTGCTTGTATTGCTTAGTTTTGATGATTCATACATTTTTAAACTTATATTCCCACCTTTTGGATTTGATTTATGATCATGTGTTATCATTTCATGTATATGTGTATTTTGCCAAACTTTAAGATATACATGTATACCTCTTGAGTCATTTGCCTTTAATGCAAATCTATTTATATGGACTCAATTGTGTTTAAGAGATATGTATGTATACTTATTGTGTTGTCAAAACATACATATATCTTGAAATATACATTTTTTTTAAATAAAAATTTGTGATGATTTTCATGTTTTCTTATTTAAAGGAATATTGAGCTTTATTGATATTTTCATGATACCATGTTCCACATAACGCTAGTGCACTCACCTCTTTTGAAAATTTTATGGACTTCATGGATAATAGAGTGTTTTTAGTGTCATGTGATTTACTTGTGTTTCATGAAAAACATTTATTATTTATTCCTTGTTTGAAGGATTTCGTGCTAGTTGTTAAACATTTTCATTTAACTAGTTCGAATTCTTCATGTGGTAGATTTTATGATATATACACTTAAGCTTAATTTTTCAATTGGTATCATTGGATATTTCCAATTGGTATCAATATAATTCTTGTTGTATATAATCATATTTTGATTGTATGTATGAATGCTTTCAAATTTAAACTATATCAATATTCATTGGTATTATCTTTTCATACATATACGTGATCTTTTTGTGCTTATTTTACAATTGGTATCTTTTAAAGCACAAAGATTGTTAATGCTAAGCTTAATTAGAATTTCAAATTGGTATCCCATAATAAGCTTATGCATAGTATTTTTAAAATTGGTATCAAAATTCAAAATTTGATTGTTCTTCATTTGGTACCTTGAAAAGGACAATTGTGTATCTTTGAAAATCTCAAAATGTGTTTTATTAAGAAAGTTCAAAATTTTGTCTTGATAAAGAAATATTCAAAATTTTGATTTGTATTTCCTATATGCAAGGAGAGCTTAACATCTCTCTTACATATGGATTCATGTTGAGTATATTATAAATTGAGGAGCTTGACAACTCTTCTTTATATGATATACGTGTGTAGGGGGAGCTTCACATCTCCTCTTATGCATTACATAATATGTGTTATGTGAGTTAGGGCTTGTCATCCCTTCTTCATGTAATGCATATGTGTAGGGAAGCTAACTTAGCGTCTTCCTCTTCATGAATGTATATCGCATATAACCTCTTATTGATTTAATTGCACCCCTCTTTGATGACTTTGTTTTTGACAAAAGGGGGAGAAGATTTGTTTGATGTATTTTACTTTGAACCCTTTGTTGATGATTGACAAAAAGGGGGAGAAGTATTTATAGATTTATATGCATGTCTTCCTTGCTTAAGGGGAGTAAGATTTGTGTTGATGCATATGTGTTTTGAGATTTATAATGTATGGAGATAAGATTTATGATGTTATATTTACATACATGCCATACATTGCATACATATTCATGTGCTTTTATTGCCTTTATTGCCATATCTTTTATTGAATGTGATGCATGAGTTAAGGGGGAGCTTCTTTGAAGTTTTACTTTAATCCATGCATATATAACTCCATGAGTTTTGTCATCATCAAAAAGGGGGAGATTGTTGGCCCAAAGGCCTATCACTCTAGTTTTGATGATGATCAACTCATGAAGTTATGATTACTAATGATCTTGTGTTTAATTAGTGACAGATTCATTATCAAGATCTTAGTAGGTGTGGAGCTTCAACAAAGGATTTAAAGACAAGTTGGAAGCTAGCACCGGTTGATTCACGAGCCTATGCATCAAGAACACATCTAGAGATAAGCTCGGTGGATTGCATTTGGACCAAGTCAAGAAGATGAGAAGCCTTCAAGTGAAGACTTCAAGAAGATGAAGACTTGGGTCTAGGTATAAGATTTAGTTCTTTGTTTAGTTAAAATGTAAAGGATAGATAGTTGGTGGATTGCTCAAGTCTATTTCACACACACACTCTTGATAGAACTCTTGATAGAATTGCTTTCATAAAAGATTTGTATGTTTAGAAAACAATTTTTATTTTTAGTAAAAGATTTTCTTTGTGATAAAATATATATAGTTGGTTTTTGGTATTTCTATCATGCATATCCTTTAACCATAACCATGTTTAGAGCTTAATGTCAAAAACATAGATATATCATTATGATTGTGTAGTGGATCATATCCATACACACTATGCTTTAGAATGAACTCAAATATCTTGTTTTTGTATTTGATGAAGATTTGGAAAAACTAGTTTTGAAAAAAAAAACATGTTCTGGAAAAACAGTTTTTATTTTTGAGCCAATATTTCCAAGTTACAAAAATAGTTCAAATCTATTATAACATGCCTTGATTTTGTGCAAGCATGTTTGTATATCATTGTATAACATTGAAACTATTTTTGTAGATTTATTTGAGGATTTATGGGATTTATATTAAGTTAATAGACTACCTTAAAAATCCCAGTTTTTCAGACCAGGAATTGGCTGACAGACCAAATCGGTCGACCGGGCGGTCGACCGCAGCTAGGTCGGGTCGACCGTCCGGTCGACTGACGTGCACAGCCTTGTGCACGTTGTCAGCACAATGGTCCGGTCGACCGTATGGTCGACCGCTGCAGAGAGTTCTGCTCTCTGGATTTCTGGGTCGACCGGGCGGTCGACCGGTTGCTCCAACGGGTCAAAATATGACTGTTGGACGGTCGACCGGCCGGTCGACCGTCAGCTCTGACAGACTCCAACGGCTAGTTTTCTGGCAGCCTATAAATTGGGGTTTTTGTCATTGTTTGAAGCCAAGTTTTTAGAAACTCTTAGAGCCAGTTTTTCCTAGTCTTTTCAGAGAGTTTTCTCCACAAGATTTAAGTGCAAATACTTCCAATCAAAAGGGAAGATTTTATTAAGAGTGTAAAAGTGATTCTTTGTGTCTTTCACCATAGTTCTTTCCTTGCTTTTCTCACACCACACTTGAGCTATCCAATGCTATATATTCCTATAGGTGTGTTGTAGTGAGAGTGCTCTTTAGGTGATCAAGTGTTGTGATCACCAAAGATCTTTTCTTTGTTCTTTGAGGAGACGGGCAAGTGTGCTCGTTGGTGGTTGGAGTTCGGTTGTGAACTCTTTGGTTTGAGGTGCGGCCTCGGCGAGCTTGTGAAGCTTGCGTGTGTACGGGACTTGGGAGTCCGAGGGCTTGTAGGTGTTGCGGCACCAAGGAGAGATCCGTTGGGATCGTGCATAGTGGAAAACCTTCGTGTGTCGAAGGCGGGGATGTAGAACAAGTGTGCTCGAACCTCGAAACAAACCCTTTGTGTTTGCGATTGCTTACTCTCTCTCTCTCTTTGTCTCTTTTATATCTTGCATTACTTTATAGTCTTTATCTCTTATATGCATGATATACCCTTGTGCTCATAATTGCTATACTTACTTGGGATTGTTGTTAACACTAGTATTCAACCAAGAGAGCCAACGCGGCACCTCAACCCATTTCAAGGGGAATCTAGAGGAGCTTGTCCAGAGCCTCGCAAGGGGAATTCGGCAACACTCTTGTGTTATACATAAGTGTTTAATTAAAAGAAGTTTTATTTGGTCATCTTAGTTTTAATTCCGCATCATTTGTTCATAAGTGACCATTAGATTAGCCATCACCTATTCACCCCCCCTCTAGGTGATATTTCATACCCGTGGGTGTATGCACGTGTGGCGTGCTTGTAAGGGTACTTGTGTGAGTGTATTAGGTGTGCGTGTATTGATTTCTCTTCTCTCTGTGTGTTTCGTTACGTGTTATAGTATTTCGGATTCGTTCGTGCAATTCGAGGTAACAGGAGGCCTGAACCCGATTCGGATTTGTGCCCATTATGGACCCGATACCATGGCGATTCGAAGACTGATCCATAGGATGATTCCTAGATCAGTACGGTTCGTGTAGTGAAGACCAGACAACGATTTGATTCCAAAATTACGTCATTTCATGTGAGTATTTGTTCTTGTGTATTTCCTTATTTACTGTTGTCGATATGCGTTTACATGTTACTTTTATCATTTTATGTGACTTTCTATTATATTTTATCAGTTTGATTACTTGTATCACTTCATGAGATATCAATAATTGTTCACTTTATTTACATAGTTGATATGAGCTTGTATCAACGTCATTTCATGTGTTGGTTGTTTGTTGTTGTTGGCTTAGGCCTAGTATTGAAAGAACTTAGACTGCGACTGGATTCGATCTATTGATTAGCTACATTAGTTTATATTTGAACATAAGATGTATATGGACCTTATATTTAGATATTTAGATATTAAACTTATATCATTTCATGTGCAACCTTTTCGAATTCGGACTAGTTGTGAGGAAAGTCTAAACTGTGATTTGGATTGATCTTGAGTTGGAGTTAATTTAGAATTTACATTCTTTATATCAGATTTTGAACTCATTAAGATAGGATTGTCGTAGCTGGATTTATAGTTGTAAGTATTTGAGATTTATTTAGATGATATTTTATTGATGTTGAGTATCAGAAGTAGATATTCTAAACCATATATTGTTTGAGGATGATTCCCTTTGTTATAATTTCGTTATCCGTTGACTTGTTGATCTTGAGAATATACCATGTGCTTCATATTTAGTTATTGATTACTTCAGTTAATAGAGATTGAGCTATTTGATAGTGATCTAGTCGATATCAGTGATCTTGTACTTTAGAGTTAATAGATAATGGTCATTACTTTATCAGTTATTGGTGAGATTATTTGTTGGTGATCATATGATGTGTTCAGAGTTTATAGGAGTTGGTAGAGATTAGTATCAATTACCAGTTTTAGTTATTTTAGTGACTATATTTCCAATATTCCATCAGATGTCAGTTATTTGTTGTCAGTGATCAATTATCAAATACTAGTTATCAGTTGTCTGATTATTAGCTATTACTGTCATCAACAGTTGTTGGAGATATCAGTTACTCTTAGTAATAACTCATATTATTGCTTATTAATAAAAGAAACTATAATCTGGGGAACAAAGATAATTGCCTGATAATGAATGTTGTGTATTTTGAAAGGACTTATTATGGTATACCGAGTTATGGGTTCCTCCATGAGGAACCAAGATAGTACTGGCTACCTAATTATTCAGTTGTCAGTTGTCAGGGTTATACCCGGATTACAGCGCTACACTAGTTGTCTTTTTTATGTGAGAATGTGGTCTTCAGTTATTAGAGCCTTGCGGCTTGTTCTGTTTCAGCGCCAGAGGTATTAGACTGTGGTATCGAGCATACACAGTACCCTTTTAAAACACATGTACTACATTGGCGGGTAGTTACAACAACGATAACTTTATTTGATATGTGAAAAAACAGTTGTGACATGGGACACAGTTAAGTACTACATTAGTTAGGTTGATATTAACCTACCAGACTAGTGACATATGTTAGGTTATATATCTTGACATCAGTTGTTTGTTTACAATTATAATAGTTGTCTTTTATCTTCATACATGTTATTCAGTTATCCTTCAGTTGCTTGTTTATCATGTTATTTAGTTATCTTCTGTCTGCGGTTTATCTTGTTATTATTCTATGCACACTGTTTATATGCACGAGCACTTTCCTTTACATACACAATCACTGGGTCGCTTTCTAACGATCCTGCATTTGCACATCCAGACATTGGACGCTTTCTTATATTGTTCAGGTGTTTGATGAGACCGTACGCTTCGCGAGGAGCTGAAGTTTCTCCCTTTTAATTCTCAGATCTAATATTCATATTTTGTGTGCAGGAAAACTCAGTCAACAAATTGGCGCCGTTGCCGGGGAGGGACGGTAAGTTTATCTCTAAAACAAAAATTTGATTTTTAACTAATTCTTTATTCTTTTCTGTTTGCAGGTTTGGAGAACAGGAAACAGAAATACAGCAGCAGCAGTGGACATATAGCTCCTCTGTGCCTCTGCCCTCGAAGGCAGAGCATCAGAGACTACTGTATTGCCGCGGATCCGCGGCCATAGCCGCGGAAACGCGGCAACAGTAGAGGATTACTCACTGAAATTTTTGCAGGATTCTGCAAATTGCAAATATTGTTTTCTGCTCTGTTGGGTTTGTTCTGTGATAAACCTGTATACTGCTAATTAATTCAACAGTAAATTATTTGTTGTTAAAGATAAAATTGATTAGACGTTTGCATATTAGGCACGTGTCTTTTCAATTCCTTTATTTTTACTGTTGAAGAGTGCTGGAGAAGCAAGGTACGTACGCATTGCATGTAGAATAGGACTCATCTCTTGGTTGATTATCTGCTTTGAGTGAATTCTATCTATTTATCTTGTACACTTGCACTAATTCATCTTAAGGGCATAACCCATTAACAAGATAAGGTGGGGATTTCATCACCCTTCCTTAGCCCAAAAATCATATCCCAAGCACTCACTAACCCAACCTAACTAAAAAAGAGTAGACGTTGGCCCTAGGGACATCTCGGACTCAATAGGAGATTATCCTAAGGGGAACAGTGCTGGAAGTTGACTCTTGCCAAATCAGTGTCTAGGAAAGGGATTGAGGGCCGAAAGCCCGAAGATTGGTGGTTATTTAATTAAGGAACGTCTTTGACGGAAAACCTCCCACCACTCTTGCCCTGACCTGGCTGATTAACTCGTGGTCAAAGTCTGCACCCAACCTCCTGTGGACGGTCTAACCAGTTAGGAGTCGTCTAGGTCATAGGTCTACCCTAACTTAGGTTAGAATTTTTCTTTTTTTTGTTTGTTTATTTGTTTGTTGTGTTTGTGTTGGTGTGATATGGCATATAAGAATAATTCCAATTTTAATCCATATTACACCCCTAACTATTATTCGGATATTACCAACCCGGCATACCCTAACTTTGACCAATCTAGTGTGCCGGAATGGTCTTATCCGAATGAATATAACCCACACCCCCCATCTTATGACTATAATTTTCATAATAATTTCAACTCATCACAGAGTTCATGGGGTTTCGAATCCCCCGAGTCTAATTCTCAACCAAATTGTCCTCCATATCCATCTAGTCCACATTCTTCCCAAGATTCATACTCAGATCCACCCATTCAGAATAGAAAACCATCTATCGGGGAAATGATGAGTATGCACGAGTCCAAGCAACAACCACCATCAATCTTAGACATGATGATGCGTGAGTCCACCGACTCACAACTTCATCACGATCTCACTTCCTCTTTCCAAATCCAATTCCAAAAGAGGCTTGAAGCCATGACTCAGGCTAGATTAGCTCACGAGCATGATTTAGATATGATGGTTCAATCTTTGCGTTCTTACAGTTCGGCAAATTCTGATATCGCTGACCACTCTCTTAGAGCCGACGAACCAAGTTGCTTTGGACAACAAGATTCTATTTCAGTGCCATCATCTGAACTTGCCGAAACTCCAAATCTTGATAATTTGGCAAGTTTTTCCTTTCCTGAAATAGAACTTGAGCATGAATATGATTATGATCTCCCACTTGATGATTCAATTTTACTTCCTGATCCAATAATGACTCCAGTGTCTCCACCTGATTTCACTTCTCCCGAGTCAACATTGGATCCTATTCCAATTCATTATGAAATTGAATCACCCATTTTAGATGATCATATTGAACTTGACCTAGATTCTCACAATCTCTTTACTTCTGAAACTGATTGTACAATTCTGACGGAAGATGTTGACCTTAGTTTTGAAGAATTGTATGGCGATGAGCTAGAATTCCTTAATATTGGAAGTAAAGAGATATCACCCATATTAGGTCACATTCCATTGTGGGAAGAAGATTGTGGACTTGAGTTTCAATTTCTTGACTTGGACCCAATTCTTGAACCTAGCCCGACTCCTGAGCCCTTACTTGATTTGAGCATTTTCCCTGAGTCGGTATTCGTTCCCGCACCTATATTGTCCAAGTCAATAATTCCATCTTTTCATACTCCATTTTGGGACAAGGAGGTTGACACAATTGACTCTGAAATTTATTATGAAATTTGGAAATTTGATGGGGTGGAAATTTTAAAAAATGATCACACATACATTTTTGTGGGTTATACACGAAAAATTTTTGGTGGGTTCCTCCATGAAATTTTATGTTATCTTGATTGGGTAGCAACGCTTGGCCCAATTAGACCACCACCGGAACCACCCCCTAAGGTAATTTTCCGCCTTCCCTTGTTCTTTTTCATGCATATATGCATTCATTTCATACATTGAGGACAATGCATGAGGTAAGTGTGGGGGTGGGCTTTACTAACATACTAACATAGGTAGAAACTAACAAAAAAAAATTTGCTAAAAAAAAAAAAAAAATTAAAAAAAAATTAAAAAAAATGTTATAAAAAGGAAATATTTTGACTTATTTTTTGAAAGAAATCTAAGTTAGTTTTAAGGATTAGGAAAATCACGATTAGGATTTCTAAAAACTTGGTCAAAATAAATAAATTGTTTAAATTTTTAGGTATAGGAGAGAAATTGAATAAATAATTAGTCTTGATTTTTACCTTAATGAAATATGCATACCAAATGCATATCTAGGATTCTAAGACAAAGACCTTGTGCCTCATAAAAAAAAAAGAGAAAAAAAAAATCACCAATTAAGCTGATACAGGTGCCTCAAGAAGCATAAGTATTCATGCCTAAAGGTGAGTAAATAAAATAAAGTCCTTAGTTTTGGGGCCTAGTTCACTCGAATTTGAGTCCGCGGGGTGTTTTCTCACCTGGTGCCCTAAAGCCAACCGGTTTGGGAGTCATCGACTTTAAGTTCGTTACATGGGTGGATTAGAAAGCCTAAGAAGACTAAGAAATATAATATATGTATTAACACATTTAATAATCAATTAGTTAGGTATGAGGGCCTCAAGAAGCCTTGATGCTTATACGAAAGAAAATTAGATGAGTTATACATGCCAAAAAAAAAATTATATTAACACATCTAATAATCAATTAGTTAGGTATTAGGGCCTCAAGAAGCCTTGATACTTACACGAAAGAAAATTAGATGAAGTTATAAAAATAATAAAGAGGCATGAGAGTCCAAGTTAAGGAATTCCTAGTAAAAACATAAGGATGCATATGATTTTTGGTAACGAAAAAGACTATATTAGAAATTCAATTTTAATTCTTACCTAAAATGGAAAACAATTAACTTTATTAAGACTAAGTTTAAAGAATGAATAAAAATGAGGATCCTAAAACTTATAGACTACTTAGTCTCTTCAATGATAATTCAAATATTTTTCTTTTTATGGATTTTGTGGTGCAATCCGCTGAAAACCCTCACGAGACAACACTCGTCCTCTAGGGTAACCTAGAGGTTTAACGGCTTGTTGCACGTGCTAAGTGCAATCGTGATTCCTACGAAAGTGAGTTAGGTTAGATTAACTTTTTCTTTTTCTTTGTTTTTACTCGAGGACGAGCAAAAAGATAAGTGTGGGGGTGTGATTGGTAGTGAAAAGTGCATTTTTATCATCATATTTACCGTCACATTTTCATATTTATTTATATAATTCTGCACATTTATTAATATTTTGTGATTTATTGTGTGCAGGTCTCGAAATAATAAAAAGAAAGAATTAAAGCTTAAAGAGCCCAAAAGCCCAGATCCAAGCCCATATTTGAAGCCCAAGAGTAAAAGTGCAAATATCAATTGTTAAAGTGCAATTATGCAAGGGCTAAAGTTGCAATTATTAAAGATGAGGGAAGGATAGAATTCTACCCAACCCTAAACTCTTGCAGGATGAGGATAAAAGCCAAAGATAGTGCAAAGATAAAAATTCAAAGAATTCGGATTCAGACTGTACACGTTTTAGTGTTTAAATCATAACTTTTGCTACGGTTATGCAAATCCGATGATTCAAGATGCTCCAGAAAGAAGACTTGAAGACCTACAACTCTTATGTTGATCAAACTTTCCAATTCAATCCGTAGATAAGCTGATTTCGGTGATCAACATGATAAGAAGTTGCAGGACAGATTTGAATTTCTGGAGATAAGATCTTTTTGGGAGAGTTGTACTAGGACTCTACATCTTCCAACACCTATAAATATCCCTGCAGATGCAACACAGAGAGTACACAGTCCAGAGAAGAGCCAAGGGCCAAAGTTAGGGTTTTTAGGTTTTCTTTCCACCTCTGTATATTTTTTATTTTCTTTTTGTAAAAGCTGAGAGGAGATGATGTATTCATGGAGGAAGGGATCTGCTTGTACTGATGGTGACAGTCGGTGTAAGTGTTATTTTTCCACCATTGTTTAATAATCAAATCAAGGCTTGTTTTATTTTATTCTTGTATTATTCTAGTTTCTTTTATTCTTATTTTAATCTTGTATCTACTTTCTTCTATTTGTTTTCTAATGTCTTGCCCACCATGAGATCCAACTGCTTCGAGAATACCTAGCCGAAGAAGGAACCTTGACGGCCCAATGGCGATGAACAGGTCTTCATAGCTTGTTTTTCATTTCGTAGAGTAGATTAAGAAGGCGGACGATCCCATAAGCCGTGCTTGTACACCTTCCAAGAAAAGGGAAATCATCGCAACGGTTCAAACGGCAAGCAGACTAAAGAGATAAGTTTTCTTTCTTTTTCTTTTCTTTTCTTTTTTGTAGATTAAATACAACTCATCTCCATATTCTTTTCTACCACCCATTGTAAATACCACCATCATAACTAATAAAAAGATAAAAACTTTAGAGAAACTTGCTTAACGCTTCCATCGCAGTCCCTCCCTGAGGATCACGACCCGCATAGCCTTGCTACCGCGGATTAGTATTGAGCACCTCGCACACCTTTAATTCTCAGATCTAATATTCATATTTTGTGTGCAGGAAAACTCAGTCAACACTCAGTGCAATCGCGTGACCTGCGAAAGTGGTCTAATAATCCTTAGTATAGTTTAGTTGTTTTGCTCGAGGACGAGCAAAAGATAGGTGTGGGGGTGTGATTGGTCGCTAATGTTACATATTTAATATCATATTTTCATACTTATTATAGAATAAAACTTTGCATTGTCCTAATTAATTGCTTAATTTATTTGCAGGCCCATTCCTTAAGGAAATGAAGAGAAATGAGCCCAAAAGCCCACCAAAATTCTGAGTTAAATCAGAATTAATTCGAGCTCACTGAATCAGGACAAAATCAAGAGGTTGAGAACTGGTTGAGAAGAATCCTCTCAGAATCGATCGGTTAAAGCCAAGAATCCAAGGCCATTTCGTCACAATACAGGACTCAAACTGACAAACTAACTGAAGATAAAAGCAGGAAGCGAAACCAGGGCGACCCACCAACAGGGTGTGGCCACTTGGCCGCACCCTTGCCGCGGAAACGCGGCCCAAGCCGCTTTTTCGTGGCTTGGTTGGGGAGTTAGGGGGAGCGTTTGCTCCTCCGATCTCCCCGGGATCCTGCACACTGGGTTTTTTGCCTATAAAAGGCCATTCTTTGTGCTGAAAATGGATGACCATGCAGAGATAAGATTTAGACTATTTTTTCATTTCTTAGTTTAGGTTTTTGTTTTTCTTTTTCATGTAATTTTAGTTTTCATTTATGTAAATAAGAGGAGATCAGACTTTCATCGAAGAACAAAAATGATGCTTGAGCTGGAGTGACACCGGTGTAAGATTTATTTCTTTTCTTTGATTGTTATGAAATCGAATCGATGTTCTTTCTTTGTATGTACTTTCTTTTAGTCTTCTTCTTCTTCTTTTTCTTCTTCTTCTTTTCTACTTCACTTTTCTTTTTGGTACAACTGTCTTCCAAGTGAGTCTAAAGGCATCGAAAGAGCCTTGTCTTTGCGAGTGCCACCGATAGCTCATGACGATGGAATTGAGTCTCTCTCTGTATCATTTCATGCTTGAGGTGTCTTGATGATGTAATGTGGAAGAGACCAAAAATCTACTCTTATGGGCTATGCGCTGATTGCCTCCAATTCAAGGTAACATCGTCGCGAAGATTCAAGGTAAGCTTTTGGTGAAAAGAAGGTAAGTAATTATTTGTATTTCTTTTCTTTTATTTCTGTAAATTAAATCACCAACACCACTTCTTCCAAATCTTTCTTTTCAACTCATTTGTACATAGTCATTTTCTGGTTTTCTCCACCTTCTTCATCTATCGCTTTCTTTCTAACTTTAACATAACTCTTCTTTAATTTTTATTTCTTAAAACAAAGAAGAACTTTTGTTTTGTCTTTAAAAAGATTTCAATAAAAACCTTGAACGCTTCTATCGCTAACCCTCCTTGTGGATCACAACCCGCATAGCCACTTGCTATAGCGGTAAGAATTGAGCACTTGCACATCTTCATTCTAAATCTAAAATTCTTTATTTTTTTGTATAGGTTGTACCTCAATCAAATATTGGCGCCGTTGTTCATGAGCAAGTGATATTTCATACCTACTTTATAATTCTTCAAAAAAATGAGCAAGTTCATCCATGGTTAAGTCTTGATCATCTAAAGAGTTTTCTAGACATACCTTGGAAGCATCATCACCATGTGCCATGAAGCACATGTGAGCGGCGTCGACCTCCTCTTCGAATTCTGACTCCGAGTCATCCCACGTGGCCACCATCGCCTTTTTCTTCTTTTGCCCATTCTTGGAGGTAGTAGCTTGTAGAGAGGGGCAATCGGCAATTAGGTATCCCGTCTTCTTGCAATGAAAACATGGACCCCGTTATTCTCTCTTCTTTTCAAATCTTTCTTGAGGTCTCCCTCTTCGAAAGTTGCTTTGTCTACCTTTCTTATAGAACATTTTGCCCACCTTCCTTATGAGCATGGCAAAATTTTCATCGTAGTCTTCCGATGAATCCTCTTCATTATAGGAGAATGGAGCCACCTTGAAAGCAAGAGCTTTCTTCTTTGGTGCCTCCCTTTCTTCTCTTACTTTCATCTCCATCGCATGGGTTTTGAGATTGTCGATGAAGCCGGAGAAGTCCATCTCCTCCCTATCATTTAGCTCTTTGAAGGTGATTGCCTTAACTTCCCAAGACTTGGGAAGAGCTCAATGACCTTCCGGATTTTTTGGTCATTGTCGATGTTGTCACCTAAAGAAGATAAAGCGTTAGTAATCTTGGTGAAACGAGTGAGCATATCATCTATGCCTTCATTATCAAGCATATAGAAATTCTCATATTAAGAACGGAGCAAGTCAATTTTAGGTCTCTTGACTTGCGATGTCCCCTCATGAGTAATAATAAGCACATTCCAAACTTCAAAAGCAGATTTGCAATTTATGATGCGGGAAAAATCATCTTCATTTAATGCTTGGGTGAGTGCATATTGGGCTCTAGCATTGACCTCATAGTCCTTAGAGGTTTCTTCGGACCATGTTCTCTCATCAGTGAGAGGTTCAATAAATTCTTTGGTGATGGACTTGGCAACTCTAACTCCTAGGGATTTTAGGAATAGGTTCATTTTGACCTTCCAAATGGGGAAGTTCAACCATCAAATTTGGGTGGGGACTTGATGCTAGAAAAGTCAACAGATGCCATGAATACAAGTATAATGCACAACAAATGATAAATGTAACAAATAGATATAGCCAATAATGAGGATCTCTCTAAGGTGGTTAAATCAAATGCTAGGGTTAGGCTCTGATACCAATTGAAATCACCTAGAGAGGGGTGAATAGGTGAAGGATATACTAAGTACCAAATAATACAGATTAAAAAACTAATTAATAATAAACAACAACAATAATAAGACTAGAAAGAGAGTATACAAATAAAGAGAAAGTAAAGGAGAGATAGAGTTTAGAGATAGGTGGACAATAGTAAACACGAGAATATATTTCGAGCTTCGAGCCACTACTCTACGTCCCCGCCTTCAACACGATGAAGGATTTTCACTATACTTGATCCCACCGGATCGTCAATATAAGTTCTCACTAGAATTCTTTGGACACACTTGTCCTCTCTTACGGTGCCGCAACACTAACTAGGAGCTCACTCGCTCGCCTGAGGCTGCAACCTCTACAACTTCTCAATATAAAGAAAACAATGATCAACACTTGACCACAAACAATGGCTCACTTGGACAACCCTACAACCAAGATGAGGAGATGAAACTTTTGAGATTGTGTAGTGCACAAATCTAGAAGAGAAGTAGAGGAAGGCTTCAAGCTAAAAGGATTGAAAATTTGGCTCAATGAAAACTTTTTCCTAAAAGGCTAAACTTTTGAAAAACTTTTGATCTTAATCTTGTAAATCTTGTATTTTAGTTGTAGAACACTCCCTCTATTTATAGGGGATGAAAACTAGGTTAAAAAGACCAAGAGATTTGTTGGGGAGATCCCAACAAAAATCAAATCAGAAAATAGCCGTTACAGCCTAGTCAGCAGAGTTTTCTGCTTCTGGTCGACCGGGCCGATCGACCGCCAATGGTCGGAAATTCGACCGTTGGGAAGGCGGTCGATTGGACGGTCGACCGTGAAACCCAAACAGAGAGTTATACTCTCTGTCGGTCGACCGTTACGGTCGACCAGGAAAAACAGATAGCACTGCTCTTGCTCCCGGTCGACCGGTCGGTCGACTGATGTGCACACATGCACAGTGGTGCATGTCTGTCGACCGCCCGGTCGACCGACAGAGCAGTTCTGCTCTGCCAGCGGTCGACCGGACTAGGCCAAAAGTCAGGTTTTCAAAATTTTTTTGAAGTCTAAATTTTTCGATAAAAATTCTTTAGATGGGTATATACAAAATAAAGTTCTAGGGCTTAGAAAGATCAGAGTGTGATCATAGATCAACACTAAAAAGATTTGAACTATATTTTGTTAAAAATTTTTTTTACTAAACTTAAAAACCGTTTTTTCAAAAACTTGTTTTTCCAAAAATCGAATTTTCTAAAACTTTGTTTTTTTGAAACTTGATAAGAAATTTTGTAATAAAATTTTGTTTGAAAGCATGAAGCAATATTAAATGTGTGTGTGTGTGTCAATCTCAATATTATCAACCTCTTGTTGTCCCAAAGGCCATTAGCCCTATATCTTGATGGATATTTTGATGATAACAAACCATATCTAGTTATGTATTTAACAATTTTTGTTTAAAAGCATTTCAGGTTAAAACAGGTTGATTTGACGGCTCCACAATCAAGACTCACAAGTTTGGAGTTCGCCAAAGATTTGCATTCCCAAGACAAGCACAATAGAAAGCTTCGGGAACAAGACGATGAAGAAAAGACCAAGTCAAGATCAAGACTATGAAGAATACCAAGATTTGTATTTGTATTTTTCATTTTAGATATTTTGTCAAAACCTAGATGTTAGAAGTAGAGTTATGGGATTACCACCTACACACACATTTTAATTTGGTTCATGACTTCAAAAAGGATTTTTAATTTCTATTTTCAATTTAGAGTTAACATGTTTAGATTAAGTTTTTGGAAAATAGTTTAAGTTTTTGGAAAAACATTTATTTGGAAAAACAAGTTTTATCAAAGAAGTTTTTATAAAAATGTTTCAAACTTGTTAGAGTAGTGACATAGGCTCACACTCTAAGTTTTACAAGATACAAAACTTCAAATCCAAGACCAATTCCAAAAAACTCAGGTTTCAGGGTTCTGGAAGTTCTGATTTTTCAGAACTGACAGAAACCGGTCGACCGTCCCGGTCGACCGGCGCGCACAATTCTGTGCATGTCGTGTCAGTCGACCGTCTCGGTCGACCGAGCACTGTGCAGTGCTCTCGGATTGTTTGGGTCGACCGGGCGGTCGACCGTAGATCCCCAACGGTCGGATTTTTGACCGTTGGCGGTCGACCGGCTGCTGTCAGATTTTCTGACAGACTCCAACAGCTCTATTTTCTGACAGATTTTCTTTTGGAATTTGATCCCAACGGATCTCTGAAGCTGTTTTTGACCCCTATAAATAGGAGGTCACTTCAACATGATAAGACAACAATTAAGATCATTTTTACAAGAGATTTTAAAAGATTTACAAGTTTTCAAAAGGCTTTCATTTAGAAAAGATTTTCTCTCCAAAAGCCCTAAATTTCTAGACACCCATTTGAAGTCTTTACCTCTACTTCTCTCTAGATTTTGCACTACACAATCCCATAATTCTTCATCTACATATTGGTTCTAGGATTGTGCAAGTGAGCGATTTTTGATCAAGTGTGATCATCTTCTTATTGAGTGAAGTTGTAGAGGCATCGGCCTCAAGCGAGCTAGTGTGCTCCGGGTGGTGTTGCGGCATCACGAGAGATAGGACAAGTGTGTCCTTGTATTGGTGGTCCAGTGGGATCTTCAATAGTGGAAATCCTTCAAGTGTGAAGGCGGGGACGTAGAGCGTGGCTCGAACCTCGGAAACATATCAGCGTGTTTGCGTTTGCTCAAATCTCTCTAAACTCAACTCCTTTATTTTCTTGCACTATAAATTACTTCATTTATTGCAAGTCTTTTATTTGAGCTAATTGTGTTAGTTAAATTTTAAATTCCGCATTTGTGTCATTTATATATAGCCATCACCTATTCACCCCCCCTCTAGGTGATTTCAATTGGTATCAGAGGCTAACCCTAGTATTTGGTTTAACCACCTTAGGGAGATCCTTGTTATTGGCTATACTATTTGTTGCATTCTTCATATTTTGTGCATTTTACTATTCATCTATGGCTTCACTTGATTTTTCTAGCATCAAGTCCCCACCTAAATTTGATGGCTTGAACTTCCCCATTTGGAAGGTCAAGATGAACCTCTTCCTTAAGTCCCTAGGAGTTAGGGTAGCTAGGGCCATAACTAAAGAATTTGTAGAGCCTCTCACTGATAAGAGATTATGGTCCGAGGACACTACCAAGGACTATGAGGCTAATGCTAGGGCTCAATATGCTTTAACTCAAGCCCTTAATGAAGATGACCTCTCACGCATTATTAACTGTAAATCTGCATATGAAGTATGGAATGTTTTAATTGTGACTCATGAGGGAACGTCACAAGTCAAGAGATCCAAGATTGACTTGCTTCGTTCTCAATATGAGAATTTTTATATGCTTGAAAGTGAGAGTATTGATGACATGCTCACTCATTTCACCAAGATCACTAATGCTTTATCTTCTCTAGGTGACACGATCGACAATGACCAAAAGATTCGCAAGGTCATTAGAGCTCTTCCCAAAGCTTGGGAAGTCAAGGCGACCACTCTCAAAGAGCTTAACGATCGGGAGGAGATGGACTTCTCCGGCTTCATCGGTAATCTCAAAACCCATAAGATGGAGATGAAGGTAAGAGAAGAAAGGGAGGCACCCAAGAAGAAAACAATCGCTTTCAAAGCCACTCCAACCACTATTGAAGAGGACGACTCATCGGAGGATTGCGATGAGGACTCTGCCATGCTTATCCGGAAGGTAGGCAAAATGTTTTACAGGAAAGGGAGGCAAAGCAACTTCCGAAGAGGGAAACCTCAAGGAAGGTTTGAAAAGGAGAGAGAAGAACCCGGTCCTTGCTTCCATTGCAAGAAGATCGGACATCTCATAGCGGATTGCCCCGCTCTCCAAGCAACCACCTCCAAGCATGTACCAAGGAAGAAAAAGGCTATGGTAGCAACGTGAGATGACACGGAGTCGAATCCGAAGAGGAGAACGACGCCGCTCATATGTGCTTCATGGCACAAGGTGAGGATGCTTCTAAGGTAACCCTTGATAACACTTTAGAAGATGATGATCTTACAATGGATGAACTTGCACATTTTTTCGAAGAACTACAACATAGATATGAGATCTCTCAATCTCATAATAAAAAATTGAAAAAGGAAAATGATATTTTAAAGAATAAACTTGATACTTGTCTTAATGAGAAGAATGTTTTATCTATTGCTTTTGAAAAATTGAAAAATGACTTTGATAAATATAAATTGGCTAATAAAGGAAAAACCCCCATGGTTTCTTGTAATAAAAATGAATTTGTGGAAATTCAAAAACGTGTTGAAAATTTGGATAACACTTTAAAGAAGTGTGCTTTTGATCTTAATAAATTTGCATCTAGATTTCCTAAGGGAGTAACCCAAGGGAAACATATACACCATGCTCATGCACGGAAACATGCACACACACATAAGCATGCACATATGTATGGTAGTGGTAAAATTTATGTATGCAAGTATTGTGGCCGCAAAGGCCATTTAGAAAAATTTTGTTTTGCTAAGCATAATGTATATAATAAACATGTTTGGGTTCGCCCCGGTACTAATCCAATAGGACCCAAGAAAATTTGGGTACCAAAAGACCCACCTATTTTAGTTGATACAGGTGGATCTACTTCCTCCAAGACATAGGGGGAAACGGTGCCCGGGTGGTGGATGCAACAAAGCCCAAAGATCACATCAAGCTTGCATCGCTATCGTGGAGGCACCTATATTTTGGAGATTGCCTATGTTCGGTAACTTCTCCATTTAAAAGTTTAATTTTTTATTTGATATATATACAAATGTATAGAAGTGTTAGCTTATTTTTGTGCTCTATAGACATATGCTAATGAAGAGTTACATTTCTATCTCAATTATGTATATGCCATGTTTTTTTGTTTGATATCTTTTTTTGAATGTCCACATATCTAGTCTTCATGATATATCTATGTACTCATCGTATTTCAAAAACTAAAATTAATTTTTGTAAAAATTTTCATATTTAAAGCAAATACCTTAGAGATGGCAATTGCGCACCTCAACTCATTCAAGAGGAATCAAGAGGATGAAGTTCAGAACCCGTCACTGGGTATTCGGCTTCAACATCTCTAAAACTTTGTATTATATATGAAAAATTAAAATAAAATGTCTTGTATGTAATTTTGGTTGATAAGTTGACTTAATGAAGATTAAAACATGTTGTTTGTATAATTATATCATCCTTGTATTTAATTAAAATTTTATTTTTAAATTTTTCCTTCTGGCTGTTGCTGCAGACTGTCTTTCAGGCAAAGACGGTCGACCGTAAATAGGCGCGGTCGACCGATTTCGCCTAAAATAAATTGCCTTTATTTTTTTTTTATCTGCTATCGGTCGACCGTCCTTAGACCCGGTCGACCGCTGCAAGTTTGCAGAGCTCTCGGGATCCTCGGGTCGACCGACCGGTCGACCGCTCTGAGATTACAGAGCTCTCAGGTTTTCTGGGTCGACCGACCGATCGACCGTTCGTCGTATTCAGCCCTAAACTGCTATTTATTTTCACTTTTTCTCTCTCTCTCTCTCACTCTTTCAGCCGACGAACCCATTTCCTCCCCTTCTCCAAAAATTTCTCTATCTCTCCAATCTCTCATTCATTTCAAAATCCATTTAAAACCCACTTCAAATTCCATCTCCAAGTGCAGGATCTTCGTTTTCAGGTCTTCCCATCCGCTGGATTCGAAGATATTCAGGTTCTCTTGATCTAGGGTTTTGGTTCTTCATCTTTCAGGTAAAAATCTGATTTTCTCTTCTGTTCTTTCTATCTAGCTTTAAGATCTTCCCCTATTTGTCAATATTTCTAGGTCTCTAAGCTTTCTAGATCAAGCCCTAACCTAAAAATCATCTTTTTCTTCAAAAATATTTCTACATCTAAAAGGACTAGGACTGAGAAAGGCAAATCAGTAGCTCATACTTCTTCCCACACTCCTAAACCTAAAAGAACCTTTATAAATGAGCTTGCTGGAAATCGTTATATCAATCTTTTCAAGAGGAACATCATTTCAGGGAGATTTGTAGTTATTCAGGACTTTGAACATCTTGATATCCCCCGTATTTTGCAGAACAACTCCTTAAACGAGTTCTTAACCATTAAAGAACAAGTTTATACATCCCTCGTGCCTTATTTCTATGCTAATCTCTCTTTTGATGGAAACCGTATCTTCTCTAGAGTCCTAGGCAGGGACATTGACCTAAGCATTGGTCAGTTCGCTGATATCCTACATCTCTCCCCTGGTGGAGCTGATATATATTCCCATGACCTTCATGATTATGAGTTTCCGGAGGGTGAGTCTGCGCTCACCGCATCCACATTGATTCACGGGATGACAACCCCGGCTTGGTCAGGAACGAAGTTGTGAGCAGGTTCACTCTCACTTCCCAAGTCCTAGCCAAGATCATTTTCTATAACATTGTCCCTAAATCTGGTGAATATAGCCATGCTAGGGGTCCTGTGCCTTTGATTATCTATTGTCTTTTGCGAGGCATTAAGATAAATGTTCCCCGTATCATTGCGTCCCACATGGCATCCGACCAGATTCGCATGTCCGGTAGGGGATTACCCTTTGGCATGATTATCACCCGTCTTCTCAAAACTCTAAGCTTCGATCTTTCTTCTGAGACTTCTGATGATCCTCAAATAGACATTGACGGAGTTCTATTGAAAAGGATGGAAGCTCAGTTGCGTCGTCACGCTCCTGTGCAACCTCCTGTTCCTCCTCCTATTGTTCCTGGATCTTCATCAGCACCTGGGTCTTCTTCGGCCCCAGGGATATCTTCTGCTCCTGGCCTTGTCTTACCTTCAGATTTTCAGGCCATGATTTCTTCTGAGATTCGCTCTCAGATTCAGGAGCACCAGTCCTGGATTGAGCAGCGAGAGGCAGCTCTTCGTACGGAGATGGACGCCCGTTTCCAACAAGAGGTCGCTTTCCGTGCGGAGATGAACTCACAAATCCAAGGAATTGTAACGATATGTCCTATTTTGCTGACTCCATGAGATTCATGGTACGCAATTTGAGGCACTCTTTACGAAATTCGACATGTTTCCTCCTGATCCCACTTCCATTGCTCGTCCCCTTCCCTCCACCGGCCCTCCATTTCCTACCAGAGCTCCTTCTTCTGTTCCCCCACCTCGGCCAAAGGTGGTCGGCGTTGATCCAGAGGAGGCCGCTACTTCTTCTTCTTCTTCTTCAGAGGAAGACGATGATGGAGATAAGACCATGGCTGAAGGCACTACTGTGGAGAGCTCATCAGAGGACGACGAAGATGATGACGACGATGAGGGCGACGATGCTGGTGGTGCCGAGTGATGAGAGTGACCTCCCCTTTATTTGATGATGTCAAAAAGGGGGAGAATTATTTGTTGAGAGAGACTCCATATTTTGTGTATATTTTTCTGTTGTTGAACATCTTTATCTTGTATTTATGTTTGTGTGGACATGTACTTGTTTGGTTATGCTTTGTGGACATGTGTGTTTTATTTCTATTTTATGACATGAGTACTTTTATGACATGAGTATGTTTATCTAGCATGGATATATGTGTTATGGATGTATTATGGATTATCACCCATCATTTCTTTTGAGATTTGTCTATGCTTGAGCATATTTTTTTATATGCATGTGTTGAGGGGGAGCTTCACTTGAAGTCTCCACCCAAAATATTTGTGATAACTAAATATGTTTTGTCATCATCAAAAAGGGGGAGATTGTTGGCCCAAAGGCCATTAGCCCTATATCTTGATGGATATTTGATGATAACAAACCATATCTAGTTATGTATTTAACAATTTTTGTTTAAAAGCATTTCAGGTTAAAACAGGTTGATTTGACGGCTCCACAATCAAGACTCACAAGTTTGGAGTTCGCCAAAGATTTGCATTCCCAAGCCAAGCACAATAGAAAGATTCGGGAACAAGACGATGAAGAAAAGACCAAGTCAAGATCAAGACTATGAAGAATACCAAGATTTGTATTTGTATTTTTCATTTTAGATATTTTGTCAAAACCTAGATGTTAGAAGTAGAGTTATGGGATTACCACCTACACACACATTTTAATTTGGTTCATGACTTCAAAAAGGATTTTTAATTTCTATTTTCAATTTAGAGTTAACATGTTTAGATTAAGTTTTTGGAAAATAGTTTAAGTTTTTGGAAAAACATTTATTTGGAAAAACAAGTTTTATCAAAGAAGTTTTTATAAAAATGTTTCAAACTTGTTAGAGTAGTGACATAGGCTCACACTCTAAGTTTTACAAGATACAAAACTTCAAATCCAAGACCAATTCCAAAAAACCCAGGTTTCAGGGTTCTGGAAGTTCTGATTTTGCAGAACTGACAGAAACCGGTCGACCGTCCCGGTCGACCGGCGCGCACAATTCTGTGCATGTCGTGTCAGTCGACCGTCTCGGTCGACCGAGCACTGTGCAGTGCTCTCGGGTTGTTTGGGTCGACCGGGCGGTTGACCGTAGATCCCCAACGGTCGGATTTTTGACCGTTGGCGGTCGACCGGCCCGGTCGACCGGCTGCTGTCAGATTTTCTGACAGACTCCAACAGCTCTATTTTCTGACAGATTTTCTTTTGGGATTTGATCCCAACGGATCTCTGAAGTTGTTTTTGACCCCTATAAATAGGAGATCACTTCAACATGATAAGACAACAATTAAGATCATTTTTACAAGAGATTTTCAAAAGATTTATAAGTTTTCAAAAGGCTTTCATTTAGAAAAGATTCTGTCTCCAAAAGCCCTAAATTTCTAGACACCCATTTGAAGTCTTTACCTCTACTTCTCTCTATCTTTTGCACTACACAATCCCATAATTCTTCATCTACATATTGGTTCTAGGATTGTGCAAGTGAGCGATTTTTGATCAAGTGTGATCATCTTCTTATTGAGTGAAGTTGTAGAGGCATCGGCCTCAAGCGAGCTAGTGTGCTCCGAGTGGTGTTGCGGCATCACGAGAGATAGGACAAGTGTGTCCTTGTATTGGTGGTCCAGTGGGATCTTCAATAGTGGAAATCCTTCAAGTGTGAAGGCGGGGACGTAGAGCGTGGCTCGAACCTCGGAAACATATCTGCGTGTTTGCGTTTGCTCAAATCTCTCTAAACTCAACTCCTTTATTTTCTTGCACTATAAATTGCTTCATTTATTGCAAGTCTTTTATTTGAGCTAATTGTGTTAGTTAAATTTTAAATTCCGCATTTGTGCCATTTACATATAGCCATCACCTATTCACCCCCCCTCTAGGTGATTTCACCTCTATCATCTCGGTTTTGACAAATAGACTATAAATCCTAACTAAAAAGAAAAATGTAAATATACAAATCTTGTATAGTCTTCTCAATTTGTTTGATTGATCCTTGAGCGCTTCTAGTGTGCTCGGCTCTGGGATCTAAATCCTCGCGGCTTTCAAATGTAAGTCTTGTGTAGGAGCCGTCAATCAACCTATATTTCTACCTGAAACTTTATTTAAACAACTTTGTTAATACTTAACTATATATGTTTTGTAATCATCAAAACTTAGGGCTAATGGCCTTTGGGCCAACACACTCCACCGGACGTTCGGCGACAGGCGACCGACATACATCGCCAAGTAAACATCAACCTTCTTCTGACTATGAAGGACCGACGTCTTGGGATCGAAGTCTATGGCTTCTATCGTTCGGAATAGCTCTCTTTCCTTTTTCTTCAGTACGCTTCTCTTACACCTTCCCTCGCTGCCAGATTTTACTCCTCCCACCATTTGCAGAACAAAGATGGCGGATTTAAAAACAACGATAAAAAAGCAAAGGGGAAACAAAGAGGTATGAAACTCAGGGAAATCTATGATTTGTGAAAAGAAACCCTCTTATAATTCCCTCCAATTTAAATAAGACGCTGACATCATCGTTATGATGGCCCTAAAAATTGCTCACAATACTTAAATCTGGACCATCGTGCGAATCCTAAGATGTCATGATGGCTCCCAAACGACAGTTATTTGCCCAGAGTGCACGCGGACATGTGATGTGAACTTTGCAAATCTTTATAGATGTAGCATTAAATGCAAGAGAACGAAAAGGCCCCCCAACTGCTCTCTCTTAAATGCTCTCCAGATGTTTACCAACGAAGCACAAGAAGACGCTCTAACTACTCGATGAAAGATCATGCTAGAGGATGGGATTAGTCCGCTCTCCTCCCTCTCGCTCAGAGACTCTGAGGAGGAGGAGGACGCAGAAGGGGTATTTGTAGTTGTTGGATTTTGACCCTCATCAAGATTACGAAGTGTGTCCCCACCACCTGGAGGCGTCACTTCTCTGCCAGTAAGCTAGCTCACATACAAGTCTAACATGGGCCCAAAAAGATGAGCCCACATCTGCTCAGATATTACTTACCCGGATCTACTACTTAACCGGAGTTGTGCAACTCTCCAGGGACTTCAATAATCGGTACAAGGATTCCTTTAGAAGCTACCCAAGGCTCTGACATGAAGACCTTCTGAAGCCTGCTGCTCCTGCGCTGTTTATAGCTGGATGACATGATTCCCGCAATTTGCGGATCCAACTATGCCGCCAGATCATCCCCATATTCTAAACGTTATAACACCCCTATATTAATGCGGGCTGTTATTGATAGTGCCGGATATTTCTACATGGCTATAACAACAATTCAGTGGTGCGATCCAGGCGATTATGAGAAACTTATAACGTGCAAATCATACAGTTATGCAGATCTAAAATACCCGACATACATTAACAGTTAGTCAGGTATTTGTATATCTCCATCTCTATCGAGAAAAGGGTTCGCTTCTGATTACCACCGAAAACACCACACACAAGTATTCTTTGATTTTCTCAAACAAAAATATTTATTCTCATACTGGAGGGTTTTCGACTGGCACCACACTGGTGCTCCTCACCTAAAAGGTGTTTCTTTTCTTCTGTGTTCTTGGTAGGATCAATCGAGAGCATTCAATTGTCTGTGGCGGAACCACAATATTTTAACGCATTGTTGTTGCTCTCTACTGTTTGTGCAGCTGTACTATGTTTGTTCGTCAAACAACCCAGAGGCAACAACACTTAACTAATAAAACAAGTATACACCGTATGATTAGGAAAATAAATTTTTTATTTTTCATAACTTCACTCCTACTCTACCATTGAGTAACACTGAACAAGTTAGCTGCGTGATAAAGTCTCTCATTTGAGTACTCATGCGTACTCTTTTGAGTTTTCTTTGTAATCCCAGGAAAAAAAAATGGGTAAGTACAAAATACACAATCTTTTATAACACTTTGTAATTATTTCTTACTTTTTTTTTAAAATATAGAAAGTACTCAATTACGTACCTATCTAAGTATTTATTGATAATATTTATAATTTACCACAAATTTCACTAACAATTCTTTATCACTATCAAAAGTACATGTGACCCCCTAAATTATCACTTCCAAAAACTCCAGTTGATGAGATTTAAATCTCTCTGGGTCTTTTTTGCTTTACTTAAATCTAAGCATTTGATGTCATTGCCATTAAATTTAATTAAACACTCACCGCAATTTAAACAAACTAGAGAATGCAATTAAAATCATCATAAAGTCAGCTCAATTAACTTATGTGGTATGAAATTTTCTTCTTATGTGTGACATTGTGAGTTCAAATCTACATAATCGCGGTGAGTGAGGGGATCGTTTTTTAATTAAAAAATGTAGGAATGCATTATGCAAACATGTTATGCATTATCTCAAGTCTACAATGCACAGAGGCTACAAGTACTTCGTGAATGCTCATTGTCACATCCCAAGTAAGGAGTCCCACATGAGATGTGTTGGGAAAGTTTATAGTATATGATAGTTTCTGTGAGCCCAAGAACTCTCGAGTAAGACCAATTTTAGGATGGAACTTTCTGGAAGGTTTTCCCTTGGTGAATGACACTTGGTATTAGAACTAACACCCGTCGAAGCTAATACATCTGGATTCCACATTGCTTGATGAATTGTAAAGGACACCATACTCTAAACGGGAGGAATATGTCATACACCAAGTGGATAGCCCCACATGCCATATATTTATTGGTAATATAATAGTTTTCATAAAATCAAGAATTAATCGTAACTAGTATCATAGTTAAACGTGCTCGAGCCAAAGAAATTTCAAGATGGATCACCCTCCGGGAAGTTCTCGATCGGGGTGTGACCATAGAATTGGGAGAAAAAAAGTTCACCATACTGGGGTGTTTGGTTGCAAGGAAGCGGGCGGAAGTACGAAAATGAGGAAGTATAATTGCTCACTTCTCTATCTATCCAAACACCAGAAAAGAAAAATAAGAAAACCCTTTTTCCTTTTCTCTTTTACACAACCATTACCTCACTTTCAAAGTGCTACATTTAATTTTGTGGCCATGTAAATCTCATTTGTAATAAGTTGTAACACAAAACAGTTAATTTTTTGATCATGTAAATCTCACTTGCATTCTAATTACAGTCTATTTTTTATTTTTCTTAATTAATTTTTATTTTAATATTATTTTGCGGTCAACTTTGTGATTAACTTTTCCACTTCCACTTTCACATTACCATCCAAACACCGAAAAGACATGACATTTTCCAAATCACACTTCCCAACAACATCCAAACACCGGAAAACTTACTAACTAATTCTCAAGTTCCAAAGGGAACTATTACCAATTCCTCACTTCCTTACTTCCTCACTTCCACCCTTAACCAAACAGGCCCAGCTGAATCCTTTGTATATGTTGTATCCATTATGCAGTATTGACACCAGTTTTCTCCTAGCCTGTGAATGGCCAGCAGGACAGTGCACAAGTCATGAAATATTTCAGTAATAATGATAACAAAATATTTCTATAAGATAATATGACATCAGTCACAAACTAATATCTTTCCAGCATCAAAAAATATCGGGAAATGACAGCAAGTATAATTTTACATACCCAGAACACAGAGGATCAGGCATTCACAAGGCACTAAACTACCAAAAGACCCCACATTCAGATCAAATTCTTCAATTTATCACAATTTACAGGTGATATAACCAGCAACAATGATCTGAACAAGACAAGTGGAGCATACATCTCCACAAATTCCAGGCAACTGCAGGAAACATGAATATATCTGCCAAAAGTCCTTTTGGTCATCATTATCCATTCGAAGTCAATGTAAGACGATAGCTCCTCTGATTCTGATTTCACTTTTAAGTTTCGAGAGAATCCAATTCTTTCTAAGAACCAATGGAATGAACACCGATGCCAATGACTCACCTCTTCCCACCTTCATGAAGCGTCTGCAGTCCTAAAGAAAGAGATACTTTCAGTCCTCTTCCCACTTTCAGCAGAGCCCAGCTCACCCACCCTCTCCAATTCCAAAGGGACACTCTGAACAGGAAGTTGGCATGAAAAAGTCCACCCATTTGTGCCTCGATCAAACTAGAAGTATCTGCAAGTGCAATCAGATGAGATTACATTAGCTATTTGGAATATCAGGCTATTTGTCAAAGATATTCCGACACTAATAAAATCAATGCAGAGTTGGAGGGATGCGCTATGCCCATGATAGTAATTGCCAGCAAAGGGAATCAGAAGTCAACGAGACAGAAAACATCAAAAAAGTTTTAACTAGATGAGTATGTGAACTTCTAACATGTTGAGATCCAGAGGGTACTGAAGTTCATCTACACTTTAGAAACTTCCTCAGAGGTAACAATAGTCCAGTAGTCTAGTGCTTTCAATAATTACAAGGTTTACTGTAATTATAAACATATGTAGAATTAAGTGTCAAAAAGTGTTACTATAGAAGAGATAAGGATGGCATGCACTACAGCTTCAGCAGAGTTCAGCTCACTCTCTCCAATTCCAAAAGGACATTCAGAGCAGGAAGTTGGCATGAAAAATTCCAGCTGTTTGTGCCTTAATAGAACTAGAAGCATCTGCAAGTGTGATCAGATTTTTACATTGGCTATTTGGAACACCAGCTATTTGCAAAGAATATTCTTACAGTAATTAGTCAATGCAATGTTGGAGTGCATGCACTGCATCTATGTATATGCACGTGAAAAAAATTCCCAGCAAAAGAAATCAGTAGTCAATGAGGCAGGAAACATCAAAAAGTTTTAACTGGATTTGTATGTGAACTTTTTAACATTTTAGAAACTTTCTCAAAGATAACCAAAGTACAGTATTCTGGTGCTTTAAATAATTATAAGGTTTACCCTAATTATAAACATATGTAGAATTAAGTTTCAAACAGCGTTACCATTATAAGAGATATGATGACATGCAGTATGCTTTCAGCAGAGTCCAGCTCACCCACCCTCTCCAATTCCAAAGGGACATTCTCAGCAGGAAGTTGACATGAAAACTCCAGCCATTTGTGCTTTGATCAAAGTAGGAGTATCTGCAAGTGCGATCAGATGAGATTATGTTAGCTATTTGCAAAAGATATTCCTACGCTAATTAGTCAATGCATAGTTGGAGTTATGCGCTTCATCTATATCTGTGCACATGATAATAGTTCCCAGCAAAGGGAATCAGGAGTCAATGCGACAGGAAACATCAAAAAGTTTTAACTAGATTCATATGCGAAATTTTAACATGTAGACATCCAGTGCACATTGGACTTCACAGTGTTAAACTCCTTGATTAGTTAGTTTTTATTACGAGTCTTTATTTTATTAGAGTTTCTATGTCTTAGGAGTCCTACTCATGTTGTGAGTTCTATTTAAATTACCTATAATTAATAGTGTCAAGGGAGGAATCATCGACTCTTTTAGATCTTTTTCTCTCAAATTATGACATGATATCATAGCACTAGGGTTTCCGATCCTCTGCAATCTTAATCGTCATCATCTCCATCCACCATCACCAACATTATCATCAGTTATTCTTCATCAAAAAAAAATCCTCTTCCTTTTTTTTTTCTTTTTCTTTTTTTTTTTATCTGATCAGATCCGTATAAAAAAAAAACTGTACTGTTCATGTGAACAGTAAAATAAAATAACATAAAATAAAATAAGAGAAAAAAAGAAAGAGCCTCTGTGATCACATCCTAGCCTCGCCGAGGTCCTTATGACCAAACCTCAGCCTCAGTGACACCCTGCTACCTGTGTGACTTCAGTGAGGCCTTACTACTCCTCTGTGTGCTCAACGTGCTTGTTGATGGTTTTCTGGTGCTTCAATAGACATTCAAGTCTTCTACATTCTCTACTACTATCTACTATGCTCTTTGAGATATCCTTATTGAAGTTTTTCGTGGCTACTACTGCCTGTCTATCTGCATGCTCGTGTTTATCTATTTATCAGCTGCTATATCTTCAAAAAATATCAAGCACACCTTTAATTCCACCATCTCAAAGCAGTTTTTTGCTACAACTGTGAAAATCAATAGAACTAACTATTTTTCCTGGGCACAATCATTTAGCCTCTTAGTCGGTTCATCGAAGAAGCTGAAAAAGGATCACCCAGCAAATGTTACAACCTATGATGATTAGGTGGTCAGTGATTGTAGCATGATAATGTGGTTGCTCAATAGTATGGATGAGAAGATTAGTGTAAGTGTCATGTTTTTAAATCTGCCAAAATGATATAGGATACTTTGAATGAGATGTATTTCAACGAGTAAAATATTTCTCGAGTTGATGACATGTATGAGAAATTATTCTCACTACGATAGGAAGGTCGCCCTCTATTGCACTACTACCCTAAGTTAAAGGAGACTCTTGATGAGTTGGATATCTATCAACCCATTATATTGAATTTGAAGGTGTTTTAACGGTATTGTACTGAGTTAGCAGTGACTAAGTTTCTCTCTGGACTAGATACTTTCTTAGACAACAAAGTTCGAGGACATATTCTTAGTGGTGATCTATGAAGCACAGACATGCGCACAGGGCTGCCGTGTCCGTGTAGAGTACGTGTCAGATACAGAGATGTGCTCGACACGCGCATGACACGTGTTGAACACGGTAAATCCGTGTCCGACATGACTCAACTGTTTTGACTCACCTGACACGGTCAAACTCAGCGTAGAAACGACTCGGACACATTTTGATCAAATTTTGTTACTATTTATTTTTTATCTATTTTATTACAGGTTAAACAATTTATTTTTAAAAAAAAGAGTCAGACTAGAACCGCTGTTAAACAATTTGACTTCATAGACTTTTCACGGCAGTTCTAAAAATAACCACCGTTAAAAGTCTCTAAAGTCAGACTTTTAACGACGGTTCTATTTAGAACCATTATAAAAAGTCTATAAAGCCAGACTTTTCACGACAGTTCTAAATAAGTCTAACTTTACAGACTTTTCAAGATGTTTATTTTTAGAACAGTCGTGAAAATTCTGTAAAGTCAGAATTTTCATGATGGTTCTAAATAGAACCGCCGTGAAAAATCTGAACCCATTTCTGTTATAGTGCATGTAGGTTTGTGGGATTGAACCCAACTCGATTACTAATTATAACCCTATATTCCCAATTTCACCCTCACAATTGATCTCTCTCAAATCCTCAAAGGAGAAGAACCCTAACCTATGTCTTCTCGTCATCATCCTATCACGGCAATCTCATCGTCTTCCTCTTGAAGTCGTCCTCTCGTAGCGATCTCGTCGTCGTCCTCTCATCATCATCCGGAGGTAATTTTACCCCTCTCGATCTCTCTCTATCACTCTCTTTCTCCATCATGGAAGATCTAGTGTATGTGCATAACAACCTCTGTTTGCTTTCTCGAAGTTGAGACGAATA
Organism: Agave tequilana; assembly: GCA_038442645.1. NCBI lineage: Eukaryota > Viridiplantae > Streptophyta > Magnoliopsida > Asparagales > Asparagaceae > Agave > Agave tequilana. The sequence goes on along the minus strand of JAVJIF010030166.1, from coordinate 418,352 downwards.
TAATGAGGAAACAAGGATGTGAGATATTGGCGGAGATGACTTAGACTCATTTCAGGGTGCCAATTTTTTAGATTTTGCTACTCTTTTTCTTGATGAACACACGATGAAAGCCATGTTGTTTGCAGATGATGAAGAAGGAGATGATGAAAAAGTCATTGGACTAGCTTCAACTTCATCTTGATCCTTGAGGTATGACTCCAGCTGTAATTTTGTTTTAAACTTATGATAATAGTTGTTAGTTAACTTGGCTGATAACTTGTGAACTTAAAATGTTCGGTTGTAATTTATTATAAACTTATGATATTTTATATCTTGTACACTTGTTTATTAAGATTTTAGTTTATTGATTAATATTTTATAAATTTATCTATATATAATAACAAAATATTGGTTGTCGTGTCCCCGTATCCTAATTTTTTGGATTTTGTCGTGTCCGTGTCTGTGTGCCGTGTCCATGTTCCATGTCTGTGTCCGTGCTTCATAGGTAGTGATACAGTTCCTTCTCTCTTACCATCCTGTCCCGAGTTCGTGTATTCATAGAAGGTGATTCCTCTTTTGGAGTTTCTTTGGTGCTTGGAACTTTGCTGTGATAGCTAGAGGCCACGACGGAGGTGGAGGACGTGGATGCGGTCGTGGCCACAATTTAGGGGGAGGATGTGGACTCGGATACAATAGTCCACGCATTGTGTTCACTGTGGAAAGAATAACCAAACATCTGATAAGTGCTGAGACAAGTTTGGTAAACCTAAGTGGGCTCAAAAGTTGCGATTCTACATTTATATCTACTTCAGCTGCTATCTTCTCTACTGTTGCTTCCACTGTGCAATTTTCTAGGCAGACAAGTTTCCTTCATATTCAGAATGGGCAGGCAGTCAGCTAATACTACCATACATGAATCTACTTTAAGTACGAGTGCATTTATTGCTTTCACCGATAAGTCTTAGGTATTAAATTCAGGAGCCTCCACTCATATGATAGGTATCAAAAATTTTTTTTACTTTCTTTCCTTAAGTAATATTCATCCTGTTAATATGGTTGATGGCACCTCTTCCACTGTCCGTGAAAAAAGACTTGTTCATGGTATATCTTTTTTGTCACTAAATGTTGTCTTATTTATTCTTAAATTTGTTGTTAGTCTACTATCTTTTAGCAAACTCACTACACAAAATCACTGTTGTGCAATATTTTATCCTTCTTATTGTGTGTTACAGAATTTGTAGACCGGGATGAGGATTGATTGGGTCGTGAATATAATGACCTCTATTACTTGGACAATAATACACTCCACTCTGATTTAGTTTCTATTTCTCTTTCTGATACTCCACTATAATGACATTATAGGTTGGGACATCTTACAAAAATTAAGTCAAGTACTACCTATCGAGTCGTCTATTACTACTTTAGAGCATGAGTCTTTCCGTTAGGAAAACATTATCGTACTTCCTACCCTAGTTGTGTTAATAATAATAGTTTTCTTTTTGATCTGGTCCATTGTGATGTTTAAGGACCGTGTCGTGTTACTTCTATGTATGATTTTTAATATTTTCTAGTTTTTGTGGATGATTATTATAGAATGTCTTGGGTGTATTTGTTGAAGAAAGGATTCAAATTCCTAACATTATCAAAGATTTTATCAATAAGATAAAAATCCAATTTTCATTGACTATTCATGTTTTGCGTATTGATAATGCTCTTGAGCGTACTCAAAAAAAGTTTCTCACTTTTGTGCATACCATAATATTTTTCACTAGGCTACTTGTCCGCACACTTCACAGCAAAATATGTTAGCTAAAAGAAAATTAAAACACCTCTTAGATGTAACTCACACCTTATTAATTTACATGCATGTACTTAAAACTTTTTGAGGTAAAATTATTATTTTATGTGCTTGTCATTTAATAAATAGACTGCCCATTTCTGTACTTCATGATAAAATTCTCTTTTCTTGTCTGCATTCTTATAAACTTATTTTTTCTATTGTACCTTATGTGTTTGATTCTACTTGTTTTGTTCAAAATTTTTAATCTAAATTAGATAAGTTAGAATCTAGAGTTATAAAATGTGTCTTTATTGGTTATTCACGAACTCAGAAAGGCTATGGTGTTTTAATCTTGTAGACTGTAAGTTTTATACTTCTGTTAATGTGACCTTTGAGTCAGTTTCATATTTTGCTCATACTGCTTCTGATCCTTTACCTTAGCCTATGCCTAATTGCAGGGATTTAGAGAAAAGATTGTATCTAAACTGCTACAGGTGTATACCAGGTGTTCTAAGAATGTGGTCTCTACTTCAGGCTCTGCTGACCCAGAATCTAGTGCTATTGATCATGATCTTTGTCATTTGTTTCTCTGGCTATTGGTCCCCTACCTCCTAGTGTTGAGATGGATACTTCTACTCCTTTAGACTTGAATCTTCCAATTATACTTTGAAAGGGTAAACAATTTTGTACTTAGCATCCTATTTTCAATTTTGTTTCCTATATCGTCTTACCCTACTATCTCATTAGTTAGCTTTGTCTTTGTCTTCTATTTCTATACCTAAGTCTTATCAGAAAGTGTTATGTATCTGGAATGAAAATAGGTCATGGATGACGTGATGAATGCTCTAATCTCACGTCAGCCTTGGGATCTAGTGCCTACTTTTTCTGGACTATCTATAATCAGTTGCCGTTGGTGTTTGCTATCAAGAATCGTCCATATGGCACAATGAACAAATATAAAGCTCGTCTAGTTGCTAGCAACTTTACTCAGACTTATGGAGTGGATATCTAGAGACATCTTTGGTGGCTCACTCAATTTCGTTCATGTCATGTTTTCTCAACCACCAGGGAATAATATTTCAGTTGGATGCGAAGAATGCCTTGCTGTATAGTGACTTTAAGGAGTAGGTCTATATGAAATAACCTTTTGGTTATTTTGCTCAAGAGAAGAATATAGTTTGTAAGCTCAAGAAGGCGATATATGGTCTTATAAAAATTCGCGAGCCTTGTTTGATAAGTTCATTCGAATAATCATTAAAGTGGACTTTCAGAATTGCTATTCTGATCATTCTGTCTTCATTCGTAAGATCTCTCCAGGTACTATGATTTTTATTGTTTATGTTAATGATATTCTACTGACTGAGAGTAATGTTGATGATATTGAGAAAGCTAAAGAGTATCTTAAGACTTAGTTTGTGACCAAAGATATGGAAATACTAATATGCTTTCTTAGTATTGAAATTGCTCACAGTAAACACGGAGTAGTTCTTTCTCAACGGACGTATGATTTGAATTTACTACAGAAGACTTGACTGCAAACTAGTACGTACTCTCATAGATACTGATGCTGATTTATTGGATGAGACTAGACCCTATTTAAGGATGTTTCTCAGTGCAAGAGACCTGTAAGTAAACTTAACTATCTCATAGTTATAAGACTAGATATTGCCTATATTATTGGATTAGCGAGTCAATTTATGCACAAGCCTAGAGACATTCATTGGAGGCCGCCTTGAGAATTTTGATTCCTAGGTAAAAGTCTGTTGTATAAAAAGTATGGGCATCTGCGAATTGAAGTTTTTTCATATTATAATTATGCAGGAAAGAAAAGAGAGAAAAACTACATCTGGTTACTGCACTTATGTTAGAGCAATCTAGTTACTAAGAGTAAGAAGCATGGTGTTATGTCTAATTCCAGTGTTGAAGCAGAGAGTTATGACTCATATAACATGTAAGATGATGTAGCTGAAATCTCTGTTGTGGGAACTAAGATTTAGTGTGGATGGTCCAATGCATATGTACTGTGATAACAAGGATGCTACTTACATAACAAGTAATCATGTCTTTCATGAAAGAACCAAACACATAGAGGTGGATTGCCATTTTTGTTCGTGATGCGGTCTGTCGAAAGTTGATTTATACTTTATTCATTTCATCTTCTGAGGAGCTCACAGATATGTTACAAAACCTATTCCTCCTAAAGTGTTCTCGCACTTATGTAACAATCTGAGCATGATAGATATCTATACTTCAGCTTGAGAGAGAGTGTTTAACTCTTTAATTAGCTAGTTTCCTAATGTCTTTAGGAGTCCTACTCATGTTATGAGTTATATTTGTAATTGACTATAAATAATAGTGTTGATGAAGGAATTATCAACTCTCTCATATTTTTTTCTCTCAAATTATAAAACAATGAAATTTCAGAAACCTTCTCAAAGACAACAATAGTCCAGTATTGTGGTGATTTAAATAATTATAAGGTTTACCCTAACTATAAACATAAGTAGAATTAAGTTTCAAGAAGTGTTACCATTGTAAGAGATGGGATGACATGCAGCAAAGGAGATGAAAAGAAAAATAGGAATGCAGAACCAAAACAGCTTGGACAGCGAGTAAAATAATTTTCAGAGCACAAAAGAAACAAATAAAGTATGATTTGCTGTCTCGCATGCGCTACACCAGATGTCTATCCCTACCGCTGCCTTACCAGTAGAATGGACGTATGAAAGAGAATTCATGAAGGATTCCCCCCTGCACTACCAAGGAACAGGGACGTAGACAAGACTTCATTGAGCAGAGGCACCGCATACACTCCTTGATAACTATTAATACACTTTCTTTACCTAATTTTATTTAACTTAGACTCTTAATTTTATTTAACTTAGACTAATTTTTTAAAAGGGTTATGCTAAACTTGAACGAATGACTAACTCATATTACTTTTGGAACTAATTAATTTTTCTCTAGGAGAAATTTGATCCTAAATGAAAAGAAAAGAAGGCCAATAATATTAAATTTACAAAATGTTTGATTTATGCATTTAATCATAATGCTTTAAACCTTGTTCCAAACTTCAAAAATAATAATGTGCTTAAAATAGATCTCAAAGAGAAGAAAATTTTTAAAAATTAAATATATGATGATACACACCATGCTCATAAATGTTGATGAGACAATAGAATTATAAGTACATAATAATTATAAGTACATCCTCAAAATTGGGTGTGAACACAAAATAGCATGCCTATTTTAGTGCTTGCAGTTATAGGAAAGATGAATAAAATCATAATTAAATCCAAAATATCCTAAAAATCAGAGACAAGATGGCAGCTCTGGAGCTTTTCTCATGGCTGAAAAATAGGCACTAAAATAATTTTCCAGAGCGCGTTGGTGGGTGAAGGCCCCCCCCCCCCCCCCCCCCCCCCCCGGCAACAAAGCCCCCAAACTCGGCTACATCCTTGCCGAGGAACTAGCAGTGCTAGTTACACACAACATATCGAGCTAATTCCGCTTTTTTCTTTTTCTTTTTTTCCTTTCCCATGTTTTTTTTTTTTTTTCAATCATACCAGAGATCACATCATAACATGGTTCCAGACCACTAGTAAAAGTCATACTCTCAAAACCATTTAACAAACAATTCCTATATACAGGGAAAAAATTAGCATCTAAAAAGATATAATATAAAAACACGTGTACAATTAAATACCAGCTTACATATAAATTACAAACCAAAATTTGTAAAGAATCCAAATAAAGATAGCTTATTGAAAATTTTAATTCAACATTTCAGATACAAGGAGCAGATGACTTCATCAGAATTGAAACTGTAAGAACAACACCCCCCCCCCCCCACCCCGGCCCCCCGACCCAAACACGCACACGTGCGCGCGCACACCCAAGTCATATACGTATGCACATCCCACATAATAATGACAATGATAACAATGATAATGTAATATAACATTGAATAGAATAGAAAACATACTTGCAGAAATAGCTAGTAGAGTTTCATTGATGTATTGCAAGGGAACGAGCAACAAAAGGAAGCAGACCTAGTGAAAAGAACTTGGTTTGGGCCCCATTGGTTTGGAACCATATCACAGATCATATTCCAAATGCCTCCAATACAGATTATATTCTGATAACAGCCTAACAAACAGATATTACCTCCCCCCAGAGTATTCTCTTTTTTTGCTCTACCTTATCACTAGAAATAAAATCCAGAGGCCTCTTTTGTCCCCCTTCCATTCTACCTTGGAGAAAGAATCCAGATGGTACCAAAGGCGGGGGGCTTTGTGTTGCAATGCCCTTAAGGGAAAAAATTAGAACGGCATCAAGTAAACGGCTATAAATAGACGATCAATGATATGAGATCAAACGTGAAGCAATGTAAAGGGAAGAGATGGAGAATACATATATGAAAGGCATGCATTAGTGCTCATGGCAGAGCCTTACCTGAGGTGGGAGAGAGGGGAATAAAGTCAAGGATGACTTGCCGCAATTGGCAGAAGACAAATCAGCGTCAATTGCAAACAACCGGCAAGTCATCTAAGACTTTATTTGGCTCTCTGCTAACTCATGTAAGGCTTTCACATGACCCAACCTTCCATCAAAGCTGTTGAGCATTCATGTGAAAAGCCAGGAGCTACAGATACGACCATCCAGTGAAGGCTAATGGGTATGTCACTATGACCCAAAACAAGCAGTTTGGTCTTCTTTTGTCTAATACTCATCTAAATTAAGAAGCATTCATTGAGCTGACCCCAAAGATTTGGGACAAAGGCATTGTTGTTGCTGATGTTGTTGTACTTGCATAGATGATCACAATGACATAAATGTCTATTTTTTTTTTCTCTGACAAGCGTCATCCAAACAGATGCATATTTATCCAAGGTTTCTTAGGAAATATCTCTAGAGAACACAGTTTCTACATTCTATATGCAAAGGCCTGAATGTGGGGGTAAGAATGGCTTTGATACGCCACATACCCTACAGTGATACTCTCCCATCTATCTTCGTTTCCTTTGATTTCCCATGTAGGGATCTGCGCTATATGCTTCCATCTCTCTTGGTTGGCTTTATATAAGGTTCTCTAACTTGTTTGATACGAGATCCACCAACTTCATACACATAATGCTGAGAGGTGTGGCTTCTTTTGTCGTTTTATCTATAGGGACGAGAGGTCTCCTCTCTCGTTATCCACTAGGCTTAGGAGGAGCTCTCAATGGTTGTTATCCAGTCTCATTCTCGCCACAACCGCCATCTCTATCCTCCCCTTTACCACGATCCATCCCAATGATCATCGGCTGTTTTCCGCACAGTTTGGGATTGATCTGATCCTTGTTTACTTGCCTCTTTTGATCCGTGTGCCAAAAAAACCCTAGTTCTTTCAAGTCAACTCCATCTTTTTTTATATGTATATACGTGTATGAGTGTGTATGCATGTCTACACACACAAAGGGAAAGGTAATATTATATACATGCATGCATGCATATGGGGAAAACTTATATTACACATATTGTGTAATATAAGAATTTACACCTACTTATTAAAACACAAAATAGGTCATTTATGTGTACAATCTGAATAATTGATTGTGATCTGCGTATCCTAAAACCCATACGAATCAAAAATCACGGGCATTGAAACTTTCTAGCTCATGCATCTCATGATTTGAAAATGAACGGCGGACTCAATCTTAAGAGCTAGTTTTTTATTTGCTTAATTTGTAGGATAGAAATTTTTATTCCACGAATTTTCAAATCTCACAGGGTTTGACACACAGTGCCACATCAACAATTTAGACCATGATTATAAGTGGTCAACCATGTATTTTAATAGGAAGGTGTAAACATTTATTGTTACACCCCCCCACCAAAAACACCCACATGCATACACATATATGTATTTTACACCCCCCCCCCCCCAACAACACCCACATGTATACACATATATGTATTTTGTGTGAGAATACGAGATATGTGCCAGTGAAAGCTCTTTCTCATGTGGGAATGATCCACACCATTCATTAGGGTCTACATATCCTCAAGGAGTTGGAGATGAAAAATCATAGATTTTAGATGCCACTACATGCAAATTGAATATTTTTTGTTAATAGAACAAGTTTGGACCGCTCGACGAATAGACAAACGATCTTCAAAACTCATGATTTTTTATCCATTAAACCTTGAGAATGTATACATCAAGATGAAAGAGTCTGGAACCTCCCCACACATGGGGATTGTTCCAACACATAAATTAAAATGCACGAAAATGTTATATTACACATCGGGTGTACCATAAAAGCTTACACTTAACTATTAAAATGCTCAGTGGATCACTCATATTCATGATCTGAATTATTGATTGTGATCTACACATCGTAAAACTCATGTTGATCGAAAATCATAGGTATTGAAACTTTGTAGCACATGCATCTTATGATCTAAAATTGAATGGCCAGTGTTATCTTAAAAGCCAGGTTTTTATTTGCTTGAGTTGTAAGATAGAGATTTCCATTCCACATGACTTTTAATCCATATCGATTTTAGTAAACATAGATTGCAATCAACAACTTGGATTGTGAATAGTAGCCCACTACCTATTTTAATAGATATGTGTAAACTCTTGTGTTATCCTATGTGTAATATAACCTTTTCCATAAACTTGTGCGCGCGTGCACTTGTGTATATACATATGTATTGTTATGCCCTGAGATCGAACATGTGACAACTGTCATATTTACATGAGATGAAAAGTCATGCACATACAAGGCTATATGGCAGCCTTCAAATACAAAAATAAAAATATAAAATTTATTTATGTACGCAACACACACACATATGATTAAATTTCATTAAACCTCTCTTAGTTTCTTACTAAAATCACATAACCTCCTCCAAATTCATAAAACATCAATAAGCCTCCTTGTACTCTTAAAAACATTAGAGTGTGGTAAAGATGTTTACTGAAGGTGTATAATGACATTTAAGTCCTTAACCTAAATATTTTTTAAAATTTATCAATCTAAATGGGTACCAAACTCAAAATGATTTTATACCCGTTGTTTCTTCTTCTTCACCCGCATCTCCTCATATTCTTTACTTTCAATCTCTTAACATAAGCAAGAACCAATCATACTCAAAGTCAACCCATAATCTTTTTCCCCTTATTTTCGGTTGACCTATTCCCATATCAAACCCTAACCCTTCATACCCAAATTTAGAACTAATCTTTTATCCCTTTTCCCTTTTTGTTGGATGTGTATTTGGATTTGGAGGGAAAAACTTGAGTTTTCCTCTATTTGCCTTTGATATTTAGTCCCACATTGGATACATCAAGGAAAGTTGAGTGGTTTATAAACCAACTCTTCTATTGTCTATTGTTATGAATGTTAGGCCATGGGCCACCTTTCCACACGCGCCGAGCAGAACCAAACAAGGCTGGGCCGGATTCGGGTGGCGCGTGCCTACGACCTGCGAACACCAATGTATCTTGGTTCAAGGGGTTCTTGGACCTGCTACATTTTGAAAATTCTTTTTTAATTTTTCTGAGCTGGCTCCGAACTTTCTGGGCGAAGTAACCCGACTCGGAATTATTCTTGAGCACCTGAAGACGCGGTATGAGACTCAGAATGGACACCGAGAACTCGGACTCAGAATCATCCCGAGTACTTGAACCCGAGGTGATCTCTTGAACCCGAGGTGATCTCGGAGCGACCCCGAACACTTCATCTCGGAGTGAACCTGAGTACTTGGACTCGGAGTGTTCCCGAGCTCCGTCTCACTCTCCCGAGTACCTCACAATTACTGTTTTTTGATCCGGTAAAAGCGGATCTGCGAACGTGCCGAGTTGTTGCAAATTAATTGCAACAAATCTGAACATGCGTTTGATTTGTGCGGGGCTCTGAGTAACAGATAGAAATATGTGCCTATAAATAGAGCCTCTTTATGTTCATTCTCATAGATACAAAAAACTTAGACAGATACATTCTTCTTTCTCTCACTGTCATATTTTTTCAAATTTTATTTCAATTTTCTGAGCAACAATTCGTTGTCTGAGCAGGAGGCTCTGTCTACTGTCCTAGACTTAGTGCTGGTGATTCTGAAAGATTCTTTTATCGCTACGGGATAAAACCGAATTAACGTCTGGATAAGGAGAGAGACTTTTGATCTTTTAGGACAGCGACTACGCGACTGTATTTTCCAGGTCAAATAATTTTATATTTATATTTTGTTTTAATTTTGCAGCAGCATGCTAGGAAGTTTAGTTTAATTTAATTTGTTTTGTCAAGATAACTGATTTGCATGTTTTTAAGAAATAGCACAATTTTACCCAACAATCTAAAGAATCAAAAGATTATAATTATTGTTTTTTATTTTCATGCAATAACTATTTCTTGCTATTTGATTAGGATAAGATTAGATTAGTCACTTGTAGTACCTGGATGCTATAAATAGTTTTGATACTTGTTTAAATTTTGTCATATCTTATTGTATCTATTCATGCTAGATTATTCTAGGAATTAATTTGAAAAAATTGTTTAATTTCTGAATTGTTTACTATTCTTTATTTTCTGCTACAATATATTTTCTTGCTAGATCTCTTGTCACATTATCATACAAGATTTTTCTGTTTAAGACTACCTTCTAAAATTAAATTCTGACACCTCAATAACTTGAAATACAAAATTCAGTAGCTTCTTCCTGTCACTAAGACCAACCCTGACCACTCTAAGAGTGTGAAACCTGATAAATTCTCTAACACATATGATGTGAAACGTGTACGTGTGTGAAAGTAATAGATAAAATAACTCAATTAAATGTTTTACCAACATGAACGATCATTGGTAGGAAAGCTTAAAACAGTTAATATTAGGTATATTTCTTTAACATGCATTTATTTAATTTATTTCAAATATTAAAATAGTAACTCAATGTTAATATTATGCAGGAGCATTTCAATGATCAATAAAGAAGCTAAAAATTATCGGGCAAACAGAAACACTCAACTCATAATTTGAAGTGGACAGTAATCAAGATTGATAAGAAATTAGAGATATAATATCAAACTTGTAAATAAATATTTGTGAATTGAAATTATACCTCTTGATTACATGTGAATAAAATCTGATTTTCCTCTGTTTTCTTGCTCTGAAACTTTATAGTAATGTAGATCTTTCTGTCACGATTCCAACGCTTCGAACAGTGCGTTATTTGAACTCCGGATGAGTAAGATATGATCCGAACAAAGTAGCTTACTGGTGGTTGAATATTTCTCGCGCGAATCTTTTTTTTTAAGTGAATAAAATTTGTTTGTGGGTGATTGGGGGAGGAAAAAAAGAAACTATTTATGATAAACTAATTAGAGCATCCCACAACTAATCGGGGATTAACAGTGTATCCCATCACTATTAAAAAGAGGATTTAAGATTCATAACCAACTCATAAAGAGAATAACAAATTTTCATTGTTCATCTTCATTGAAAAAGTGAACACATCGGGGCCTTTATATAGACTACAAAATTGCATCTCCTATTTGTATTGGGATTACATAATCCTAATCTTAAAAGATAGAAAAAATTACATAAAAAAACTAGAGTCCTATTACAACTTCAGTTACTAAAATAAAAAATACAAGAAATATAAATTAGAAATCCTAATACTAGTATAACTACTGAATCTATGTTGAGTTGGCGCATCTTCTCCAACGATGAAAGATTTATCATATTTTTGTTTCATTATCTGCATCATTCTCTCCGTATTGAAGAGAGCTCAACTTCGTTGAGTCAGTAATAGAAGTGATCTCATCTTGCTTCAACCTGTTGGAATCAGTTGGTGCTCTTCTTTTCCGTCGAATTAAATACTTACAAATCATGATAATTTCATCATCCAAAATTTTATCAATCTGATCCACTGTATTAGGTAAAATATTTGAAATTGGTGGAATGGAGAATTTCTCAAAGTTGCTAGAGTTAAAATCAAAACCTTTATAATCTACTAGATCTCCAATATTGAAAATAGAACTGATACCAAAATTTATAACATAAACATGATAATTTAGTTTCTTTAAGATTTGAAACGGATCAGTACTACAAGCAAATAAAATAATATCACCAACATTAAAAGTTTTAAATAATTTTTAATGTCAATTTGAATCTCGTAGTTGGTATTATTTTAAGCAATCATATCCATGACTTTCTTGTGTAAATTGTGATATTATTCCACGTACACATGTGATGCAAAAGATGATAATGCAGACTCATGAACAACTTCAGTTTGACAATCGGTTAGGAGTTGAAAAGCAATGGAGAATTTAGACTTGATTCTTAATATATGCCATATAGTTCTCCAAAAGTAGAGATGAAAATCGACTGGGACTAGACACGGTTGTGAAACTTCTATGATTGTAGACTTAAATCATAGTATCTTAACTGGGTGAGAGTGGGATAACGACATTAATCCATCATTTAAAATACCTCAAAGAATACTATATTCGTGCAGATTTCATTGTCCACAATGACTCTACAATTCTTGTATCTTTTTATGACAAGGCAGTGTTAATAATTGAAAAATGAATCAAAGGTATTTGACTAAATGAAGTGTGTAACATCTTTAGGAAAGACATCAATAAGTTCTGTAATCACTGAGGTGACTTAAGGGAAAATCAAGGTATTAGACTTTACGACATCATCTCCTAGTTCTTCATGAACTTGATCGTCGGCGAAGTCATCACCACGTCTTCATCAGAATTTATGTCTGGGTGATATGTAAACTCTTTGGAATCAGATTCAATCTCAGGCTGGGTGTCACATATAAGTGATGGTTTGTCTTGAAACTCTTTTGGGACATCACTAAACTCTTTTACCACGGAATGAATATCAAAGGAATAGTGCTATCAGGCTTGTCCACAACTTTTCTAACTATGAGGATTACACAAGTGGTACTGTTTTTCTGGTTCTGGTTGTGGGTCTCCAATTTGGTCACTATCCTATTAACATTCTCTTTCAATTGTTTTGCATCTAAACGGAAAGCATTAGCTTCTTGAGTTAGTAAATCAAGTTTAGTCATGATGTCAGGTAGGGTGGGTTGGGAGGCCATAGAATCAGTGTTAGTTTCACTAACTTTTTAACACAAGTATGGGATATCACTACGAGTTGGCATGCAATGTATGAGTCAGTATGAATGCAAATTTATACTATTTTTTGTTTTGAATTTTAAAATTTTTGTTCATTTGATTTTCGAAAACTTGTCTTTTAAAATTGTCGGGTCAGTCAAACCCCAATTTTCCAGTCCAATTGGCCTGGCGGCCAATTCAGGTGGGAGATTTTTCGCACTTGGCGTTCCTTAATTATAGAATCACGTTGAGTACCCTTCCTTGGTTAAACACCAATCGTACGGAATTTCAGGGAAAGACTTACCTTTCAAGGTTTCCTAATTTACATTAATTTTTTTGTTTTTTTGGGTTTTGAATAAAATCTAACTAGAAGAAAGAAAGTAAATAAATATGACTAATATGCAAATCCTACCTAATTGTGCTCTGATAACTGATGTGAAACGTGTACGTGTGTGGAAGCAATTGATAAAATAACTCAATTAAACTTTTCACCAACAAGAATGATCGTTGGTATGAAAGCTTAAAACAGTTAATATTGATATGTTTCTTTAACATGCATTTATTTACTCTATTTCAAATATTAAAATACTAACTCAATGTTAATGTTATGCAGTGGCAGTTTAACGATCAATAAAGAAGTTAAAGATTATCGGGCAAGCAGAAGCACTCAACTCATAATTTGAAGTGGACAGTAATCAAGGTTAATAAGAAATTAGAGATGTAATATCAAACTTGTAAATAAATATTCGTGGATTGAAATTGTACCTCTTGATTACCTGTGAATAAAACCTGATTTTCCTCTGTTTTCTTACTCTGAAATTTTGTAGTAGTGTAAATCTTTCTGTCACAATTCCAACACTTTGAACGGTGCGTGATTTGAACTCCGGATGAGTAAGATGTCCGAACAAAGTAGGTTGTTGGTTGCTGAATTTTTCTTGTGCGAACATGTTTGTTTTTGAGTGAAAGAAATTTGTTTATGGGAGATTGGGAGAGGAAAAAAGATATATTTATGATAAACCAATTAGGACATCGCACCACTAATTGGGGTTTAATAGGGCATCCCACTACTATCAGAAAGAGAATTTAATATCCATAGCTAACTCACAAAGATAATAGCAAATTTTTATTGTTCATCTTCATTGAAAAAAGTGAATACATGAAATCATTTATATAGGCTACAAAATTGCATCTCCTACTTATATTGGGATTACATAATCGTAATCCTAAAAGAAATCAAAAGTTTAAAAAAGAAGAAATACATAAAAAAAACTAGAGTCATATTACAACTTCAGTTACTAAAAATAAAAAATACAAGAAATATAAATTAGAAATCATAATGCTAGAACTATTGGACTATGTTGAGTTGACGCGTCTTCTCCAACAATGAAAGATTTGTCATATCTTTGTTCCATCAGTCGCATCAACATATTTTAAGAGGTGGGCAAACCAAATGAAGTACTGGTTGACCACTTTAGGACTCATTTCAGCCATAGATGATTCAATTCCTGCACATTCTCCTAAACCATCACCTGCACAATCATCACTGAAACTCCTCCTTCAACTCCTCCCTCCATCATCTATTTGAAACCTGAGGAGATTGACTATCATTGTCTCAATAGGATTCTTAGTACACTCTCTGATAGTTTATATGACATATATTATAAATATAAGAGTGCTAAAGAATTGTGGGCAACACTTGAAAAAGAATACGGCCTAGAAGATGCTGGAATCGAAAGATCCTCCTCCAATAAATTCATGATGTCTGACAACAAACCTATGAATGATCAACTTCATGAATTGTAAGATTATATCCGACACCTTCAATCGAAAGGAAATCAATTCTCTGACAATTATAAGGTGTCATGTCTCATGATAAACTCTCTCCTTCTTGATCAGCCTTTACTGGAGACCTCCGTCACAAATAAGATGACCTCCGTCACATAGAAGACCAGCATAGGCAAATTCCAAACCCAACTCTGAACTGAAAGCCAAAGTCAACTTGGTGAAAGATAAGCCTAACTGTAAATTATGAATCCCTAAGGTAAGAAATTTAAGAAACCCAATTACTTTCATTCTTCTCCTCATGCAAACTCTTCTTCTTACAAACCTTTGCAATCTTCCTCCAAACTCAAAACCTCTGGCTAGAAGACCGATGGAAGATTCTGCTATGTCTGCGAGAGAACCAATCACTTGGCGCCCCAATTTTCAACTGGAAGACGGAACCAGTCAAAGCTCAACCCAGAGAAAATGGAGGAAATGGCGAGCACAAGGTTAATATGGTGAAACTAAACTCCAACTCTTTTAGGTTAGATTCTTTTCTTCTTATTGTCAACTCTATCACTTTCTCCTCGGAACGGTGGTTAGACTAAGGAGCCAATATTCTTATCTGCACTGATCGCTTCTGGTTTAAATCCTATCAGGAACAATCTGTATCAAGCGTAAGCCTGACAGATGACTCCACTAAAGAGATAAAAGAAACTAGACGCATTGATCTCAGAATGACCTCAGAAAAAGTTCTGACTCTTCAATACGCTATGCATTCCCATACTTCAGAGAAATCTGATCAGTGAATCTTCTCTTCTTAGAGCTGGCTATAAGATTGTGAAAGAATCCAATAAGTTTGTAATCTGCAAGTCAAATGTTTTCTTTGGAAATGGTTTTGTTTGTGATGGCCTTTTCAGCTCAGTGTAATCAATCCTTCTGATAATAAAACTTCTATTCTTGTTGCTTTGAATATTAAGTCTTGTGATATCTGGCATGGTAGGTTGGGACATATCAACTTCAATTTCATCAAGAAAATAATTAACTTGAATCTCATTCCTAAATCTTCTTTTGACTCATCTTCTAGATGTGAAATATGTGTTCAAGACAAATATGTCCGAATACCTTTTCATTCTATCACAAGAAATTTTGAACCCGTCCAGCTTATTCATAGTGATGTATGTGACTCGAACAGAGTTCTCACCCGAGGTGGTAGAAGATATTTTGTGACATTTATTGATGACTACTCAAAATTCTGTTACACTTATCTTCTCAAATTTAAGGATGAAGTTTTCGATTGATTCAAGATGTATAAAGCCGAAGCTGAGAATCAACTTGAGAGGAAGATCAAGATCCTAAGGTTTGATCGTGGGGAGTATATCTCAAATGACATGACAGGATTCTGCCAAGAGCACGATATTATTCATGAGGTAACTGCTCCCTACACACCTAAATCTAATGATGTAGCCGAACGAAAGAACATAACACTAATGGCCATGGTAAACTGCATGTTACTCAGCTTAGGTGCACCCGAGAACTTTTGGGAAAAAGCTCTCTTTTCAGCCTGTTTCATTCTCAATAGGGTTCCCCAAAGAGACTCTGACGTTACTCCCTATGAATGTTGGAAAGAGAGAACTCCTAACATTCAATTCTTCAAAGTATGAGGTTGCATGGCTAAGGTTTCAATACCGGAATCGAAGAAAAGGGCAATTGGCCACAAGACTGTTGATGCTATCTTTATTAAATATGCACTTGATAGCAATGCTAACCGATTCCTAGTGGTTAACTCTGAGACCAGTGAAATATCCAACACCATCATTGAGGTTAGGGATGCTTATTTTGAAGACATATTTCCTTTCAAATCAAGAATCCCTAGTGATCCTTCTTATATTCCTTCTATCTCTGATATCCTTTCTTCTAATTCTGCTCCTGCAACTAATTTTGAATCTAGGAGTAAAAGAACTAGGACTCTCACATCCTTCGATGAAGACTTCTTTACCTATCTTGTAGAAGGTGATCCTAACTCCGTCAAGGAAGTAATGAACTATTCTAAATCTCCTTTCTGAAAAGAAGTCATTGACAGTGAGATCAAGTCCATAATGAAGAACAACACTTAAATTCTCACTAACCTTCCTCTAGGATGCAAATCTGTAGGTTGTAAATGGATCTTTAAGAAGAAACTCTGACCCGATGGCACTATAAAAAAAAACAAAGCCAGATTAATTGCCAAGAGTTTCACCCAACAGAAAAGTATTGACTTCTTTGACGCCTATTTTTCTGTTTCCAGGATCGCTTCTATCAGAATCCTTCTTACACTTGCAATAATTCATAACATGTTCATACATCCAACGGATGTCAAGACTGCTTTTCTGAATGACGATCTCGAAAAAGAGATCTATATGGATCAAACAAAAGGATTAATAACCAAGGGACAAGAAAATAAAGTGTGCAAACCTGTGAAGTCATTGTATGGTCTAAAACATGCACCTAAACAATGTCACCAAAAGTTTAACAAAATTATTGCACAATTTGAATTCACTGTCCATGAACATGACAAATGCAATTATTCCAAGAACTTTGATAATGATTATATCATCCTTTGTCTATTTGTGATGATATTCTTATTCTTAGAACTCTTGATGCAATTCGAAGGGTAAAAAATTCTCTCCCTAAACCTTGATATGAAGAATTTAGGTCCTGCTAATATGATATTGTGAATGAAGATATCCGAATCCAAAATGAAATTTCATTAAGTCTATCTCACAGCATTGAAAGAATGCTTCACAAGTTTAATTTCTATACTCTAAATCTATTTTTACACTCTATGATTATTCAATAAGCTTGAAGAAGAACACGAGTGAGCATGTGTCTCAGCTGAAATACTCTCAATTAATAGGTTCACTTCTCTACATTTCCAATAAGACTAGACCTAACATCTCTTATACAGTAGGTAGATTGAGTAGATACACTAGTAACTCTAGTAGAGAACACTGGACTGACTTAGAGAGAGTATTCAGATATCTTAGAGACACAATTAGTTATTGTTTGACTTACACTGGATATCATGATGTCACAAAAGGATATAGTGATATCAACTGGGTCACTGACTATCACTGTGTTAAGTCTAGTACCGAATATGTATTTATGTTAGGTGGTGTTGTTGTGTCCTGAAAATCCTATAAATAAACAGTAATTGCTAAGAGCACCATAGAGTCTGAGCTCATTGTTCTGGATACTACTTGCTTGTAAGCTGAATGGTTAAAAGATCTTCCGTCTGAATTCTATATCGTGCCTAGACCCATACTTTCAATCTCAATTCATACTGATTCAAGATCCATTATTGAGATTTTAAAGCAAGAGAATGCTAACAAGAAGATGAACAGACATATTCAGATCAGACTCAAGTCTGTACAATGTCTATTGGATAAAGTTGTGATTCTGGACTTTGTAAACTCTGAGAAGAATCTTGCTGACCTATTGATTAAGGGTTTTTCTAGAAGTGTGGTCATAGAATCATCGAGGGAGATGGAGTTAGACCCATAGAAAAGTTCACCGATAGTAGGAACCCAACCTACTTGATTGGGAGCTGATTCCGTGAAAGAGGTTTAATGTAGTAGCAATAAGCTGGACTGGTGATACTCGTGTGGAGCATCGACTCTGATATGTTTAAATCCTATATGTAGCACTATAGCTATGACCTATTCTCTATGGTGACGATGCTCTTATAATACAGCTAGGTAAGGCAGAGTTAAACTCTTAATAAGTCCAACGCATGAAGTGTGAAGGTGTAAGGTCCAGTTGTAGTACCCTTGGAGGACTTACTTATAGGGGTGCCATCGGATCGGATATGGATCGGATATTATCTTTACCATATTCATATCCGCATCCAACCTTTGGATACGGATACGGATACGGATATTGGCGGATGTGAAAAAATGATATCCGTATCCGCCAAAATCGAATATCAGATATAAATCGGATATTAGCGGATCGGATGCAGATACTAATCGGATATGTAAAAAATGGATATGGTTAAAGATAAATTGAACAGAAATACTTATATTACTTTTTTATCTCATCTACTACAATATTAAATGTGATACATACTATGATATTATTGTATACATATCAATACATTCATCATATTCATTGTCATTCAACTTCTATAACAATAAATTACACGTCATCCGGTGCTAAATATCGATTCGGATGCCATGGTTGATGTCGAAATACTCAAAATAGCTTGTGGTACTCTTGTAAGAATCGAATACTTTCCACTATTACTTTTTCACCAACTCAAAATATCAAAATTTAATGCCTTATTCCATTGAAGAATAGTCTCCTCCATACCGATATCATTATGAAGCACGCAACATTCGGATATCGGATCGGATACGAATAAGATATTACGTTTACCATATCCGTATCCGCATCTACCTTTCGGATACGGATACGAATACGAATATTGACGGATGTGAAAAAATGATATCCGTATCCGGATTGGAGGCGGATTCGGATGCGGATATCCGCGGATAATCCGTATCCGGTGGCACCCCTACTTATGTGAGAGACTGTGATGACCACGATTTGGGGGGCAAGGCTGACCTCTAGAAACTTCTAATGAGTCGGTTATTCTGAACATAACCTTTAACGCTCAACTCGCTCGCTTAATTGATGGAAACTTACTGTGTATATTTTTCATCAATATCTAGTTAAAGAGATATAATTCAAGGCGTAGTCTATTATTTCTCTCAAGTGGCAATAAAATTCACTAAGGTAGATTCAAAACCGTAAGCTATCGACCCCGAATCCACAGTATAATGCTGCCCAAATTTTATTCTTATTTATGATCTATGATATTGCTTTCTTTTGTCTTTCCTGAAACTCAAGTTTTAAGAGGAATGTTAGATGTGTATTTGGATTTGAAGGGAAAAACTTGAGTCTCTCTCTATTTGCCTTTGATATTTAGTCCCACATTGAATACACTAAGGAAAGTTAAGTGATTTATATACCAACTCTTCTATAGTCTATTTTTATGAATGTTAGGCCATGAGCCACCTTTCCACACGCACGTGCCACACCGAATCGGGCCAGGCTGGGCCGGTTTCGGGTTCAGGTGGCGCGCGCCCACGACCTGTGAATACGAATGCAGCTCCGTTCAAGGGCTCTTGAACCTGCTACATTTTGAATTTTTTTTATTTTTCAGAGCTGACTCCGAACTTTTGGGCGAAGTAACCCAACTCGGATTCCCCAGCACCTAGAGACATGATGTGAATCCTGAGCACTTGGACTCGGAATGGACGTTGAGAACACGAACTCGGAATCATCCCGAGTACTTGGACCCGAGGTGATCTCGGAGCGACCTCGAACACTTGATCTCGGAGTGAACGCCGAGTACTTGGACTCAGAGTGTTCTCGAGCTTCGTCTCACTCTCCCGAGTACTTCCCAATTATTTTTTTACCCGGTAAAAGCGGATCTGCGAATGTGCTGAGTTGTTGCAAATTAATTACAACAAATCTGAACGTGCACTTGATTTGTGCGGGGGCTGTTAGTAATAGATAGAGTTCCTTACCTATAAATAGAGCCTCTCTTTATTCATTCTTATAGATAAAAAAAATTGAGATATACAACTACATTTTTCTTTCTCCCATTGTCATATTTCTTCAAGTTTTTTTTTCAATTTTCTTGGTAACAATTCTCTGTCTGAGCAAGAGGCTATGCCTACTGTCCTAGGATGAGTGTTGTTGATTCTAATAGATTCTTTTACCGCTACTGGACAAAACCGAATCAACGTCTGGATAAGGAGATGAGCTTTTGATCTTTTAAAGCAGAGACTACGTGACTGCATTTCCCAGCCTAGATAATTCTATATTTATATTCTGTTTTAACTTTGCAATAACATGCTAGGAGTTTAATTTAATTTAATTTGTTTTGTCAAGATAATTGATTTGCATGTTTTAAGAAATAGCACAAATTTATCCAATACTTTTTTCCCATTGTAGCATTCAAATCACATCCTAACCTATCATATCTAAATCAAGTCATAATTTTTTGGCACGCCACATTAAACCTTAACACATCATACCCAATCAAGCTCTAATCTTTTCCCATGCTTTCCATTCTCATGTCCAAATCAAAACTTAACTCATCATACTTGAATAAGCCATAATTTCCCCCGCTTTTTGTTGTCATCTCCAAGTCAAACCTTGATCCATCATTACCCAAATGAAGCCCAGTCTTTAGATTATAGTTAGAATGAAAAAAATAGATGGATAGATAGATAGAAGAAGAGGAAGGGTTAAAAGAGATGAAGTTGTACCACTTTCTACATAAGTTAGGGTAAAAATATAATTATGGGTGAGGATTAAGATAACATGGGGCAATTTAGGCTAAAATTATATTTTATGATATCACGTTATGTCATGTGCATGTGATGGCTAGTGTTAATGGAGGAAATGGATGAGACAATGGCAACAAAGTTTAGGGGGTCATATTGATGAGTTTTAGAACTAGGAGATATTATATGATTTGAGTGAAAATTTTAGGGAGGTATAGTGAATTTGAGGCCCTGTCTGTGTTTGTATGTATGTCTTTGTGTGTTTGAGTGTGAAAATATGTCTGCATCCATCTGTATAAATATGTATTGTTTGCCCACAACTCATCAAGGCAAAGTTCTAACATGGTATAGAGCACCGGGTCTTAAGAGTTATTTGTTGTATCAAACCTTATCATACCGCCATTTATCCTTTCGAAAATGAGTCACTACTTGTGATGGAGGCCTTCTGTCTAGTCAGAATCCCGCGGGAGTGTTAAGTTTGTTTTATATAAATCGTAAGCCCACATCTCATTAGATTAAGCATTTAGATACAACTGATTAGATTAAGCTTTTTGGTGAAATGGTTATCTGACATATTTGTTACCTTATCCTTCATCTATCTTGTTTGTTACATAAATGTTTGTTATTGCTAGATTTTTTAACCGTATCCCATGCTCATTCCTCAACATCACGTACTAAAAGAACAATTATAAACTTCCGTTATTATTTCCTCTACATTAATGACTCCTCTTATTTTATAAATGTTAATAGAATGTACAGATCCAGAACACAGCATAGCATGACATTCAAGCTAAAGAAACTGAAATTGTAGTGAGCAAAGGAAACAAATTTTTTTTTTTTGATAATACGATAAAACTGTAGATTATCCAGTGAAAAATTAAATAATCAGGTAATTTAGTTTAGTCAACTATGCTTTGAACTGTAATAAAATTATTCATAATTTTCATGCAGCATGCACCAGGTAAAGTAGAAAATTTTACATTTTAATACCAGGTTTAACGACATTTGAATGGTACAGATAAAGTAGCTTACATACCTCTCGCCTCCTACTTAATTCCCATCATCAACAAAGTCCATGGAAGTTAACACGCTTAGAAGCTCAATCTTACCATCACATCCTCCACAAAAAGTCCTCAACAAGAGCAACCCATTCCTTTACATCCAATGCCATTTTTTTTTTCTCTTTTCCATCTCTTCCAAAAAAAAAAGAAAAAAAGGATCATCTACCTTCCCACCTTCACAAAGCCCTGATCAAACACCTGAAACTCTCCCCACGGGGGCAATGTCCACCGGAAAGCATCACACTCAAAACCCTCATACCCTTATCAAATTCCCGAACCTGACAAAACCCATCAACCATCATCCTATACGCAACTGCAGTCGGCTCACATCCCTTCTTCTACATCCCCACCAACACCTTGTAAGCTTCATTGACTCCCCCGGTTACACACAAATAATTTACAAAAATACTGTACATCACGCCATCCAGCTTCATCTTCCTCCGCTTCATCTCCTAGAGCAACTCCCTCATCCCTTGAAATCCCCTCTCCTACTGCAATCACTCATCAAAACCCCATAATTCCTCCCCCTGTCTCGCACCCCTGGTGCTCCAAATCAAACATCAGCTTCTTCGCCTCGTCATACCTCCCATCCAAGCACAGCCCCTCCATCAAAATCCCGTAAGTAACTGCATTGGGCTGCACTTCCTTGCGGGCCATCTCGTCCTTCAGTTCCCTCGCCCTCCCCAGCTCTCCATTCTTACCCGCAAAACCAATTAACATGTTATATGTGATGACTGACGGGCGAATCCCTCTCCTGGGCATTTCGTCGAACACCTTGCATGCGGCACCGAGACCGTCTTTTTCAAGAACACCCTTGAGGACAATGTTGTAGGAGACGACATTGGGCCGGATTCTCGTCTGGGAGAGGAGCGACTGGGCTTTGGGGAGGAGGCCATTGTCGACGAGGGCGTTGAGGAGGAAATTAAGGGTTTGGGTTGGGTGGGGGTGGGGGGGTTTGGGGGGTGGTTTGGAGGTGAGGGAACCGACGCGGGGGAGGGCGTCGCCGGGGAGGTGGGCCCGGCCATAGTGGTGGATGAGGGAGTTGAAGAGAGGGTGGCGGAGGGGGACGCGGCGGGAGCGAGCGAGGGGGAGGAGGGTGGGGACTTGGGTGAAGAGGTAGGCCCAAGCGAGGCGTTGGAGGAGGGAGGAGATGGTTGGGGAGGTGTGGGTGTGGGGAGGAGAGTGCAGGAGGAGGGAGACGGCGGCGGCGGGGTCGGAGGTGGACTTGAGCTCGTCGAGAAAGGGGAAGGACTCGCGAGAAGGAGGGGGAGGAGGAGGGCGGTTGGGTTTGGGTCTGTTGTGGGGCCCCGCGGCGCGGAGTCCGGTTTTGATGCGGCGAGCTGCGGCGGACATTTTGGCTCTGTTTGCTTTCGTTACAATTTAGGGCGAGCAGAGTTCGGTTATAACCGAAATAACCGACCAAAAATCAAAACCCGAACCCGAATCGAACCGAACCGCTCTAGTTCGGTTCGGTTTCGGTTTTGTGTTTCAAAAACCGAACTCGACCGAACCGAACCGAATCTCTTACCCTATAAATCACCCACCCATTTCAATTTAGTGAATCATATAGTTCATAACAAAAACTAGTGAAAACTTATCTCATTACTTCTAACATTACCATCTTTTTTATGTTGAATATGTGAAAGTTATGTTAAGTACACCATCACAATTAAGAATAATATTTATATTAATATAGTTCTTTTTTTTCATTCTTGCCATTAAAAGTTCGTAATAATTATGTGAGTTTTGATATAAGAGCCCAAATATAGCGTAAAAGTTTTAGAATATGAAATTTTTAATTCACATTAAGGTTAGGGTATTTTTCTTATTTTTAATTTGGGTATTGAATATTTGAGATTAGAATATTAAAGGATGATAATATAATGGTGATTAAAAAATGTAAGAAATGATGGAAAAATATTAGGCTAACCGAAAAAACCAAAAAACCGAACCGAACTTAGTCGGTTCGGTTCGGTTCGATTACTAAGTCTAATCGGTTCGGTTCGATTTTGCAAAAATTAGCAAAAACCGAACCGAACCGACCGATGCTCACCCTACGTTACATTGCTCGACCCCGGGACACAAGTATCGCCGCATAAATGCTTTGTGCGACCGCATACCCGTTTCAAACGGATACATAAATGTTTGGGCTTTGGATCTCATTTTTCCAGATTTATTAACCCGTTACTCATGACCCGCAATTAAATCTAAAAGCACTCAATATCCATTCTGTCTCTCCTCTGTCTCTCTTCGCTCCAGCCACCCACGTCTTCGATCCATTCGCTCCTTCGGTGAGCTTCTGCCGGCGCCGGCGCCGGCGCCGGCGGAGCATTGTGGCGGTAAGCAATCGGTGGCAAGTTCATCTTTTTTAATTCATTTTCCCCCTTGTTCTTCTAAATAAAAGCCTCTTTTTTTCGTGCTGAAGCGAGTCGCTCGGTGTAGTTTGGTCAAGCGGGAAGCTAGGGCCTTGATACTCACT
This sequence comes from Agave tequilana, assembly GCA_038442645.1. Lineage (NCBI taxonomy): Eukaryota > Viridiplantae > Streptophyta > Magnoliopsida > Asparagales > Asparagaceae > Agave > Agave tequilana. The sequence goes on along the minus strand of JAVJIF010030166.1, from coordinate 393,838 downwards.
CATAAACAAATCTAGTTGGTTGTTATAATTTTCAGAAATTTCTTCACATTTTCTGATTTTTTTGGGGGGGGGGGGGGGGAATTTTCAGCAAACGAACACATAATGAATAGCTGTTATTTTTCTTTCTATTTAATTACATTTGTAATTGCGACCTTTTTGAGCTATATATCATGCATTCTTATTCCGAAGATCTCGATTGGTTTATTTTGCAGGACTCGAAGAACAATGAAAGAAATCAACCAATACTAAACTGCATCATCATTATTTAATTTATAACCCTTATTCTACTTTCCTATTCCCCTTCTATTTGTGCTTCACTTTGCTGCTGAATTTTCCCTGCTGATGAAAACTTAAGTACTAGAGCATATTGTTTTCTTGTCCATTAGCATGCTCTGCATTCCTCAATTCATGCTATCCATCTTCTACAACCCAAATGGCATCTTAACCACTGAGACCAGAAACTTCAAATTGTCTCCATGTATATACATTCGAGGTCCATCTCCCTTACAACAACGTAACAAATCATCTCCTGTGTGTTTAGTCCATACAACATTAGTTGCTCCTGAAAGAGAAGAGTAGTATGTGGGAAAAGAAGACTCAGTCATAAAATGGCATGATGTTGGTCCAGACATAACAGAAGCCCAGAAGCAGTCGATATCCAACCGCTGCACGGCCCTCATGAAACGCATCATATGCTTCTCTCCTGAAGACGAAAATTTGTCTCTCCTGTTGGCAGCATGGGTAAAGGTCATGAAACCCCGAAGAGCTGATTGGTTGGCAGTTCTCAAAGAAATGAAGAGGTCAGATAATCCTCTCCTTTTAGAGGTTAATTATAAAGTTATAATCCTTCACCCCTTTTTTTTGAAAAAAAAAAAAAAAAAAAAATCCCGCTTCGATGTTTGAACATCTCAACTTTGTGTTTTGTATGGTGCTTCTGTGAAAGTTGCTTAGTGATTAGAATCTTTTATGGCCCTAGAAACTTGAGATGGTTTCGACATTGCAAGCCTTTTACATGTTGTTCATAAAATTCATTACCTTTATGTATGGCATTGCTTTAGTTCCCTGCTCATTTCTTTTAAAGTTGACTGGTTTTGTTTATTTGATTTTGTTATTGGATTTCACATTGAACTAAAATGAAGTTGATTAATTTGTACTTTATATGAAAGAACATGTTAATTGATGCTTCCAAGATGGTAAACATGTGATTCTCATGGACTTGCTAACTCAACATGGTGTAAAGAGTTAATATTGTCATTAATTGAATTCTACACGTTTTTATTGTACATAGAAACGTGAAGATGAAATAAAAGAGAATATGTGAAGTCAGGTATCAAGTATACTTGACTTGTCACCATCATGATATGCATTACTCACATGATAGTTGCACATTGCAAAACCTAGAGGCTTACCATGAATAGAAAACTAGAAGTAACGAGGATAGCATGGAATGCGGGTATGAATACAATGTGCACCGGCAAAAAGATCAAACTTATATATATCAAGTTATCCTCCACCCACCTAGCTATCCATACACATCATCATCATCATTTTTAGAATGCAAGATTTATCCTTCAACGTACACCTGGACTTTTAAATCTTGTTGTAGCGGTAAGGACTTTAAAATGGTATCAGAAGTTCCTTAAGTGAAACTCAGCTGGGTTTGCATTTCAAATGATTGCAAAAAAGAAAAAAGAAAAAGAAAAGAAAAGAAAAGCATATCACTACACAACAAAGCCCAATTTTTTGCTCAGAAAAAGGCTCTGAACCTGCTGAGGAGTATCAGGTATAAAATATATATCCCGCAACACTTCTAAATTGATACTAAATATTCGCCAGGGAAATAAAAAAAGGGCTTTCCATTAATTGCAGAAGTCTAGTTAGCAAAAAATACCAAGGCCCCCCACCTTATTCAGTTTAGGATTTTGCATTTAAAAAATCAACCTGAAAGTTATCCTAGGCTAAGAAATGTCTAAAAGAAGGCTAAAAATGGTAGGTTTTCTCATGCTTCATACTTAAAAGACAAGGTGCAAAACATGATAAAAATGTACTGACAAAATTCGTACTATCATTCTTGACTTCATATAGCTAACCGAAGTATGCAAATCATAATGATTAAGAAGATAATGTCAGATGAACTAAGAAGCCCTATCCTACATATTTATAAAAGGAGATAACAATCGTGTATAGACTATCATGGAATCAAACTTGTAAGCCATATGGGTTTTTTTTGACTCTTTAGCGTGCAAGTTGCTACTCTTCATTTTGCTAGTTAGAACAACTCTCTCTCTCTCTCTCTCTCTCTCTCATGTGGTACCTTAATGGGTTGTTCGTTTCCTTCTTGCTGTATCAACTACTATCATGCCACTCCTCACCTCATAACTGGTGAAGTTAGTGGTCTTCAATCCATGTCCCAAACTATCTAAGCCAGTTCTCTATCATTTTTCCCTGTTGAATCATCATAAGTTCTTGTGGATACACTTGTTTCTCTGTTAGCATGTTGCCACTCATCCATTTCAACATTCTAATTTCTGCTAGACTTACTTTTCAAACAGCATATTTCTTAGTTGCTCAACATTAGGATTCGTAAAGCATGGCTAGTCATATATCCATCTTATAAGATTTTCCTTTAATTTCATTTGTATACCATGGTGCATAATTCTTCAGAATCACTTTCCATTTTTAATTCTCTTGCATTGATTCTAATTTCATCGAATAACATCCTCTAGAATCTCACGTTATTATGCCTAAGTAGTGAAAATGATTACTCCTACGTAGGGGTGTAAATGTGTCGGATATGGATGAATTCACCCAATATTCTGAATCTGAATCTTATAAAAAAAATTGGATTTGGACACGGCTTCGTGTCAGACTCTCTTCTTTGTTATCAAGTTCGAGTCAAATTTTGGATCTTAAAAAGAGTTAGATAAAGAATAAATAAAAGATTAATTTTTGTTATGGTAATTCAATTCTATTATATGAAATTATTGGAACTTATACTTTATATTCATGTCAATATTTTTTATAAGTATTTATTATATCCTAGATGGTTTTTTAACTTAAAATGCAACTAAACATATATTGCATACATTATCGTATAAACTAATTTCAGGTTTCCTATTGGATTTCATATTCAGAAAGGGGTGTATTTGATCTAATATGCTTTTTAGGTTTTATTTTCTTATCTAAATACTACAAATATATAAATGGTTAAATCGGGTTACTGGCTGGTCACTGTTGTATTTTGGGATATTTTCTAGTCTCATCAACAAATACAAAACAACAAATAACATCATAGGAATTCATCGTGAATATTCCCTTTAAATTCATCTATAAATAAACAAAGAGATAAATTAGTTAATCATGTTCCTTTGTGTATCAGTGTTCTAAATATCCCTGATATAACCCCGATATTGCACCGATATTGCGTTTACGACACCTATCCGCAATGATATGGCACATTCAAACCGATATAGCGTTTTTCATTCAAAATCGCCGATAAATAGGCATGGACCCGATATATCGGCCGCTTTTCAGCGATTTTAGAGCGATATATCGTTTTACACTCAATTTATAGGTTAGGTATTTGGGTAATTCGAGTGATGTGATAATGTGACATTTTTGAAGATTTTATACTTGGATAGTGATTATGGATTCATAGGCTTACTGCAAGTTATCGAGTTAAGTATATCTTAAACATATAAGTATGATGTTTTATGTAGATTTATATAATTTATGCATATATTGTCTTATTGAGGTGCGATTTAAGACAAGAAGATATGTATATTTACAATCCGATTTTGACATCCGATTTTTGAAAATATCCCCGATATATCTCATCTCCAATAAATTTTCTCGGCCGATGTAGCCGCTGTGGCCGCCATTTAGAACACTGCCTACGATGATAGGAAATGGTTATCTCCCCGCAAATAATTATCATGCTAGTTAATACTCCATCATATGTGTTCTTAATCGCATTCAATATAACTGGCAGATACTTTCTTATTTTTAAAAACCACCACAAATATATCCTTAAAGATGTGATTATCAACTTTTTTGAAATCAGTGAAGCATGTATTTTTAATCTCTTTTCTTCTCTTTGTATCCATCTCTTCATCAATTGTCTTTCATGTTTGAGCTTCCTTTGGTATAATTTTTTTTTGTGAGCCTTTGATGCAGACATCATGAAGGCGAAGCCCAATTCAGAAGCATGAAAAGTCTACCGAAGGAGGCCCAAGAATTCTATGCCAATTTAGTTTTAGAAAAAGTTATAATTTCAGAGTAGTATTAGAAGTTCTAGTTTCTATTTCTTATATTTTATTTTTAGTAGTATAGTTTGTAGTAGGATTATTACTTTATTTTGTAGTAGGATTACTATTTTACCTTGTAGTAGGATATTGCTTTTCTTTTTATGTATTTTTCTTTTTTTTAGACTTTTGATTTCTTTTTGGATTAGGATTATGTAATCTAAACAGAAGTAGGAGATACAATTTTATAGCTTATGTAAAGGCCTCATGTATTCACTTTTTTCAATGAACAATCAATAAAAGCTTTTATTCTCAATTGAGTTTAATACAGATTTTTCAATCCACTCTCTATTACTGGTGGGATGCTCTATTAAACTTAATTATTGGTGAAAAACTGTAATTGATTTATCTATCTTTATTCTCTCTCTATCTCCCTTCAAATTTCTTCGTCTCAAATAAATCTTCGTCGAATACTCCATCGCCAAATCTCTATCTCCATCGTCACATATCCAGCAATTTTGGTCTCGTCTGCATAAGCGCCTCGACTCCTCGACGATATTGTATTCGTCGACAGTACCTGTTCTCAGATGCGTGAGTTCAGAAATCAGCTAACAATCAACAAATATGCTAAGATTAAATTTACAATCATCTCAGATATTTTCTTATTACATCAACACTTTAATTACAAGTCTAAATATATATCATCCAGTCTGTTATCTATTCTGATATGCTGTCCACATTAAAAATGAGCGAGTAATTTTGTTTTTCCATTGTGATTGCTTGACTTCTTTATTCCGTATAGAACTTGATTTTCTGTATAAACAAAGTTTCTAATTAGTTCTTTAAACATTGAAATTGATAAGTACTCGCATGATCAACATAGCAATCTAATATTATCTGTTTTAATTCAATAACCAACGATCTTTCTTGTTGGTGAAGCGTATCATTGAGTTAATTTATCTATTGCTTCCCTCCCATACACGTTTCACATCTGCCTTTTGCTCAATTTCTTAATTTGCTTTATTTGAATGTTTCCTTATATGAGTATTAAGCTTTTCTTTAGGATTGTCTGAACATTTTTGTACTTCTTTGTGCTTCTAGACAGTGGTACGAAGTGCTTCTAGATACTGGTACCAAAGTGCTTCTCTCTACGTCAGGTATTTACTTAGTTCATATTATTTTATTGAATAACATAGTTGTCCATACTAATCCTTTACTTTCCAAATACTTCCAGATTTCAATAGGGACATCATGAGGTCCTACGACTGTCGCTTTCTTTTTCTTTTTAAAGTATCCTTAACTTCATTAAGGCTATTTTTTTGACAAATACCTATAGTTCCTATAATCATTTAGATTCATCTTTAAGTTCTTTTATGTAGTTCTCATGAGATGACTTATAATAATAACTCTTACCTTCATTTAATTTCTCTTTCTTTACTAGGATTCTTTGGTCTGCACTCTTAATACACTTTCTAGGAGCTAAGAAGTTTGGACATGGGATAATGACATAATGATGTAAAACCACCTGGATCGCAATCACCTTCAAATCGTAACCAAAATTTAAATTGAGGATAAAATAAAATTTGGGTTTCCACCCCTTGCACGGGCTTCTCACCCTAAACTCGAGAGTAGCTGAACTCAAGAATTTAACACACAATTTGAGGAAAAGTTTTAATCATTCATTAATTCCAATAAGACAGTCTAGGGGGCCTTATATAGGCTTTACAAATGAGAACTACTGGGAAATAACCGATGTGGTACTAAACGTCCACAAAAGAAAAAAAAATAAAAGGAACACAAATAAAGCTAAAACATCTGCTATCAATAAGGCCTGAAACAAGTCCCATCTAAAGCCATAGAAGACCAGCGCGTCGCCTCCTGAAGTATACTCGATCGAACCTGCTCCTGGGCGGTGGCATGATGTCCTCATCAATTCCCCCCGGGTGGAAAGAACTCGACCCTGTCGAGTGTGGGGGACAGAACTGCTGTCTGCTGTGGTAGTGCTCCAGTCGATCAGGATCAAGATGCTGGAGGTCTTCCTCGGTAATCCAAGAATTTTCTGAATCAGGTTTTCCCGTCCACTTAATTAGATAGCGTCTCGTCCCTCCATCTCCAGTAGAGATAATCTGATCATCCAAGATAGAATCTATATGTTCTGTTGCATAGGACATTTTAGGGGGAAGTAGAGGTAGTGGGGGGCTCTCAGAAAGAAGGTCTTGGCTTGGCTCATCCACAAATGGATCAGAAGGGGTATCAAAAGTACCTCGATATGGAACCAAATCCTCAACATTAAAGGTGCAACTGATGCCAAAGTCAGGTGGGAGATCCACCACATAAGCATTCGAATTGATTTTCTTGAGAATCTTGAATGGCCCTGCACTTCGCGCGTGTAATTTCTTCACGGTTCCTGGTGGAAACCGTTCGGGTCGCATGCGGACCATCACATAATCTCCGACATTAAAAGACCTTAATCGGCGATGTAGATCTGCAGAAGCTTTATAATCAGTATTATTTTTCATTATCTTGTCTCTGACTTCCTCATGTAATGCATGAATATGGGATGTAAATGCTGATGCGGAGTCTGATACCCTAGAATGATGATGAGCCATGGGAATTAAATCAATGGGTTGCCTGGGCTTAAAACCGTTTACGATTTCAAAAGGACTGAGACCCGTAGTCCTATTGACTGATCCGTTATATGCAAATTCAGCCATGGGCAAAATGTGATCCCAAGTTTTTAAATTTTCTCCAACTAGACACCTGAGGAGATTTCCTAGCGATCTGTTTACCACCTCGGTTTGACCATCTGTCTGTGGGTGAAAGGCGGTTGAGAATTTCAGTTTGGTGCCCATCTTATGCCAAAGTGTTTTCCAGAAATAGCTAACAAACTTAACATCCCGATCAGACACCATGGTTTTAGGTATCCCGTGCAACTTTACGATATGATCAAAGAATAAGACAGCAACTCGAGACGCATCTGAGGTCTTGAACACGGGATGAAGTGAGCCATTTTTGAAAATCGGTCAACTACCACTAGGATAGAATCGTGCTTTTTTGAGTCTTGGGCAGCCCTAGAATGAAGTCTAGGCTCACGTCTTGCCAGGGGCACTTAGGTACAGGAAGAGGAGTGTAAGGTCCGGCAATCTGCTTTTGTTGCTTAGCCAGTTGACACGTGCGACATTGGCTAACTACTTTAGAGACATCTCTTTTCAGACTCGGCCAGTAGAATCGATGTTCAACGGCCTCAATTGTCTTATTCTGACCGAAATGTCCTGCCAGGCCTCCAGCATGTAGTTCCCAAGAGAGAAAATCCCTAAGGGACGTACGGGGAATACACAACTTACGGAATCGGAAGAGATAACCGTCTTGAAGGAGAAAACCGTACATCTCACGGACAGGGCCGTCTCGTAACGTGACATAAATGTTCCCAAAATCGGGACATGATTCATACTCCTCCTTTAATTTCTCAAATCCAACCACTTCTGTGCTCATTGCCACCAAGATCGTGACACGTCGACTCAGCGCATCAGCGACCTTATTCTCGATGCCTGCTTTATGTTTGAGAACAAAAGTGTAATCCTGCAAGAACTCCACCCATTTGCTATGCCTCGCGTTTAATCTCTTCTGGGAGTTGAGATATCTTAACGCTTCGTGATCTGAGTACAACACGAATTCCCGTGGCAACAGATAATGTCTCCAGTAGCGCAACGCCTGTATAACCGCATAAAATTCTTTATCATAAGTGGAGTAGCGTTGCCGGGCATCATTTAATTTTTCGCTGAAATAAGCAACCGGGTGGTTTTCCTGACTCAGTACACCACCTATTGCTAGTCCCGATGCGTCACAAGTTACTTCAAAAGCTTTTGAAAAATCAGGGAGACGCATTACGGGAGCTTCCGTCATCATCTTCTTTATTTCAGCGAAAGCCTTGGAGGCAGCAGGAGTCCACTGGAACACCTCGCTCTTTAAACAGTCGGTTATAGGTGCCATAATAGCACTAAAATTCTTGATGAACCGACGGTAGAAAGTGGCTAACCCGTGAAAGCTTCTGACTTCCCTGATCGTCCGGGGTTGTGGCCACCCGGTTATTGCCTTCACTTTCTCAGGGTCTGCGGAAACTCCCTCGGAGGAAACCACAAATCCTAGGAAGATAACCCTGTCTATACAAAAAGCACACTTTTTTGGATTTGCATAAAATTTCTCAGCATGGAGTGTGCGGAGTACTTGCCTCAGATGACCCACATGTTGCTCCTGGGTTTGGCTATAGATCAGTATGTCATCAAAATAGACCACCACGAACTTACCGATAAACGGTCGAAACAATTGGGTCATTACTCTCATGAAGGTGCTTGGAGCATTGGACAGTCCAAATGGCATAACCAACCATTCATATAACCCGTCTTTAGTCTTAAATGCGGTTTTCCATTCATCCCCGGGTCGGATTCTAATCTGATGGTACCCGCTTTTAAGATCAATTTTGGAGAAGATTGTGGCACCTGACATCAGATCCAGCATATCATCAAGACGGGGAATGGGAAAACGGTACTTGACGGTAATTTTATTAATTGCACGACTATCCACACACATACGCCATGAACCATCCTTCTTTGGCGCTAAAAGTGCGGGAACCGCACATGGGCTCAAGCTCTCTTTGATGAACCCCTTGTCAAGTAGCTCTTCCACTTGCCGTTGCAATTCCGCATGTTCAGTTGGGTTCATTCTATAGTGAGGCAAATTTGGTAAAGTTGCTCCTGGGACTAAGTCAATAGCATGTTGAATGTCTCGCATAGGGGGCAACTCACCTGGAAGATCTTGTGGGAGGGTTTCGGAAAACTCCTCCAGAATTGGCTTGATGTGCTCAGGAATCTGCTCCTCGATATCCCGGCTAGCCTCTCGAGCCACGAGAGCATAACAAGTAGAACCATCCTGCAAGCTCTTTTCAATTTGATCGTGGCTAATCAAATTCATTTCCATCTTACCTTTGCCCTTATCAACCTTTTTTTAGGATTTATAACGTCCACTTTATCTTTCCCTTTACCAGCCTCTTTCTCTCGGGTTGGCGGCTTCGGTTGGTTGGCATAATCTTCACCTTTTTTCCATTATGGACGAACGAACACTGGTTGGTACGTCCATGTATGGTCACATCTAGGTCAAATAACCATGGTCGACCCAAAATGATATGACCTACATTCATGGGGAGTATGTCACACCACACATTTTCTGTGTATGTGGCAAACTGGATGGGAATTTGACATCTCTCTTGAACATCTATAGATGTAGCATCGATCCATGTAATCTTGTAGGGGTTTGGATGCTTCACCGGTGTCATTCCCAAGGTAGTGATTAGCTTTGACGCCACAGCGTTGATGCAACTGCCACTATCCACTATTACCTTGCAGTTCTTATTGCCAATTTTTGTGCAAGTTTGGAATATGGCAGTCCTTCTCCAGTCGTTGAGTGGTTCAGGCTGGGTTAAAGTACATCTAACCACTCCTAATTGGGTGCGAGCTACATTAGGGGGTAAGCTCGTCATTTCCACAGTTCGGATGCACCCATTAAATTCATACTCTTCGACAGAGGCATCCGAGTCATCGTCTTGTTGGTGCACCACTTCTTCTCCATCATCCTCTCCTTCTATATCTTCAATGGGAACTTCGACAAAGAGGGTTTTGGTTTGACTCGGGCACTGGCTGGCAAGGTGACCATACCCTTGACACCTGTAGCATTGGGTTCTAGGGTTGACTTTTCCTGGTTCACTTACCGTTCTCTTCTCAGATACAAAGGGCTTTGCACCAGAAGGACCTGCTGGTTTGACGCTAGAGGAACTGGAGGTAGGTTTACTTGGGGTAGGAAGTGTTCGGTTGAAGCTTGGCTGGCCAGTAGTGGTGGTTCTAGAGTTATCCTTAAAGTTACTTCGGTTAAAGTAGGATCCTCTAGACTCATCTAAGTCGGTGACTAGCTGATATGCCTGTTCTAGAGTCGTGATGCCTCGAGCAATGAGCTCTCGGCGATAATCATCCCTAAGACCGGACCTAAACCTAGATAGGGTCTGTTCGGGAGATTCTAACTCAATAGCTCCACACCGATTCAGATATTCATCAAACTTAGCAATGTAGTCAGCAGCTGATTTGTTTCCCTGGGTCCATCGATTCCATTTGTCCAACAATTGTTGACTGAATGATGGTGGAACATACTTCATCATAAGCTTCTCTTTCATGCTTTCCCAAGTGTCCACGGGGTCTTCCCTTCTGTACCTCATCATCCTCTCTAAATTTTCCCAGTATTGCCCAGCTTGTCCCGTTAATTTCATAACGGCCAATCGAACCTTTCTTGATTCAGACATGTCATGCCAACGAAAATATCGGTCCATGGCCAACTGCCAATCGATATAGGCCTGAGGGTATAAACGCCCGTCAAAAGAAGGAGCATCAACTTTAACGCTCTTGATATACTGGGCATCGGCATCAGTTGTTCGGTAAGGTGGGCCTCGCTCACGCCTAGGAGACCTACTGTCATGGTCTCGCTCACGCCTAGGAGACCTACTGTCATTTCGAGAACTCTCATCATCCCTGATTCTTCTCCTATTGGTTTCTAGCCTACCAATTCTGGTTGCTAGATCCCTACAGTTGACATCAACCTGATCCTTAACTTCTTGTAGTTGTCTGTCCATGCTCTCTATCTTTTGTAGGATAGTGTTAAGGGTATCATGAATGCTAGGGTCCATTGGTGCTGAAGTTTCGCCTATAGAAAAGTTCTACCACTTCTAGTAGGCATGCAAGATTCTTACTGACCCTAAATGCAAGCTGTCCTTAGGATATGTATGTTATGCAGGAGGAGTCAGAGATTAGAATGGTGAAAATTAATACCAATTTTAAGCTAATGAGATTAACACGTGATTAAGAAAATGTAATGTGGAGACAGTGATAAAACACATGCTGATACAGTTAATTTTCAAGATTTAATCAAGTAATCACAAATTCAAATTAATTTAGTTGCACAATTAATATTAGGTCGGTTACCACTCAAGGTCAGAATCACACAACTCACTTATTTAGTGGGCAACAGTCAATAAATTCTATCATGCGACAGATTGGAAAGAACTAGCTATTTTAATTAAATGGCAGGAATTACTGATAGAATATTCAAAATTACCTGGGAAGACGACCGTAACTCAAACCTGAACGATTCTGCTGTAGGCGTGTAGTACTGGTCGTCGCGAATTTACTGCCTCGGAAACGGATCAATTCGGACTTGAAACGAGTCCCGAACGGCCTCCGGAAGATATAATTTGTATCTGAACTGAACCAGACTTGATCTGGTTTGAAGTCTGGTTGAATCAGACCCGGTTCAATCCGGGCTTGACCTGCTCGGCTTGGACCTGACTTGGGTCGGGTTTGACCCAACTCAGATTGGGCTCGCGGCTCGCCCCCTTTTAAGGTCGGGCGGGTGTTGATTAAGCCCTCACCCGATCCCTGACTCAATCACCCGCGCTCACAGCTAGGGCAGGAGACGAGCGACGAAGACGGCGGCGGCGTGGCGATGTCGGCGGTCTGGAGCGATCGCCGGCGAGGCTCCCACGACGACAAGGACCAGACGGCGGCGGGAGCTGAGGCGACGGCAGCGAGAGCTTGGGGCTGCCGGGAAGGAAGAGGAGGTTGTGGCGGCGATCTGAGATTGTTGGCGGAGATCCGGCTGAATTTGGTGGAGTTCGCCGACGGCGAGGGCAGATCGAGGCGGCGGTGGTTGGCGGAGACTTGATGGGCGATGGTGGCGGCGGCGTAGTCCAGGATCGTCGGCGATGATGACGTCGTTGGGTAGAGATGAAGACGAAGCTTCGTCGGCGTCAGCCCAGCGAGGTCGCAGCGGCGAGGATGGTCGACGGCGAGGCTTATTTTGCTGCCTGAGAAGATCGTCGACGGCAGAGGAAAAGAGGAGGCCTCGTCGCCGAGTTCTTCGTCGAGCGGAGGAAGACGACGACGGCAGAGGAAACGAGGAGGCCTCGTTGCGACGACGTCAGAGTTGTCGTGGATGAAGATCCGGCCGAAGACGATGATGTTTGTGGAAGGCGATGGCGACGGCGACTTCTTCGCGTCGAGCGGCGGCGGCTTTGATGATGAAGAGGTGTAGGTGGAGGTGCAGGGACTCCGGTGAGGTCCCCACGACGTGCTGGGGAGAAGAAGGGCGCGGCGCAACGGCGGCGGCGTCCGGGCGATGATGGCGGCGGAAGGCTGTCGACGATGAGGAGATGAACAGTGTGGTTTGGGAATTTGCTGGGATTTTTTTTTGACGGAATCTCACTGTAATTTCTTTTTTTTCTTTTTTTTTTGAAACAGTGTAATCTTTTTTTTTTTCACTGTATTTTTTTGAACGGATCTAAATCTGGTGCTGAGATAGATCTAGGGTTTGGGAGATTGGAAAAAATTTGGAAAAGGAAAAATTTTGAAGGGGATTGAAAACCGGTGCTCTGATACCAAAATGATGTAAAACCACCTGGATCGCAATCACCTTCAAATCGTAACCAAAATTTAAATTGAGGATAAAATAAAATTTGGGTTTCCACCCCTTGCACGGGCTTCTCACCCTAAACTCGAGAGTTGCTGAACTCAAGAATTTAACACACAATTTGAGGAAAAGTTTTAATCATTCATTAATTCCAATAAGACAGTCTAGGGGGCCTTATATAGGCTTTACAAAAGAGAACTACTGGGAAATAACCGATGTGGTACTAAACGTCCACAAAAGAAAAAAAATAAATAAAAGGAACACAAATAAAGCTAAAACATCTGCTATCAATAAGGCCTGAAACAAGTCCCATTTAAAGCCATAGAAGACCAGCGCGTCGCCTCCTGAAGTATACTCGATCGAACCTGCTCCTGGGCGGTGGCATGATGTCCTCATCACATAAACTATCCTTAAAAAGTAAGAAATACGGACACGGGGACACCACTTTTGGGAGTGTATGTGTCTGTATACATAATACATATCAAAACATATAATGATTAGAGCGTGTTTTAAGAGAAGTGGAGAGAAATAAAAATAAAATCTTTAATGATATAAATACATAGCTTCTAATCTAGTAACTGAATCAAACATAAAATATGAAATTTTATTCGCAATACCTAAATACAAGTATGAAGCCATACACATGTTCACAAGATGTTTATATTCTATTAACGTAGTATCCCTCTTATGCTATGTTGCATTGGCACTGAATCCCCGACATGGGTGCGATGTGATAGTACACACCAAGACATGAAAAGTTTGGAAAAAACACACGAAACATCAATGACACGGCTAGAAGTATCGTGTCCGACACAACACTGCTTTAGAATAGAGATGCGGACATTCAACACACATGGGGTTCTACGAATCAATATATTTTTGTTGGAGTCTGTATTTTATTTATTTGAGTCAAGCATGTTTTTTCTCTTTATTTATAGCTTTGTGTTTCTCTTTTAGTCTCACATCAACTATGTGGAAAAAGTATTCAGTCTTGTAGGCCTAAGGGCAAGAGTCAATAACTTGTGATTAATGAAATTTTGCTCAATTAAAATTAGATATTTTCAAATGAAAAATCTCTTCTTGAATTGGTGTGTGAAGTCCTTTTCAAAACTGGATTCGGGTTTGAAAACCTGACCCTTACTCATTATCCACTATTTCCACAAAAACACTAATGTTAAAAAAAAGACAAAATAAAAAACACAACCCTACACAGCCGCCAACACCCTACTCTTCTTCCCCCTCTCACGTTCTCTCCTGTCTTTTCCTCCCCAAGACCCATGCAAACTTTCCTTGTCTTCTTCTCTCTCCCTCACACACTGTCGCGACCATCTCCTCTCTGTGCTCGGTCATTCCTCTCCCTCCTCTTTCTCATCAACCCGCAGCACACCACCGCCATCTCAAACCACCGACACCACCACCTCCACCACTTACGACCCCTCCACTGTTGCCTTCTCCCTCGGCCACCCCTCCTCTTTTCTCGTCTTCTTTTGCTTTGTCCTCTCCTCCAACCAAACCCATTAACAACCTCTCGCCAACACAACAACATCACCATCAACACCCCCAACATCTACCTGCGCCCTCCTCCTCGCGCCCTCTTCCTTGCGCGACAAACCAACCTAGCCTCCCTTCGCGTCTTCGTGCTCGAGCTAAGACCTGTCGTGCCCGTGCTTGAGCCCATATCCCTGTATGCACCACCAGCGTGAGTCCTTCCCGCCTTTATCAGCCTCTACACACCTCCCGCGTATTGCCAAGCAAGTCCTTCATCTCCGATAACTTGTTGCCGACAACTGAACCCAACTCTGGTTCAACATAACTGAACCGACCCGACATCAACCCGCTTCCAGTTCCTACAACAATAAGTTCAAAGTTTAGTAAGGTCAAGCAAGTTCAATCAAGGATCAACAAAAACAAGTCAACAACAACTACAATACAGATATCTGAGAAAGAGCTTCTCAGTAGGCAATTTTGATTTTCAAAATCAGATTATCAATTGAACTTTATAGTAGATTTATTCACTAAATGATTATCATATTAATCTGCTATCTACTATCATGTAAGTTGTGTGATTTTATTGAATCATTGTTATTAACTGATCTGATATTGTGATTAAGATTGTTCACTCAATTGAGTATTGTGTTTGACATTTTTGAAATTAGAATTATCTAGGCTATGTGTGCAAATGATTAAAAAATCTATTTGGTTTCATTACTAGTTTTAGATAATTTCCTACCAAAGAACGTAAATTTAGTGAAATGTTGCTCGTTTGGATCTATCATTGATTAATCATAACATGCATCTCTTCGTTTCACATCATTTGGTATCAGAGCATGGTTTAGGTAGGATTTGCATCGCCTTAAACATTTTTATTTTGCATTTAGGAATCCGATCATTCATTTAGGTTTTTTTTTAGTGAGTCCCCAACCACCATTATAGATGTCCTGACTTTTTATAATCGTCTAAACTATTCTGATCGTTTAAGTGATCCCCAAGTTTTTTTTATTGACTACACAACATGGATCGATACTTCACCAGACACTCGCTCTTTGAAATAGAGAAAGTTAGATTTGCTATCACAAAACTGACTGGACAAGCGAGCCAATACTAGACAGATGTGAAAAGAAAAAAGAAAGCCCAATTTCAAGCACCGATTGAGACTTGAAAAAATATGAGGTATGAATTCATGAAAAAATACGTGTCACCATTTTGTTTCCCTAATCTTCTTGATAAATAGCGCCGAATTACCTAAGGCAAGAAATTTGCCAAGTATTATGTTACCGAATTCGACGAGTTCCTCACTCGCTATAATATCTGAGGCATGCAGAGTAACATCCAAATCTTTTTCCAATTTAGACATGGACTTAAAAAAGACCTGGTACTTGAGCTTTGGAATCATGGAGTCACTAATCTTAAAAGGGTGTATGCCTGTCCAAGTTTTAGATGCTCTCAAGTTGAGTTATAGAAGTCAGAATCACCGAACCCAGTGTTCAAATCTAATTCGAGTCAATATCCATGCAGAGTTAGTTTCACTCACCAAAACACAAGGTGGACACCAAGGACTAAAGTGTTAAAAATAATTCAAAAGGCAAGAACACTACAAGGGACTTCTCACACTTAGTCCTATAATCAAGTATTACAAGTGCCATGGTTATGAGCATGTTACTGCTAACTGTCCAAGCCTAGTCAGAATTTTTATCAATAAACTACCTGTAATAGATCCGAAGCCTGACTCTGAATAATTCATTTACTAGGCAGAAGAGCCAGAAGGCTCTGATTCTGACGAGAGATCACAGATGATAACGTTGAGGAGTCCATTACTCCGATCCCTCTCGAAGACACGCCAATGATTCGAGAGTTTACTAATGTCTTTTCTGAAGGCAGTACTCTGATTCCTCTCGAAGTCATCCCAGTGATTACAAAGTTTACTGTTATCTCTCTTAAAGACAACACTCTGATTCACCTCAAAGTCACTCCTGTGATTACGAAGTTTATTAATGTCTTTTCTGAAGACATCCTGGATAAGCTACCACCAGCGCGTGATACCCAACACTTTATAAATTAGTCTCAGGAGCTAGTGTTCCAGACTTGCCACCTCAAAGGATCGATCCTACCATGCATATTGAACGCAAAGTGAAAATTGATGAGTTGTCACTAATGATCAAGCAATCGTGCCTTGTCCCAATAAATATTCATTTTTATGAGGATAAGTTTTGGAGTTATATAGTGACAAAGAATGTAGGTCAAATCAGGGATGCTACCATCTATGATCGACTTATGTCTGACAGCTCAATGAATACTGATATGGAAGAATTTCACACTTTACAGTTTATCAACTTTCCTTCCATTACAGTTAGACAAAGGGGCACATTCTCTCAGCCTTTACCTGTTAGGAGATCCCTTGACATCATTACTAATGTAACAGGTAAACTGCTATGTACATTTTGATAATGTGCCTAATAATTCTTTTTGATAGAGGTCATGACTATTGCTGACCCAATGAACCAAATGTAAAGTTTTTCTGTTCAGTAGGAAGTCAAGTGACCCTTTTAGTATATGTTAGGCACTAAACAAAGCTCTCTTTATCACTGTTCATTGTAAAGTATTCTGAGTTTACATATCTGAGTCTGCATCATATTTTTCACACAAGTGCATAATTTACACGTGAGAAATCAGTGATATATTTTAACAAAGCAGCGCTAACTATAATTTTCGAGTTTCATCAGGAAAAAATTTAAAACTTTTAGTGTTTGACAACTTATGATTGTTCGATTAGTCCAAAACGATTTTCCCGGAAATTATTAATGATTTGCATGCCGTAGTGTTGGATTTTTCAGCATCTTGTAGAATTCAAATTACAATGCTCATGTATATCTTTTAAATATTTTAAATTAGTACTATTTTCAATGTTGGATATTAAGTGGATTATAAGAATTTTGATTTTAACTCTAATAACCCATTAGTTATAAGTCTTCCTTAAGCCATTTTCGGATAGTCCCCCATATTGAGTCCACTCTCAAATATTTATCTCAATACAACAATGAAGTTTGATAAAATTTTAGATGATTAAATTATCTGATGGTTTTAATGATATCTGATTGTTTGAAAATGAATATTATCTAGTATGTTACAGCAGGTAGACCCAGTTTTGTTGAAGCATTATGAGACGTTTCTACACCAAACTCGATGGAGTCGAGTTTTCTCTCGCTTGGGTAGAATGATGCGAACATTCAACACACATGGGGCATCGCGAATCGATATTTTTTATTTGGAGTTTGTATTTTATTTATTTCAGTCGAGCATATTTTTTCTTTTTGTTTCTAACTTTGTGTTTCTCTTTCAGTCCCACATCGACTGTGTAGAGAAAGTCTTCAGTCTTGTAGGCTTATAAAAGGTCAAGAGTCAATAAGTTGTAATCAATGAAATTTTGCTCAATTAAAATTAGATATTTTTCAAATGAAAAATCTCTTCTTGAATTTGTGTGTGAAGCCCTTTTCAAAACCGGATTCAGGTGTGAAACCTTTACTCGTTACTTATTACCCACTATCTCCACAAAAACTCTAGTGTTACAAAAAAAGGAAAAGAAAAAACACAGCCGTACATAGCCGCCAACACACCCTGCTCTTCTTTCCCCTCATACGTTCTCTCCTCGCTTTTCCTCCCAAGACCCACACAAGCTTTCCCTGACTTCTTCTATCTCCCTCACCCGCTACCGCAGTCACCTCCTCTCTGTGCTCAGCCATTCCTTTCCCTCTTTTGACATCAACCCGCAACACACTCACCACTAGCCACCTGCGGCCCCTCCAGTGCTGCCTCCTCCCTCGGCCATCCCCTCCTCCTTCCTCTTCTTCTTCTGCTCCTTCTTTTCCTCTCCTCCAATTGGACCCATCAATAACCTCTTGCTGATGACAACAACAATACCATCAACATCTCTAACAGCCACCTGCGCCCTCCTCCTTGCGCCCTCTTCCTTGCGTGGCGAAGCCAGCCCCGCCTCCCGTCGTGTCTCCGCACTCGAGCCCGAACTTGCTATGCCCTGTGCGTGAGCCCATATTCTCGTCTGCACCACAAGCGTGAGTCCTTCCCGCCTCTGTCAGCCTCCTCACACGCCTCCACCATGTTGCTGAGTAAGTCCTTCGTCTCTGACGACCTGTGGCCAACTATTGAACCCAACTCAGGTTTAACACAACTGAACCGACCCGACATCAACCCGCCTCCAGTTCCTACAACAGCAAGTTCAGAGTTCAGTAAGGTCAAGCAAGTTCAGTCAAGGATCAACAAAAGCAAGTCAACAACAACTACAATACGAATACCTAAGAATGAGCTTCTCAATAGGTAATTTTGATTTTCAAAATCAGATTATCAATTGAACTTTACATTAGATTTATTCTCTAAATAGTTATCTTATTAATATGTTGCCCACAATTAATGTGAGTTGTGTGATTCTATTAAATCATTGTTATTAACTAATCTGATATTGCGATTAGGACTGTTCAGTCAACTGAGTATTGTGTTTGACATTTTTGAGATTAGACTTATTTAGGCCATGTGTGCAAATGATTATAAAATCCATCTGGTCTCATTACCAGTTTTAGATAACTTCCTACTAAAGATCATAAATTTGGTAAAACGTTGCTCGTTTGAATCTATCTAATTAATCACAACACACATCTCTCAGTTTCATATCAAGAAGTGTGTGCTTCCTAGCTCTTATGTGAAAGGATCCCTTTATATGTTTGTTTAAGCTACACACAACTCTATAGTGTCCGACAATCAGTCTTTATAATTTTTTAAAAAACTGACATGGCTCTTGACACAATCTTTTGGTTTGCTTAAAAGTATATCTTACACCTCTCACCTTTATTTCTTATTGGGGAATATGCACCGGTCAAAATCTTCAAGAGGTGAGTAGTAGCTAGCACACCCACATACACTGTCACGCCCCGCTTCCCAAAATACACGGAAACGGAGTCGCGACGAAGGTCGGCGACGTATGTACGCGAGAAAAATACCCACGCACATACGCTAAGCCTAAAGTAACCTGAACAAGTTACAAAATCTATTACGATAAATCAATATCACTGCAATATGACATATAAATATCTAACATAATGATAGAAGATGAATATAAGAAAGAAATGACAATAGGATGTGATAAAGATAGAATCAGGAAATAACATGAATAAAAGAGAAAGAATACCTATAATCAAGAAAAGAGAGACTTCAGCTCCTCATAACACGTACGATCACACGAACACCTGAACAATATAAGAAGGTGTCCAAAAATTCTGGACATGCGAATCCAGGGTCGTCAGAAGCGACCTAATGAGTGTGTGTGTGTAAAGAAAAATGTGTTCGTGCATAACAACGCAAGCAATAACAATATGATAACTGAAATAAAACATAACAGAATAATCAATGTCAAGAACAAAGTTATGAACGATATATAACTGGTATCCTGACCACTAATGTCAAGATGTGTAACCTAACATATGTCATTAGTCTGGTATACAATCCAGTCATGTGTACAATCATATGTCGATCATAGTTATATATACGTACAGTCGGGTGATCACGGTCAGTCACAATACATTAACAGTTTATTATTATTAATTATGTTAGCGAACACCAATTGCCATATGTAATAGACGCATCCCATACTATGCCTGCTACATATGCCAATCGAGTCCTCAGTTATTGAAACTGATCGGTTGGAGACATTGTCTGTGTTTTAGGTGGGTCCCGTGCATACCCAGGACCACGACTCAGACCCCTGACGCTGAACCAGGACCTACCACAAAGTAGTCAGGAACATGTATAACAGGTCAGGTACATGTATAACATGTATAACATGAACAGGAACAGGACGGCGTGCCAATCACCCCACAGGAACCCTGCAGTGAAACCCTCTTTTGGCTGCGCATAAATCCTATGTCCACTCAAAATACAGACGTTGTCTCCTCTATCAATTTCTTTAATCCCAGTGTAAGTTGTTTAATATCATGTTATTAGTTTATCAAGATTATTTAATGTGCATGTTACTTAGATCACTGGGATAACTCGGTGATAGTCCCGGTAACAACGTCAACATGTGTAATCAGGATGCCGGTATAACAGGATATATAATGTCAGTGAACATGATACTGGTACAATAGGACATGTATTAAGTATAACATGAGGGTATTGTTACCGTGTAACAATATTTTTCCCAGCAATTATGGTAATATGGACATTATAGTTTCAGGTAAATGTCATATATAATCAGTCAAGTTCTCAAGTAAATCCTGAAATTTAGGATGAGTAATGACCTACTGTCATGAATAGAATAATTCAGCAAAGTATATAATCAACTCAAGTTCTCAAAGTCATCGACATATATATCCTCTAAATCACTGATATATCTGAACCTTAATAACTGAAATAAATACAAGTTCTGATACATCTAATCAAATCCTCATATTTTAATTCGATCAAGATCATCACATACTCTCACTCTATCCAGTCAATCACAAGATCCCAAAACTCAAGTAATATATCAAGTATCTGTATCTCTAGAATCCATCAGGTCAGGTCAACCTAATCAACGTCTATTTCACAACCCCCAAGTCAACTCCAATCCAATTGAATCTACTTGACAAGTACAAGATTTCATTTTATTAATAAAGATCTCCTATTTATTCAATCATCGACATTCAAATCAATCAAGACATAACTAAGGAATAGGATATCCTCAACCTATATGAAATCTAGAAAGTCTCTATACTCAAAGGTCGAATATATCCAAATAAAATACTTGCAACTATTAATCCAAAATCTATATTATATGATAGATCAAAAATCAAGGTAAGGTATTCTCCCATATGATCAGAATCCAACTACTATTGATCTCATCTAAATATGAATCAAGATCCCATGTAAATTTCAAGTTGAACTTTAGGTCCATATATAAATCCAAGCATCAAGATAACTCAATCTTAAGGTAACATCTTATTTAATGCATATTTATTGTCTAAATGAATTCTCGTTTGTAATATCATCAAATAAATGTCCGATAATATCTCAACTAAATCAACAAATATGAACAAGGCCAATCTCAAGATCAATCCAATTCACAATCTAAGATAGTACGATAACTAGCCTATGATCAAAAGTAAATAATCCTCAACACATGCAATGATACTGACAAAACTCATATGAACTAACTAAATAGGATGATCAGTCACCGAGGTCTTATGAAGGAATACAGGTAAGTGATCACATGAAATGATACAGGTACTCATACAGGTAAAATAAAGCAGATGGTCAAATGAAATAAAATAAGTAGCATATATATATCAAATCATTTATCACAAAATTCTTATTTAATTGAAGGGGAAAAAGAACACTCACAAAATAGAATTATAGAAGGAAAAGAAAACACTCACAAATAAAATTAAATAAAATTAAATAAAGGAAAGAAACACTCACAACAAAATTAAATAATACTAAAATACTCAATGAGAAGACAAAGAAGACTCACCTGAACTCGATCCTGAGTCCAAAACACTAAAATCATAAGACCCCGATAAATCTACATGAATTATTTCAATAGAAACTGTTAGATTTTAAAAAGGGTGTTTTACTTGGGAGTTTTAATGGCTTTTAATCTTGATTAATTAGCTTGGGGGTAGGAATATGGTTCTCTTGGGTCTAATGAAGTTAGTAGTTTTAGTTTAAACCAATTCCTAATTTTTTGTTGGATTTTTAATAGACTTTATACCATTAAAAAAATTAATGGGTCTAAATTTACTATTTAGAAATATAGTGTTAAAGTGGGTGGTTTGAATTTATTTATGTTGGTATTAGTCTAAAATTTTTATCATAGAAAGTAGAATTATTGTAGACTATTGTTTATATTTATCTCTTTTTTTTGATATTTTTAATAAATTATTTTAATATGCCAATCTTATTTCTTTCTTTATTCCTTCCTTTTTCTTTTTCTTTTTTTACATATCTAACAGTAGCCCAGGCCCAGGCTAGGCCCGGGCTGGACCAGGCTGGACAAGGTCAGGCCCAGGCCTGGGCCAGAATTCTTTTTTTTTTCTTTTTTTTATAGCACAGGCCAGGCCTGTGCTGCCAGGCCCAGGCCCGGCCAGGACCTGCCCAGGCCAGGCCTGGGCTCGGTCATGACCAGGGCGGCAGCCTCTCCTTTTTTTTGAAATCTTTTTATTATTTTTTTTGAAAATCTTTTGTTAAAAATTCTGAAAAAAATATATAAATTAAAATTATGGGTTGGTATATCTTCACATGTATTTTAGTTGGATTTTAGATTGGATTTTTGATGTATAAATTATTCATGGAGATCATAGTATGAACGTGATTTTAATAAATTGTCAAATAAATTGTGAGAAGATAAATTACTTACTTGGTTTTGACCTCCCCTAGCATCTTCCTCAATCTCTGCACTTTAAGATCCTTTTGTTCATGCGTCGCTTGGGGAGAAAAGAAAGAAGGAGGGGGGAGTTGGGTTTAGGGTTTTCTCTTGAGATAGAAGAGAAAGAAAGATTTTGGGTCTTTATATAGGCTATTAGATATTTTAGAAACTTGAATTCCAGTTTGATTTAGATTGCTTAATTTAGTAGTTAGGATTAGGATTTATTAAGATCATGATTTTGAAAATAGGATTTGAATTAGGATTAGGATTGGGTTTTGGGTAAGGATCTCAATGGTAATGGGTTATGGGTTATGTTTGGGCTTTAGTTAAAAGAAATAAGTAATATGAAGAATAAGAAAAATAGATAGTAGGCTTGTGAGCTTAGTTTTTAGGTTAAAAGAAAAATAGAAAAAGATGAAAATAAGGAAGTGGGCTTGGCTCATGTAGGTTTAGCATAAAGGAAAAGGAGGAGTTGAGCTTTTGGGCTTGGAATGAAAATAATAATACTACCCATTAATAATAATTAAAATAACTAAATATAAGCAATAAGGGTCTACAAGTCATAAAACAATAATAATACTAATA
Organism: Agave tequilana; assembly: GCA_038442645.1. NCBI lineage: Eukaryota > Viridiplantae > Streptophyta > Magnoliopsida > Asparagales > Asparagaceae > Agave > Agave tequilana. Next base: position 370,600 of record JAVJIF010030166.1, on the reverse strand, counting down.
ATGATACTAAATCAAATTAATTAATAATAATAAGATAATAGGTAGAATTAGGTAAATTTTTTAAAATAATAATATGATATTATTAAATAGGGGATATTACATTCTACCCACCTTAACAAAAATTTCGTCCTCGAAATTTCAATAAAGTAAGGAATGATAGCAAATCAAGATCAAGGGAGAAGATAAAGCTTCCATGCCGTTTCTTACTACATCATGCGTCCACCACACTTCTACTGCGCGCTCTGATCTCTGTTGCCGGCTTCAACATGGAGTGGTCGAACTCAGGAGACAAAATTAGGGAAATAGATAGTAATCAAGATGGAACTCAGATTACACTAAAAAAAGAATTGAAATTAGGGATATCAAAAGATTCAAGAGATGGATCCCAAAATAGAGAACGATCAATTTCAAATGGAGTCAATATCATCGTAAGGATAGTATATGTATATTGCAGTGTAAATATAATTTGTTTCAAGTTATCAGTAAGATCTAGGTTCTCTTTTTATGTCGAACCTGGCTCTGATACCAAGAAGACCCTGTCACGCCCCGCTTTCCAAAATACACGGAAACGGAGTCGCGACGAAGGTCGGCGACGTATGTACGCGAGAAAAATACCCACGCACATACGCTAAGCCTAAAGTAACCTGAACAAGCTACAAAATCTATTACGATAAATCAATATCACTGCAATATGACATATAAATATCTAACACAATGATAGCAGATGAATATAAGAAAAAAATGACAACAGGATGTGATAAAGATAGAATCAGGAAATAATATGAATAAAAGAGAAAGAATACCTATAATCAAGAAAAGAGAGGCTCCAGCTCCTCATAACGCGTACGATCACACGATCACCTGAACAATATAAGAAGGTGTCTAAAAATCCTAAACGCGTGAATCTAGGGTCAGAAGCGACATAATGAGTGTGTGCATAAAGGTATTTGTGCATAACAACACAAGTAATAACAACATGATAACTGAAATGAAATATAACAGAATAATCACTGTCAAGAATAAAGTTATGAACGATATATAACTGGTATCCTGACCACTAATGTCAAGATGTGTAATCTAACATATGTCACTAGTCTGGTATACAATGTGGTCATGTGTACAATCATATGTCGATCATAGTTATATATACGTACAATCAGGTGATCATGGTCAGTCACAATACACTAACAGTTTATTATTATTAATAATGTTAGCGTACACTAATTGCCACATGTAATAGACGCCATCCCATTCTACGCCTACTACACACTACGCCCATTACACATGCCAATCGAGGTCCTCAGTTATTGAAACTGATCGGTTGGAGACATTGTTTATGTTTTAGGTAGGTCCCGTGCATACTTGGGACCACGGCCCAGACCCCTGGCGTTGAACCAGGACCTACCGCAAGGTAGTCAGGAACATGTATAACAGGTCAGGTACATATATAACATGTATAACAGGAACAGGACGGGGTGCCATCACCCTATGGTAACCCTGTAGTGGATCCTCTTTCGGTTGCACAACATAAATCCTAGGTTCACCCAAAATACAGACATTGTCTCCTCCATCAATTTTTCCAATCCTAGTATAAGTTGTTTAATATCATGTTATTAGTTTATCAAGATTATTTAATGTGCATGTTACTTAGATCACTGGGATAACTCGGTGATAGTCCCGGTAACAACGTCAACATGTGTAATCAGGATGCCGGTATAACAGAATATATAATATCAGTGAACAGGATACTAGTATAACATGGCATGTAACAAGTATAACATGAGGGTGTTGTTACCGTGTAACAATATTTTTCCCAGCAATTATGATAACATGAACATTATGGTTATCAGGTAAATGTTATATATAATTAGTCAAGTTCTCAAGTAAATCCTGAAATTTAGGATGAGTAATGACCTACTGTCATGAATAGAATAATCCAGCAAAGTATATAATCAACTTAAGTCCTCAAAGTCATCGACATATATATCCTCTAAATCACTGATATATCTGAACCTCAATATCTGAAATAAATACGAGTTCTGATACATCTAATCAAATCCTCATATTTCAATTCGATCAAGATCATCACATACTCTCACTCTACCCAGTCAATCACAAGATCTCAAAACTCAAGGAACATATGAAGTATTTGTATCTCTAGAATCCACTAGGTCAGGTCAACTTAATCAACGTTTATTCGACAACCCCCAAGTCAACTGCAATCCAATTGAATCTACTTGACAAGTCCAAGTTTTCATTTTATTAATAAAAATCTCCTATTTATTCAATCATCGACATCCAAATCAATCAAGATCATAACTAAGGAGTGGGATATCCTCAAGCTACATGAAATCTAGAAAGTCTCTATACTCAAAGCTCGAATATATCCAAATAAAATACTTGCGACTATTAATCCAAAATCTGTATTATATGATAGATCAAAAATTGAGGTAAGGTATTCTCCCATATGATCAGAATCTAACTATTATTGATCTCATCTAAATATGAATCAAGATCTCATGTAAATCTCAAGTTGAACTCTAGGTCCATATATAAATCCAAGTATCAAGATAACTCAACCTTAAGGTACATCTTATTTAATACATATTTATTGTCAAATGAATTCTCGTTTGCAAAATCATCAAATAAATGTTCGATAATATCTCAACTAAATCAACAGATATGAATAAGGCCAATCTCAAGATCAATCTAAGTCACAGTCTAAGATGTACGACAACTAGCCTATGATCAAAAGTAAATAATCCTCAACACATGCAATGATACTGACAAAGCTCATATGAACTAACTAAATAGGATGATCACTCACCGAGGTCTCATGAAGGAATACAGGTAAGTGATCACATGAAATGATACAGGTACTCATACAGGTAAAATAAAGCAGATGGTCAAATGAAATAAAGTAAGTAACATATATATATCAAATCATTTATCACAAAATTCTTATTTAATTGAAGGGGGAAAGAACACTCACAAAATAGAATTATAGAAGGAAAAGAAAACACTCACAAATAAAATTAAATAAAATTAAATAAAGGAAAGAAACACTCACGACAAAATTAATAATACTAAAATACTCAATGAGAAGACAAAAAACACTCACCTAAACTCGATCCTGAGTCCAAAGCACTAAAATCATAAGACCCGATAAATTTACATGAATTATTTCAATAGAAACTGTTAGATTTTAAAAAGGGTGTTTTACTTGGGAGTTATAATGGCTTTTAATCTTGATTAATTAGTTTGGGGTAGGAATATGGTTCTCTAGGTCTAATGAAGTTAGTAGTTCTAGTTTAAACCAATTCCTAATTTTTTTTTGTTTGATTTTTAATAGACTTTATACCATTAAAAAATTAACGGGTCTAAATTTACCATTTAGAAATATAGTGTTAAAGTGGGTGGTTTGAATTTATTTATGTTAGTATTAGTCTAAAATTTTTTATCATAGAAAGTAGAATTGTTGTAGACTATTGTTTATATTTATCTCTTTTTTTGATATTTTTAATAAATTATTTTAATATGCAAATCTTGTTTCTTTCTTTATTCCTTCCTTTTTCTTTCTTTTTTTTTTATACATATCTAACAGTAGCCCAGGCCCAGGCTAGGCCCGGGCTGGACCAGGCCAGGCCAGGCCCAGGCCTGGGCCGGAATTCTTTTTTTTTTTTCCTTTCTTTTTCATAGCACAGGCCAGGCCTGTGCTGCCAGGCCCAGGCCCGGCTAGGGCCTGCTCAGGCCAGGCAGGCCCCGGACAGGCCTGGCCTGGGCTCAGTCATGCCCAGGGCGGCTGCTCTCGGCCTGGCAGGCCGAGAGCAGCAACCTCTCCTTTTTTTTGAAATCTTTTTTTAATTTTTTTGAAAATCTTTTGTTATAAATTCTGAAAAAAAATATATAAATTAAAATTATGGGTTGGTATATCTTCACATGTATTTTAGTTGGATTTTAGATTAGATTTTTGATGTATAAATTATTCATGGAGATCATAGTATGAACATGATTTTAATAAATTGTCAAATAAATTGTGAGAAGATAAATTACTTACTTGGTTTTGACCTCCCCTAGCATCTTCCTCAATCTCTACACTTCAAGATCCTTTTATTCATGTTTCGCTCAACTCTGCACTTCAAGATCCTTTTATTCATGTTTCGCTTGGGGAGAAAAGAAAGAAGGAGGCGGGGGAGTTGGGTTTAGGGTTTTCTCTTGAGATAGAAGAGAAAGAAAGATTTTGGGTCTTTATATAGGTTATTAGATATTTTAAAAACTTGAATTCCAGTTTGATTTAGATTGCTTAATTTAGTAGTTAGGATTAGGATTTATTAAGGTTATGATTTTGAAAATAGGATTTGAATTAGGATTAGGATTGGGTTTTGGGTAAGGATCTCAATGGTAATGGGTTATGGGTTATGTTTGGGCTTTAGTTAAAAGAAATAAGTAATATGAAGAATAAGAAAAATAGATAGTATGCTTGTGGGCTTAGTTTTTGGGTTAAAAGAAAAATAGAAAAAGATGAAAATAAGGAAGTGGGTTTGGCTCATGTGGGTTTAGCATAAAAGGAAAAGGAGGAGTTGAGCTTTTGGGCTTGGAATAAAAATAATAATACTACCCATTAATAATAATTAAAATAACTAAATATAAGCAATAAGGGTCTATAAGTCATAAAACAATAATAATACTAATAATGATACTAAATCAAGTTAATTAATAATAATAAGATAATAGGTAGAATCAGGTAAATTTTTAAAAATAATAATATGATATTATTAAATAGGGGATATTACACACGCACAATACCTAAAAGCAAATAGTTTAAGCTATTTTAAATCTCTCAAGAAAACTAATGAAATATTATTCTCTCAGCAAATAGGATAACACTCCTCAAGGTGGAATCTGGAATTCTCTATGATGACAAAATTGAAGAATGACAAACTTGAACCTTCACCCAGTTATAATATGGTTTGACATGTGAAAGTGAAACTATTCACTCTGTTACTGAATTCAAAATCAAAAGGTGCCCTTGTTATCTTTTTGGGGGAATGTGCCAAACCATGCATGTGTTTTCTCTTACTGATATGCAGGGGGTAATGTAAGTTACTGCATAATGATCTGGTATAATGTGCGCCTATATGACACGTGATATAGAAGTTACCCTAATGGCAATTAAAATTATTTTTCACCATTTACAGTCATGCCAGACCATCGTGGTAATTAGTGGGCATTTTCTCTGAAGGGAAATATGTCGTCTTTTTGATAGTTTAAATGTTTTCACCACTTGTAGATTGCCCTGGCCCCTGATAATATCCATGTCATTTTTTAGGTAATAGAACTTGCCTTGTTGGAAGATTCCTTTGAAGCCAGTATTCGAGACTATACAAAACTAATTGATACTTATGCGGAGTGCGACAGTATAGATAGCACAGAGACTGCATTCCAAGCCATGAAGAGTGAGGGTTTCCCTTGTGATCAAGTCACCCTGACGGTTCTGGTTAAATGTACAGCAAGACTGGAAACCTTAACCAGGCCAAGTATTCCAAGAGATCCAACTTCTTGGTCTCCCTCTTGACAAGAGAGCATACGGCTCGATGATCATGGCATATGTTAGGGCCGGAATGCTGGACCTCGCAGAGAGTTTGATGAAAGAGATGGAGCCGAAAGAAATTTAAGCTGGAAGAGAAGTCTACAAGGCTCTGCTGAGAGCTTATTCAATTGTTGGTGATGCTGATGGGGCTCAGAGAGTGTTTGACGCCAGTCAGTTTGCAAGGATTGTCCCTGACAGCAAGCTCTGCGCCCTTCTTAAAAATGCATACTGCGCGGGAGGTCACAGCAATAAAGCTCTCAGCGTGCTGGAGAACATGAAGAGCGTGGGGCTCGAGCCCAATGACAAATGCATTGCCCTCGTGCTGGGGGCTTATGAGAGGGAGAACAGCCTCAATAAAGCTCTGGCCTTTCTGAAGGACCTGGAGGATGACGGGGGTCATGATTGAACAAGAAGCAACAGAGGTCCTACAGCGGTGGTTTCAGAGGCTGGGGGTGGTCGATGATGACCTACAGCGTGATCTGAGAAACTTGTCTCCGGAGAAGAACGGAAGATTTAAAGTGCTGCATGAAAATCGTCCTCTGAGAAGAAAGAAAAATTGGGACTGCTGCATTCTCTGTAGCTAACATCTCTGAAAACAAACATGTAAACATCTGATCTACTTCTATAATGGATGTGCACAAGATAGATAGGGAGTTAACAAGACTGAAATCAATTGTTGCTATTCTGTTTTGCTTCCTAGTTTATTTGGGAGTGTCTCATCTTTTCTTTGTATTCCTCCTCCTCCTCCTTGTAGCGTGTAGACTACGTCTTTTCTTAAAAAAGAATAAATGAAATAATTTGGATCTAACCGTAGCTCTTGGATATGTGAAGAAATTATTTACTCATATCAAAATTGCTGATTGTCCTCTCAGATGTCTAGAGATCATAATTTTATTTTTTCACAATAAGCAAAAAAGAAAACGTTAACTCAATTGCTTGAGGAATTTAAAAAAAAAGAACATGGGTCATATGCAAACTACAACTATTTGTGAGGGAAATTCTTTTTCTTCTCCAAATGCATAATATTTATCTATTATATTAAGCAAATAAAGGTTTTTTCAGGGAGCTCTTTTAGCATTTGGCATCCATGAACCACTAAATCTCCAACAAAAATTCTAAGTTAATGGAAAAAAAAAAAAGAAGGAAAATATCTAATAAAATATCCAATAACATCTTACGATAAAAGATCACAATTATTTTCTATAATTCTTACCATAAAAGACATATCATAAAAATGAATTCTTAATTTTCTTTAACAAAATATCCAATAACATCTTATCACAAATGACACCTAATCACTAAAAGTACACACCTAGAGGGAGGGAATAGGTGTAGTACTAATCTAGAACAAATAATGCAGAATTTAAAACTAATTGCAAACACACAATGTGCAACCAAGAGTGAGTCCGAATTCCCCGTAAAGGGCTCTGAAACTGCTCCTCATGATTCCTCTAAACTAAGAGTTAAGGTGCCTCAATAGCTCTCTTGATTGAACACAAGTGTAGGCACACATACAATATCAAGCATATAAGATATGACAATAAAGATAATGTAAGAAATAAAGAGTAGAGAGTTGAAAGAGAAAGATCCAAAGGCAAACACAAGGATATGTTTCGAGGTTCAAGCCACTACTCTACGTCCCCGCCTTCACACAGAAGGATTTCCATTATGTCCATACAGGACCTTCCACAAAGGGACCTCCACCGAGGAATTACAAATACAATCCGGGAATACACAACTCCACTCTCTCACTCACACCTCTACACAAGAGGTAGGCACAACACCAAGCACAAAATAAAGAGAAATAAAAACTTAGTGATCACTAAGATCACAAACACTCTTGGTGATCTCAAAAGATCACAATCAAAACTCTTCTCACAATACAAGATCTTAGAAGATAGATTTTACAAAGAATAGCTCAAGTATGTGAGTAAAACAAAGTGTTTGGAAAAGAAACAATAAAGAGAACACTTGGAAAAAACTTCTTGATAGAAATGAAAAATGAAGAACAAAATAGAATTCTCAAAACTTGTATTTCTTTGATTTTCCAAAACTATGAAAACAATAAAAGAAAGAATTTTTGGCTCAAAAACTTCTTTAAAAACTCTTCAGAAAGTAGGTAAAATAGTTCTTGAAAACTTGTTGAAAAACTTATAGAAAACAACCCCCAAAACTCATATATATAGGACCTAGGAAAATATAGTCGTTGGGGTCAAAACATGCCCAGACAAACTTGTCGGTCGACCGGCTTGTTGGCCCAGAGGCCCATCACTCTAATTTTGATGATGATTAACTCATATAGTTATAGTTTACTAATAATATTGTGTTTAAATAGTTTCAGTGATTGACCAAGATATTAGTAGGTGTTTAGCTTCAACAAAGGAGTTTTTGGAGCTCACATGTTGATTCAAGAGCTCGAGCGTCAAGATCGCAGTTAGCACTCGGTTGGAGTCAGGCTCGCTAGATCGCGTTTGGATCGAGTCGACTTGGAGAAAGAGTTCTACAAGAAGACTTCGGTTTGTATTTAGTTTAGTTATTTAGTTCTTGTGTAAAGATTAGATAGTATTGATATGCTCAAGTTCACATACACACATAAGTTCAAAGTTTATTGTTTTTAGGATTCAGTTTAACCGGTTTTGGTTTTCATATCAAAAACATAGATATATATATATATCTTACATGTATATTGAATTCTTACCATATATAGTATGCTTCAAAAGAGTTTAAATATCTTGTTTTTGTATTTAGACAAGTTTTGAAAAAATCGGATTTCCATTTCAAAGTTTGGTTTTTGGAAAATACCGATTTTAGTTTAAAGCCAAATTTCAATATCACAAAAATGGTTCAAATAGTTTGTAATTTGTGTTAATTTTTGATCACATATATTTGGTATTCAAAGATCTTATAAGAACTTATTTTTGTGCAATTTATGTGTTTTTATGGGATTTAATTGAAGTTAAAAGGACGAGTTTTCAATACTTATAATCCCCAACCAGACTGCACTGGCGGTCTACCGGGCGGTCGACCGATGTGCACGAGGACGTGCACATGGCCAGCCAGCTCAGCCGATTAACCGACTGAAAGCACCCCACTCTGGGTGGGGGCTGGTCGACCGGGCGATCGACCGGAAGATCATATCTAACCTTTCCTGGCTGCCAACGGGCAGATTTTTGAGGGATTATAAATAGCCCCCCTCTTGAGTTATTTTCTACAAGAATTTCAAGAGCAAAAAATTCCCACCTTCTTAAGTGTTTTAGCAACAAGTTTTTGTTAGCCCAAAGGCCCATCACTCTAGTTTTGATGATGATCAACTCATGTAGTTATAGTACTAATGATCTTGTGTTTAATTAGTTTCAGATTTGTGATCAAGATCTTAGTAGGTGTGTAGCTTCAACAAAGGATTTAAAGTCAAGTTTTGGAGCTAGCACGGTTTGATTCAAGAGCTTGTGCATCAAGACTACATCAAGTACTCAAGAGGAGTCTAGCTCTTTGGATCATGTTTGGACCAAGTCAAGAAGATGAGAAGACTTCAAGTGAAGACTTCAAGATCAAGACTTGAGTCTAGGTTTGTTTTTTTTATAAGATTTGTTTTTAGATAAAATGTAAAGGATAGAATAGTTGGTGGATTGCTCAAGTATATCTTACACACACACACACTCTTGATTTAGTTATTTTTATAAAAGAGATTTCATTTTAGAAAAGACTTTTCATGTTGACAAAATACCGTTTTGGTTTTTGATATTCTAGTTTACATGTTTTAACCAAAACCGAATTTAGAGCTTAATATCAAAAACATAGATATTTCACCGTGTATGTGTAGTAGATCATATCCATACACACTATGCTTTAAAAGAGTTTAAATATCTTGTTTTTGTATTTTGGAGAAGTTTTGAAAAATAAGTTTTGGAAAAATCAATTTTGGAAAAATACAGTTTTCGTTTTTAAGCCAAAATTTTCAAGTTACAAAAATAGTCCAAATTATTTGTAACATGCCTTGATTTGTGCAAGCATGTTTGTTTATCAAAGAATATTGGTAAAACTATTTTTGTAGATTTTTCATGATTTTATGGGATTTTAATTGAGCCAAAATGATCAAGTTTTTCTTTCCCAAAAATCTCTGACCTGGCTTCAGCCGGTCGACCGGGACGGTTGACCGTAGCTTGAAGTCGGCCGACCGTATCGGTCGACCGACGTGCACAGCGTGCACGCCAGTATCTGGCTGGAGGGCCGGTCGACTTGGACGGTCGACCGGCAGAGAGTCTGCTCTCTGTTCCAGAGGTTCGGTCGACCGGGCCGGTCGACCGCTGCCCCAACGGTCAGAAATCTGACCGTTGGCGATCGACCGGGCGGTCGACCGTCAGGCCATCTAGCTCCCAACGGCTAGTTTTTCTAGCTCTATAAATTGGGGCATTTGGGGGCTGTTTTCTACAAGATTTCAAGAAGAGTTTTGGGCTAGTTTTTCCCATTTATTTCAGTGGTTATATCCACAAGTTTTAGAGCAAATATTTCCAATTAAAAGGAGAGTTTTTATCAAGAGTGTTTAAAGTGATTTCTTGAGTTTTTCCTCCACCATCTCTTTCCTTGTTTTTCTCACACAACACTTGAGCCATCCATTGCTATATCTACCTATAGGGATTTGTTGTGAGAGGATTTTAGGTGATCAAAGAGTTGTGATCACCAAAGTTCTACTTTGTACTTTGAGGAGGCGGACAAGTATGTTCGCGGTGTTTCGAGTTCGTGTGTGAACTCATTGTTTGAGGTGCGGCCTCGGCGAGCTAGAGAGCTTGCGGTGTGTACGGACTAGGGAGTCCGAGAGCATGTAGGTGTTGCGGCACCGAGGAGTGATCCGGTGGGATCGATTCTAGTGGAAATCCTTCGTAGTGTCGAAGGCGGGGACGTAGAGCAAGTGTGCTCGAACCTCGAAACAAATCCCTTGTGTTTGCGATTGCTCACTCTCTCTCTCTCTCTATTTCCTTGTTTATATCTTGCATGCTATTACTTGTCTTATCTTTACATGCTTGATATATTGTGTGCTTAATTGATATATGCTTGGAGATTGTTTGCTAACACTAGTTTTCAACCAAGAGAGCCAACGCGGCACCTCAACTCTTATTTAGAGGAATCTTGAGGAGTTTGTCCAGAACCCTTCACGGGGAATTCGACAACACTCTTGTGTTATACGTGGTGTTTAGTTTAGAATATTTAGTTTACATCATATAAGTTTTAATTCCGCATTTAGTGGCCATTAGATTAGCCATCACCTTTCACCCCCCTCTAGGTGATTTACAATTGGTATCAGAGCCAAGTGCTCTTGATTTGGGTCTTACAACTTAGAGTTAAAGATCCTCTTTTTAAGCTAATCACAATATTTTGTACACACACCATGGACTTCATGACACCTCCCACCTTTGACATCCTCAACATCCAAACTTGGAAGGTTAAGATGTCTTTGTTCCTCAAAGGCCTAGGAATTCATGTTTATCTTGCTACCATTAATGATTCATATGTTAATAATAGAAAGTATATTGAGGCTAACTCAAAAGCCCTACATGCTTTAAAGTCAACCCTAAATGATGATTATTTATCTAGGGTTTCTAACATTGATTCGGCTTTTGTAGCATAGAATATCATCACCTCCCTTGGCGAAAAAGATCTATATTATGCGGGGAGCGATTCGGATGTTGGAAGTGACACCTCCAACATGTGCTATATAGTCCAAGGGGACAACCCCCTTGAGGTAACTACCGAATCCGAGGTAGATGAAGATAACATGTCATATGATGAGCTTACTTCATTTTGTCAACTATTACTTGAAAAATATGACATGCTTAAGAAAGATAATAAGAAAATGAAAAAGGATTTTGTTTGCATGTTAAAAGAAAATGATTCTTTTAAAAATAAAGTTGCATGCATTGAAAAAGAGAATGAAATTTTGAAAAATGAGAATGTTTCCTTAATGTCTAAATTAAATGATCTTTGTGAAGGAAACACAAATTTGAAAAATAAAATTGTTTTGGTGGAGAAACAAAAGGAAGTTGCTTTTCAAGAAAACACTTCTTTAAAAAGAAAAATGATTGAAAAAGAAAAGGAAAAAGTTTCTAAAAAGAATAAGAAAAATGATTCTATATCTCACCATGCTTTTCATGCTACCATTAATCAAAATGAGATAAATGTTTTGAAAAATAGGATTAATTGTTTGAGCTCAACCTTGAGCTCATGTGCTTTTAACCACTCTAGATTGGAGTCCTTGTTTTCAAAGAAACAAACTCCACATATTCATGCACATCATCATCATGCATATGCACACTTTGCACGTCATGATCACACTCACACTCATATGCATCCTAAGGTGTACAAATGTACACATTGTGGCCGCAAAGGTCATTTAGCAAAATTTTATTTTGATAAGATGCATCATTTAAATTTTACTAATAAGAAAAATGTTTGGGTTCCTTACAAAGCTAACCCCCAAGGACCCAAAAGAAAATGGGTACCAAAATTCTCACCTTGTGTTTTTGATGTAGGTGAGGGCTCTCACAAAACGTGAGAGGGTTGGTGCCTTGGTAGTGGATGTATGGACATGATGGACACATATTTGATGCACCGCTATCAAGGAGGTTTGGTGGGACAACCACCATGTTTTGGAGTATAGTTCTTTGGTTTGGTAACTATCTCTAAACTCCTAATTTATTTACATGCTTATTCATATATGATATTTTTTTGCATGTTCATGTTTTTGTGATTCATGTGGTAAATACTTGTTTAAATGTAGTTTTTATCAAAACTTGGATGTATACTTGTACAAGTAGTGAGCAACAAATTGATTCATATATGTCTGCACTTCATTGTTCATTTGTACTCATTATATGCACATGTATAGCCTAGTTTTGATGATTCCCTCATTTACACTTGTTTTGCCTATTTTCATGGTTTTACTTCATGTATATGTATTTTGTATCAAATCTAATAAATATACATGTATACCCGTGAGTCTCTTACCTTCATGCAAATTATATGATAGACTCTTTTATGTTTGGGATATGTATGCATATTGTTAGGATTGGATAAAAACATACATATACCTTGAAGTTTGTTTTTAAGATGAAAAATGAATTTTCATGTTTTAAAAAAAAAATTAATATTCATGAGCCTTATTGTCTATTTTCATGAAAATGCAATTTACATAATTATTGAACACTCACACTTCTTTTGTTTGGTCATGACCTAGTTTCATGAACATATTTTTGAGTTTTATCGATTTTGAGTGTCAACTCTTGTGTATTTGGTATGATTCATGAAATACATATGTTTTGATTTCTTGTTTTTGAAGGATCTTTAACTAGTGTTTCAAAAATTATTTTTAACTAGTTATTATTCTTCAATTGGATAGTGGTTTTCATTATAAAATGTTTTCAAACCCCATTTTCGAAAACCCCTTCTTACACCATCAATGAGTGGATGGCTGGGCGAGTATGCCTTGTAAGCTTTATTGGAAAATCCTTTACCTTGTGCATATAAAGGGTGGTAGGTTATGAGTTATATACTTGATTTACATTGTTATTTTCAATTGGTATCATTGGATCTCTTCAATTGGTATCTAAATTGATAATTTTGTATATACTCATATTTTGTTTTCTATATATGTATGCTTCATTATTTCCATAATATCAATTACTATTGGTATTCTCTTTTCATACATATATATGATTTTTGTGTGCTTGCTTTACAATTGGTTTACATATTTAAAGCACAAAGTTTATGCTAAGCTTAAGTTAAAACTTTATTTTCAATTGGTATCTCAATTGACATTCTAATAAAGCTTATGCATGGCTTTTCAATTGATATCAATATGTTTCTATTTCAAATTTGTTATAATTTTACAATTGTTATAAATTTACAATTGGTATCAATATGTATTGCCTATTTGAAAAATTCAAAATTTGTAATGTTTATTTACAATTGGTATCAACATGATTTTTTTTTAATTGGTATCTTAAAATTTGATTAAAAGTGGTACCTTAAATTTTTTTTATGATTTACTAAGATATCTCAAAATTTGTTTTATTGAGAAAAATTCAAAATTTTGTTTGAACAATTAAAAATCAAAACATTTTTGATTTGCATTACATATATGCAAGGAGAGCTTAACATCTCTTCTACATATAGATTCATGTTGAGTGTATCTTATATGAAAAACACCTAGAGGGGGGGTGAATAGGTGTTAGTGCTAATCTAAAACTAAATGCAAAACTAAGTGCGCTAAATGCGAAAGCTAATGCAAATTATGCACAAACTAATACAATACAACAAGTGTAGCTGAATTCCCCTTGCGAGGCTCTGGACTAACTCCTCTTGATTTCCCTTAAAATGGGTTGAGGTGCTATGTGAAGCTCTTGTTGGATGAGTATAAGTTAGGCACACACACACAAGCAATCCAAGCAATGTGCACACACAATCAAGCCAAGCAATCAAGGATATAGCAATATGGATTATGCAAGGCACAACACAAGCAAATAAATATGACAAGATGAATTATGCTCAATACAAGCAAATATGATATGAATGAAGTATGATGCTTTGCACAATATAAATGAGAGAGAGTTAGAGAGACAATGGATCAATCACAAAGACCAAGATATGTTTCGAGGTTCGAGCACCTTGCTCAACATCCCCGCCTACACCACCGTGTAGGATTTCCCAATCCACTATAGGAGTACCAAACTCCTCACTCAACCTTACAATACCACCGAGGCAATACAACCACAATCCACCTCTACCGAAGAGGGATACGGCCCGTAGCCAACAACAAACACCACTACCTCTACCGAAGAGGTTTACAACACAATCGCCTCTACCAAAGAGGGATCCAAACCAATACCACTCCGATCACCTCTACCGAAGAGGGATTCACAAAAGCAAGGAGGGTTTACAATTTAGAGGCCACAACAACAACCTCAAAACTCTCTCTTTTCTCTTTTTCCACAAAAACAAGATCCTAATAGTTTAGGATAGAAGATGTTGGCCCAAGGTTACAATCACCCTTGTTTAGTGTATTTTGATGATTACAAAACATATTAGTTATTTGTACTAATAACATTTGTTGTTTAAGTGTGTTTTCAGATTTCTATTCATTCTAGAAGTCTTCTCTCACAAATACAAGGTTTTGGACTCAAGTCAACTCCAATTGGGCTCAAGATGCAAAAATTGAAGATCAAGTGGAGATAGCCCATCTTGAAGCATTGCCTTGAAGTCTTTTAGAGTTTGTAAGTTTAGAATGTTAAAGTTTGAATATAGGAAATTTGGCTCTAGGATTTGCACACACACTTGTTTCATGTATTTCCTATGTTTTGAAAATGGTTATTTCTAAGTTTTATGCCTTAGTTTATATATACATGTACCAAAGCTTTATATCCTGAAAAACTTGTTTAAAACATGTGTATAAACTATTTTCTGCATAATACTTAGCTATATGTATTTTTAAAATATTTATCAAAATTTTTCTAACTCAAAACAGCCCAGTTATTCAGTTTCAGGCAACATCGGTCGACCGGCCCGGTCGACCGGCGCTGTGTCTGGACATGCACTGTTTGTGCATGTCCGTCGGTCGACCGGACCGGTCGACCGACGGAGAGCATTCTGCTCTCGGGATATTTCGGTCGACCGGACCGGTCGACCGGAAGAAGGAAACTGTGTTTCCTCCTTTTGGGTCGGTCGACCGAACCGGTCGACCGGGAGCCAACGGCTACTTCCAGCTAGGCTGGCGGTCGACCGGACCGGTCGACCGCCAAGCCTGCAACTTAGCAACGGCTCTTTCCTCTTTGGGATTTTCTGAAAAACTGTTTTCTTTTTCTGCTTTAACAGATTTTTGGAGAGTTGTTGGGGTGCTTTTGCAGGTTGAATTAGGTGAAAAGAAAATGTTTTTAACTTATTTTCAACCCTATAAATAGAGGAGAAGTCTCTCCTTCATATTACTGAGAAAAAATCCTCAAGTTTACATTGTTTTCAAAAGAGAAAAGAAAAGAGTTTAAAGCTTTCATTCCAATTCTTTTTGAGCTAGTTTTTCAGTTGTGTTTGATTGCTAATATCTCTCTACAACTGAAGTTTTTCTCACCACACTTCATAGAGCCAAAAATCCTATATTCATTCTATAGTGAAGTTGTAATTGAAGTGAGAGTGTTTGTAAAAGAGTTTGAGAAAAGTGTAGTGATCTTGTTGTGATCACTTGGTTCTTGTAATCCTTTCCTTGTGGAGCAACCTCTTCGGTAGAGGTCCTTTGTACTTGGTGGAGCTCGGTGCTCGGTCTTCGGTAGACCAAATTGTAAATGCATCCTCGGTGGATAGTGGAAACCCTTCACGGAGGTGAAGGCGGGGACTAGAGCAAGTGTGCTCGAACCTCGAAACAAATCATCTTGTTTGCGATTGCCTTTGCGTTATTCTTGCTTTCAATTTCTCTTGCCTTATATTGTCTTGAATTATTTGCTTGAGAACTAACCCTCTACTTGTGCAATCTAGTCTTGTTTATTTTACTTGCTATACTTGTTGTGTTACATTGTGTGCATTTCATTTCTCATCATCATACTTGGCATTGATCGATCACACCTCAATACAACACGGTTGCATTGCGCACCTCTAACCCATATCTAGGGGAATTGGGAGGAAGGAGTTCAGAACCTCGCAAGGGGTATTCGGCTCTTAGTCGTGTTTTGAGAGATCGTTGCATCACTCATTTAATTAAAGTTTAGAAAGATCATTAGATTAGCATTCACACCTATTCACCCTCCCTCTAGGTGTTTTTCAATTGGTATCAGAGCTTGGACTCTAGGATTTGGTTTAACCACCTTAGAGAAGATCCTAATTTGCTAATCATTTCATTCATATTCATATAGTAAAAATGGCCGATGGAATTAAAACCCCTCCTAAGTTTGATGGACTTAACTTTCCCATATGGAAAGTTAAGATGACCGTGTTTTTGCAATCTCTAGGTAGTCGAGTTGCAAAGGCCGTGACTAAGTCCTTTAGTGTACCCCCCGGTGACGAATCCACTTGGTCCGAAATAGAGACTAAGGAATTCGACGCCAATGCCAAAGCTCACAATGCACTTCTTCAAGCCCTAAATGATGATGACATAGCTAGGGTTATACATTGCAAATCCGCATTTGAGATTTGGTCACACTTGATAGTCACTCATGAGGGGACCTCACAAGTAAAGAAGGCTAAGATTGACCTTCTTCGGTCTCAATATGAAACATTTAGCATGCTAGACAATGAAACCATAGATGATATGGTTACAAGATTTACCAAGATTACTAATGGACTCTCTTCTTTAGGTGAAGATATCAACAATGATCAAAGAGTAAGGAAGATCATCCGGGCTCTTCCTCCTTCATGGGAAGTTAAATCAACAACCTTGAAGGAACTCAACGACAATGAAGAGATGGAGCTTATAGGTCTCATTGGGAACCTCAAAACCCATGAGATGGAAAGGAAAGCAAGGGAGGATATGGCTCCCTCCAAAAAGAAGACTATCGCCTTCAAGAGTCAAGCTACACACTCCGATGAAGATGATGAAGAAGAAGATGATGAGGAGCTCTCACTCCTTGTTAAGAATGTCCGGAGGATGTACAACAAGGCGAAGTACCAAGGTAGAAGAAGATGGCAAGGAGGCAAAGAAGAAAGGAAGATTGTGTGCTTCAATTGCCAAAGACCGGGACACATTGTGGCGGAGTGTCCGGACAAAGCAAAGCCTTCCACTTCAAAGAAGCCTTACAAGAAGAAGGCTATGAAGGCAACTTGGGATTCGGAGACCGAATCCGAGGAAGAAATAGACACCGCTAACATGTGCTTCATAGCTAATGAAGGCACAAGCAAGGTAACCTCTTCCCCTTCTCATGATAATGAACTTTCTATGGATGTGTTAGAAGAGGCTTTTGTTGAGTTGTCACAAAACTATGATTTCTTAAAGAAAAAGTATATTAAAATGAAAAAGGAAAATGAATCTTTAAGTCTTCAAGTTTTTACTCTTACAAAAGAAAAGGATGAGTTGGTTTCCACTTTGGCCACTACCAAAAATGATTTTGAAAAATATAAGATCTCTTGCAAAGGTAAGGCCCCACTAATTGATTCAAATGAAGTTTCTATGCTTAAGGAAAGATTAGACTCATTAAGTGTTGTTTTGAAAGATTGTGAGTTTAACAAGAAGAAAATTGAGGCTATGTTTCCTAAGAAACAAGCCCCAAAGAAAAATGCTCATGCTCATGTTCATGTTCATACTACACAACCTAAACAACATGGCAAAACCCCAAAACATGCTCACACTACACATCATGCTTTCATGTATAGAAAAGTGTACTCATGTTCACATTGTGGGCGGAAAGGACACTTAGCTAATTTTTGTTATGATAGACTAAGTGCATCACATCATAATGTTTGGGTTCGTAACACTAACTTTCAAGGACCCAAGAAAGTTTGGGTACCAAAGTCAACAATTGTTTTAAATGATGTAGGTACTTTCCAAAGCCCAACGACGTAGAGGTTTGTGGTATCTTGATAGCGGTTGCTCAAGGCACATGACTTGGGACATCAACAACTTTGCAACCCTATCAAGATATCATGAAGGTGGCACCGTCACCTTCGGAGATGACGCCAAGGGTAAAATCATCGGTATTGGTAATGTAAAACTTGGCACCTCTCCTTTAATTGAAAATGTAGTTTTGGTTGATGGCCTCAAGCATAATCTCTTGAGTGTTAGTCAACTTTGTGATAAAGGTTTTGATGTTGTTTTTGATAATGTTGCTTGTAAAGTTATTGATAGAATTTCTAATGTTTGTGTATTTTTCGGTTTTCGTGAAAGTAATGTTTATATGATTGATATGTTAAATATGTCTTGTAATATTACTTGTTTGAAAGCCCTCGATGATGACTCTTGGTTGTGGCATAGGAGATTAGGGCATATTTCTTTTGATCACATTTCTAGGTTAAACACAAAGGAAATGGTGAAAGGTATTCCTTGCTTGAATTTTGAAAAGGACCGAGTTTGTGACGCATGTCAATTTGGGAAACAAACTAAGTCTTCTTTCAAGTCAATTAAGGATATCATGACATCACGTCCTTTGGAGTTAATTCATATGGATCTTTTTGGCCCTACACAAACCAAAAGTTTAAGTGGGAATAGATTTGCTTATGTTTTGGTTGATGATTTTTCAAGATTTACTTGGGTTTTCTTTCTTGAACATAAAAGCCAAGCATTTTCGTATTTCCAAATTTTTAAGAAAAGAGTTGAAAAAGAAAAAGATGTTTCGATTTTGAGAATAAGAAGTGATAGAGGAGGTGAATTCATTAACCAACCCTTTACCACTTTTTGTGATGAACATGGAATAAAGTATGAACTTTCTTGTCCTAGAACTCCACAACAAAATGGAGTAGTTGAACTGAAAAATAGAACATTACAAGAGATGGCTAGGACAATGCTAAGTGAATATGGTCTACCACATTATTTGTGGGCCGAGGCCGTTAATACATCATGCTACATATCTAATCGTGTTTTCTTGTGTAAAAATACAACTAAAACTTCTTTTGAAATGTATTTTTCTAGAAAACCTAATGTTTCCTATTTTAAAGTTTTTGGTTGCAAATGCTTTGTTTTAAACACAAAAGATTTTTTAGGAAAATTTGATCCTAAATCTTATGAGGCTATTTTTGTAGGTTACTCAAACACTAGTAAAGCTTATAGAGTTTTCATTAGATCATCTTTGACTATTGAAGAGTCTATTCATGTTAAGTTTGAGGAATCTAACAAGTTTGTTAAGAATGTTGTAGAAATAGATGCTTTGCATGAAGGCTTGGAGAAAGTCACCTTGGAGGATGCTTCTACCATGGGAGACAAGCCAAAGGATGATGATGGAAGTGAAGCCAAAGTGGAAGAGGCCCAAGGAAATGAACATCAAACAAATGAGGTGGAGCCTACTCAACCACTGCCTAAGGATTGGAGATTCAATCCTCATCATCCCAAGGACCTCGTCATAGGTGAAGTATCAAAAGGGGTAACTACTCGCTCTAAAATTCAAGATTATTGTGGCCACTTTGCATTTATTTCACACATAGAACCCAAAAATGTGCTCGAAGCCGAGGCCGATTCATATTGGTTGCTAGCCATGCAAGAGGAGCTCAATCAATTTGAGCGCAACCAAGTTTGGCACCTTGTTCCTAGGCCCCACGATAGACCAACAATTGGTACTAAGTGGATCTTTAAGAATAAGTTGGATGAATCGGGTAATGTAGTTAGAAATAAGGCTAGGTTAGTTGCCCAAGGTTACACTCAAATCGAAGGGATCGATTTTGAAGAAACCTTTGCACCCGTAGCACGGCTTGAAGCCATACGGATGACACTAGCATTTGCCTCATATAAAGATTTCAAATTATTTCAAATGGATGTTAAAAGTGCTTTTCTAAATGGATTTATTGAAGAGGAGGTGTATGTTGAACAACCCCCCGGGTTCGTTGATCCTACACATCCGGATTTTGTTTTTAAATTAGATAAAGCTCTTTATGGTTTAAAACAAGCCCCTAGGGCTTGGTATGAAAGACTTTCCTCATTTTTGATTTCAAATGGTTTTAAGAAAGGTAAAATTGATACAACTTTGTTTACAAAACATGTAGAAAATGACACTCTTATTGTGCAAATTTATGTAGATGATATTATTTTTGGTTCTACTAATGAATCTCTTTGCAAAGCTTTTGAGTCATGCATGAAGGATGAATTTGAAATGTCTATGATGGGGGAGCTCAACTATTTCCTTGGACTCCAAATCAAGCAAAGGAAGGATGGGATCTTCATCAATCAAGCCAAGTACACAAAGGAACTAATCAAAAGGTTTGGGCTTGAAGGATCAAGAGTAAGCAAAACTCCCATGGCAACAACTACAAAGCTTGACAAGGATGAACAAGGTAAAAGTGTAGACATTAAATTATACCGTAGCATGATTGGTAGCTTGCTTTATTTGACGGCTAGTAGGCCGGATATTATGTTTTCCGTTTGTCTTTGTGCACGTTTTCAATCTTGTCCTAAAGAATCTCACATAATAGCGGTTAAACGCATAATTAGATACCTTAAGGGCACTATTGAAATGGGTTTATGGTATCCTAAAACCGGATTATTTGAAATGAAGAGTTTTTCGGATGCCGACTATGCGGGTTGTAGGGTAGATAGGAAGAGCACAAGTGGAACATGTCAATTCTTAGGTAATTGTCTTGTATCTTAGTCTTCCAAAAAGCAAAATTCGGTAGCCCTATCAACCGCCGAGGCGGAGTATGTTGCGGCCGGAGCTTGTTGTGCACAAGTTCTTTGGATGAAACATACTCTCCTTGACTATGATTTACACTTTGATCATGTTAAAATATTTTGTGATAATGCTAGTACTATTCACATGACAAAGAATGCAAATCAACATAATAAAACCAAACACATTGACATTAGGTATCACTTTCTTAGAGATCATTATGTGAAAGGTGATATTGTTATTGAATATGTTTCTACCGATTTTCAACTTGCCGATATTTTCACTAAACCTTTAGATTATGCTAGATTTTCGTTTATTTGTGGTGAGTTGAATGTTTGTATTATAGATTCTTAAAATTAAAATTTTGTTTTAACCCTTTTTGATGTATGACAAAAAGGGGGAGAATAATAAGTAAGTTTGATACTATTTGAGTTTCATTTCATGAAGAAAAAGAAAGTTTGTGTTTCTTTGAGTTTTTGGACAAAAACTATTTTGTTTGTTAAATGCTTTATGTATGCTTACATAGCTTTTCATATTCATGATAAATACATAGCATTGTTTGAGGGGGAGCTTTCCAAGCTTTTACTCCTTTATTTGTTTCAATAACTTATATGTTTTGTCATCATCAAAAAGGGGGAGATTGTTGGCCCAAGGTTACAATCACCCTTGTTTAGTATATTTTGATGATTACAAAACATATTAGTTATTTGTACTAATAACATTTGTTGTTTAAGTGTGTTTTCAGATTTCTATTCATTCTAGAAGTCTTCTCTCACAAATACAAGGTTTTGGACTCAAGTCAACTCCAATTGGGCTCAAGATGCAAAAATTGAAGATCAAGTGGAGATAGCCCATCTTGAAGCATTGCCTTGAAGTCTTTTAGAGTTTGTAAGTTTAGAATGTTAAAGTTTGAATATAGGAAATTTGGCTCTAGGATTTGCACACACACTTGTTTCATGTATTTCCTATGTTTTGAAAATGGTTATTTCTAAGTTTTATGCCTTAGTTTATATATACATGTACCAAAGCTTTATATCCTGAAAAACTTGTTTAAAACATGTGTATAAACTATTTTCTGCATAATACTTAGCTATATGTATTTCTAAAATATTTATCAAAATTTTTCTAACTCAAAACAGCCCAGTTATTCAGTTTCAGGCAACATCGGTCGACCGGCCCGGTCGACCGGCGCTGTGTCTGGACATGCACTGTTTGTGCATGTCCGTCGGTCGACCGGACCGGTCGACCGACGGAGAGCATTCTGCTCTCGGGATATTTCGGTCGACCGGACCGGTCGACCGGAAGAAGGAAACTGTGTTTCCTCCTTTTGGGTCGGTCGACCGAACCGGTCGACCGGGAGCCAACGGCTACTTCCAGCTAGGCTGGCGGTCGACCGGACCGGTCGACCGCCAAGCCTGCAACTTAGCAACGGCTCTTTCCTCTTTGGGATTTTCTGAAAAACTGTTTTCTTTTTCTGCTTTAACAGATTTTTGGAGAGTTGTTGGGGTGCTTTTGCAGGTTGAATTAGGTGAAAAGAAAATGTTTTTAACTTATTTTCAACCCTATAAATAGAGGAGAAGTCTCTCCTTCATATTACTGAGAAAAAATCCTCAAGTTTACATTGTTTTCAAAAGAGAAAAGAAAAGAGTTTAAAGCTTTCATTCCAATTCTTTTTGAGCTAGTTTTTCAGTTGTGTTTGATTGCTAATATCTCTCTACAACTGAAGTTTTTCTCACCACACTTCATAGAGCCAAAAATCCTATATTCATTCTATAGTGAAGTTGTAATTGAAGTGAGAGTGTTTGTAAAAGAGTTTGAGAAAAGTGTAGTGATCTTGTTGTGATCACTTGGTTCTTGTAATCCTTTCCTTGTGGAGCAACCTCTTCGGTAGAGGTCCTTTGTACTTGGTGGAGCTCGGTGCTCGGTCTTCGGTAGACCAAATTGTAAAGGCATCCTCGGTGGATAGTGGAAACCCTTCACGGAGGTGAAGGCGGGGACTAGAGCAAGTGTGCTCGAACCTCGAAACAAATCATCTTGTTTGCGATTGCCTTTGCGTTATTCTTGCTTTCAATTTCTCTTGCCTTATATTGTCTTGAATTATTTGCTTGAGAACTAACCCTCTACTTGTGCAATCTAGTCTTGTTTATTTTACTTGCTATACTTGTTGTGTTACATTGTGTGCATTTCATTTCTCATCATCATACTTGGCATTGATCGATCACACCTCAATACAACACGGTTGCATTGCGCACCTCTAACCCATATCTAGGGGAATTGGGAGGAAGGAGTTCAGAACCTCGCAAGGGGTATTCGGCTCTTAGTCGTGTTTTGAGAGATCGTTGCATCACTCATTTAATTAAAGTTTAGAAAGATCATTAGATTAGCATTCACACCTATTCACCCCCCCTCTAGGTGTTTTTCAGAAGATATGGCTCAAGTGTGAAAAATTAGGTGTTTTGGAAAACAAGAACACAAAGAAAATACTTGGGAAAAAAATTCTTGTAAAAGATATAGAATGAAAACCAATACAAATATCCCAAATCCTATTTTCTTTGATTTTTCCAAAAACCTAAAACAAAATGAATGAATCCTTTTTGTACAAAAAAACTCTTTTGAAAACACTGTTAAAACACTAGTAAAGGTCAGGAAATTTTGGCATCAAAATCTTGAGGAGAAACTCCAAACAATGGGGTTTATATAGGCCAAATTCAAAACTAGCTGTTAGGCTGACGTGTCAGCCTGACAGGCCTGGCAGTCGACCGCCCGGTCGACCGTCAAACGGTCAAAAATATGACCGTTGACAGCTGCCGGTCGACCTGGCGGTCGATCCAAACAAACAGAGACCAATCTGGTCACAGTCGGTCGACCGCACGGTCGATCGTCTACAGAAACAGCCGACGTGCACGGTTTTGTGCACGTCCGGTCGACCGGCCGGTCGACTGGCCGCTTGTCCCGGTCGACCGTCCGTGTCGACCGGCCCAGCCTGGCAGGCAGCAAAATGGGTCAGATTGGAACACATTTTTTGAGCTGAAAACGTTCGAATTTGCTAATAAGTATATAGGATAAAGTTGTATATATTGAAGTCTTCTTTCTAATTCAACTTAAATCAAATCAATATCAATTTAGATGAGAAAGTTATCAACAAAACACTGACAGGTGTCAAAACAGAAACTGTAACCTATTTTCAGAACAAGGACAGATTTCAACCAAATATTTGATAACTTTAAAATTAGAATCTGAAAAAGGTTATTAAATAATAAATTTAGATCTTAAAGTTATCTTTGAAATGCAAGTTAAATCATGTTATTTGAATATAAAAATAAAAAGTTATGATAATAACTATAGAAGGGTGTCAAGCCTTGAAATCCAAAGCCGATTCAGTCAAAAACCAAACATATTGAATTTATGTGTGTGTATTGTGAACTTGAGCATATCAACTATACTAATCTTTACAAATGTATCTAAAACACACTAAACTATGGATACCTAAGTCTTCTTGACGATCTTCATCTCCAAGTTGACTCGATCCACAAACTCCATCCATGAGCTATGCAAGGTAGATCTTGAAGCTTGAGCCCTGGAATCACCATGATAAGCTTCTAAACTCCTTGTTGAAGCTAATCATTAACTAATATCTTTGCTAATGATCTGTAACTTAGAATCACAAGATTATTAGTAAACATAACTACATGAGTGAGTCATCATCAAAACTAGAGTGGAAGGCCTTTGGGCCAACAATATTGAGGAGCTTGACAACTCTTCTTTATGTGATACACGTGTGTAGGGGGGCTTCACATCTCCTCTTATGCATTACAGATTATGTGTTATGTGAATTAGGGCTTGTCATCCCTTCTTCATGTAATGCATATATGTAGGGAAGCTAACTTAGCGTCTTCCTCTTCATGAATGTATATCGCATATAACCTTTTATTGATTTGTTTAAGATTACCCCTTTATTGATTCTATGTTTCGGACAAGAAGGGGGAGAAAAATTTGTTGGTTTTGTTTTTACTTTAACCCCTTTGTTGATGATTGACAAAAAGGGGGAGAAGTATTTTGGTATATATGCATGTTTTTCTTGCCTTATTCATAAAGGGGGAGTAGTATTTATGTTTATGCATATATGTTTTGTATGGCAAATAGGAGAAAAAGAATTTGATTTGTTTTATGCTTGATTGGCATGTTTTATATCCATATATTTGCATACATGTTTAGGTGGTTTATGTGCTTCATTGTCATATCTTATAGTTTATTGTTATGCATGAGTTAAGGGGGAGCTTCTTTGAAGCTTTACTTTAATCCATGCATATATAACTTCATGAGTTTTGTCATCATCAAAAAGGGGGAGATTGTTGGCCCAAAGGCCCATCACTCTAGTTTTGATGATGATCAACTCATGTAGTTATAGTACTAATGATTTTGTGTTTAATTAGTTTCAGATTTGTGATCAAGATTTTAGTAGGTGTGTAGCTTCAACAAAGGATTTAAAGTCAAGTTTTGGAGCTAGCACGGTTTGATTCAAGAGCTTCTGCATCAAGACCACATCAAGTACTCAAGAGGAGTCTAGCTCTTTGGATCATGTTTGGACCAAGTCAAGAAGATGAGAAGACTTCAAGTGAAGACTTCAAGATCAAGACTTGAGTCTAGCTTTGTTTTTTTATAAGATTTGTTTTTAGATAAAATGTAAAGGATAGAATAGTTGGTGGATTGCTCAAGTATATCTTATGCACACACACACACTCTTGATTTAGTTGTTTTTATAAAAGAGATTTCATTTTAGAAAAGACTTTTCATGTTGACAAAATATCGTTTTGGTTTTTGGTATTCTAGTTTACATGTTTTAACCAAAACCGAATTTAGAGCTTAATGTCAAAAACATAGATATTTCACCATGTATGTGTAGTGGATCATATCCATACACACTATGCTTTAAAAGAGTTTAAATATCTTGTTTTTGTATTTTGGAGAAGTTTTGAAAAATAAGTTTTGGAAAAATCAATTTTGGAAAAATACAGTTTTCGTTTTTAAGCCAAAATTTTCAAGTTACAAAAATAGTCCAAATTATTTGTAACATACCTTGATTTTGTACAAGCATGTTTATTTATCAAAGAATATTGGTAAAACTATTTTTGTAGATTTTTCATGATTTTATGGGATTTTAATTGAGCCAAAATGACCAAGTTTTTCTTTCCCAAAAATCCCTGACCTGGCTTCAGCCGGTCGACCGGGACGGTCGACCATAGCCTGAAGTCGGCCGACCGTATCGGTCGACCGATCGGTCGACCGACGTGCACAGCGTGCATGCCAGTATCTGGCTGGAGGGCCGGTTGACCTGGACGGTCGACCGTCCAGAGAGCTTTGCTCTCTGGAAAGCCTCGGTCGACCGGGCCGGTCGACCGGCAGAGAGTCTGCTCTCTGTTCCAGAGGTTCGGTCGACCGGGCCGGTCGACCGCTGCCCCAACGGTCAGAAATCTGACCTTGGCGGTCGACCGGGCGGTCGACCGTCAGGCCATCTGGCTCCCAACGGCTAGTTTTTCTAGCTCTATAAATTGGGGCATTTGGGGGCTGTTTTCTACAAGATTTCAAGAAGAGTTTTGGGCTAATTTTTCCCACTTATTTCAGTGGTTATACCACAAGTTTTAGAGCAAATATTTCCAATCAAAAGGAGAGTTTTTATCAAGAGTGTTTAAAGTGATTTCTTGAGTTTTTCCTCCACCATCTCTTTCCTTATTTTTCTCACACAACACTTGAGTCATCCATTGCTATATCTACCTATAGGGATTTGTTGTGAGAGGATTTTAGGTGATCAAAGAGTCGTGATCACCAAAGTTCTACTTTGTACTTTGAGGAGGCGGACAAGTATGTTCGCGGTGTTTCGAGTTCGTGTGTGAACTCATTGTTTGAGGTGCGGCCTCGACGAGCTAGAGAGCTTGCGGTGTGTACGGACTAGGGAGTCCGAGAGCTTGTACGTGTTGCGGCACCGAGGAGTGATCCGGTGGGATCGATTCTAGTGGAGATCCTTCGTAGTGTCGAAGGCGAGGATGTAGAGCAAGTGTGCTCGAACCTCGAAACAAATCCCTTGTGTTTGCGATTGCTCACTCACTCTCTCTATCTCCTTGTTTATATCTTGCATGCTATTACTTGTCTTATCTTTACATTCTTGATATATTGTGTGCTTAATTGATATATGCTTGGGGATTGTTTGCTAACACTAGTTTTCAACCAAGAGAGCCAACGCGGCACCTCAACTCTTATTTAGAGGAATCTTGAGGAGTTTGTCCAGAGCCCTTCACGGGGAATTCGGCAACACTCTTGTGTTATACGTGGTGTTTAGTTTAGAATATTTAGTTTGCATCATATAAGTTTTAATTCCGCATTTAGTGGCCATTAGATTAGCCATCACCTATTCACCCTCCCTCTAGGTGATTTACAGTTTTAAAAGAGTTTTTGGTTTAAAAAGAATTTATCTTTATTTGTTTTCAAGGGTTGAAAAAATCAAAGAAAAATAGAGTATTTGGGATATTAGTTTTGATCTTCATTTCTATCTTCTTTTAGTTATTTTCTTAAGTATTTTTCTTTGTGATTTATTTTTCAAACACCTTGTATTCTCACACTTGAGCTATCTCATATCTATCCTATCTATAAGATCTTGTTTTTGTGAGAAAAATTTGTTTGTTGTTTATTGAGATCACCAAGTGTTGTAAATCTCTTTACTTTGAGTTATGAGTATCCCTCTTGTATAGAGGTGATTGTGGAGGAGTTTGGTTTGGTTGGTATCCCTCTAAGTGTAAAGGTGATTGTTGGAGTGTTGGCTTTGAGCCTTATCCCTCTAGTGTGAGGTGATTGTTGGTTGGCTAAGTGTCCATCCCTCTAAGTGTAGAGGTGATTGTTGTTGTGCCTTGCCTCTTATATAGAGGTTGTGTTTGTTGGAGAAAGGAGTTGTGTACTCCTATTTTGTATTACCCAAATTCTCAGTGGAGGTTCCCTGTGTGGGAAGTCCTGTGTGGACGATTTAGTGGAAATCCTATTGTGTGAAGGCGGGGACGTAGAGCAATAGCTCGAATCTCGAAACATATCTTGTTGTTTGCGATTGATCCACTATCTCTAACTCTCTCTCTTTTATATCTTGCATTGCATCATATTCATATCATATATATGTTTGGTATTGTTTGTGTGCCTCACTAGTGTTAAACCAAGAGAGCTTTACATAGCACCTCAACTCTTATTCAGAGGAATTTAGAGGAGATAGTCTAGAGCCCTTCACCGGGAATTCGGTTACACTCTTTGGTTATACTAAGTGTGTTGCAATTAGTTTTTAATTTCGCATCATTTGTCATTAGATTAGCCATACACCTATTCACCCCCCTCTAGGTGTACTTTCTGGACAACGATCGAATTTTCGACCATTTGAGGCCGTTGGTCGATCGCCTGGTCGACCGCCCTTAGGCAAATAGCTTGTCGGTGGACCGCCCGGCCGATTGGGACCAACCCGAGAGTTGGGTTGATCTAGTCGGTCGACTGGCTCCAAGGCAAAGGCCTTGTGCACGTATCCGTGCATATTCGGTCGACCGAGCTCTGGTTCGGTCGACCGATCGGTCGACCGCCAGCAGCGCAAGAACAGTTTTATTAGGGTTTGGAATCTAACTTGTTAAATCCCTAAAAATTCTATTAAATCTTCATAAATTTCATAAAAATAAGTTCATGTAAATATTTTAAGTACAAATATGTGTGATAAAAAATTTACACATATTACAAACTATTTGAATTTTTTTTAGGCATGCAAATTTAAGTTTAAACCAAAAAAAGTTTTTTTTCAAAAACTTGAATTTTGAAATGAAAATTTTTTTTCTCCATAACTTGTATAAATACAAAAAAAAGATATTTCAAATACATTTAAAGCATAGTGTGTATGGATAGAATCCAATACACATATAAATGATATATTTATGTTTTTGACATTAAATCTCAAAATAAGTTTTGATTTTAACAAAACTTAAAACTATGAACTAGAATCATCAAAATAAGTTTTTCTAAACAATGTGAACCATCAATGTATATAGATGAAATCCAATATACATATAAGCCATATAAATTTCTTTTGATTCTATCTATTCATGAAAACCAAAAAGATGTATATTTGTATATTGAAACTGAAAACCATATACATCATAAATCAAAACACATATCGTTTTCATAAAAGTGAAATGGTTAAATCGAAAAGAAAACTATAAACTTGTGTGTGTGTGTGTGTGTGTGTGTGTGTGTGTGTGTGAATATTTAAGCATATCAAAACTAAACTATTCTTATACAAGATCTAAACAATAAACTAAACAAATCTAGATAAAGTCTTCTTCTCCAAGTCGACTTGATCCATATATGATCCATGAGCTTGACTCAATCTCGAATACTAGATGCAATCTTGACGCGCGAGCTCTTGAATCAACACGTGTTAGCTCCAAAACTTGACTATGAATCTTTTGTTGAAGCTAAATACCTACTAAGATCTTGATCAATAACTGAAACTTAATAAACACAAGATCATTAGTAACTTAACTTCATAAGTTAGTCATCATTAAAACTAAGGTGAAGGGCGTTTGGACTAACAATCTCTCCCTTTTTGATGATAACAAAAATTATGAGGTTATATATGCATGGATTAAAGATAAGCTTCATGGAAACTCTCTCTTAACTCATGTATAACAATAAAACATATAGATATGCAATGTAACCCAAATACCAAAGATATTCAATAAAGCTCATAAAGAAAAACACTTGTATATATGCAAAACATTAATAGGCATGAATATATAAATTCTTCTCCCCTTTTTGTCACTCATCAACAAAGGGGTGAAGAAAAACAAACAATACCAAAAAAAATATATTTTTATATCAATTGAAAGAAATTATTGAAAGAGAAACAATCTTTTTACCAATTGAAATTAAACAAGATTTTTACCAATTGATACCAATAGCAAGAAATGATACCAATTGAAAGCACATTTTGAATCAAATTTTTTTAGGTAAATACTAAAATCATTTTACAATATAGATACCAATTTGAGAATAATACCAATTGAAGGTTATTGATACGAATATTGTAAATGTTAGCTTTTTTCAAAACAAAATATTTTTCTTCATAAAAAATGAGAGTAAGATACCATTTGAAAATAAATACAATTAAAAGATAAATCAAGAATTTTTCTCCCCTTTTATGAAATATCAATAAAACTAATGCATAAGCTTGTAAAGATACCAATTATCATTAAGAATATGAATCAAGCTTAGCATAAAATAATTTGTGCTATAACTATGTATGGATAAATATTATTAATCTTAGCATAAGAAATCATATATATGTATGTATGAGCAATTTAAATACCAATTTTAAGTATGATGAATACATATATGAAACACATGAGTATATAAAAATGAAATATCATTGAAATCATGTATAACTCATAACTAACAACCCTTATCATGCACATATTAAAGAGATGTTCAATAAGACACACAAGACATGGTCACCCAACCAACCGTCCTCATAAGGTAGAAGTTTTCAAAAATAATATTTTGAAAATAATTTTAGCATGGGTTGAAAACTCTACCAATTGAAGAATACGAAACTAGTTTTATGATAATTTTGAAAACTAGTATGAAATCTTTCAAGTAAGAAATAAAACAAATATATATTTCATGATATATGAAAATTACACGAGAATCGACACTCAAAAATTTATAAAGCACATAGATTCTCATGAATTCAAAATCATGAGTAAACACAAAATATAAGGTGTGCAAGAATCATGTAAGAAATATATACATGAAAATAAATCAATGAAGCTCAATCAAAACAAAAAAAAATTCTTTTTCTTAAACTCAAAATCATCAAAAGTAAACTTCAAGGTATATGTATGTATTGTCAAAACTAAAGCATACATATTTATCCCAAACATAAATTGATTCTATAATAGAATACATGGCATGTAAAGTAAGTAACTCTAGGATAGAATATGTATATTATATAGTTTTGGCAAAATTTTCATATAGATGAAGATAAAACCATATTTTATTTAAAAAATATACAAAATAGGGAATATATGTGTAAACGCAAGAATCATCAAAACTAGATTATACAAATATATCTAATGAGTACGTATGAGCAATGAGGCACCCAAACATAATAATCAACTGTAGCTCTCTAATTGTATAAGTATAAACACAAGTTTTAGTGAAAATTATATCTAAACAAGTAATCAAAACATGATATGCACAAAAACATTAAAACATGGTAAATAACCAAGTATGATCATTAGCATAAATATGATTTGTTATCAACACTAGGATATACACAATAGCTAAATTATAGTGAGAACACAAAAATATGAATTCTAATAAACATGGGTATATCTCAAAGACTATCTATGTAGATCACAAGTCTAATAATCATTGCATTTAAGCATAATGAGTATTAAAATCATGACATGCTAAAAATCATCAATGAAAGAATGTAAACAAAAATAAGGAGTTAGAGATAGTTACCAAACCTAATTGAACTAGTCTCTAGGTCTCTAAACCATGGTGGTTCTCCCACCAAAACTTTCTTAAAAGTGATGCATCCAAAAATATGACCATTAAGCTCGAAACGCATGCACCATCAAGACATCAATACTCTCATGTCTTGTGAGAGCCTACACCTATATCAAATACAATTGAAGTGAATTTTGTTACCTAAACTTTCTTGGGTTCATGGGTTTAGCACCTTTCCTAACCCAAATATATTTACTTGCAAAATTTAAATCATTTATTCTATCATAGCAAAATTTTGTAAGGTGGCTCTTGCGACCACAATATGTACAAGTGTACACATTGTTGGTTGCTGGGATCAATCTGACAACTAATCAATATCACTGAAATATTAACAATTTGGCCAGGTCGGTAAATATCAGGTGGGAGATTTTCCGTTCAATAGAACGTTCCTTAATTTAAGAACCATCTTTCAATTTCCTTCCTTAGTTAAACACCAATTAGACTGATATAAATCAGTCTCAATATACTGAATATCAGTATATCCCCTATATAAAGAAATTAATTCACTTATATAGTACTTGGAGTGAGGTACGCTTAAAGCGAATCTCCTTAAGACAATTACGTCCCCCGCAGCGGTGCTAACGGGTTTCTAGATGCTGGTCTCCCAATATACAACACTCCTTCACGGTATTTGGATATCACTACCAAATCACCGTACGGTCGAACCATAGTTAACCAATACCTTCACAGGATTATTAAAGCAGCGGAACAAAGACAAATTTCAGGAGAATATTTGCCTTTACTTTGGAGGAGCACCCACTGTAAAGGAAGAAGAAAGGTTGAAGAATATTCTTCTTCAGAAGTCCCATATTCAGACAACAATTCTTATTAAAGAATCTATTAAATTTTTTGAGCTTCTTTCAGAATGAATTTTGCAGAATCTCTTTTGGAAGTCGCTTTGGAAACAGAGTTGCAGAATCCCCACTTGCTTTCGGAAACCGGGTTACTGATTTCCCACTTCCTGTTTGAAAGTCACTTCAAGACTGAGAGAGAGAGGATCTCCTTCAAATTTCTTGCTGTTGGTGTGTTGTGTTGTATTTTCAATTGAGAATTCGGAGCGCTATTTATAGCGCTCCGGGAGGGGCCAACTAGTCCGAACCCAATAAATAATTGCAACAGTTCGGTCTGAACCATTGCAAAGGTTCGACCCAACCACCGCAACCGTTGGCCGTCCAACTACTGCGATAGCCATTGGCGGAGCGGTTCGGATCCGGATAGCGGAGCGGGTATACTTCGCGTAACCCATACCTATGAGACCCAGTTCAAAAAGAACAAGGCCGGGTAGGGAACCCGAACCCAGACCCGGTCCCGAGCCAGGGCCCGGCACCGACGCCGGCCGGCCGCCGCCGCCGCGCGCATGTGCGGTCATGGTTTCCTCCCAATCGCGCGCGGAAACTCCAAGTACCCAAAGGGCACGTCCTTTGTTCTCAATTTTCTCTATTTAAACACTACAAACTTCCATCCCATGGCCAATGTGGGACTAAATACCTTTAGCTATCTTTAGTCCCATTTAGGCTTTGAATTTATGCAATCTTTAGACTTGAATATCTCATTCATTCGAAGTCGGAATTGAACATGTGAATATACCACGTTCATCCCCAATGGAAGGAGAACACACTCCAACCATCATCCAATTGATTTGATCAACGGATCTCGCCATAATTCAATTCAAAGATTCACATATACATTCTTCATATTCCAACACACATTAGCATACAAAGAGTCATGTGTGTGAGCATGATGAGTATGTGTATGCCGTGATGGGTGTGTATGCATATATGGGGCATGTTTCTTGTGAAACATGGAGTCAAAACTCGTGTGGTTCATGACATATTGGCTTAAAGTAGAGCCCAAATAATCTACACTCTTCTTCAACATACATATATCATTTTCAATATTAAAAGAAGATGTGGAACATGCAATAGAAACACAAGTAGATGAAACTATAGTAGTATAGCAAACATGAGAATCTAAATCATTTTTCAAAGAAACTTTTTTGTTTGAAACATAATATAATTCCTTGAAAATCAAAACTATTTTATTTTTCAAAGACTCATTTTCTTTTATAACAAATTCAAGTTTTGAAGACAAAACATTATTCTTCTCTAATACAATATCAAAATTATTTTTGTTCTTTAAAATTTTATTTTCTTTTAAAATAAGATCAAGTTGGGTTTTCAAGGAATCTCTTTCACTTGAAATCTCAATCCTCTCTTGTAAAATCCTGTTGAGTTTTGAAAATAAGTTTTTATTTTCTTCTTTTAAATCAAAAATCTTACTTTTCAAAAGTTTGTGTTGAAAGCAAGTTTTCACAAAACATGAAAAGCTCTTCATTTAAAGCATGAGTATCTATAGCATTATCATCAATGGAAGAGCTATCATAATCATCTAGATGAGTATCTGATTTTACCTCAAGGGAGTCATTCCCTTGGACCATGTGGCATACTTCGTCGGACTCATTTACAATGGATTCCTTCTCCAAAACATTTGTTGTTTGTTTCTTGGGAGAGTCAATGTGTTTCACACTGCAAAAACAGAATCACAATGAGAAACTATAGATAAATAATTTTTGCTTTGTGATTGCCTAAGTGCAATCAATGCTTGTGCATTACCCTCTATATACTTCCATTATTAATATAGGAATTTTTAGTAGTGGCAATAAAAACATGTAATCTTAATGCTTTTAAACATGTACTCATCTTAAACTTTCACAAATCAATGTTAGATGCATCATAAGTAGGTGGAGAAAGATAATCCATAAGTGTATACTATATTTGTGCAAAACAAATGTATAGACTAGCAGATGAGGATCTCACTCCTAGGTGGTTAAACCGAATATAAGGAGCTATGCTCTGATACTAATTGAAAGTACACCTAAAGGGTGGTGAATAGGTGTAGTGCTAATATAGAATAAATAATACAACTAATTGCAAACACACAATGTGTAACCAAGAGTGAGTCCGAATTTTCCGTGAAGGGCTCTAGAACTGCTCCTAATTATTCCTCTAAACTAAGAGTTGAGGTGCTTTAATAGCTCTCTTGATTGAACACAAGTATGGGCATACATACAATATCAAGCATATAAGATATCACAATCAAGACAATGCAAGATATAAAGAGTAGAGAGTTAAGAGAGAAAGATCCAAACGCAAACACAAGCATATGTTTCGAAGTTCAAGCCACTGCTCTACGTCCCCACCTTCACACAGAAGGATTTCCACTATTTCCACCAGGACCGTCCACAAAGAAACCTCCATCGAGGAATTATAAATACAATCCGAGAGTACACAACTCTACTCTATCTCATACACCTCTACACAAGAGATAGGCACAAAGCTAAGCACAAGGCAAAGAGAAATAAAAACTTAGTGACCACTAAGATCACAAACACTCTTGTGAGTCAAGAGATCACAATCAAAACTCTTCTTACAATAGAAGATCCTAGAGGATAGATTTTACAAAGAATAGCTCAAGTATGTGAGTAAAAAAAAGTGTTTGAAAAAGAAACAATAAAGAAAATACTTGAAAAAAAAAACCTTCTTGATAGATATGAAAAATGAAGAACAAAATAGAATTTTCAAAGCTTGTATTTCTTTGATTTTTAAAAACTTTCAAAATAATAACGATAAAGAATTTTCGGCTCAAAAACTTCTTTAAAAACTCTTCAAAAAGTAGGCAAAATAGCTCTTAAAAACTTGTTGAAAATCTTATGAAAAACAGCACCCAAAACCCATATATATAGGGCCTAGAAAAATATAGCCGTTGGGGTCAAAACATGCCCAGATAGGCTTGTTGGTCGACCGCCTGGTTGACCAGCCAATGGTCGAATTTTCGACAGTTTGAGACTGTCAGTCGACCGTAGTCACGCCCTGCTTCCCAAAAAAAGTGAAAACGGAGTCGCGACGAGAGTCAGCGACGTATATACGCGAGGAAAATACCCCACGTATATATGCTAAGCCTAAAGTGACCTGAACAAGTTATAAATCTAACCAATAATAAATTAACGATCACTGCAATATCACATATAAGCATCCATACATGATATCATATAAAAATAATTATAATAAAGACTGAATCTGATGTATATTGAGAATCAGGAAATAACAGAAAGACGAGATAGAAAAGAGTAC
The DNA here is from genome assembly GCA_038442645.1 of Agave tequilana. Classification (NCBI taxonomy): domain Eukaryota; kingdom Viridiplantae; phylum Streptophyta; class Magnoliopsida; order Asparagales; family Asparagaceae; genus Agave; species Agave tequilana. The sequence goes on along the minus strand of JAVJIF010030166.1, from coordinate 335,018 downwards.
CAGAACCAAAAGAGAGAAGCTCCAGCTCCTCGCGAAGCGTACGATCACACGAACACCTTAACAATACAAGAAGATGACCAACACCTTAGACGTGCGAAGCCAGGGTCGTCAGAAGCGACCTAATGAGTGTGTGTGTAAAAAGAAAGGTGCTCGTGTATAATAACAACATAAGCAATGAAAACATGATAACTGAAATGAAAGATAACAGAATAATCAATATTAAGAACAAAAATATGAACGATATATAACTGATCTCATGACAAAAGAAAACAACTAATGTCAAAATGTATAACCTAGCATATGTCACTAGTCTGGTATACAATCCGATCATGAGTACAATCATATGTCTATCATAGTTATATAAATATGTACAGTCAGGTGCTTACGGTCAGTCATAATACACTATAAACAGTTCATTATCATTTATTATGTCAGCGAACACCAATTGTCACTTGTAATAAACGCATCCCATACTACGCCTACTACACATGTCAATCAGGGTCCTAAGTTATTGAAACTGATTGGTTGGAGACATTGTCTATGCTTTAGGTGGGTCCCGTACATACCCAGGATCACAGCCCAGATGCCTGGCGCTGAACCAAACCCTAATGCCAGGTAGTCAGTAACAGTAACAGTACTCACAGTATCACTGTGGAACAGTAAACTCATAGTAATACTGTGGAATAGTAAACAGATGGGATGCCAGTCATCCCCCTGAACCCTGCAGTGGAACCGTAATTCGGTTGCGCAACCTGTAACCTAGGTCCACCCAAAATACAAACGTTGTCTCCTCCATCAATTTCCCCAATCCCAGTATAAGTTTTCCATTTGCATTATTATGTATTTCAGTTAAGACAATCAATATCCATGTTACTTATAATACTGGGACGATGCGGTGACAGTAACGTTACAGTATAACAGTCAACAATAATCGTATACACGATGAACAATATCAGTAACAGTGAACGGTAATAGTAACCGTGTATACGATGAATAGAGCTGTACCGAGCGTTATGGCCTAACGATTCTTTTTCAGTAACTTTTAGTAACATGAGTAATCACAGAACAATAGCAGTGATCAAATAGTGCTATTGACCTCTGAATATATTTTTTCACTGATATCGATAAATTCATTCTCACAATAATTCTATTCTATCACTGAGTAATAACAATAAATAGCCGTCTACTGGTATCCTCGAAATCAACTAACATAACGGATACCGAGGTCACTAGTAAAGAATGGAAACATCCTCAAAATCAGAATCATCCAATTATAATCAAGATCATAGGTAAAGGGATAAAGTTCTCAATCCATAAGAAATCTAGAAAAGTCAGAACTAAAGATAGTTGACTAGGGTAGGAAGCAAGTCGACTAGTATAGAAGGTTTTGACTGGGTTAGTCGACTAGCAAAAGGGATAAATCGACTAGAAAAAGTGTAAGTCAACTATAAGAGGGGCAAGTCGACTAATATACTTGTTGTCTGTGATCAAGGCTTTTAACAGATTATCTAAATAATATGATAGCACACCTTCAATTTTCTGGAACCTTTAGACACCTTCCAAACTTGAGCTTAGATTAGAAGTTTTTCACAAAGACTTGCATTTCTAGATAAGCATTGTCAAGTTGGCACCTCTCAGTGCAATATAGCAAATATAAGTTACTGGTTGAATACACAACCTTCTGTTGTCTAATGAAAGATTTCTTATAATAATAGTCTTGAAGTTTACTATGTTTCTCTAGTTGTTTTTTTTCCCCAAGCTTTTCACATAATCTTCTTGTCATAGACCTCTTTAAAAACTTTGCATGGTCTGTAAAACCATAGAGCAAGAATTGGGTTTCATATCATTCCACCTTCCTTGCTTTATGCTAAGATTCTTCAATATGCCTAGTCAGCAAACGACTTCCAAACTTGAGATTTAGGTGTAGACGATAGTGGTTATCTAATGTGTTATCAGTATTAGGTTTCAGGATGTCTCGGACTCTACCTCCTAATTTACATATGTTTACGTCATCCCCATAGATTTTTTTTTCCTTCCGGTGATGTATCTTTTCACGGTAGTGTTGAATATCAAAAGAAATCTTGAGCTTTATGGTGATAACCTTAACACTTTACTACTTGCAAATTACATGCTTCAAAAACAACCCTCAAATTTTAACATCACAGAACACCACATGCCATGTGATTTAAAAGTTGCAGCAATCTGAAAACAAAACTGCAAGAAGAGAAACACTCACGCAACGGAGTAACTTGCGGTGTGCCGATGGAGGCTCCGGCGGAGGGGAAGGAGGCCGCGGAGGATGTCGATGGATAGAGAATCTCACCATAAAGGGCGTAGGTGCGTTGACGCTCGCCGACGGTGATCAACGGCGTCCCACGGAGTGGCGAAAAATGACATCTCACATATAAATATACACCCACATGAATTTATCATGCATGCACATGGAGGGGGGGTACGCCGTTGGCTGTGCTTGGTGTGCGACAAGGCCAGGGAAGGGCAGGGCTGGACGGGTGCACCGGGGACTGTGCGGATCCGGCGACACTCGAGGAGGGTGCACATGCGGGGAGATGGGGAGGTGGCCTCGTGCATGGTGGAGTGATCCAGCGCACCGGCGGAGCCGGGGAGGGGAAAAACATCCAGCCAAGAGAGAGAATAGCCATGGCGGATGCCGCGGAATTTGCCGGAGAGGGAGGACGACTGATAGGCACATTGATATGACAGGTGTGCACCATGGGAGAAGTCTTGATGGCTCCCGACTCAGCAGAGATGAAGAGGGAAGGCCGGGCTCGTGCCCGGGGGAGTGTTGAGTGATGCATGAGAAGGATTCGAGCTTGGCCATGGTGAGATGGTTCAGCCTAAGTTGGAAGCAAAAAAAGAAGAGAAACATGGGGGTGCAGCGGCTGTAGATGAAAAGGGAAAGAGAGAAGAAGATTTGTTATTTGGTTAGGGATTTAGTTTAGGAGGTGATTAGGAGATAAGGATTTGGTTAGTTATGATATGATAGGATAAAGGATTTGGGTTCGGATTAGCTTAGTGGGTAATGGATAGGATTCATGGCATAGGTAAATGGGTTGTGAATGAGTTATGGGCTTGGTTTGGGCCAAGAAATAGAAAAAATGAAATACAAGTGTGGGCTTGATGTAGGGCTCAAAGGATTGGGCAAAGGGGAAGATAGAAAATGCAAACAAAAATAAAAATAACTAAATATTGATAACAATAATAATAATACTAACAATAATAATAGTCACTAACAATTACATGTTAATAACTATTTAAGTTAATTATTACTAACAATAGAATCTATAACGAATTTATTATCAAAACCCCTCATAAAATAATAATACAAATCATATATACACATGTAAAAATTTATTATATACATAAAAATCATGTATAAACACATTAGGGATATTACAACCGCCCGGTCAACCGCCTCTAGGCAAACAGCTTGTTAGTCGACCGCCCGGTCGATCGGGACCAACCCGAGAGGAGGGTTGATCCAGTCGGTCGATCATGCGGTCGACCGGCTCAAGGCAAAGACCTTGTGCACGTATCCGTGCACATTCGGTTTGCCAACCGATCGATCGAGCCCTGGTTCAGTCGACCGGTCGGTCGACCGCCAGCAGCCAAAGAACAGTTTGTTTTAGGGTTTGGAATCTAACTTGTTAAATATCTAAAAATTCCATTAAATCTTCATAAATTCGACAAAAATAAGTTCACGTAAATATTTGAAGTACAAATATGTGTGATCAAAAATCAACACATATTACAAACTATTTGAACTATTTTTGAGGCATGAAAATTTAAGTTTCAACCAACCAAAAACTATATTTTCCAAAAACTTGAATTTTGAAATGGAACTTCGTTTTCTCCAAAACTTGTATAAATACAAAAATAAGATATTTGAAACACATTTGAAGCATAGCATGTATGGATAGAATCTGATATACATATAAATGATATATCTATATTTTTGACATTAAATCTCAAAATAAGTTTTGATTTTAACAAAACTTAAAACTATGAACTAGAATCATCAAAATAAGTTTTTCTAAACAATACGAACCATCAATGTATATGGATGAAATCTAATATACATATAAATCATGTAAACTTCTTTTAATTCTATCTATTCATGAAAATCGGAAAGATGTATACTTGATATATTGAAACTTAAAATCATATACATTCATAAACCAAAACACATCGTTTTCATAAAAGTGAAATAGTTAAACCGATAAGTAAACTATAAACTTATGTGTGTGAATACTTGAGCATATCAAAACTAAAATATCCTTACACAAGATCTAAATAATAAACTAAACAAATCTAAATACAAATCTTCTTCTCTAAGTCGACTTGATCCAAACACGATCCACGAGCTTGACTCCATCTCGAGTATTAGATGTGATCTTGACGCGCAAGCTCTTGAATCAACACGTGTTAGCTCCAAAACTTGACTATGAATTCTTTGTTGAAGCTAAACACATAGTAAGATCTTGATCAATAACTGAAACTTAATAAATACAAAATCATTAGTAACTTAACTTCATAAGTTAGTCATCATCAAAACTAAGGTGAAGGGCCTTTAGGCTAACAATAACTTGTTACACTATTCTTATTTTGAACTAACCTAAAATCAAATAGGCTATTTCACAGATAAGTCCAATTAATTTTAGCTACTTTACAAGTAGATCCAATTAATTTTAAAATTTTCAGACAGAGACAATTCTATGAGAAATGCCATAGATAAAGTATTGTGCAACTGAGAACGTTTTGTGCACATAACAATCGTTAAATGTGTCATTTTATGTTGAATATTCATCTCTTCAGGCATGATTTGAGCCATAGAGCAAATAAAAACATATTTCCAAACTTGAAAGAAATTAGTGAAATCACCATCTGATAGTCCTTTTTTAATTTTTCTTTTTTCCATTTTATTTTTCCTTGTGAAGGGTTTGCTTCTTGGGTGTAGGGAAATGCATCTTTTGATTCTGGTTTGGGATTGGAATGATCCAATCAAATTTGGGGAAGATAAGGGTTGCAGTGACAGCGGCAAAGGTTTTAGGTTCTTCAAAATTCGTGACTTTTTATTTTTATCATTTTTGCATAGCATATATTAACTCCATAGAAGACATTTTTTTCTAAAAGAACTCATCTCCACACATTGTTGTATAAATTAAAGGCGAGAGAGAGTGAGAAAGAGAGACAGAGAGAGAGATTGTCGTAAGCCTAAGATTATTCAAATTCAATGGCTAAAATCTCTTCTCGATGATTTACTTTGGACGGGTCAGATTCACCAAAACTATAAATGGCTCATATCCGATTTGATTTTGCTAAAATTGATGAGTGGCCTAGATCTATTCTAGATAAAAACACAATGTGCTTTTATAATAGTACGAAATAGGGGAGCGGATACTTTCCCCCCTAAAAAGTGACGATGGTACCCCACAAATTATTACAATTGTGCCATTACTTTTTTTCATATTTTTCTTCCTTCTCCTTCCTCCCCTCCTCCCCCTCCCCTCTCCCCACCTCTGCTCTCCCTCCCCGACCTTCCCCTCTGCCTGATCTCCCCCTCCAGCCTCCCCTCTCCCTCCCGATCTCCCCCTTCTCCCTCTCCCCCACCCTCACCCCTACTCCCTCCCCCTAACCCTCTCGCCCACCCTCCCGCCTCCAAGTCTGGCCTGTTCAGTCAGATTTATCCGAACATGCCAGACCTGGGGAGTGGGCGAGGGGGGTTGGAGGTGGGGAAGGAGGAGGGAGGGCGATGCAAGGGGTGGGGGTGGGGAGGAGGAGGGAGGAGGGAAAGGGAAACCAGAGGGGAGGGGGAGCGGGGGGAGGTCAGGGAGGGGGAAGGGGAGAGGAGGGGGGGAGCGGGGAGAGGCCAGAGAGGGAGGGGATTGCCGAGGAGGGAGGCGACCAGGGAAGAGGAGGGGGAGGAGGAAGGGAGAAAGAAAAAGAGAGTAATTTGGGTGTTTTTTTGATTTTTTTTTGGGGGTGCCTTCATCACATTTATGGGTGCCCTAATCATTGGGGTGTCATCATCACTTTTTGTAACGCCCCGATCCGGGCGGGTACGGAGACGTTACTGCAACGTATATACGCAGGTCAGAAATACCCTCACGTATATACGCTAAGCATCAATACAGGCAAGAATCAGAGTACGGAAGCAAATGGTGCATTATACATTCCAACACATGAGTACAATTACAAAGTTATCACCAGAGGTGACAAATATTACAATAATATTACATCACCAACATGGCGCAAATGCGAGAATATAAAGGATGTACAAGTATGAACAGTACAAAAGGCACTCACGAGTCTGCAAAGGGAAAACTCGAGAGGCGTACAGGGGGCCTGGAAGGATAGAGCTTCAGCTGGTCTGCTGGAGATCCACACTACTGCTACGCCACTCTGGGAGAATCCACACGCTCCAAGCTCCATGACCTGGACATGAGGATCCAGGGGAGTCAGATAGAACTCCCCAGGCGAGTGGTGAGGCAAAAGCCAGATGGCGTACTGAGATAAGTACAAGTGTATCGATAAAACCGAATCATAATCATGCATTGAAAACCGTGTCGTGAACAGAAGCATGTAAGCAAGTAAATGTACGACAGGTGATATCAAGTAGGAACTGCTCATGGAATAATATGATAGGAGCAGTAGACTGATAGAATGGAACAGGGTTAAATAACAGGGTGTGAGTAGCTAATATGATAATACTCATAAAGCCGGAAATCCGAAGTAAAATACAGTACAAGCAAATATGGTAAGGCATATCACAGATTCATAACTGGCATCTTTATAATTAGAGCCGTCCAAGTTGCAGGCTTCAGTATGCGTCCCATTCCACATACTGCCACTTACAACTTAAAGAGCATGTTATCATCTTGGCACTTTATTATTATTATTACTCGTCTTACCCTGATATCTAGATATGTGAACTAGCGTTCCAGCACACATATATCCATATCTGAGTAAAGCAAGGTTGTTATTGGAAACCAACGGGGGTATCAACGAACAATGTTTACAGTGGGTCCCGTGCATACACGGGACCACGGCCCAGGATGTTCCGTTGCTTGGTGACGGAACCTACCGCAAGGCGATTCAGGAGGGTCTTATGGATGCCCTTATCAAGATGGTACCAGGAAGGAGGGAGCCAGCTCTCCCCTCGGTCCCCTGGAGGCCCACAGGTCAGACTGGAAGTTTTAGTTGCACAACATGCCTAATACCACTGTAAACACGAACATATATTGATAGCCGCAAGTTTCCCCCGACCCAATGTAAGTTGTCCAATTTTATGGTTTATTAGGTAGTTATCAAATTTACGGGAATAGCAGGTACAAGACATGATCAGGAATTCAGGAGTACATGAGTACTATAAATTCAGGTCACTGTATATATAATACAGGATAACAAGTACAAGATTCAAGTCACTGCATGCAATGCAGAATAACAAGTGTAGTATTCCCGTAAATGAGATAATCACAGGTCAAGTATATCATGCCGGGTGTCAAGTGATAGCATGACAGGAGGATGATATTTGGCAGGTGACAAGTCAAGTCAAGAGATTGATATTAGTCCGGATGGCAAGTCATGTCATAACAAGGGGCCTTGCCAAGTAGTAGCATGTTATTGACAGGTATGAAGTAATGACATGTTAAGTGTTAACATATCAGGTAAGTACATGGCATGTGATAGAGTAATAGCTGAGCACAACCAAGCGAAGCTGAGCAAGCTGGAGGCACAGTTGGCAAACAGTATTTAACACTAGAGCGTCTGACAAGGTTACCGGGACAACTCGGCTTAAAGTGCGAGTAGAAAATCCGGCAGCATCTCGCCTAGACGAATCTAGTGGTAAAGTGCTGAACGCTGATCATGATAACCAGGCGGAGCTGAACAAGCTGGAGGCACCGGCAGCAAATAGGGTTTAGACACTAATGCGCTTGGCGAGGTCACCGGGACGACTCGTTTTAGAATACGAGTAGAAAATCCGGAAACAACTTGCCTAGACGAATGTAGTGAATAAAGCGCTGAGCGCTAAGTATGCTCACCAGACGGAGCTGAGAAACCTGACGGTCCCAATCACTTCTCTTTCGAGATAGTGAGAGACCGGAGGCTGAAGGACTGAAAGACCAAGAACGCTCGGGGTTTAAGCGCACTCTCGGTGGCTATCAGCCATCCCAGGAGTGGGCAGAAACTCAGAGTTCAACGACCACGAAGGGTCGGCCACGCATAGTATAAAGCAGTAGAATACATCACAGGCATGGTATATGTACAAGAATAAACATGGAATAAAATACATGTCGACCCGACAAAGCGGGGAAACCCAAATGGAGGCGAGAGCGAGAACACTCGCCTAAATCACCGGAATGCCGAAAAGTCTGAAATCCATGGAACTCGCGCACGCGCCATAAAATATGATATAAATATTTAGAGAGAGAAAGTGAAGAGGAGAGAGAAAGAGAGAGAATTCTAGAGAGAGAAGTATATGGGAAGAGAGAGTGCACAGGAAGACGCGAGTTTTGAAAGTGAGACGCGGGGGTTGCAGACGCGGGAATAGCAGACGCGGGAATAGCGTCGCGAGAATAGCAGACACGAAAATCACAGACGCGGGAATAGCAGACGCGGGGTTCGCGTCACATAGATGCCATAAACGCGAGGTTTGCGTTCAAGTCAGGACGCGAGGAGAACGCGGACGCGGATGTGGGTTCTGCGTCGCGTTAACACAAGAGGAACACAGACGCGAGCATGGGCTCCGCGTCGTATCAATACAGGAATGCGCGGATTGCGTTAAGGAATTGCCTAGACGCGGGGTGAAGATCCGCGTCAGCAATCAACAGAGAGGAAGAGAGGAAGAGAAACGTGATTTCGGGGTGGTGGTGTTATTTGATGAAGATGAAGAAGGTAATGATGAAAGGTTTAAGAAAAGATGGTGGTGGCGATGTTAGTGTTTGTCGTTGCAATTGTCACCGGAATGATTACCGGAATAATCGTGATCGATTACCGGAATAATCATCGGGTCGTTGCAATTGTCACCGGAATGATTACCGGAATAATCGTGAACGATTACCGGAATAATCATTGGAGAGTTGCAATTATCACCGTAATGATTACCGGAATAATCGCGAACGATTACCGGAATAATCATCGGAGATATTACGGACGAAGAAGAGCTCGGCCCCAATCCAAAGGAGGTGGCCGGCCCTTGAGAAGATGACTGGGTAGTGATTTTGTGGAGAGGTTTTGATGGTGGTAGTTTTGGAGAAGGTAAAGGAGAAGGTGAAAGCTTTGGTGGAGTTGTTGGAGTTTGTGGTGGTTTACATGGAGATGGAGGAGGAAGAAGATGAAGGTAAGGAGTTGGAGAAGTTGTAGTGGTTGTTGTTGTGGTGGAGATGGAGGAGGAGTTGGTGGTGGTTAGAGTTGTGGTGAAGAGAAAATGAAGTGGAATGAAGAAGGAAAAGTATATATAGGATTTGGGAATTGTGAAGGTGATGTAAAAATGTAAAAGAGAGGGGGTTATTTGTAAAATGGCGGGGTGAGGTGGCTCTCTTTGGCCGGCCATGGTGATGGGAGAGGAGTTGGATATTTTGGAGAAGATATTTTTGGAGGAGGAGATATTTTTGGTGGAAGGTTGGAGAAGATAATGGAAGAATGGAGAATTTGGTAGAATTTGGTGGAAGGAAAAGGAAGGAAAGAAAATAGGAAAAAGGAAAAGAAAATGGAAAAAGGAAGATATTTTCTTGAAAGAAAAAGAAAAAATAATTAGAGTGGCGGATTCCCGGGATTTAGTTGCGGATGCGGAAAACTTTCGGAAAAATACCGAAATCGTCCGAAAATCAAGTATCTCGGAACGACCCGCAAAAATTCTCAAAAATCAAGAATATTATTCTAAGAATCATGGTGAAATCCGTTTCAATAAATTATTTATAGTTTTTAAATTAAAAATTCTGGAATCGGCCGCCAATATCGGTCGACACCAAATCTGGCAGAAACCTGATAAATTCTGAAAATTCCCAAAAAAATGAATTAAGATAGTAAATATTATTCTAAGCAAATATGTGAAAGCAGTTTCTCAAAATTTGACTCCATTTGTAAATTTAAAATCCAGGAATCGGTCAGTGGCACTGGTCGACACCGGTTTTGAAGATTTTCATTTTAATTCAGGAAAATTCCAGAAAATCACAGAAAATCTAAAATATTAGAAAACGATGTTTAAAACTAAAATTGGTCAAATCTAAATACTAGAAAGACCAAATCGAGCAATTCACTAGGATCGAGTCTCGGTTCAGACTAGGGCTGACTCCGAGTCCGTGAATCCGGATCCAAGACAAAACGATCATATAAATAATTCATAATATAAAATAAATACAGGAAGTAAATCGAAAAATACGGTCGAAAAATCTGAATACGCAACTAAGTACGTATTCTGGGAGCGGGGTGTTACACTTTTTGGGGTGGAAACATCCATTCCCACGGAATAGGAATAGGGATTAAGTAGGTCTAGCTATCCTCCTCAATATGTAAAAAAGAATTTCTCTTAATGTAAGGTGGTATGTCTTGAATTGTAAACTTTATTGTTACAAATCTCATGTCTAACTAACTCTCTCAAAGTATTTTTCTTAAGCTTTTAGTAACTTTAACATGTTTAAATAATTAAAGTTATCATATCCATGCACGCTCTTTGAAAAATTTAAATATGTGCTCCAGCTATAGTTACAAAATTTATAACAAGATTTCTGTTGCATTAGAGATTATATTTACCATTATTTTATACCTGAGACTAAATAGTCCATATAAGATGAATAGAAACATGAGTAGTCTTCACTATATATAACTAATCTTGCTTATTTTACAAGCGTGCCTAATAATTTCTAAAACAGTCAGCTTTATTATACAAATTCAACATGAAAATAAATTAGTAGGATTAAAAACTAGCTACCTAAAAATATCAACAATTTATGTAAACTCTAGCAATTTTCATAATTTTACTTCTCTGTCGAGTCATTTGGATAAATTTAGATGAGCTGAGAATTTGAGAGCTAGTTTAGTTAGATGAGAAGTTGATATCTATCTAATTTGTTTAGACGAGGGGCTGAGATCAATCTAATTTAAGTGAGATAAGAGTCTAAGATCGATCTAAACTTTAGATGAATGATTGAGATCAATACATTTAATCATGTCAGCCCATCGTGTTGATACAACAGAACTACCTTCGTGCCTTTACTATCTCGTGCCATGGGCGGGGTCATGCTAGGACGAGATAAGCCTGACGAGAAAAAAATCGCGCCGTAAATTTTACTTCTCAGACATAACCTATGGTGTTGTTTTCATTAGTAGAAATTTTCTTGTCAGTCCATCGTGCCTTGGGCCCGGACCCATTACCAACCCTAACTTCAGGCTCGTGGGATGGTGGATTTTGGCCCATAGGCCCTAAACTTTGGGCCATCTATCATTCATGGCCTTAAACCACAGAGATGCGCCTAGAGATGCACAAAGAAATTAACCCGCCCTTATCTACCATATATAACTCAGACCCATTGCTCTACTGCAAAATACCTGGGCGTCACTCTAGGTGTTAAAAGACTTGCAATCAGTGATTTTGATCCTTTGCTCGCGCCTAGCAGAAAGAAGGTTGCAGGATGGAAAGTAGTAGTACTGTCCTTTGCTGATAAAATTACTCTTGTAAAATATATCTTGCAGTCCATGCCAATCTACTTATTCTCTTGCACTTGGGTGTTGAAGTCAGTATGCGAAAACAACATGTGTGCTTTCGAAAATTATTATGTTATAGAGATGAAAACTTAAAGGGATTGCCTTTAATCTCTGGGATGTTTTGTGCTTTAGTGGGGAATTTTTGTCACAGAGTGTTGGACGCTCCAGATTAATCCTGTCAAGAACACAGAAGAAAAAGAATACCTATTAGGTCAAGAGCACCGGTGTGGTACCGCCAAAAACCCTCTGACATGAGAATAAGTATCCTTATTTGAAGAAAGAAGAAAATACCTATGAATAATATAATTTTGGTGATAATCAGAAACCCTCCCTTCCGATGGAGATGAAGGTGTATTAATGCCTGTCAGAGCAGTCATCGTGGGTGCGAATCTTTTAGATCTCCATAACTATATGATTTGCACATTACGAATTTCTCAGAACTACCTGGATCGCGCTGCTTAATTATTGGGATAGCCTTGCAGAGATATCCACCACTATCCATAACAGCCCGGATTGATATAGGGGCATTGTAACATTTTAAACGTGGGGATGATCTTGCAGCATGAGTGGATCCATGAATCACGGGGATCGTGTTGTCCCGCTGTAACCAGCGCAGAAGCGACAGACTTCGAATGTTCTTCATGTTGGAGGCCAGAGTAGCTCCAGAGATAATCTTTACATTGATGACTGCAGTCCCGGAGTACTATAAGGCTCCACTTGAGTTAAGGATCCGAGTGAGTGTCTCCGGATTGATGAGGCTCGAAGTAGGACCCAAGGCTTTCTCTTTGAGTCCATGCTGCTGGAGTGCCACTGAGACGACATGATATGTGTCACAATCTCAACATGCGTCGTAAATTGACCACTACAGATGCCCCCCGCTTATCCCCTTTTTCTAAGTCTACGATCGAGAAAAAAGGGAAAAGTGTAACTGACTTGACCTTTCGACTAGGAGCTAGGTGTATCGCCTTGTAGTCAGAGAAAAGTGATCTGCACATCTCTTCATATCTTTGGCCTTTAATGTTGCCCTTGCTCTGTTTGGCCAGCTGTCAAATCGCATGTCCAATCGTCATGCACAGAAGGGAAAACCTTCATCTGGCTGATAGGGCTCATTGGGGATTGCATGATGATTCAATTTGAATCAAAGGAATGTCGTAACACCTTGATTCAAACTCGAGGCCATCATTGTGGCGACGTCATCTCCCAGAGTATAAATAGGAGAGAAAATTTTGGGGGTTTCATATTTGAAACCCCAACCTTCCAAATTTCTCAGATCTTTCTCTCTTTCTGTTCCCAATTCCGTGACTCAATTTTCTCTATTGTTTGATCAAATTTTGATTAGATATCTAAAATGACAAATCGAGGAAAGGAGATTGTCGCTGATGAGAAGAGGAAGATGCATGCTCCTTGAACTAGAGTGGGGATATATTTTGTTCACAAACCTTCCATCCTCACTAACAAGAATGATGTTTTTGACTATTTGATGAGACATTGCGACTGATTGAGGAAGAGAAATTGAATTAAAAATAAAAAAAAGTTAAATTTAAAAAGTTCTTAGTCTCTTCTCAATTTATTCGTGTAGTAAGAGCTAGACGGGTCAATCCACAGGAAAGAATGCGATGGAAGCTTTTCGGAACGAATTCTCTAACAAATAGCTTGGAAAAAAGAATTATGATAGTAAGTAAAAATTTTAAATAGAAAGAACAGACATAGCCAACTAATCATCTACCACAACCAAACAGTAGTCTATCAAAAATAAATATCATATTGAACCTATAAAGATTAACCCTAGACTGTTGCTTCAAATCTAAGAAACAAAAGTAAGAAAAAAGTAAACCCTGATTACAATATACTAGATAAAATTAAGTATTGGTTTATCAAAGTCTCAAAGTATAGCATAAGAAAAGTAGTTTTAACTTAACGTTAAGCTATCAAAGCATCTAAATATAAACTAAGAATAATTATTAAATAGTATACCTTAAAGCTAATTTAACTCAATTCATTACTAATCTTCAAGAATTATTTACTGACCCTAGCATTTCTAAGATGTATAGAGTTCAATCAATTTATATTTTATAGATCTAGGTTTTAGTTGGTGGAGAGATTAGCAAGCTATGAAAGAATTAGCTATACATATTCATGATGAAATTAAGCATCGTATTTAAAAGTTGCATGAAGAGACGGAACTAGAATAAAAGAAACACAAATAAAATAACAATAAAAGAGATTGAAAGAAAATAAGGACCTTTTATGGAATTTGTCACCAACTCAGCACAAAGCCTTCTCCTTTATTCAAATCTTCTTTAAAGCAAAATAATACAAAGGAAATTCGAAAAATAAATGGCGAACAAATAATCCTATACTTAATCTCTGAGATGCCTCTGCTATGTTGATCTTTAGGAGTATTTATAGATTTGAGAAATAGAGTCCTAGTGCAACACCTCTCCCAAAACTCGATGTACGCGGCCCCAGATAGCTCGCATTTTCGCGGCCAAAAAGGGGGGGGGGGGGTCATAGCTCTTTTGTAGACTTTGGTCACGCGCTTTGGCACTTGGCTTCATCTCGTCAGTTTATGTAGAGATCTATCCTTGAAATCTTCGTTTGATCCTGAATTTTGAAATATTTCGATCTTGGAGATCAAGTTATCTCTAAATCTGGGTTAAATTTAAATTTTTTTCCCTTTATCTTTATCTTGTGGTGTAAGCAACCAGGTTTAAATAGAAGACCACCTCTATCTTTAAGTGGGATGAGGATTCATCTCGTCCTATCCTTCTTCTCCTCTAGATTTTAAATTACATTAATTTAAAATCCAAATTTAAATAGGATAGAAAAAATGCTTCTTTTTTCTTCCCAACTAATTTTTATTTTCATGATAATTGTGGGCTTTTGGGCTTTATCTTAGATTATGGAGGCATGCACATCACTAAATAATAAATGAATTAAATAATAATTTTTTAACAAAAAATAAGCATAAAAATGTGAATAATAATATACATTGTTGATGACCAATCACACCCCACACCTATCTTTTTGCTCGTCCTCGAGTAAAAGTAAAAAAATAAAAGACTAATCTAACTATCCTAATATTACTTTCGTACGTATCACGATTGCACTTAGCATGTGCATCAAGCCGTTAAACCTCTCGATTAGCCCCAGAGGATGAGTGTTGTCTCGTGAGGGTTTTCAGTAAATTACACCCACAAAATCCATAAAGAAAGAAAAATAAAATGTTAGTATTTTTGAAATTCTATTTTAAAAGAGAAAAAATATTTGAAATATCTTTGTAAAAATTAAGCAGTTTATAAGTTTTTAGGATTATCAAATTGATCATTCTTATACTTAGTCTTTATTAAAATATTTATTTATCAATTTAGGTTAAGATTCAAACTAAATTTCTCATGAGTTCATTATATTTACCTTAAGACATATGCATCTTTGCGAACGTAAATTTTTTTTACTTGAGATTTTTCAACTTCAACTTTAATGCCTTAAACATTTGTTACTTTCTTTTTTTGGTAAGAAGTTCGAAGTATTACCACTTTGTTGCCCTTTAAGCACTTATTTTTAATATGTATAATTCATCTAATTTTCTTTCGTGTAGAAATCAAGGTTTCTTGAGGCCCTAATACTTAATTAGTTGATTATTAGATATATTAATACATATATTATATATTTTTCTTTTTTTTCTAACTTACCTAATTACTTTTCACGCAAATACCAAGGCTTTCATAGGCCAAAGTATCTAGCTAATTAATAATTAGGTTTATTTATTTTATATATATTTTTCTAAGACACAAGAGTTTTTGTTTTGAATCCCAAATGTGTAAGTGTATAAATCATGCATATTTCATTAAGGTAAAGATAACAAGACTAAATAATTTTTTCAATTTTTTATCATAAACCTAAAAATCAAACAAATACTCTTAGTTTGACCAAGTAGTAAGAAATCCTAAATTGATTATCTAATTCCTTAAAATTAACTTAATTACTTACAAATAATAAAATCAAAATATTATTTCCATTTTCAAAAAGTTTTTTAAAAAAATATTTTGATTTTTTATGTTACTTTTTTTTAGTTTTTATGTTTTTTTATTATGTTAGTTGGTTAACCCTCCTATCTCACGCATTGTCCTCAATGTATGAATGTAATGCATGAATGCATGAAATAAAGTGTAAAAAGAGGTAAAAGTAATAATAATAATATACAAATATATGTACAACACATGTATCTCCCTCACTTAGATCTTTTTAGGATTCATTCCTCTAGCTCACTTCCCATCATTACAGTGGATTCTCTTTATAGGGCACAATGGGGAGGCCAATTTGTTTTCATTTTAGCTCTCTTTCTCCCCAGTCTTAAGCTCTTCTTTCTCATATGTCTACATCCATTGTTCAAAACTTGATTATCATCACACCTTTTAGTTGAAACTTCCTTACTATGAATACCTAGGAATTCTAACTCAGTTCCATACATCACCTCAAAACTTAGATTAACACTTTCCTTTAGAGGTGTGTAATGAACCAAAATATTCCTAATCGGTTCTTTCAAACACATGAGTTCTTCTTCAAAGAGGTTTTCAAGGTTAAGTCAATCGAATGTTCTTAAATTATATTCTCATGTGATATATCATTGATTGGCTCATCGGAAGTGAAGACACTCAAGTCATTTTTTTTTTAAAATGGGACTCTAAAATTAGGATCTCCAATATGTACTTCTTATTAATATAATCACACTTATCTTCAAATAATTCATCAAGAAATAGAGACCATTCTCTATACCTTCACTTTCTTCTTCACAATTGTTCTCAATGAAGTTTACCTCAAACATTTGTCTCTTATCTTACGAGATTGTTTTTCTAGGTTGAAGATATTGACCTCTTTAGTCATGTCTCCAAAGGTCAACCTCATTGATCCGTTGCTACAATTAATGATAGCATTTATAGTTACAAGAAATGGATGCCCTAAGATAACGGAAGTTTGAGATTGGGTACAGGTTGGGTCTCAAGAACAATAAAATCTACTGGGTAGATAAGCTTTCCAACCCGAATAAGAACATCGGTAATTTCTCCTTTAGGAATTTTTACGGACCAGTCAGCTAATTGGATTGTAACTTTAGTCGGACTAAGGTCGCCCAACCCAAGTTATTGGTAAACTAAAAAATGGAGTAAGTTGATACTTGCTCCTAAATCAAGAAGTGCATGATTAATTGCAGTTTGACCTATTATGCAAGAAATAGTAGAGCGACTGGGATCTTGTACTTGACAAGGATTTGATTGGACAATAGCTCACTAATGTTAGTGGGTAGAAAAATCTTCTTGGGCACATTAGTCTTTATCTTCTTAGTGTACATGTCCTTAAGAAATTTAACACAGTTAGGGACTTGTTGAATTGCATCAAGAAGAGGTACATTGATCTTGACTTGATTAAAAATCTCACGTACCTTATCCATTTGTGCACTTTGTTGGTTTTTAAGTCTATTTGGGTAAGGTGCTAGAGGCTTGTGCACATTTTCATCTGAATTATTTTTTTAGTGTTGTCGGAGTCAAGTTGAGGTGGAGTGGGACTAGGAGAAGTGGATGCTTGTTTTGAACTTGATAGTGTTGAAACTTGATTATCAACATGTTTTTCCGACCGCAATGTATGAACCAAATTACATCGGTTCATGTGATCCTCTTGAGCCAAATGAGCTTGACTAAAGTTTGCTATCGGTTGACTAGGTAAAGTTTCTTTGGGTCTTTTACTTAGGGAACCAGCTAATTGTCTCATTTAGAGCTCTAACCTCGATATGACTTGTTCTGTGTTTTGCATGAAAGATGTAAGAATCTTCTTAAAATTCGATGAGTTCTTTTCAAAGTGGGGACCTTGGGGAACATGGTTGGGAAATGTTTGTTGATAATTGGAAAAAATGGACTGATGGTTGGAAGGTGGGAATTGTTTATTTTGGCTCCATGAGAAATTCAGGTAATTTTTCCAGCCAGGATTATAAGTTGGAGCGTAGGTGTAACGCCCCAATCCCACGGGTATGGAGTCCTACGGGTATGGAGACGTCACTGCGACGTATATATGCAGGTCAGAAAGACCCTCACATATATACACTGAGCATCAGTACAGGTAAGAATCAGAGTATGAAAACACAGTGGTAATATATATTCCAGAAATAATAACACAAGTACACAGTTATCACAAGGCGTGATACAATATCTCAAGAGTATAAAATCACCAAGAAGTGCAAAAGTAGGATGTATAATATAAAATAAAGAAAAGTACTCACGAGTAGTAAGATGAGAATCCTGCAAGCCGATCAAGGGGAGGCTGGAAGAAAGAGGGTCCAGATAGGCAGCCGCTAATCCACGAGTTGTGCCACTCTGATTAGGTACAGTAAGGCCACCATGATCCAAACTTCAGGATCTGGACATGAGGATCGGCGAGTACATATGATAAAGCCAGTTGGCGTGCTCAGACAATCACACGTATGCATGATCAAGTGATATGGTTCAGGCATACAGGTACAAGCAATGACAAGTAACATAAAAGAAATTAAAGGAACAATAATAAATCTGAAATAAAGTAAATACATGTATATCGATAAGTCTGAATCAGAAAACATGAATAGAAAATGGTGTCGAAAGCTTAAGTACAAATAAATATGCGATAAATACATTAAACATGCGATAAATACAAGTATGGACAAAACTAGTTGTACAAACTCAGATTATGAATTCACGAGATTGATACATCAAGGGGATAATCCAAATAAGGAAACCCTCATCTATATACCACATATCCAATGTCACCATCATCTGAGTTCATATAACTTGAATTGCCCTCAGAGTAATAGAACTAAAGTGTGTCTAGAGAAATCATTATATTACAGAAATCATATGCCATAAAAGCAGCGTGTCAACTCAGAGCATAACACCTAATTAAATGATTCATCATTATAACCGGAGAATATAAAGGTATTGCATTTTAAGTTATTCAATAATAATAATCAGTACCGTTTGATATTTCAATCGCCTCCCTATGAGTGCCTCACATCACTGATAGTCCATACTAAAGTTCGTACTCTAGTAGAACTCACTTGGGTCTAATATGTGAGTACTAGGACCCGAACAAAGGAGAGACCAAATATCACTCGTTTCTAATATTATTATTGTTTGGTTGTTACATTCTTATGTTTTTCATCTGATTCATATGCTTAGGTATGTGTTAACGGTACACATGCATCCACTTATGAATAAGACGAGTTATTACTTAGAAACTGATAAATCTGATGGCTCATATTTATAATGGGTCCCGTCTCTGCCCGGAACTACGGCTCAGGAGTTCAGGCTACTACTTTTGGGGACTTATCATTACGTGCCCCACACGACACTTCAGATATCAGGCTACTGCTTCCGGAGACTTATCATAACGCACCCCACACGACAATATAGATATATCCACCTATATAAATATGACATCATACCGGTATCTATTAGTTTCCCCCACCCCAGTGTAAGGTGAGTACTTTATTATATATATTGTCTAAAGATAATGTCCACAGTGAATACACAGTAATCCGACATTCATGATTAGTCAATTACGGAGATCAACAGGAGTTTGGTATCAGGAGAATAATATCAGGAGTCTCCCTGTTACAGGGGTTCAGAAATACAGGAGTTCAAGAGTACAAAAGTTCAGGAGCACATAAGTTCAGGGGTACCAGAGGTCTCGTAACAATATAATAATCATGCCAAGTCCCCGTAAAAGTGATAATCATGAATATGCAATGTCATACAGTTGTCAGGTATAATAGTATCCAGTCAGGTATCACAACATCAGGTCAAGTGTACTAGTACCATGTGAAAGCATGTCAAGTAAGTGATAGGATGTCAATTGACAAGTGTCATATATTAGGTGTCAGGTATCAAGTGTCACGTGATAACATGTCAAGTACCGGTGTCAGATATCAAGTGCCAGGGATCAGGTGTCAAGTATAACATATTAGTGTCAGGTAATTAACGTGTTGTTACAAGTGAGTTGAATATAGAGTTACAATATCATATGTCAGGTAATCATCTGGTCATATAACATGGTACAGGAGATAATATAGTTAAACATTTCAATCTCTTCACAACCATATCTGTAAAACAATAAATTAATCTTTTAATTAGTTATGCGAAGCTGAGCGAAGCGGGAGCGTATCTAGGAATATCCATGCAAGTATAATACCAGTTAAATGAATTATAATAACGACCAACAGGTATTCATATAACATGTTAATTTTAGAAAATCACTCGCATATCATATATCAACTCGCATAATGACACATCATCTATTAAAAAGCAGGATAACAATTATTAGGCATGTAATGATGGTAACAAGACATTGGCATATCAATATATCATGCAATAGATATTAAAATAGTAATCACTAGGTATGAAACGATGATAGCAAAGCATGAAGCAGCACAAGAAAGTACTCGCCTAAAATCACCGAAAAATGTCGTAAAATCCTGGAACATTATAAACACGTACATGCTACTAATCCATATAAAATATATATAATTTATAAATATACATATATATTCGAGACAGAATGAGAGATATGAGAGAGAAGAATTAGCTAGAGAGAGGAAGGAGGCTAAGGGGAGAGAGAGTGTGTGTGTTGTAAAAAAGAGGGGTTGGCTGGAAAATGTAGAGGGGTAAGGGAGAGAGTTTGAGGGAAAAGAAGGGGGTAAAAGAGGAAAGAAGGGAAAAGAAATAAAGAAGAAAGAAAAGAAAGAAAGAAAGAAAGGAAAGAAAGAAGAAAGAAGAGAAGGGGTAGTGGTCGGCGGCTCTGGCCGGCGCCGGCGCCAGAGGGGCGGCCGGCGAGTAGAGGTGGTCGGCCGCACCCCATGGTGGAGGGGAGTTGTTGTTGTAGGTTGTTGTTGTTGTTGTTATAGTTGGTGTTGAAGGTAATGTAGATGGTGATAGTGTGGGGGAGGAATTGGTGGTGGTGATGGGAATTGGAAGAGGAGGTGGATGTGATGGTAGGGTGATGGAAGTGGAGGAGGTGGTGGAGTATTGGTGGTGAATTTTGAGGATGAAGATGGAGGTGAAATGGGTTTTGTGTTGAAATTGAAGGGAGATGGTGGTGTATTGTGGAAGGAGGGAAGGAGAGGGTTTGGGGGAGGGGATGGCCGGACCTAGGGTGGTGGCGGCGCTCCAGGGGCGAAGCTGGCGACGGGCATGGGGAAGGGAGAGGAGTGGAGTTGGTGGGAGAGAAGAAATTAAGAGAATAAAGGAGATGGAGAGAATGGGAAGAAAAGAAAGAAAGAAATGGAAATTAAAGAGAAGGAGAGGGAGAGGGGGAGTATGGGAGGAGGAGTGGGGGGGATGGTGCTGACTGCTGCTGCTGCAGTTGGCTGGTAGGGTATAGGGGAGAACGGGGGGCTGGTATGGGAGAAAGAAAGGGAAAAGAAAAAGAAAAAGAAAAGAAAATATTATTTTAATGCGGGTAAAATCGACTGTTTCAGAAATGCTTCGAAAAATTCTCAAAAATAAAAAAAATTATTGTAAGATGCTTGATGAAATCTAATTTGAGAAATTTAATCTGATTTCCAAATTAAAAATCCTGTAATCTTCCGGCGATAACGGTCGACATCAAGATCGGCCAAATTTTGATAAATCAGAAAAATCTCAAAAAATATATTTAGATAGAAAGTGAGATTTTAAGAAGTAATATGAAAGCTGTTTCTAAAAATTCAACTCCAGTTGAAAACTAAAAATTTGGGAATCGGTCAGCGATACCAATCGACAACGGTTTTGAAAATTTTGCAAATTAATTCTGAAAAATTTCAGAAAATTATGAAAAATCTAAAATATTAGAAAATGATATTTGAAATTAAAACTGATCAAATCTGACTACCAGAAAGACCAAATCAAGTGATACCCTAGGATCGGTTCCCCGGTTTAGACTAGGGTTGACTCCAAATCTACGAATCCAGATCCAATATAAAACAATCACACAAATATTCATAAAATAAAAACAAATAAAAAACTAAATCAAAAATATAATTAAAAAATCAGAATACGTATCTAAGTACGTATTCAGGAACGGGGTGTTACATTCCATCCACCTTACAAAAATTTCATCCTCGAAATTTCAATAAGGGGAAGATGAACACAAAAATGATAGGAACGAGGATTATACCAATAAAGATATGAGTAACTGAGGGTAATTCTCATAAATCGTCTAAATGATAAACTCAGTACTAAAGCATTACTGCACTTTTGCCGTATATATCCTCTAACGGTGCCATAATAATACCGACCTGATGTCTGCTTATAAAAGAATACTGCCATAACTTTAAAAGACTAACCCATTCTGAATAATATAAAGTGAGCTGACTTGGTAAGATAATCAATAATACTTCTTTCAGACTATAAAGCAAAGCTGATGAAATCCCTAGAAATCCATAGTGCTGAAATCCATAATATAATATAAAACCCTACATGGCATGAAGCTGTCCCTGACGAAGAGACTGTAGTAGAATTACCGATGCTGCATACATACTACTTCTCAGAGAATAGACCAGAGTACCGAAGATAAAGAAAACCCTGATAATACTGAGCATAAATAAAGAAGACTGATAATTAAGGATTTTTGTATACTGGGCGTTGCTAACTCTGAAAGATATAGCCAAGAACATAGAATAACCATGGAGAATTCTGAATACTGACTTCTGAATGATAACCTGACTGTAGATGAAACATTAAAGAATACTAAATCCCTGCAAGGTGGGTCGAATGGATCGTTCATAAGGATCATGGCAATAGCTCAGATACAGCGAGAAAACCCTATCAGCAGATCCATGAAAACACGCTAGGCGGGAGATGTAACACCCCAAATTTTAAACCCTGATTTAATACTATATTCTTGGATTATTGAGATTATAAAGAACATCAGAAAATTTTAATTTGGTTAATTTATGTGATAATAAATTTGGAAATTTATCAGGAAAATTTGAAATGGATTAATTGGAAGAATTTAAATAAATATGCATGTTAAAAAAATATATATATATAATAGTGATAATAATAATGGTGATGTATATAAGAATGTATTGTATATGTTTATGTGTATTATGGTATTTCATGGAAAGATACAAATCAATTAAGTGGGAAATAAAGTGTTATTTTATAATGAATGGTGGAGATGAGAACTTGGAAATTGAAGAGTGAAGTAGAGGGTGGAGATTTTATTGGAATTGGAAAGGGTTGAGGTGGCAATCACACAAGATTTTTTGGAATATATTATTCCATAATTAACTCTCTCTCTCTCTCTTCCTTTCCCAAAAGGAAAAAAAAATAAAATTTCCTTTTATTTCTCCCTTCCCTTCCCTGTGCGTGATCGGCAGAGACTCTCCCATGAGAGGATTTCTTTCTTTTTCTCCTCAACTCTTCCCCTCAATCTCTCTCTCTCTCTCTCTCTCTCTCTCTCTCAAATTCTCCTCTCTCCCACCCCTTCCTCGCACCCCCTAGGGCTGGGCACGACAGCCCAGCGCCCAGCCGTGCGAGCGCAAATAGGGAGGGCTGCGCGCCCTGGTCGCGCGGCCAGGCGACGAGGCGGCGCGGCGGGCGGCGACGGGGCGGCGCAGCGGACGACGATCGATAGAGAAGGTGAGGGAGATCAATTGGTATTTGTTCCTCTCCTTGTCTTGTGAAAATTCTGAAATTTCTTTGAGTTCTAAATCCTAAAATTTCTTGAATTAGTGGATGAGTTTCCCCTCAAATCATACGTTTTACCTAGATGTCATTGATTGGTAGAAAAAGAGGAGGTTAATAACTAATTTGTTGAGAAATTCAAAGTCATGTTCTTTCTTTGTTGTCATTCTAGAGTTGGAAGAAAATTAGCAACTTGGTTGAAGTAATGTAGTTGATTTTTGATTAAATCTTGCTATAAAATATATACTCTCTTGAAACCCTAGAATTAATATGGTGTGTGAATATGATTTGCTCAATTATCCTTGCTATTTACTGTGGTTCAGTGGTGTCACCCTCAAAGTATCTTCATATGAAAGTGTTAGGCCTTGATTGAGGTACGATTCAACTTAATGTAATGGGGAAGTCTATATTACTTAGGGTTGAGGAATTAAAGCCATATTCTTGTTCCCTCATGTTGCCAAACTAGAGTAAGATGAAATTGATGACTTGATTAAGGAAAAGGAGGTGAGGTGGGGGACCTTCCGTTGATATATTTTATTTTTTTATTTTTTTTAGCCCTAAGGATATTTCATGAAGTCCTTAAGCATGGGAAGGTATGATCTTAGGCTTTATATTAATGGATTAATTCGATTGTATTTATTAATTAATGGAAGGTGAAAGATTTCTATAGTATTAATAATGTAGTGGAGGAGATCTTAACTTGACCAAGCTTATCATGTTTTTAATTTTCAAATTCGGAGAAATTCTAAGGCACATATAATGATCAATTTGTGTCATCTAAGGGAACCCCCAATCTATGATTCCCCCATTTTTCTTTTAAAAGTTTCTGAATAAATTAATTATTTTGAGTGAATAGAGAATACCCCCTTATAGGTGCAGGAATCTGTTCAGGATCATAACCTGTAAATTCGGGTGCAGATCATCAGTATGTTGGGGTTTAATGGTATCATATTTTATACTGTTGGAAAGATAATCGAGTCTACTTTCCAACGGTTTATACCATGCCCTCATCAGATACCGGTAACTTAAGCTATGACTGAAACAATGAATATTGGTCAAAACTGTCATGCTGCAGAATTCAGCACAGCTGATAGGTTTTTGAATTTCTGGAGCAGTTTGGTTAATCAAAACCTATCATGTAATAGGTCATTGGAAAGGTAGTGGAGTCTAGTTTCTAATAAATCTTTCCTCACTCTATTCCTATACGTAGAATGCAAGTTATTATAAAAACTCCGTTGGTTATCCGGAAAGATCGAGCCATAAAACTGTGTCAAACAAAAGGTTCATGACTGGTGGTCACTGCAACATCAAACTACTTATAGTATGTATTATATTGTCTAAG
Organism: Agave tequilana; assembly: GCA_038442645.1. NCBI lineage: Eukaryota > Viridiplantae > Streptophyta > Magnoliopsida > Asparagales > Asparagaceae > Agave > Agave tequilana. The sequence continues at coordinate 310,268 of JAVJIF010030166.1, read as the reverse complement.
AGATATATATAGAGCTATACGAGTCCACCTCCCAGCACTTTATTTCACATTCCGGTTTGTAATAATGAGGAATACCTATTCGAAAGTTTTATGAATTTATTGGGTTTTCTTGTAAACTTTTAGTTCTAAATAGCTAGCTGGTTGCTAAATTTCAGATAGATCAAGAATTTATAATTTATTCTTTTGATGCTTAGTGCTGTGGGGTCCTAGTATACACAAAAATGCGTATCTAAATTATTATATACATGTGCAAGTGATGTATATGAATGTGTATCTTACATGTGCAAGTAGTTAGTGGTACGATATGGATGAAATTCTATGTTATGTTTGTGTAATAGTTTTGCTTATGTGTATAGTTTCTGTTCTCGTGGGATGAGTTGCTTTATCCCTATAAGTAGGAAGGGGCCGGCGGGAGCCGGTAGGAAGGGGGAAGACGGTGAGAAAAAGAGGTGTTCATCTAAAATTGTAGGAAGGGGCCGGCGGGAGCCGGTAGGAGGAGAAGACAGTGTAAATGTATGTTGTTCATTGTAGGAAGGGGCCGGCGGGAGCCGGTAGGGGGGGAAGACGGTGTTATGAAAATAGCTCATTTTTTAACTGTAGGAAGGGGCCGGCGGGAGCCGGTAGGAGGGGGAAGACGGTGAATTGTTCATGTATTCTTTGAAATGTTGTGGTGATGAAATGTTGCTTGTTGATGTAATGTTTATAAAAGATGTTTGTGTTATCATAACTTAGAAATTGTATGGCTCAAATTATATCATGTTAGGGGTATGTTGAATGTGTTATCACATATGATAATGAAAACATCAGAATATAGATTTAGCTGATTGAAATGAAATATTATATATTGGGTGAAAGTATACAGTTTAATTCATGCATTACTTGAAGTGTGATGCGATATACGATATATATATACATATACACATAATGGTATGTTTGTGTGTTATGTAGAATCTGAATGGGTGAAGACGGGGTATAAGATGGGCCGTATATTATGATGTAATGATGCGCTTATTCCAATGCATAGTGATGTATGCTTGTCCCTGATGTGGGACTGCCTTGTTGTAGGAGATAATAAAGTATTATATGAAGTGCGTATGTTTATGAGTCTATTCTTATAGCACTTGAAGTGTGATACGATACACATAATCATGTTTGTGTTATATGTAGTATGGAAATTAACTTATTGTGATTAGAGCATCATTGTGAATGGTACATGAAGTGCATATACCTGAAAAGAATTTAGAAATAAGCTAAGACACTAAAAGAAAAATATTGGATATATCATAAACTCTGTAGAATATAGTTCAAAGATTGGAGTTATAGAATCATGGCCAAAAAAAAAAAAGAGTCAAGTCTTTGCAGAGCGTAGAGAGTGTTTGAGTTGACTATTTACTGTGATATCATTGTTTATTTTTCTTATCCACGCTTGTTTGATATTTGAAGAAAAGCATGTTCCTTTCTATTTTGACAAATACATCATTCCTAAATCTTCTTTTCTCTCCTCACTGAGCTGTTGAGCTCACTCCCTCCCAGTTTCATGTTTTCAGGTTGCGGTGAGATGGAGGCCGAATTTAGGCTTTGGGCGGTTTGTGAAGAAGTTTCATTAACAGTAAACTTATTACAGATATAGTGATGTGTTATTACTTTGTAAGAGTTTGTTGTACATAACCGTAACTTTAGTTGACATGTACATGTAGCATGTATTATTCTTGTTAGAGATATTGATGTAAGAATAAGGTAGTTTGTTATGACTATGATTATGTGGAAGTTATGGGAAATTCTGAGTTTTGTTCTGCATGCCGAGAGGGGTATTCTCGGGCATATTATTCTTTGTCTCCACATAAGTAGGCGATGTCAAGCCGAAATTATTATTCAGATAATACGGGCCGTTGTGAGCCAATATATTTTTATGACTGCATGGGCGATTTTTGACCTTGACTTATATGTTTGGATTTAAGATAAGTAGGCTGGTGTTGGCCGAAATTATTGTGACGAGAAATGCGTATTTGTGTCATATCAATGTTTACAAAGGAGATGCTGCCAAAATTTTCAAGAATATTGGAGATTAATTTGATGATCTGTTGATCAATAGACATTTGCGTCAATTAAGATAAAAAAAAAAAAAATCTGGGACCGTTACAGTTGGTATCAGAGCACAGGATATAGAAAGTGGATAGACTTAGAATGAGTAATAGAAAGAGGATTGGATTGGTAGGGCTGATTGTTGTGATTGATATGCATGATTATGTTTTGTATGTATGTGGAATGTTGTTATGATTGGATTAAGGGGGTAGGAGTTCTTACGTGTATGAATAATCTCGAAGCGCGAGATATTTGGTCACTGCCTTATGTTCAAATTATGGTACCCACATGCCATAATTTAGATGTGCTCTGCTAGGGGTGTGGGCCCTCAGTATGAGCTGCCAGTGGTATGGGACACTGGAGTAAGGGAATGATAAAAATATCAAGTGAGTCAAGATTAATTTGGATCGTAAGGACATAGTATAGAATTGATCAAGAAATAATGAATCTTGAGGAGAATGATTGAGAAAATATTGCATCAAAGAAAGATTTTGTGATATGCAGGAGAAATGCAAAAGTTTTATGCTTACCCACTTCAGGTAGCAAGTTTCGAGGACGAAACTTTTGTAGGAGGGTAGAATGTAACACCCCAAATTTTAAACCCTGATTTAATACTATATTCTTGGATTATTGAGATTATAAAGAACATCAGAAAATTTTAATTTGGTTAATTTATGTGATAATAAATTTGGAAATTTATCAGGAAAATTTGAAATGGATTAATTGGAAGAATTTAAATAAATATGCATGTTAAAAAAATATATATATATAATAGTGATAATAATAATGGTGATGTATATAAGAATGTATTGTATATGTTTATGTGTATTATGGTATTTCATGGAAAGATACAAATCAATTAAGTGGGAAATAAAGTGTTATTTTATAATGAATGGTGGAGATGAGAACTTGAAAATTGAAGAGTGAAGTGGAGGGTGGAGATTTTATTGGAATTGGAAAGGGTTGAGGTGGCAATCACACAAGATTTTTTGGAATATATTATTCCATAATTAACTCTCTCTCTCTCTTCCTTTCCCAAAAAGAAAAAAAAATAAAATTTCCTTTTATTTCTCCCTTCCCTTCCCTGTGCGTGATCGGCAGAGACTCTCCCATGAGAGGATTTCTTTCTTTTTCTCCTCAACTCTTCCCCTCAATCTCTCTCTCTCTCTCTCTCAAATTCTCCTCTCTCCCACCCCTTCCTCGCACCCCCTAGGGCTGGGCACGGCAGCCCAGCGCCCAGCCGTGCGCGTGCAACCAGGGAGGGCCGCGCGCCCTGGTCGCGCGGCCAGGCGACGCGGCGGGCGACGACGGGGCGGCGCTGCGGACGACGATCGATAGAGAAGGTGAGGGAGATCAATTGGTATTTGTTCCTCTCCTTGTCTTGTGAAAATTCTGAAATTTCTTTGAGTTCTAAATCCTAAAATTTCTTGAATTAGTGGATGAGTTTCCCCTCAAATCATACGTTTTACCTAGATGTCATTGATTGGTAGAAAAAGAGGAGGTTAATAACTAATTTGTTGAGAAATTCAAAGTCATGTTCTTTCTTTGTTGTCATTCTAGAGTTGGAAGAAAATTAGCAACTTGGTTGAAGTAATGTAGTTGATTTTTGATTAAATCTTGCTATAAAATATATACTCTCTTGAAACCCTAGAATTAATATGGTGTGTGAATATGATTTGCTCAATTATCCTTGCTATTTACTGTGGTTCAGTGGTGTCACCCTCAAAGTATCTTCTTATGAAAGTGTTAGGCCTTGATTGAGGTACGATTCAACTTAATGTAATGGGGAAGTCTATATTACTTAGGGTTGAGGAATTAAAGCCATGTTCTTGTTCCCTCATGTTGCCAAACTAGAGTAAGATGAAATTGATGACTTGATTAAGGAAAAGGAGGTGAGGTGGGGGACCTTCCGTTGATATATTTTATTTTTTTATTTTTTTAGCCCTAAGGATATTTCATGAAGTCCTTAAGCATGGGAAGGTATGATCTTAGGCTTGATATTAATGGGTTAATTCGATTGTATTTATTAATTAATGGAAGGTGAAAGATTTCTATAGTATTAATAATGTAGTGGAGGAGATCTTAACTTGACCAAGCTTATCATGTTTTTAATTTTCAAATTCGGAGAAATTCTAAGGCACATATAATGATCAATTTGTGTCATCTAAGGGAACCCCCAATCTATGATTCCCCCATTTTTCTTTTAAAAGTTTCTGAATAAATTAATTATTTTGAGTGAATAGAGAATACCCCCTTATAGGTGCAGGAATCTGTTCAGGATCATAACCTGTAAATTCGGGTGCAGATCATCAGTATGTTGGGGTTTAATGGTATCATATTTTATACCGTTGGAAAGATAATCGAGTCTACTTTCCAACGGTTCATACCATGCCCTCATCAGATACCGGTAACTTAAGCTATGACTGAAATAATGAATGTTGGTCAAAACTGTCATGATGCAGAATTCAGCACAGCTGATAGGTTTTTGAATTTCTGGAGCAGTTTGGTTAATCAAAACCTATCATGTAATAGGTCATTGGAAAGGTAGTGGAGTCTAGTTTCTAATAAATCTTTCCTCACTCTATTCCTATACGTAGAATGCAAGTTATTATAAAAACTCCGTTGGTTATCCGGAAAGATCGAGCCATAAAACTATGTCAAATAAAAGGTTCATGACTGGTGGTCACTGCAACATCAAACTACTTATAGTATGTATTATATTGTCTAAGAGATATATATAGAGCTATACGAGTCCACCTCCCAGCAGTTTATTTCACATTCCGGTTTGTAATAATGAGGAATACCTATTCGAAAGTTTTATGAATTTATTGGGTTTTCTTGTAAACTTTTAGTTCTAAATAGCTAGCTAGTTGCTAAATTTCAGATAGATCAAGAATTTATAATTTATTCTTTTGATGCTTAGTGCTGTGGGGTCCTAGTATACACAAAAATGCGTATCTAAATTATTATATACATGTGCAAGTGATGTATATGAATGTGTATCTTACATGTGCAAGTAGTTAGTGGCACGATATGGATGAAATTCTATGTTATGTTTGTGTAATAGTTTTGCTTATGTGCATAGTTTCTGTTCTCGTGGGATGAGTTGTTTTATCCCTATAAGTAGGAAGGGGCCGGCGGGAGCCGGTAGGAAGGGGGAAGACGGTGAGAAAAAGAGGTGTTCATCTAAAATTGTAGGAAAGGGCCGGCGGGAGCCGGTAGGAGGAGAAGACGGTGTAAATGTATGTTGTTCATTGTAGGAAGGGGCCGGCGGGAGCCGGTAGGGGGGGAAGACGGTGTTATGAAAATAGCTCATTTTATAACTGTAGGAAGGGGCCGGCGGGAGCCGGTAGGAGCGGGAAGACGGTGAATTGTTCATGTATTCTTTGAAATGTTGTGGTGATGAAATGTTGCTTGTTGATGTAATGTTTATAAAAGATGTTTGTGTTATCATAACTTAGAAATTGTATGGCTCAAATTATATCATGTTAGGGGTATGTTGAATGTGTTATCACATATGATAATGAAAACATCAGAATATAGATTTAGCTGATTGAAATGAAATATTATATATTGGGTGAAAGTATACAGTTTAATTCATGCATTACTTGAAGTGTGATGCGATATACGATATATATATACATATACACATAATGGTATGTTTGTGTGTTATGTAGAATCTGAATGGGTGAAGACGGGGTATAAGATGGGCCGTATATTATGATGTAATGATGCGCTTATTCCAATGCATAGTGATGTATGCTTGTCCCTGATGTGGGACTGCCTTGTTGTAGGAGATAATAAAGTATTATATGAAGTGCGTATGTTTACGAGTCTATTCTTATAGCACTTGAAGTGTGATACGATACACATAATCATGTTTGTGTTATATGTAGTATGGAAATTAACTTATTGTGATTAGAGCATCATTGTGAATGGTACATGAAGTGCATATACCTGAAAAGAATTTAGAAATAAGCTAAGACACTAAAAGAAAAATATTGGATATATCATAAACTCTGTAGAATATAGTTCAAAGATTGGAGTTATAGAATCATGGCCAAAAAAAAAAAAGAGTCAAGCCTTTGCAGAGCGTAGAGAGTGTTTGAGTTGACTATTTACTGTGATATCATTGTTTATTTTTCTTATCCACGCTTGTTTGATATTTGAAGAAAAGCATGTTCCTTTCTATTTTGACAAATACATCATTCCTAAATCTTCTTTTCTCTCCTCACTAAGCTGTTGAGCTCACTCCCTCCCAGTTTCATGTTTTCAGGTTGCGGTGAGATGGAGGCCGAATTTAGGCTTTGGGCGGTTTGTGAAGAAGTTTCATTAACAGTAAACTTATTACAGATATAGTGATGTGTTATTACTTTGTAAGAGTTTGTTGTACATAACCGTAACTTTAGTTGACATGTACATGTAGCATGTATTATTCTTGTTAGAGATATTGATGTAAGAATAAGGTAGTTTGTTATGACTATGATTATGTGGAAGTTATGGGAAATTCTGAGTTTTGTTCTGCATGCCGAGAGGGGTATTCTCGGGCATATTATTCTTTGTCTCCACATAAGTAGACGATGTCAAGCCGAAATTGTTATTCAGATAATACGGGCCGTTGTGAGCCAATATATTTTTATGACTGCATGGGCGATTTTTGACCTTGACTTATATGTTTGGATTTAAGATAAGTAGGCTGGTGTTGGCCGAAATTATTGTGACGAGAAATGCGTATTTGAGTCATATCAATGTTTACAAAGGAGATGCTGCCAAAATTTTCAAGAATATTGGAGATTAATTTGATGATCTGTTGATCAATAGACATTTGCGTCAATTAAGATAAAAAAAAAAAAAATCTGGGACCGTTACAGGAGAAATCCGAGGAACAGCTAGAGTGCTAAGCACTGAAGGGACTAGCCATGAGCGAATCCAAGCCTAGGAGAGACCATCGCTTAACATAGCTCGGGCGTTAAGTATTAGGGTGCGACGGAGCTAACGCTCTGCGAGGCTCGCACTTAACGGAGCTCACACGGCGAAGCCCACACGGCGAAGCCAGCGCGTAATACAATGCTAAATGCTAAGCACCAGGGTGCAGCGAACCCCACAGCTGGTTACGTCCACAGGTGACTAGAACACAACTCTCGCTTGGCGAGGCTAGCAGGGTCTGTGGTCCACCAAATCTATAAAGACCGCCAGGAGTTGGTGGCTCTGAGAACACGATCAAGAAATCATAATAACCGAAACGAGTCCCGAATGCTGTCTTTTAAATAATAACCTGACTGTATATCAGTTCTGAGAATACCCAAGTTTCATGAACATGGTAGAAGAAATCATGATCGCTACTAGAATAATAAAAATAGAAAATACCATAACTCTGTTTGGCAGAAGTCCTGAATCTGGAATAATATTTCATACCGACACTCCTCATGTAATGATACAGTCTATCTGATTATATAAGTAATGACTGCTCCACTTGCTGTACTGATTCCCCGTGATATATCCATAAATACAAGAATAGAATGCGAGGCTGAAAACTATCCAATATAGGACAATGTGATGTACCATAGTCAAAGAATACCAGAACATAATGAGAGCGAACCACATCTGTCTTACCGCTACCCTACCGATCTATTCATATCTTAAGTTGGTATAAGGATGATGAGAACTAGAAATGAAAAAGGATGGAAGAGATTCAAGAATCAAGGGAATGACGATCAAGAGGGAATAAATAACTTTGTACTTGAGTTGGATTGTATAATTATGATTCATGCATTCCGGTTGCAAATTTCTTTACCATTAATTTGCTGACCGGTTGTACTAAAGATGTGAGAGTTTAGGCTCTGATACCATCCTGTAACGCTAATAGGAGTTCATTTTTGCATCATTTTATACCACCCACCATGCTTTATGATAATAAAAATGGGATTTTTTTTTCTTTTCTCTCTTATTTTTCAGGTTCATTATTTAATGGAGAAGAAGGCCCAAATCTTGAGATTTTTGAAGAATTAAAGGTGTTTTTAGGAGCCCACAACCATGAAGCCCAATTTTGGAATGATTCAAAGTATATTCTCCAACTTTTAGAAGCTCCAGCTGGGCACACGTAGCACAATAGAATGTTAGAGAATTCGTTGGCGCAACGACCAAGATGCTGCTGCGAAAACGCGGCCCTGGCTGCGGATCCGCGGCACTTTCTTGACCGTTGATCAAGCGATTGATCCTAGAGCTGTGGTGGGACGTTATCTTCTCCTGAAGGCTATAAATAGACCCCCAGGGCCTCTGTAAAAAAGGGAGAAGAGAATACCATTTTATTTAGGGAAATTGTTAGAATTTCTTTAAGCTCTCTTTAATCTTCTTGTGTAATTTTCATTTTCTCCTTCTAGATTCAGAAAAGAGAGAGTGAGGGTGAGAGATCTCTGTAATTGAAGAAGTGACAACTCAATATAAGGGCTCAAGCTTTCCTTCCTCAAGTCTATTCTTATTCTATTGCATTACTTTCAAGTTCTTACTTTCTTGCATTTGCTTTCTACCATGTATTCTTTCTTGTTCTTCCTTTCTATGGCTAACTAACTCACTAACATGACTAACTAACTTCTAACACTACTAACTAGTAACTCTTGGGTGATTGCTAACTCATATGAATTATTGGATGTTTTTATTTCTAAGTCTTATAATTAACAAGTCTTTTATTTCCAATAATGATGAGTAGTGTTTTAATTCTAGTGAATGCTTTGTGCACCTCCACATGATTCATGTGTGCCTCATTTAGAGTCTTGCCTCTTGAACTAGTGCCTTGATGGAACATGAAGATGGATCACTTTAGTATGCTAACTCCTATTGTACAAATTTCTTATTTCATGCTAGCTTGTTATAGCTTTGATGGACTAATGAATCTTATATTCTTTTTTAGCATACCTAAGTGTGAATACCTATGTTTCATTATTGAGAATCTATTGGGATCCAATGATCAAAGGAGGCTACCTAGCTAAGCCTAGATGAGAACACAACCTCAATTTGGGACAATATATTGATTTGTCAAAGCAAGATGTACTATTAGCAATGAATCTACATGAGGCATGAATCACCCAACGAGCTTAGTAAGTTAGTAGTGTAGAATGTTGGTTAGTCATGACTTTCTCTTAATTGAATTTCAAAACTTCTTTCTAAAACTTTCTTTTTTCCAACATCACTGTTTTTCTATACCGTCTTTCATTCCATTTTTCATTCCGTTTTCTTTTTCTTAACAAAATTCTACAATAATTCTTCACTCTCTTTCTACCTTTTTTGTTTTTCCATTTTAAACAAAGAAGAACTTTCATTTTTCTTCTCAAAAACTTCAACATAAAGACCGTGAACGCTTCCATCGCTAGTCCTCCCTGCAGATACGATCCTTTATAGCTTGTGCTACGAATGGTGATTCGAAGGAGTAAAGTAAATCTTCATACATATTCAGAGTTTTATCATTAGCACATGGACATGAACAGTTTACTCTAAACTCTTACTCAATTCAATTCCTTCTTTCAAACAAACGCCCCGATCCCGCGGGTATGGAGACGTCACTATGATGTATATGCGCATGTTAGAAAAACTCTCATGTATATACGCCGAGCATCAGTACAAGAAAGAATCAGAGTACGGAAGTATAGTGGCAATATACATTCCAGTAATAATAACACAAGTACACAGTTATCACAAGGCATGATACAATATTTCAAGAGAATAAGATCACCAAGAAGCGCAAAAGTAGGATGTACAATATAAAATAGGGGAAAGTACTCACGAGTAGCAAGATGAGAATCTCGCAAGCCGATCAAGAGGAGGCTGGAAGAAAGAGTGTCCAGATAGGCAACCACTAATCCATGCTTCCGTTGCGCCACTCTAATCTGGTACAGCAAGGCCACCACTACCAGAATCTGGATATGAGGATCCAGGGTTGTTAGAAAGCAACCCTGCGAGTACATATGATAAAACCAGTTGGCGTACTCTGGCAATCACACGTGTGCATGATCAAATGATGTGGTTCAGGCATATAGGTACAGGCAATGACAAGTAATATAAAAGAAATTAAAGGAACGACAATAAATCTGAAATCAAGTAAATACATGTATATCAATAAGTCTGAATCAGAAAACATGAATAGAAAATGGTGTCAAGAGCTTAAGTACATATAAACATGCGATAAATACAAGTATGGACTAAACTAGTTGTACAAGCTCAGATTATGGATTCATGAGATTGATACATCAAGGGAATAATCTAAACAAGGAAACTCTCATCTATATACCATATATCCGATGTCACCATCATCTGAGTTCATATAACTTGAATTATCCTCAGAGTAACAGAACTAAAGTGTGTCTAGAGTAATCATTGTATCACAGAAATTATATGTCATAAAGTAGGGTGTCAACTCAGAGCATAACACCTGATTAAATGATTCATCACCATAACCGGAAATATAAAGGTATTGCATTCTAAGTTATTCAATAATAATAATCAGTACCGTTTGATATTTTAATCGCCTCCCTACCAGTGCCTCACTCACTGATAGTCCATACTAGAGTTCGCACTCTAGTAGAACTCACTCGGGTCCGATATATGAGTACCAAGACCCGAACAAAGGAGAGACCAAATATCATACGTTCCTAATATTATTATTGTTTGGTTGTTACATTCTTATGTTATTCATCTGATTCATATGCTTAGGTATGTGTTACCGGTACACATACATCTGCTTATGAATAAGACGAGCTATTACTTTAAAACTGATAAATCCGATGGCTCATATTTATAGTGGGTCCCGTCTCTGCCCGGAACTACGACTCAGGAGTTTAGGCTACTACTTCCGGGGACTTATCATTACGCGTCCCATATGACACTTCAGATATCAGGCTACTGCTTTTGGGCATTTATCATTACACGCCCCACATGACACTTCAGATATATTCACCAATATAAATATGACACCATACTGGTATCCATCAGTTTCCCCCACCCCAGTGTAAGTTGAGTACTTTGTTATATATATTGTCCAAAAATAATGTCCATAGTGAATACACAGTAATCAACATCCATGATTAGTCAATTACGGGGATCAACAAGGGTATGACATCAGGAGAATAATATTAGGAGTCTCCCTGTTACAGGGGTTCAAGAATACAGGAGTTCAGGAGCGCATGAGTTCAGGGGTGCCAGAGGTCTGGTAATAGTATAATAATCATGCCAAGTCCCGTAAAAGTGATAATCATGAATATGCAATATAATACAGGTGTCAGGTATAATAGTATCCAGTCAGGTGTCACAACATCAGGTCAAATGTACTAGGACCATGTGAAAGCATGTCAAGTAAGTGATAGGATGTCAATTGACAAGTGTCATATATCAGGTGTCAGGTATCAGGTGTCCGTGATAACATGTCAAGTACCGGTGTCAGATATCAAGTGCCAGGGATCGGGTGTCAAGTATAATATATCAGTGTCAGGTAATTAACATGTTGTTATCGGGTGAGTTGAATATAGAGTTACAATATCATATGTCAGGTAATCATCCGCTCATATAACATGGTACAGGAGACAATATAGTTAAACATTTCAAACCCTTTACAACCATATCTATAGCAACAATAAATTAATTTTTTAATTAGTTATGCGAAGCTGAGTGAAGCGGGAGCGTATCTAGGCATATCCATGCAAGTATAATACCAGTTAAATGAATTATAATAACAGCCAACAAGTATTCATATAACGTTAATTTTAGAAAATCACTCGCATATCATATATCAACTCGCATAATGACACATCATGTATTAAAAAGCAGGATAATAATTATTAGGCATGTAATGGTGGACATTCACATCCTGCAATAGACGTTAAATTAGCAATCACTAGGTATGAAACGATGATTGCAAAGTATGAAGCAACACAAGAAAAGTACTCGCCTAAAATAACCAGGAAATGCCGTAAAATTCTGGAACATCATAAACACGTACACGCTACAAGTTCATATAAAATATATAATTTATATATATACATATATATATTAGAACGAGAATGAGAGAGGAGAGAGAGATAAGAATTAGCTAGAGAGAGAAGGAGGCTAAGAGAGAGTGATGAGAGAGAGATAGGGAGAGAGTGTTGTAGAAAAGAGAAAAGAGAGGGGTCGGCTGAAAAATGTAGTGGGGTAAGGGAGGGAGTTTGAGGGAAAAGAAGGGGATAAAAGAGAAAAGAAGGGAAAAGAAAGAAAGAAGAAAGAAAAGATAGAAAGAAAGGAAAGAAAGAAGAAGAGAGAAGGGGGAGATGGGGGCGGTAGCCGGCGGCTCTGGCCGCCGCCGGTGGTCTGGGCGGCGCCGCTGCCGACGGAGGGGCGGTCGGCGAGGAGGGGTGGCCGACGGTACCCCAGGGTGGGGGGAGTTGTTGTAGGTTGTTGGTATTATTGTAGTTGTTGGTGTTGAAGGTGATGTAGATGGTGATGGTGTGGGGAGGACTTGGTGGTGGTGATGGGAATTGAAAGAGAAGGTGGATGTGATGGTAGGGTGTTGGAAGTGGAGGAGGTGGTAGAGTATTGGTGGTGAATTTTGAGGATGAAGATGGAGGTGAAATGGATTTTGTGTTGAAATTGAAGGGAGATGGTGGTGTATTGTGGGAGGAGAAGGGAAGGAGAGGGTTTGGGGGAGGGGATGGCTGGATATAGGGTGGTGACGCCGTTCCAGGGGCAGAGCTAGCGGTGGGCATGGGGAAGGGAGGGAGTGGAGTTGGTGGGAGAGAAAAAATTAAAAGAATGGGGGAGATGAAAAGAATGGGAAGAAAAGAAAGAAAAATGGAAATTAAAGAGAAGGAGAGGGAGAGGGGGAGTATGGGAGGAGGAGTGGGGGGTGGTGTTGGCTGCTGCTGCTGCAGTTGGCTGGCAGGGTATGGGGGGAGAACGGCGGGGGGGGGGGGGGGGGGGGCAGGTAGGGGAGAAAGATAGGGAAAAGAAAAAGAAAAAGAAAATATAATTTTAATGCGGGTAAAATTGACTATTTAAGAAACGCTCCAAAAAATTCTCAAAAATAGAAAATATTATTTAAGATATATGATGAAATCAGATTTTAGAAATTCAATTTGATTTTCAAATTAAAAATTTAGAAATCTTCCGGCGATACCGCGACACCAAAATCGGTTAAATTTTGATAAATTTAGAAAAATCTCAAAAAAAATATTTAGATAAAAAATGAGATTTAAAGAAGTAATGTGAAAGCCATTTTAAAAAATTCAATTCCATTTGGAAACTAAAAATCGGGGAATCGGTCCGCGATACGAATCGACACCAGTTTTGAAGATTTTTCAAATTAATTCTGAAAATTTTCAAAAAATCATAAAAAATATAAAACATTAGAAAATGATGTTTGAAACTAAAATCAGTCAAATCTGACTACCCGAAAGACCAATGAGCGATACACTAGGATCGGGTCCCCAGTTCAGACTAGGGTTGACTCTGAGTCCACGAATCCGGATTCAATATAAAACAATCACACAAATAATCATTAAATAAAAACAAATATAAAAACTAAATCAAAAAATATGATCAGAAAATCAGAATACTTAAGCATGTATTCTAGGAACGGGGTGTTACAATAGGTATTGTTGGCGGGCCTTGTGAGGGCCACATTCATATTTTTAGGCAAAATTTGATGAGCTAAAAAGACGGGACATTCCTTGAACACGTGGTTCATGGCCTGACAGTAAGTACATCCCGCTAAAGGTATTAGGCTGACTTGGTTCACAGAGACTGGCTCCTTAGTTTTTGGAGCTTCTAGTCTTCGCATGACAACAGCTAGTTTAGCTTCGGTAGGTATGTTTGTCTCAATGGAATGTGCATCTCCTTTAGAAGAACTAGGGTCGTTAATCCTAAATTTTTCTGGAGTTAGTTCCCATTCGATGGTTTTATCAGCCAAGTCTTCATATAATAACCATCCTTTGTCTTCACTCTTTTTCAAAAATCCTCCTAGGCACATGGATTCTAATAGGGTTTTTGTTTGATATTCTAATTCGTCATAAAGAAATTGGCAAAGTCACCATTTCTCTATCCCATGGTGAGGGCATTGGGTAAGGAGGTCCTTAAAGCGTTCGAAGTACTTTCAAAATAGTTCATTAGTTGTTTGTTTAAACTATAAGATGCGTTTTCTAATTTGCGCAGTCTTGTGAACGGGATAGAACTTCTTCAAGAAGGCCTTGATGAAATTATCCCATGATTATATGGAACCAGCTTTTATATTGTAGAGCCATTTCTTTCGAAGAGAATGGGACAAAGCAAAACTTAATGGCGTCTACTCCTAGGTTGGCTATTTTCATCATGAGACATACTTCCTCAAATTTCCTTATGGAAAAATATGCATTCTCCGATTCAAATCCATGAAACTTGAAAAGAATATTGATATATTATGGTTTCAACTTAAATTAGTTGTCTCTTTCATTGTGGAGCTGAATGCAAGATGAAAGAGAGATCCTTAGAGGATAGAACCTATCTTGCAGTGATGGTGCTTGTGTCGTGTGTGGATCGGGTTTGAGTTCAGGTGGTGAATTGTTCCTAGTTAGTCTAGATGTGAAGCTGACATGCACAGTTAAACAAGCAAGTTTACTAAATCAATCAAAAAATCAAAAATTAAAAATTAAAAATATAATCTAAGATAAGCCTGGACCTAAACAACTCCTAATTTTAGACTGTCTTTGGGAGGTATATTGTCGACCTTAACCATAAGTTAATCGGCCAGGTAGGTGGCAAGATCCATGGGAGGTATCCTAAAAAAAATGGGCCTAATTATGCCAAACCACCAAACTTCGAGATTTTGCCCCTCAATCCCCAACCTTAGACACCGATTTGACAAGAGTTAATGTCAAACAACTTCCTCCTGCAGTCAATCTCTTAATGAGTCCGAGTTAACCTAAGGCCAACCTCTAGTCAATTTTTAATTAAGGGTTAGGGTTGTGAGTGCAACGAAAATGGCTTGTGGGCCAAGGAAGGGTAATGACGTCCCCACCTTATGTTCTTTATGAGTTTTTCTCTTAAGATGATTAGTGCACGTATACAAACTAATATAAAAGAATTCACTCAAAAGCAGTAAATCAGCTAAGGGTGCTTCCTAATCTATATGCAATGTGGACGTATCTTGCCGTCAGCACTCTACAACAGAAATTAAAGATGTTAAATTGACATGTGCCTATGATGCAAGAATCTATTTTTTTTAATTAGTCAGCTAATAGGTTACTGTTAATTAGTTAGCAGCATATAGGGTGATCACAGAGAAAAATTATCAAAACAATAAATAGAACTTTGCAATTTGTAGCAGACCTGCAAAAGATCAATTTGTAGTAATCTACTAATGTCACAAAAACGTCGCTATTGCTGCGCTTGCGCGGCTGTTTAGTAGGCTCTGTTGCTCTGCCTTCTAGGGTAGAGGCACAAAGTAGCTATATGTCCTTACCTACAACTAGTTTCCTGTTATCATATCCTACAAACAAAAAAAATAATTAGTTTTTAGATTTATCATGCCATTCCCTCCTCGGGAACGGCGCTAAAATTTTGATTGAGGAAGAGAGATTAAATTAAAAATAAAGAAAAATTAAAGTTAGAAAGTTCTTAGTCTCTTCTCAATTTATCCACGTAGCAAGGGCTAGACGGGTTGATCCACTGGGAAAAATGCGATAGAAGCTTTTCGGAATGAATTCTCTAACAGATAGCTTGAAAAAAAAATTATGATTGTTAGTAAAGGTTTTAAATAGAAAAATAAGGCATATCCAATTAACCATGTCCCACAACCAAACACTAGTCTATCAAGAATAAATATCATGTTGAATCTATAAAGATTAATCCTAGATTGTTACTTTAAATCCAAGAAAGAAAAGTAAGAAAGAAAGTAAACCCTGATTACAATACTCTAGATAAAATTAAGCATTAGTTTATCAAAGTCTCAAAGTATAATATAAGAAAAGTAGTTTTAACTTAACGTTAAGCCATCAAAACATCTAAATATACACAAAGAGTAATTATTAAATATTATACCCTAAAGCTAGTTTAACTCAATTTATTACTAATCTTCAAGAATTATTTACTGACCCAAGGGTTTCTAAGATGCATAGGTTCAATCAATTATTTTTTTATAGATCTAGGTTTTAGTTGGTGGAGAGATTAGCAAGCTATAAAAGAATTAGTTACACATATTCATGGTGGAATTGAGTATGATATTTAAAGGTTGCATAAGAAAGATGAAACAATAATAAGAAAACACAAATAAAAATAACAATAACAGAGATTGAAAGAAAATAAGGACCTTTTATTGAATCTGTCACCAACTCAGTACAAAGCCTTCCCCTCTCTTCAAATCTTCTTTAAATAAAAATAATATAAAGAAAATTCAAAAAATAAATGGCTAACAAATAATCCTATACTCAATCTCTGAGATGCCTATGCTTTGTTGCTCCTTAGGAGTATTTATAGGGATTTGAGAAATAGAGTCCTAGTACAACACCTCCCTCAAAACTCGATGTATGTGGCCCCAGGATAGCTGCATTTTCCTAGTCAACAAGGGGAGGTCGCGGCCCTTTTGTGGAGTTTGGTCACGCGCTTTGGCACTTGGTTTCATCTCGTCCATTTATATGGAGATCTGTTCTCAGAATTTTCGTTTGATCCCCAAATTTTGAAATATTTTGATCTTAGAGATCAAGTTATCTTTAAATCCGAGTTAAATTCAATTTTTCTCTCCTTTATCTTCATCTTGTGGTACTAGCAACCAGGTTTAAATAAAAGTCCACCTCTATCTTTAATTGGTATGAGGATTTATCTTATTTTATCCTTCTCCTCCTCTAGATTTTAAATTAAATTAATTTAAAACTCAAATTTAAATAGGATGAAAAGATAATTCTTTTATCTTCCCAATTAATCTTTATTTTCATGATAATTGTGGCCTTTTGGGCTTCTTTTGGGCTTTCTCTTGGATTATGGAGGCAAGCACATCACTAAATAATAAATAAATTAAATAATAATATTTAAAAAAAATTAAGTATGAAAATATGAATAATAATATGCATTATTGATGACCAATTAGCGACCTCCTGCTGTCATTGATTAAGGTAAAGTTCTGCCGCGCAACCACGGATGTGAAGGAGCCTCCTCCTGTTGGAGGTGTGTACTTTCATCTCCAAATCTTGGCATTAAGAGTACAATTTCCTCTGACTCAGTTTGTATGCAACGTGTTGGGGCATCACCAAGTAGGTCCTACTCGGTTGTCGCCAGGCACGTGGCGAACAGTTTTGGCCTTCAGAGCCCTCTACCATATTTATTCCCCTTCTGCCTATGGGATTGATAAGTTCTGCAACATTTAGACTATGGTGAAGACTAAGAGTGGTATTTGCTATTTCAAACCACGGAAGGGTTGGCAGAAGCTGGTTATTAATCTGGTAGACAATGACCATGATGGATGGTCCTGTGGTCTGATTTTTCAGTCCTTGGGAGGCTTCTTCGATGCGTGATCGCGGGCTCGCTCCAACCTCGTGGAACGTGTATCTCTTTTCTCATGTTCTAGAGCTGACTTCAGAGGAAGTAAATATCAGCCTATGAAGCTATATGAGGTCCCTTATGATTGTCGCAATTGGACCTGGTTGCTGAACCCATACAGGCCTACAGAGGCCCCCGCCCTTCCGAGGCCTGAGATCATGGACCGAGATGATTCAATGTCTCTATCTGACACTGATAGGGAGGAGCTCAATATGGAGGCAAAGCTAGGATAGAGTCAGAAAGAGGGTCCTCTCTGAATCAACTTACAGAAGAAAGGAGAGAGGTCGTAATCGACTTCCATGGTTCATCCCTCTGGAAAGGTAAACTTCCACCTGCCATTAATATCGTTACTACTCGTATTTTGACCTTTGATTCTAGAGGACTCGTGTGCTTGATCTTGGATCTGATGAGGAAGAGTTGGCAAGGCAGAAGTCAAAAGAGGCCCCGCTGCGAAGGAGAGACATGTTTTTGAAAGGAAGGCTACTCCCGTGGCTTCGAATATGCTCATGCAGTCTTTGCCTCCTCATGTTCATGAATCTCGATGACGAGACCTCACCCAATCGCACACTCGACAGAGGTACCATTTTGTCCACATCTTAATTATTGCTGTCTGATCCAATGGTGACAGTCACGAGAGAGGAGCGACAAGTTGGAGGTAATGCTGCTGATGGAACCTCAGAGGTGGTTCTGTCACCAGATGCCGGCCATACCTCTCATGCCTTAATTTCTGCATCTGGAATGTTTTTGAGGAGGTAAGGTGGAGAAGCTGCTTTGGTTAAAGGTGAATTCCTCGATGATCTGGAGGAATTTGAAGGTCTTCCCCTAAGGGAGCAAAGGAAGACACTGACGAAAGATCTCCTCAAGGTAAGAGTACATTTGGGTTGTCTTTGATGGCATGTTTCATTTGTAAATGAGTGCATCTTTCGCAGGGTGTGGCCTCACATTGGGATATATGAGCCATCAGCAGGCGACATTAAATGATCAGAACAAGGCCCTTGTTAACTCAGAGAGAAGGGTCGCCAGGTATTTGCCGAGAAAAAGAGGACAGAGGATAAGCTCTGGGCGTTAAAGGTTGATATGGAGCACGATTTGACAATCAGCCAGGGATTGATGGAGGAGCAATTGCAGTTGCAGGAGAAGCTCAAACTCACCCTCGAGGACAAAGATGTTGTCAAGGTCGTGTGGGAGCAGCAGAAGGAATAACTCCAACATGAGTTGAGGCAGGCTCTTGCTAGAAAAGAGGAGGTTGAAAGACGAGCCGATGAGGAAATGAAGGGACTGTAGGAGGAGGTGCAGCTCTACAAGATAATGAAATATCAAGAAAGATACCTTGATGGTACTCAGGCAAACCTCTGAGGTATCCCGAATATGTTAAAGCAGTTTCTTGAAATTTAATTCTATTTGTAAACTAAAAATCTGGGAACAAACAAGCGACACTGATTAATCCCAATTTTAGGGTTTTTATAAAAATTATTCAGAAAAATTCTAAAAAATCATGAAAAAGCTATAATATTAGAAAATAGTGTTTGAAACTGAAATCGGATAAATTAGACTACCAAAAATATCAAATCGATCAGTATACTGGGATCGAGTCCCCGGTTTAGACTAGGGCTGACTCCGGGTTTACGAATCCGGATCCAATGCAAAACGATCACATAAATAATCATAAAACAAAAACAAATACAGGAAGTAAATCAAAAAAATATGATCGAAAAATCTTAATACGCTACTAAGTACGTATTCCGGGCACGGGGTGTTACATTCTATCCACCTTACAAAAATTGTGTCCTCGCAATTTCGATAAGGGGTAAAATGAAAACAAAAAGGACGTGGACGGGAATTTATACCAGTTAAGATATGAATAACTAAGGGCAATGTTCATAATCGACTGATCTATAGTTTTGGGCATAGACATCTTCTGTACTTCTTGCAGTATAATTCTTCGACGATACTGTAATAATATGACTAATGTCTGCTGTTTAAAAGAATAACACCATAACTTCAGTAGATATAAAGAAAACCAAAATTAAGAAGTCTAAGTACTAAATGCTGCAACTTCTGAATAACCGTCTTCTGAATGATAATCTGTCTACCGATGAATATTTAGAGAACACCCGAACTTCATAGAATACCCAACATAAAAAATCGCAACGCACCAAAATCAGAAGAATACCATAACTAGAGGAGAACAGACCATAACTTACTCGACGCCACATTCCATGTCTATCCATATCTTAAGTGAAAGTACACCTAGAGGGGGGGTGAATAGGTATAAGGTTAATCTAATGACAAATGATGCGGAATTAAATTGCAACACACTTAGTATAACCAAAGAGTGTAGCCAAATTTTCAGTGAAAGACTCTGAACTATCTCCTCTAAATTTTTCTAAATAAGAATTGAGGTACTATGTAAAGCTCTCTTGGCTCAACATAAGTGAGGCACGCAAACAATACCAAGCATGTAAGTATGATATGAACAATATGAAATAATGCAAGGCACAATATAAAAGAGAGAAAGTTTAGAGGTAGTAGATCAATCGCAAAACTGAGATATGTTTCGATGTTCGAGCCACTGCTCTATGTCCTCGCCTTTACACAGAAGGATTTCACTATATCGTCCACACAGGACTTCTCACATAGGGAACCTCCACTGAGGATTTGGGTAATATAAACTAGGAGTACACAACTCCTCTCTCTAATAAACACAACCTCTACACAAGAGACAAGGCACAACAACAATCACCTCTACACTTAGAGGGATGTGCACTTAGCCAAACAACAATCACCTCACACTAGAGGGATAAGGCTCAAAGCCAACACTCCAACCATAATCACCTCTACACTTAGAGAGATACCAACACAACCTCCACACTCACCCTATGATCAGTCACATATATTGCATATACATTGTCACCTTACCATACTTTTTAGCTAATAAATCTTATTAATAAGTCTTCTTCTTCTTTGTTAAATGTAGGCCCAATTGCTAAAAGAAAGGAAAGAGAAAGAAGCCCAAAAGCCCACCAAATTCTGATCTAATTCAGAATAAATTCGAAATCAAGGAATCAGGGCAAAATCTTGGCATATCAGAGAGGTTAAAAATCGATTTAAATGAATCCTCCCAAATCAAGCGGTTGAAACTAACAATCAAAGGCTGTTTTGTCAAATCCTGGAGCAAAAATGAGAAGACCAGCAGAAGATATAGGAGAATCATCAAACCAGGAGCACCCACCACTTGGGTGTGGCCATCTGACCACACCAGGGCCGCGAAAACACGGCCCTAGCTGTGTTTTTGTGGCTTTGTTAAAGTTGTTGGGGGAGTGTTTGCTCCCCCAATCTTCCTATGATCTCCCCCATCTGGTTTTTCCCTATAAATACCAGTTTCAACAGAGAAAAAAGGGCAAAGACTAGGATTAGAATTTTTGTTTATTCTTTAGGATTTAGGCTCTTTGTTAGATAGTGAAAAAGTTGTATTTTATTTTACAATTTATAGTTCAGTACAAATACCTGTGAGAGAGAGGGATTGAGTGCTTGTAACTTGAAGATTGAAGTGACATCAATACAAGAATCGAGCTACATTTTCTTCCACTCATTTTTACGGTATGTCTTGCGTTATTTACTTGCATTGTTCTTTGTCTTTCATGAATAGCTAAATCAGTTTTCTGGGCTCACTATTACTCCTCACTCTGTTCCCTCTTTTTTTCAAATTGTTTTGATGAAATGACCCAATGAATCATTTGCATGCCTAACTTAAGCCTTTCTTCTTGAAAGTGTTCTTGAAGGCACATGAGGATGGGCTTGAATTTTTAACTTCTACCTCTTTTTAAAATGTCTCTTGAACTTGTTTTTATCTCATACTTGAACTTCTTGAAGATTTAACATTCAACTCAAGACGATTTCTTAAAGAATAGAATTAACCTTTCCAACCATCTTATTGCTTAAAACTTTCTAGAATCAATCTTAAGTTCTGCCTATGATCAAGTTGAGGCATTAAGATTTTCAAGAGAAGAACATATCATTGAGTAGTGAGATAGTGAGCCCAGATTTTCTTCTTAATTAAAAAAATAACAAATCACTTTTTAAACTTTATACAAAATTCATCTTTTCTAAAGCCTTCTCCAAAATTGCAATTTCTCTTTTAATCATCTCCCTTCTTTCCATTCTCTTTTCGATTAAAAAAATGAGCACAATTCTTTGTTACTAAACAAAACACCGAAAAGCTTTCATTGCATTCCTCCTCGTGGACACGACCCGTTAGCCACAAGCTACACGGTAATTTCTTAACTCTTTGATTTTTCAATCAATTTTTGGCGCCGTTGCCGGGGAGAGAATAGTGTATTTATTTTTTTAATAAGTTTGGTGTGTTATTTCAGGGACTTGAAGATTCAGATCTAGCATTCAAGCTTTGTAAGAGAAGACTTGAAAATTCTGTGCCCCTACTCTTGAAAGTAGGAAACGGAATTTCAAGAAATTGCATTGTAAAAGTTGAAAATTTCGTTGGACTACTAAAACTTTTTTTTTGCAGGACATATTGCTCGCAAAAAAATTAAGTTTTTGTATGTTATATTCTTGCTATATCTGCTATCCACCATCCCTGTTTTAATCCAACAGTAATTTGAGTGGTTGTTAATTGCTTAAACAAACATTTAGACTTGCATTCTAGGCATTTGTTTAATTATGTGAAGAGAGCTGGAGACAAGTTATGTATGCATAACATATAGTTTAGGAAACATTCTTGGGTGATATTTTGCTTTTGAATGTTACTTTTCTGTATCTTGCACACTTTGCACAATAAATTCTAAGGGCAAAACCCAATTCAAGATAAGGTGGGAAAGTCATTACCCTTCTTTAGCCCACAAACCATCTCCAAGCACGCACAACCTAAGCCTAAGTAAAATCTGATAGACGTTGGCCTTAGGGACATCTTGAACTCACTAGGAGATTATCCTTGGCGAAGGTGTTGAAATTTGACTCCTGCCAAATCAGTGTCTAGGAAGGGGATTAAGGGCCGAAAGCCCGAAGGTTGGTGATTACTTAATTAAGGAACGTCTTTTGGCGGATAACCTCCCACCAATCTTGCCCTGACCTGGCTAATTAGCTTGTGATCAAAGTCTACATTATACCTCCTGTGGACAATCGACCAGTTAGGAGTTGTCTAGGTCAAGGTTACCTTAGACTAGACTTGGTTGATTACTCTTGTTGACTGTTGGTAAACTTGTTTGTGATTGTGATTGTGTTTGTGTATGCAAGTGTGGTCAAGAGACCCTAACTCATCTAGGTTGACTAGAAACACATCACCACCAAAGTTTGGACCAAGACTTGATCCGGTTATGGCTCATCCAACATCATTGCAGGATAGGTTCTATCCCATTCGAACCTCACTTCCATCTTGCATTCTACTTCCATTGGTTGGTGAATACAATTTTGAGCTCAAGCCTCAATTCATCAACACACTCACCAAGTTTCATGGCTTAAAGTCCGAAGATGCTTACTTCTTCATAAGAGAATTTGAGGAAGTATGTCTAATGATGAAAATCTCACACCTTGTAGACGATGCTATTGGTTGAGATTTGTCCCTTTAGCTCTTAAGGACTTAGCAAAGAAATGGCTTTATAGCTTAGCGGCCAGTTCTATCACATCTTGGGATGGTTTCATCAAGGTCTTCTTGAAGAAATTCTATCCAATTCATAAGACCGCTCTCATTAGGAAGACCATCACGCAATTCAAGTAAGAACCGAGTGAACCATTCTGGAGGTACTTTGAACGCTTTAAAGACCTCTTTGTCCAATGTCCTCATCATGCAATAGATAAATGGCGACAATGCCAAATTCTTTATAACGGTTTAGACTATTCTACCAAAACTCTCTTAGAAAGTATGTGCCAAGGGGGATTCTTACAGAAGGATGAAAATGAAGGATTGGATTTGTATGAAAACCTAGCTGAAAAGACCATCCAATGGAAACCTACTAGTCAAACCTCTAGGAATCCAAACTCCATCTCTTCAAAAGGAGGTCTCCATTCTATCGAATCATCCATAGCTAATGAGGCTAAGTTAGCGAACCTAGCAAGAAGACTGGAAGATTTAGAAACTAAAGAACCAAGTCCAGTCAATCAAGTCAGCCTAAACCAATTTTCAACTTCGAGCTGTACTTACTGCCAAGCTATGAATCATGTGTTCGAGGAGTGCCCTGTGTTTTAGGTTCAGCAACAATACCATGAACCGATGAATGCAGCCTTTTCAAGGCTGAACAATAATCCTTACGCATCAACGTACAATCCTGGCTGGAGAAATCACCCTAATTTCTCATGGAGCTAAAATAACAATGACCATTCACGATCAAATCATTCTAGCCACTTCCATCATGCCAATAATTCTTCCAATCATCAACCCAACTTTTTCAATTTCCATAATAATTCTCCCAATCATCCACCTAACTTTTCAAACTATCAATAAAACTTTCCCAGTCAAGCTCCACAATCTTCCTTCCAGAATCCTCAACTAGAAAGGAGAATGACTGACTTTGAAAGAAATATGGAAGATACATGAAAAACCAAGATTCTCTTATGTAAACTATACAGAGGTCAGAGGTTCAAATGAGCCAACTAGCCACTCTACAGAATGAGAGACAGAAGGGTACCCTGCCTAGTCAGCCAATAACCAATTCTATGAATTCTCAACAAGCTCATTTGGCTGAGGATCAATCATTAAATCAATGTAATGTTGTTCATACATTGAGGTCAGGAAAGAGAGTTGATAATCAAGTGTCAACGCCAACCAATCCCATTCAGCACAACCACAATCAAGCATCCACCAATCTAATTTAAATCCTTCCAAATCTGATGAATCTGAAAAAGATAAGTCCACCAGTCAGGTGCACCAGCCTATAGTACCATTTCCTAATAGGCTGAAAAATAACAAGTAAAATCCACACATGGATAAGATAATTGAGATATTTAAGCAAGTGAAGATAAATGTGCCACTTCTTGATGCCATCCAACAAGTCCCTTCCTATGCTAAGTTTCTTAAGGACATGTGCGCTAAGAAGAAAAAGACTAATGTACCAAAAAGAGTCTTCTTAGCCACTAACATTAGTGAGCTACTATCGGGTCCGATCCTGTTAAAGGATCCAAATAATCCCACCATTGCCTGCACAATAGGACAAGCCGAGATTAGTCGTGCACTTCTTGACTTGGGGGCAAGTATCAACTTGCTTCCATTCTCAGTTTATCAACAACTAGGGTTGGGCGATCTTAGTCCAACTCGAGTCACTATCCAACTGGCTGACCGTTCAGTAAAAGTTCTAAAAGGGGAGATTAATGATGTCCTGATCCGGGTAGGAGAGTTTATTTACCCTGTCAATTTCATAGTTCTGGAGACACAACCTGTGTCCAACTCCAATCATAGGGCTCAAACTCCTGTTATCCTAGGGCGACCATTCCTTATTACTGCCAATACCATCATCAATTGTAGGAATGGTCCAGGAGGTTAACCTTTGGGGACATTACTAGAGAAGTCAATGTCTTCAATCTAGGAAAACAACCCCGCGATTTTGAGGATTAAACATTTGAAGTCAACCTAATTGAGAACTTAACAGGTGAACATAGGGAAGAATTGGAACTAGAAACTGAGTGTGACTTTGAGTTAGAGTTTGACGACTTTAATCTTGATCAGGTTGTAGATTCTGATGTGAATTGGGCCTCGAACCCTATTTCACCAATAATGGAGCCAACAAATTTGACTAGTCCTTCCAGTGAGCCTTCCTCTTCCTTAGAATTGAAAGCCTTACCTGCGCATCTCAAGTACGTCTATCTAGGCGAACAAGTGACCTTTCCTGTCATCATTGCCTCCCATTTAAATGATGGGGAAGAAGAAGATCTTAAAGTAATTCTAAGAAAACATAGGGAAGCCATTGGGTGGACTATAACTAATATCAAGGGATTAAGTCCAACCATCATTCAACATTGCATTCATCTCAATGAAGATGCCACCACTAAAAGAGATCTGCAGCGTAGGTTAAACCCTATAATGCAAGAGGTTGTTCATGCTGAAATTATAAAACTCTTAGACAATGGGATAATTTATCCCATTTCTGATAGCCAATGGGTCAGTCTTGTCCACGCGGTTCCAAAGAAATCTGGTTTCATCGTAGTGGAAAACGAGAACAAAGAGTTGGTCCAAACTCGACTTCCCACGATGATCCGAGTTTGCATTGACTATAGGAAACTTAATGTTGCAACTCGTAAAGACCATTTTTCACTTCCCTTCATTGATTAAATACTTGAACGTTTGACGGGTCATGAGTATTACTGTTTCTTGGACGGTTACTCGGGGTATAACCAGATCCCTATTGCCCCTGAGGACCAAGAAAAGACTACGTTCACATGTCCATTTGGGACATTTGCTTATCGTCGAATGCCTTTCGGCTTATGTAATGCCCCAGCAACGTTTCAACGTTGCATGTTGAGTCTTTTCTCTGATATGGTAGAACGATTCTTAGAGATCTTTATGGATGATTTCTCTATCTACGGAGATTCATTCACTCAATGTCTCCACCATTTAGAACTTTCCCTCCAACGTTGTGCCGAGAAAAATCTGACATTGAATTGGGAGAAATGTCACTTCATGGTAAAACATGAAATTGTCTTGGGTCATGAAATCTCCAAGAAAGGAATTGAAGTGGATAGAGCCAAAATTAAGGTTATTGCAAAGCTTCCCATGCCCAAATGCATTAAGGATATTAGATTCTTCTTAGGACACGCCGGTTTTTATTGAAGATTTATCAAGAATTTTAGTAAGATTGCTAGGCCCTTGACTAATCTGTTAGCTAAGGACGCGTCCTTCACTTTTGATGCTGAATGTATGAATTCTTTGGAGAAGCTTAAGAGAGAACTTATTTCTGCACCAATCATATCTGCACCGGATCGGTCTAAGCCGTTCGAAATTATGTGTGATGCTTCCGATTTTGCCATAGGCGCTATCCTAGGACAACGCATTGATAACAAGCAGCATGTGATTTACTACTCTAGTAGGACTCTCAACGATGCTCAATTGAATTACACTACGACTGAGAAGGAATTCTTGGCAGTAGTGTTTGCCTTAGAGAAATTTCGTCCCTACCTACTAGGGTCCAAAACCACCATTTTCACCGATCATTTTGCGCTTAGGTACCTCATAATGAAGAAGGATGCCAAGGCCCGACTCATTAGTTGGATCCTCCTTCTTCAAGAATTCGATCTTGAGATTCGAGATAAAAAGGGTGTAGAAAATGTTGTTGCTGACCATCTCTCATGAATCCCTAATTCTCCATGCAACGAATTACCCATAAATGAAGATTTTCCTGATAAAAATCTCTTAACTATCTCTAGGGAACCTTGGTTTGCTGATATAGTGAATTACGTAGTCACAAACTAAACTCCGTCTCATTGGTCCAAAAACGAATATACCAGTTCTTATCCCAAGTTCGGTATTTCTTTTGGGAGGAACTGTATCTTTTTAAGTACTGTTCTAACCAAATTATTAGGAGATGCATTTACGATGAGGAGGTTAAGAGTGTTCTATCCTTTTGTCACGAACTTACATGCGGTAGACACTTTGGTCCCCGCAAGACTGGTGAAAAAGTGCTACAAAGCGGGTTCTATTGGCCCACTTTGCTCAAGGATGCTTATGAATTTTGCAAGACGTGCCCTAGATGCCAAATGGTAGGAAGGATCTCAAAACGAAATATGATGCCTCTCAACCCAATTCTAGAAATAGAACTTTTTGATGTTTGGGGCACGACTTTATGGGTCCATTTCCGAATTCATTTGGAAACCAATACATATTGGTTGCTGTAGATTATGTGTCCAAGTGGGTAAAAGCCATTCCTTGTAAAACTAATGATAACAAAGTTATTATAAAGTATTTGAAAGAGAACATTTTTTCACACTTCGGAACCCCTCGTGCTATCATCAGTGATAATGGCACTCACTTTTGCAATAGATCCTTTGAAGCTCTTATGCGAAAGTATGCTATAACTCACAAGTTGTCCACACCTTATCATCCTCAAACTAGTGGGCAGGTTGAGGTTTCCAATAGACAAGTCAATCTTATCTTGGAGAAAACTATGAACCAAAACCGGAAAGATTGGTCTATCAAACTTGTAGATGCCCTATGAGCCTACAGGACCGCTTTCAAGACGACTCTAAGAATGTCTCCTTATAGGTTAGTTTATGGTAAAGCTTGTCACCTACCCGTTGAGTTAGAGCACCGGCCTTATGGGCAATCAAGCAGTTGAATTTTGACTTGACTAAGGTCGGTGACCTTTGGAAGTGACAAATTTTCGAATTAGAGGAGTTAAGAAATGAGGCCTATGAAAATGCTAGGATCACTAAAGATAGAGTTAAGATTTTTCATGATAAACACATTATAAGAAAAACTTTTGTCCCTGGACAAAAAGTCTTACTCTATAATTATAGGCTTCATCTTTTTCCAAGAAAATTAAAATCAAGATGGACTGGGCCATTCGTTGTAAAAATCGTGTTTCCATACAGTACAGTTGAGATCAGTGACACCAAGAATAGAAATGACTTTAAGGTAAATGGTCAACGCCTTAAACCTTTCTTAGAATCGGTGCCGGTAAACGAAACGGCTATGGGTCTTATTGACCCAGTGTATCGGTAACTTTCGTCTTTTCTATTTTATTTCATGCATCTATACATTTCTTTCATACATTTGGGACAATCATGAGATAAAGTGTGGGGGAGGGTTCTAACATGACTAATATAACTCCAAAAAAAAAATTATATATATATATATATATAAACTTTTTGAAAGGTAAGAACAATATTTTGATATATTTTTGTAAGAAATTAAGTCAATTTTAAGAAATAGAAAAATCATAATTAGGATTTCTTACACTTGGTCAAAATAAGATGACTTGTTTGATTTTTAGGGTTAGGAAGAAAATTTGTGAAAGTAATTTAGTCTTGATATTTACCTTGATGAAATATGCACATTAAATACACTTACACACTTAGGGTTTAAAAACAAAGACTCTTATGCCTTATAAAAAAAAAGTATATATATATGAAAAAAATAAATAAACAAATCTAATTATTGATTAGCTAGGTGCTTTGGCCTAAGCAAGCCTTGGTATTTATGCAAAAGATAATTAGATAAGTTTGAAATATATATATATATATATATATATATATATATATATATATATATATATATATATATATATATATATATATATAAATCCTCTGATTAAGCTGGGTATTTGTGCCTCATGAAGCATAAGTATTCACGCCTAAAAGGGGTACATTTTATAAATAAAAACCTTAGTTTCGTGGCCTTGTCTACTCGAGTGTTTAAGTCCTTAGGGGTATTTTTTCACCTGGTGCCCTAAAACTGTCCGGTTTGGGTGTCACCGACTAAAGGCTCGTTACATGGGCAGATTAGAAAGCCTAATGAAATTGAGGAATAAATTCCACCAAAAATAAATATAAATAAAGCATAAGAGTTAATGTTAAAGAACCCTTAGTCAACTTCACAGTCACGATGGTGCATACGACTCAGGGTAAATTAATAGACTAGATGAGAAGTGCAACTTGACTCCTTACGTTAATTGATGACATATTTTTGAATAGAGACTGAGTTTCGGAATGAAAAATTTGATATTCCTATAACTTATAGATTACTTAGAGCCTTACATATATACTTCAAATATTTTCTCCTTTAAAAATGCTTTTCAAAAATACTAACATTTTTATGGATTTTGTGGGTGCAGTCCACTGAAAACCCTCACGAGATAAAATTCGTCCTCTAGGGGTAACCTAGAGGTTTAACGGCTTGTTGCACATGCTCAGTGCAATCGAGTGACCTGCGAAAGTGGTCTAATAATTGATTAGAATTAGTCTGATGTTTTGCTCGAGGGCGAGCAAAGGATAAGTGTGGGGGTGTGATCAGTCACATATATTGCATATACATTGTCACCTTACCATACTTTTTAGCTAATAAATCCTATTAGTACGTCTTCTTCTTCTTTGTTAAATGTAGGCCCAATTGCTAAAAGAAAGGAAAGAGAAATAAGCCCAAAAGCCCACCAAATTCTGATTTAATTCAGAACAAATTTGAAATCAAGGATCAGGGCAAAATCTTGGCATATTAGAGAGGTTGAAAACCGGTTGAAATGAATCCTCCCAAATGAAGCGGTTGAAGCTAACAATCAAAGGCTGTTTCGTCAAATCCTGGAGCAAAAACGAGAAGACCAGTAGAAGATATGGGATAATCATCAAACCAGGAGCACCCACCACTTGGGTGTGGCCATTTGGCCACACCAGGGCCGCGAAAACGCGGCCCTAGCCGCGTTCACGGCTTTGTTAAAGTTGTTGGGGGAGCGTTTGCTCCCCCAATCTTCCTATGATCTCCCCCCTCTGATTTTTCCCTATAAATACCAGTTTCAACAGAGAAAAAAGGGTGAAGACTAGGATTAGAATTTTTGTTTATTCTTTAAGGATTTAGGCTCTTTGTTAGATAGTGAAAAGTTATATTTTGTTTTGCAATTTGTAGTTCAGTATAAATACCTGTGAGAGAGAGGAATTGAGTGCTTGTAACTTGAATATTGAAGTGACATCAATACAAGAATTGAGCTACATTTTTTTTCACTCATTTTACGGTATGCCTTGCGTTATTTACTTGCATTGTTCTTTGTCTTCCATGAGTAGCTAAATCGGTCTTCTAGGCTCACTATTACTCCTCTCCCTGTTCCCTCTTCTTTTCGAATGGTTTTGATGAAATGACCCAATGAATCATTTGCATGCCTAACTTAAGCCTTTCTTCTTGAAAGTGTTCTTGAAGGCACATGAGGATGTGCTTGGATTTTTAACTTCTACCTCTTTTCAAAACGTCTCTTGAACTTATTTTTATCTCATACTTGAACTTCTTAATGATTTAACATTCAACTCAAGATGATTTCCTAAAGAATAGAATTAACCTTTCTAACCATCTTATGTGTTTTGCTTAAAACTTTCTAGAATCAATCTTAAGTTTTGCCTATGATCAAGTTGAGGCATTAAGATTTTCAAGATAAGAAAATATCATTGAGTAGTGAGATAGTGAGCCTAGATTTTCTTCTTAATTAAAAAATAACAAATCACTTTTTAAACTTTATACAAAATTTACCTTTTCCAAAGCCTTTTACAAAGTTGCAATTTATCTTTTAATCATCTCCCTTCTTTCCATTCTCTTTTCAATTAAAAAAATGAGCACAATTCTTTGTTACTAAACAAAACACTGAAAAGCTTTCATCGCATTCCTCCTCGTGGACACGATCAGTTAGCCATAAGCTACACAGTAATTTATTAACTCTTTGATTTATCAATCACCCTACACAAGAGGAAACTCAAATAAAAGAAAGTTTATAATTCTTGGTGGCCTCACTAAATCACAAACCAATTTTCCTCACAAAACAAGATCCTATAGATAGGATAGATATGATAGCTCAAGTGTGAGAATACAAGGTGTTTGGAAATAAAAACATAAAGAAAAATACTTGGGAAAACAACTAGAATAAGATAGAAATGAAGATCTAAACCAATATCCCAAATACTTTATTTTTCTTTAAATTTTTTAACCCTTAAAAACAAATAAAGATAAAATCTTTTTTGACACAAAAACTCTTTTAAAAACTTGCTGTTAAACACTTGTAAAGATGGGAATTTTTCTCTTGTTAAATCTTAGTGAAAACAACTCAAGAGGGGAGTTATTTATAACCCTCTAAAAATCTGCCCGTTGGCAGCCAGGAAAGGACAGAATTGCCCTTCCAGTCGACCACCCGGTCGACCGGCGAATGGTCATTTTTATGACCGTTGTGCCTCTGGTCAACTGCCCGGTCGACCGGGCCAAAGCCAAGGTCGATCGCCCGGTCGACCGGCCCCCACCTGAGAGTGGGGTGCTTTCAGTCGGTCGACCGTGTGCTCGACTGGCAGAATTGGCTGTCCATGTGCACGTCCTCGTGCACATCGATCGACTATGACGGTCGACCGACTCCTGGTCCGGTGGACCGTTCGGTCGACCGCCAGTGCAGTCTGGCTAGGGATTTGGGTATTGAAAACTTGTCTTTTTTATCTTCAATTAAAAACCATAAAATACATAAATTTCATAAAAATAAGTTCTTATAAGATCTTTGAAATATAAATATATGTGACTAAAATTCAACACATATTACAAACTATTTGAACCATTTCTGTGATATTGAAATTTGGCCTTTAAACAAAAACCGTATTTTCTAAAAACCAAACTTTGAAATGGAAAATCATTTTCTCCAAAACTCATATCAGTACAAAAACATGATATTGAAACAACTTTGAAGCATATTGTATATGGATATAATCCAATATACATAAAAGAAATTATATCTATGTTTTTGACATGAAATCCAAAATCCGGTTAAACCGAAAACCAAAACCAATAAACTCTAAACTTATGTGTGTACGTGAACTTGAGCATATCAATACTATCTGATTTTTACAATGATCTAAACATAAGCTAAACACAAACCGAGGTCTTTTTGTGAAACTCCTTCTCCAAGTCGACTCGATCCAAACGCGATCCAACGAGCTTGATTCAACAGAGTACTAGATGTGATCTTGACGCTCGAGCTCTTGAATCAACACGTGAAAGCTCCAAAACTCCTTTGATGAAGCTAATCACCTACTAATATCTTGATCAAATATCTGAAACTAAATATCACAAGATTATTAGTAAACTATAACTACATGAGTTAATCATCATCAAAACTAGAGTGATGGGCCTCTAGGCCAACATTAAGTTGGTATAAGGCTACAAAAAATCAAAATAGTGGAAAGATGGAAGGGATTAGGAATCAAAAGAAAAATGATAAAGAAAGGAAAGATAACTCTGCACTTGTAATTGAATTGTATAATCAGAACCCCTGCATTCTAGTTGCAAATTTATTTACCAATAATTTATTGTCTGGACGTACTGAGAATGTGAGAGCTTAGACTCTGATACCACCCTGTAACACTCTGATCTTGCGGGTACGGAGATGTTACTGCGACGTATATACGTAGGTCGAAAACACTCTTACATATACATGCTAAGTATCAGTACAGGAAAGAATCAGAGTACAGAAGTAAGTAGTGCATTATACATTCCAACATATGAGTACAATTACAAAGTTATTACAGGATGTGACACAATATTATAAGAATATTACATCATTGATAAGCCCAAATGCGAGAATATAAAGAGATGTACAAGTATGAACAGTACAAATGATGCTTATAAGTTACAACAAGAAAACTGATAAAACCGCATAAAGTCGAATACGAGCAAATTAAATCGTACAAGCTTAGGTCACGGCTCCATGAGACTAGTATGTCGAAGGAATAATCCAAAAAAGGAAACCCTCATCTATATATCTTTATCCCATGTCACTGTAATCCGAGCGCATAAACCTCGAGTTGTAAAACAACACAACAAATTGTATATTAGCATCTTATTATAATTGGGGCCATCTAAGTTGTAGACTTCCCATTCCACATAATTTCACTTACAACTTATAAAGCAAGTTATCTGGACACTGTTGGAGTTTGACGAACCATGTTTAGAATGGGCCCTATACATGCCCGGGATAACAGTCCAGGAGCATCCGGTGCTGAGCCAGAATGTACCGCTAGATACTGGGACTTATTGTATGCCCGAACAGGAATAGAGTATCGCAGATCCCATAAAAATAGGCCTAGGATGTGTGCATACCCTGCAGGAATAAACAGGAGGAGTAGGGGAGCCATTACACCCCACGGAATCCCTAATGGCCGCCAGATGATCCCTCAAGTATATGGCCATGCGTAACTCGATATGACCACCATAAATATGACTATTCAGGATCCATCAGTTCCCCCAAACCTGATGTAAGTTGTCTTATTATAATTTATCATGTAATTATCAATTTACGGGAATAGCAGGAGAAGATCATGATCAGAAATTCAGGAGTACATGAGTACATGTATAATAGGAATACAGGTCACTGTATATAATATAGGATAACAGGTAAAGAAATCCCATAAATGTGATAATCACAGGTCAGGGGTTAACATGATAGATGGCAGGTGATAAGTCATGTTATAACCAAAGTAGGTGATAAGTGATAACATAACAGGAGCAGTGTCAAGTAGTAGCATGTCAGGTGATAACACATCAGGTGTTAAGTGATACAGACAGGTGTCAGGTAATAGCATGTAGATGTCAAGTGATAGAATGTCAAGTGTTAACATATCAAGTATGTGCATAGCAAGTGATATAGTGATAGCTGAGTATAATCAAGCGGAGCTGAGCAAGCTGAAGGTACGGACAACGAACAGTGTTTAGTCATTAAAGTGCTTGGCGAGGTTACTGGGACGACTCGACTTAAAGTGCGAACAGAAAATCTGACAATATCTCTCCTAGACGAATCTAGTGGTAAAGCGCTAAGCGCTGAGCATGCCGACTATGAAAATACACCCAGAGGGGGTGAATAGGTGTATTAGCTAATCTATGTGTAACCAAAGAGTGCAGCCAAATTCCCCGTCAAGGGCTCTGGACTATCTCCTCTTGATTCCTCTAAATAAGAGTTGAGGTGCTATATGATGCTCTCTTGGTTCAACACAAATATGGGCACACAAACAATACCAAGCATGTTGAGATATGAACAATATAAGTATTGCAAGATATAAGAGAGATAGAGTTTAGAGATAGTTGATCAAACACAAACACCAAGATATGTTTCGAGGTTCGAGCCACTGTTCTATGTCCCCGCCTTCACACAGAAGGATTTCCACTACGTTCATACAGGACCTCCCACAAAGGGAACCTCCACCAAGGAATTTGCAATTACAAAGTGCAACGTTCTCAGATTTAATTACCTTAAAATCCATAATCATCAACCTTATCGCTCGTTAATTAGAAAATACTAAAGAAATTTCGGCTAAGACCTGCCTACTTATAAATTTCAAATTTTCATCATATTATTCATCTCAAAGTAAATCAATTAACATATACATAATAATTTCTTCCCTTGATATATATATATATATTCTGAGCAAACTATTTATTAGTTCAACTCAACATACAAACTGCACATTGTCATATTTAATTCCCATTTATCAAAATGTAACACTATTTACTGCCACTAGCACTAACTCACAATTACTAATAATATCAGAGTTTATAAAAAGGGAATCACATTCTACCATAAAATACGTGCAATATCTCAGGAGGACATCCTTTCAGCTCTAAGCCGGACCTTTACCTTGCCGGGACCTGAAAACATCAATATGTGGTGGGGGTGAGCTCAACAACTAAGTGAGTGAAATCAGTCAAAATAGAGTTTGTATTATACTACCATTGTACTTCAAGTATTATGCAGTTGAGTAATGTCAAAAATCAGTTTCAATACTTTCTACTTATGGTTGATATTGCAGCTTATGAATCATAGATTCTTTCTATTATCTGATGCTTTCTATATGTATTCTTCTGGGTACACGTGACTAATATTTCATTAATATACAATATTAATGATTTTGTAATACTTGACCAACTCGTTAGTCTCTTATAATCACCTCTCCTTTTTCCAGTTTGTAACATGTTTGTATTTCATATATAGTCATGGTACAACACAACTCTTGGAGAGCCTAATTTTACTCACTGGATTAGTTACAGTTCAATATTTCACCTACTCTAATATACATATGACATCATACACTACTCATGATAGTATTCAATTATAACTATGTATTCATACATGAAGATATACGAGACACTCACATCCATATACTGGATGTCACAACAATTTGTTTACCCATGTCATAGATAACTATATGCATACACTAGATACCATACATATTAACATCCTTAATTCGGATATCATAAACAATCATATCCATATACCGGATATCATAAACAATCATGTGCAAATACTAGGTGCCATACCTATTAACATCCATAATTCGGATATCATAAACAATCATATCCATATACCAGATATCATAAACAATCATATGCATATACTAGGTGCCATACCTATTAACATCCATAATTCGGATATCATAAACAATCATATCCATATATCAGACATCATAAACATACATTCAAGCATACTTCAATAAAATAATATTAATACTCCCCTTCGATCACCTCCAGTTAAACTCGGTCCCTTCCTCCGAAACAATAAATAACAACAATAGTCCCCTTCGGTCACCTCCGGTTAAATCCGGTCCCTTCCTCCAATACAATAAATAACATCAATACTCCCCTTCGATCAACTCCGGTTAACCCGGTCCCTTCCTTCAATACAATAAATAACAGCAATACTCCCATTCGATCACCTCCGGTTAAACCCGGTCCCTTCCTCCAATACAATACATGACATCATATACATACTTATGCATATTTCTTATCACAAAGGCATTCACATACATACCGATGTGTCATACAGTCAAGTTCATGCAATTTTATTTCTTAATTCGTTAGTTTCGAGGAATTCTTATCATATTTAAGAGGTATCAAACATACACATAATGCATTCAACTTAATGATCCCCAATATCGTACCGGTCAAGTTCTTATTCGTAGTATCAGTATTCGCTTTTTTTAATCATAATACTTATTCACCTTTTATCATTTTATTAACATCCGGGATTCATTATCAATTGCCTCTGTTATCCTCAGGCAGACTGCCTATTGGTTACAACTTGATTTAATTTAGATTTTTCATCACTTCTGACACTCGTGATAGTTATACGACATTCTGATATTAATGAATTATTATCCTTTTGATATTTTAATTATCTTTATTTCAATCAAGGACTAATTTTAATGCTTTTGTTTGGTACAGCCAAAGTTTACTCCAGGTTCCACCAATACTGGTGTTAACGCTACTGACTTTTATACAACATATATTTTGTTGTTGCATACTTCTATCTTCTAGTTCCAACCATACAGTTAATTACTAACCAATTCATCCTCTGCGTTCGCGTATGAATCAAACTACAAACATATATACATGCATACACATACCCATATCACTTATCAATACTGGATTACTAATCTCATTGACACGACGCTCAATCTTTCATCTGTATCACAAACTTTCAATTGTTAAGATAATTATCTAACTCTTACTGGTTAGATATAATCGGTGTCACTATAAGGATGTGACTTCCAAGCCTAATAGAGGATTCCGATATTCTGATAAATCAATTACAAGGATACCCGAAAGTCTCTGGTGTATAGAGTAGGCATACCAATACTACTTCAATGCTATCAGTATTTATTTTATTGATATCGAATTATCCATCATAATCGATATACTTAATGTTAAGTTATCAGATTTACTCAATACCGACTCTAACTGATTTTCGCTAGTTTAATTACTCACTTGATACTTATACACCATCATCGGGCACCCATTATCTGATAATCATCATAATTAATCTTATTAAGTAATTTTTCATAAATAATTATTAATCGCTAAAAGTACAATAACTACTTATGAGTCCTGCTTCAAAGGTTTTATTTTTTCACCTCTCGTCAGGTTCAATGAATCTTAGTTATTTATCCATCAAATTGCTTTCAGTTGCTACCGATTAACAACTTAATTGATATATATAAATATGTAGGCCATCAGCTGATCCTTGCTGCCTCAAGTGTGCTAGTTGATACACAAGATCACGTTATGAGCATAAATATATCATCAAATACAACAAATATAAAAATAGTATTCGCAAGATTAATACTCAACATACTACATAATATTTGAGTATCCCGTGTACTTAGCTTAACAATAAACTTTTGATATTCAATTTATTTATCAAGCATGTCTGGTAGTGTTAGGAATTCAGTTGCTCTAATTCAGTTCATTATCAATTACTTTGATCAGTTCTATCATTATGGTTCACGTTCACAGTTCTTAATTAACTGAAATGTCCGAATCTCATCCGAATTATCAATATTAGCAAAACCTTCAATAGTTTATCAGTACGCTATTTCTATCTTACTGCATCAATTATGTGCATCTCATTTAACAGAGTTTTCTATATCATAGTTATGACAAGTTGCTCGAAGATAAAACCCCAATTTCATTTGCTCATTTTAATCCTAATACCAACCTCAGATTTTCGCTTATACCAGCATCAGTATAACTGATTCTATAATTATCTAATTATTGTTGATGTGCCTCAAGTAAACTTTAGTCTTAACTGGTTTCTAATTATTTCTTATTAATTTATAAACAATCATGATTTGTAATCAATTTTCCGTTGTCACTGTTTAGTTTACTCACCGAGTACACCGGGGTCAACCAACCACCATCCGATTTTTATTATCCATAACTATTACTTTTATAACAGATTGGATATCACTTACATATAATATCAATCTTTACTTAACTAACATCATTATTATATTGATACTAACTCACTTGCAATCACAGTCTGTAATAGAATTGGAGGTAGACTTTACCCACTTAATGATTTTCAGGTTGAGTGACATCAATATTTATCACAGACAGATAGAAGGTATTAACCGAAATTTTATACTTAACCATTTCTATCAGAACCTAGTACTTAATTATTCAATTCTAAATCCTATTAAATACTCGCAACATATACATGATGCTCAGAATTTTACAAACACATAACTTATGTGGTATTTATCTATGTGCAACCATTTTAATACACTTACAGGATCTTAATGGTCATGTTATATGAACTTTAAATAGCAATTCTCAATTATGTATCATACCCATATTATGTTCTCATACACATATACGTAACATATCCGTGATTCATTATTTGGATAATCCTATTTGGATTTCGGTTCCACAACACTCATTTACTATCACATAAATATCATAATCATCTTTTTAAAGATGTAATCTCTTAGTTCTAATGAATCAATATTATCAATAATATCCCAATAATAATTATTTCTAAGTTGGGGAAAAATAGATTTGAGTTAGGACTATCACTCACCGGCAACCGAGAAATTTTGAGCACCTAATACCATATACTAATATACAGGATGTGTAGCTCTCATTTTCACGAGCACAATGGCTCAAGAATCATTCGAATCTGACTTCGAATGGCCAAGATATCGTTCGGAAACCAAAACCAATATAAAAAGATAGATACGTAATGACTGATAATTTTCAGGGGGCTGTTTTTAATTTTGCAAGGCTCCAAAATAATTTATTTATCTCACAGGGGACTAAAATGAAATTTTACCTTATTCAAGGACGGGTCGGGTACATAATGGGTCAGGTTTGGGTTAAACCCGAAACTCAAACCCGTTATGGGTTTAACCTATTCATAGCAGTAGTAGCAGCCGCCTCTGATGCTGCTGCTCCCCGCGGCCACCGCCGCCCAGCCGCGGTGGTGCGGCCGCTTCCTCGGCGCCTAGGCTGCTCCACCGTCGCTCCGGCGCCGCCCCGGTCAACCAGAGAGAGGGAAAGAAGATGAGGAAGGGGGCTGCATTTGCCCCCTCCCCGGCCGCCGTCGCGGCCGACCTGTACTAGCGCCCCGGCCGCCACCGGTGGGGCCCGCTGTCCCACCAGATCCAGTGGATGGAGAGAGAGAGGGAAGATGAGAGTGAGAGAGAGAGAAAAGATGAGAGTTTATCTCTCTTCCCCCCACCTACTCCCACCTACTCCCTATTCTTCTCATACTTCTCCCATACCCCAATCAAAAAAATTCTTATTTTATTATTTTTATATTTTCATTTTTCTTTTCTTTTTCTTTCTTCATCTCCCCAATATATTAATACAATTATAATTAGGGTTAAATACCAATACCTGATATTTATACGAGTATTTCATGCAGTATATATATCAGTGTATTTTCATATATTTTTTCTGTATTCCTCTATTCATAATAAATTATAATTAGTATCAAAAGAATATCTGGTAATATACCGATTACCTATCTCCTTATCAGTATAATCTGAAAAAATAGAAATATACCGAATAAACCAGATTTATAATATTCAAGTGTTACACCACTTATATCGGTGTACAAACATATATAAATATCAATATTTTCTTATATCAATTAATCCGGTAAAATCTTAAATCCATTCCGAATTTTCATTAAATAATTACTGAGAATTATTTAGCACAGGAACAAATAGTTTAATAATCATAAGAATTCACAAAAAATATTTTTAATCCAATGAAAATATTTTAACTCAGAGTTTACCAATCCGGGTGTTACACAAAGTTAGGAGTACATAACTCCTCTCTCCAACACAACCACCTCTATACAAGAGGCAAAGCATAAAGCAAAAATAACAATCACCTCTACACAAGAGGGATAAAGGCATAAAGCCAAACTCTACCACAATCACCTCTACACAAGAGGGACAAGGCACAAAGCCAAACCATAATCTCAATCACCTCCACACAATAGGGACAAGGCACAAAGCTAAAGTAAAGAGGAGATTACAAACTTAGTGATCACAAGAGACCACAAATAAATCTTGGTGATCACAATAAACCACAAACAATATTTCTCACAAGAACAAGATCCCATAGATAGGATAGAGATGATAGCTTAAGTATGAGAAAACAAGGTGTTTGGAAAACAAATCACAAAGAAAAATACTTGGAAAAAATATTAGATAGAGATAAGAATAAAGATCCAAGAACTAATTTCCCAAAGACTCTATTTTTCTTTGATTTTTTCAACCCTTAAAAATAAAATAAAAATAAATCTTTTTGGCACAAAAACTCTTCAAAAACTTGCTGCTAAACACTGAAAATATTGGAATGAAAGCTCTCTCAAAATCTTATTGAAAACAACCCCCAAAACCCCTTTATATAGGGTTGGGAAAAATATAGCCGTTGGCAGCCTGAAAGGTCAAAAATGACCGGTCAGTCGACCGGCCAACGGTTGAATTTTTTAGGGTTAGGCACTGCCGATCGACCGCCCGGTCGACCGTCCACAAGGCACACAGCCTGTCGGTTGACCGCCCAGTCAACCGGCACTACCCGATGTTTGGTAGGGGAAATTGAAGATCAAAGAGTAAATTCTTTATTTGATAGTAAAGAAAATTACAGCGGATCAATAATCCTCTTACAAGAGAGGAGAGATATTCAAGCTTAGACCTCTCCTTTGTTTAAAGCCGGGTTCTTGATGTGGCCATGAAAAGTGAATCTTGTTTTTCGTTGACCACGTGAACTTCAGGATCTCTTGGGAATCCTCTCTTTGGATAGTAGCCGAAGTAACACAGCTTTTGTCCACCAAGAATCTCAAAGAGATTATAAGCAAAAAATGAACTTGTACGCAGCAAGTTGTTAGAGGAGTTAAACTCTCTCTTTCTTTTCAACTGGAGGTCTTGGTGCTTCTACGGCTTACAACCGAAGTTTTTTTTTTACCAAGAATTTTTCGACCCCTTTCCATAGCAAACTGGGCTATTTATAGAGGTTTCAGCGGGTAAACGTGTTCCCTAAAAATACTCCATAATGGGGGTTAACTCCCTGATTACGTGGGCAGTAATTGACCCAGTAATGAGGGCAGTTATAACCGAGACGCAGGCTTTGGGCCTTGCATTTTGCCATTGAGGTCATGCTTGAGAAACACAAGCTTCTAATTCTGCGTCAAGCTTCACTTGAGACGCGGGCTTTGGACTCTGCGTCTTGGTACTGCAATAATGCTGAGACGTGGGTTTCAACCCTCACGTCTTGGTCCTTACAGTGATGTCGAGATGCGGGTTTCAACCCTCGCGTCTTGGTGCTGCGCTGGTGGCGATGATTAGCCTTGCGTCTGGAACTTGAATTCTGTTTTTTGTCGACTTGTCTTTAGTGATTTTTAGATAGCCTACAGAATCCCCTCCAAAGTTTTCGATATTTCGCGGTTGACTGGGACGGATTTCGAAATACTTTGGATTCTGGTTGAATTCATACTTCTCATGATTGGATTGACAATCATTTGAGATACTCTGAGCTTGATCTTGTTTGGAATATGGTCCTCGTGAGTGTACTGTAAAACCTTTTGAAGCCGCCAGAGATGATCGTGGTGAGTGTCTAGATACGCAGTCCAGACCCCCTCAGTACTCTGAGCTGGTTGTTGGTGTACTATTGAACCAGGGGTAAATAGTCATTTGCATGTACTAGTGTACTGTTGAACTAATTTGCAGAAGCATAGACTGAATGCAAGTCTTGTAGACGCAGGGGTCATGTTGCTCTAGAGACGCAGTACTCACTCGAGGTCGGGATGCATCTATTAATTTGCTGAAGAAACGCGGACTTTGGAGGGGCGCAATCTTTGAAGTGAAGACGCAACTCTCACTCTGTTGATTAGGCACGGCTTTGGCCTTGTTGAAGAGACGCGACCTTTGAAGGGATGTGATCTTTGAAGTGAAGACGCAGCTCTCACTCTGTTGACAAGGCGCGGCTTTGGCCTTGCTGAAGAGACGCGACCTTTAGAGGGACGCGATTTTTGTTAAGCGCGATTCCGCGTTTTGGGCGTGTTGCCATATGTCCGGAGGAGTTGAAGGGACGTTTTTCCTTTGACGCGCGAAATTCGCGTCGCATTTAAGACGCACGCCACGCGTCGGGTGGGGATTTGGCCTCGAGCCATGCGCCGCGTATCTCTGCGGATCACTGTGCCTATAAAAGACAACAGTCTTTCAAGAGTCATCATTAGACCTTCTTCTTCTTCTTCACTGAACATTATATCTAGGGCTAAGAAAAGCTTGAAGCTTTTTCCATTTTCGTTGTCTTCAACACCGATCTCATGGTCGAAATGGCACCGAAGACCAAGTCTGTTTCCTCGTCCTCGAGCGCTGTCACTCCAGAGATTCAAATGGGTGATCCTTCCACGCATGAGGCCCCCATTTCAGGTAGTAAAACCATCTGATCTGATTTCTGTCATGAAGAGGCTTACAGAGTTCTTTTAACTCTTAAATCTCTTTTAAATGTGAACCGCCAACGCGAGGCTCATGCCTGTGTTTGATCTTCAGACGCGATTCTTGAATTGATAGGCAAGACACGAATTTGACGACCTCCGCGTCTTTGGTTCATCAAACTAAGTCCGTATCTGTTTGTTGAACGCGGGCCTCGTTGAGCCTTATGTTTTGGACTCAATGCTCAGAATATTTCTAGGTGTGGGGAGTTCAGACACAGACTTCTTGTGATTATCGCGTCTTATAAGATCAGACATAAGTTTTACTGAGTCTCGCGTCTGAGTCTAATACTTAGAATTTTTTTAAGTTATGGATTTTGATATGCGGGCTACATGCAAGCTTCGCATTTTTGAGTCTGGGCGCAGATTTTGCTGATTTTCGTGTCTAGGATCATTTTTAGATTTCTGACTAGAATATTGTCTTCCTTGCAATGTGATACTCTTCTAGCCCTCTATCCAAGAAGTGTCATTTTGGGCACATAGGTGGCGCTGATCGTAATTTGACCTTTGTACTTTAGAAAACTGCTCCTGTGACTACTGGTAAGTC
Organism: Agave tequilana; assembly: GCA_038442645.1. Classification (NCBI taxonomy): domain Eukaryota; kingdom Viridiplantae; phylum Streptophyta; class Magnoliopsida; order Asparagales; family Asparagaceae; genus Agave; species Agave tequilana. The sequence continues at coordinate 267,173 of JAVJIF010030166.1, read as the reverse complement.
AAAGGAGCGGAGGGAGAGTATCTCCAAGGCAACCATGGTGACCCTTCGGGAGATTATCTCTGATGGGCTGTTCGAGACGGATTCTCGTACTCCTTTACGGAAGCCTGTTTTCCTCTTCGGTGACGCTATTGACAAGGATGATAGGATTCTACATGACAGAGATTATAAATGGCTCCGTCAGATAGGAGACAGGAGGGTCTTTTTTTCCAATATGGAGAGGATGTATTCCTTACCCTATCTTCAACACATGTCCGTTCACCGTGCGATGGATTGCGATCTTTCCCATTTTGTCTTCAGCGTCTCTCTCGGCAGATTAGGTGTCAAAGAAGTATACTCTGCTGGCCATGGGAAAGATGACCTCAGTTTATTTCCTGGGTTAGTTAGGCCTGAATATTCGAAGGGAGAAACCCCTCAGCTTGGAGCCACCTTCATCAATCAGTCTTTGAAAGTTAGGGGTGATTTTCTCGTTGACTTTCGTCCGCTTGGGTTGGTCCATTCTACCGACAAATCATGGTGGGTAGAATGGTTGGATTTGTTCTCATCAAGCTCGGGGCTCTGCTGCAGCAGGTGGGGTTATATCACTCGGTCAGCGCCGTCCAATATGGCCTCCTGCAGAGTTCCCATAATTTTTATGGCGTCCTCGACACTATAATCCTCTGACGGGCACATTTTTCACCCTAGCCCGAGAGATGGGGCTTGCTCTTCATGAGCTATACGAAGTCTCGGGGATAGTTATGGGAGATGCCCCTTATAAAGAATATGTCCTAACTTCTAAGGAACTTCACCTCCTGAAGAAAGAGGACCCTCAGATATATGAGACATATTGGGAAGTGTTATGCCACTTTCACATTTGCGGCCAAATATCCTCTTGGAGGAATAGAGGTATCAAGCAGATGTCCTGGGTGAGCTATCTGTTCAATGGCATAAATGAGAAGGATAGTCCAACGACTTATCTGGCTCCTTGGACTAACGAGGAAATTGCTAAGAGGATCAATGCCTCTGTAAGCTTTTACACCACCAAGTCGAACGAGGACACTTTCAGGCCTGGTACGGTCTTTGAAAGTTTTCATCATCAGGCCCGAGTTCTCATTTCTGACCGGGCTCTATTGGCGGGCTTTCTCATGCTATGGCTGAAGCGTTGTGTGGTGCCAATGTTGCCTTGCTGATGTGGTATACCCGGCGGTTTTGCTTGCCTACGGGAAATCTATCGCTCTCCTTCCATCGATGGTAGCGGAATTCAGAGTGGATTACAAGCTCTGGTTAAAAGCCTGTGCCAAGTGGAGGCCGTTGTAGATTCTGTGGGCAGGCCAGTGGTTGATTCAGAGGGAAGGCCGAGAGTGAAGACCCCTAACCCCAGGATCGAGCTTTCATTTACGTACCTGATGTCCTGGTACGTTATGCACTGCCCTTCACTGATGACGTTGGTGCCTCTTTCTACAGGTTTTGTTTCCTTCGTGCAGAAGCTGGAGAATTCGAGCTGGACTCACTACTATATGTTCTATGTTCGAAAATCCATTCTGAACATCTCGAATTATTAGCTCGACCGTTGCTTCCCAGAGATTGCTGATGCGTCTTACGGGGATAAGTTTGCCGACCTTGCGGGACCAGATGATTTCACAAGGCTGCCTTCGGGAGTCTTCTGGTGGTTGATCAATATTCGGCCTGGATATCTGATCTTCCGGCAAGGAAATTCGTGTACGATCGAGCCTTACATGCCTAGTCGCTTCGCTCGGCAGTTCGGTTATGATCAATTATATGTCAGCAACCCCAACGCTGGTGTAACACCCCGCTCCCAGAATACGTACTTAGTTGCGTATTCAAATTTCTCGATCATATTTTTTTGATTTACTTCATGTATTTATTTTGTATTATGAATTGTTTATATGATTGTTTTGTCTTGGATCCGGATTCGTGGACTCGGATTCAACCCTAGTCTGAACCAGGGACCCGATCTCAGGTTATTACTGGATTTAGTATTTCTGGTATTCCAATTTGACCGATTTCAGTTTTAAACATCATTTTCTAATATTTTAGATTTTTTATGATTTTCTGGAATTTTCCAGAATTAAATTGAAATTCTTCAAAACCGGGGTCGACCGATACCGCTGACCGATTCCCGGATTTTTAATTTACAAACGGAGTTGAATTTTAAGAAATGGCTTTCCTGTAACTTCTTAAAATAACATTTTCTATCTAAATACTTTTTCTAAGAATTTTCTGAATTTATCGAAATTCCACTGGATTTGGTGTCGGCCAATCTCACTGGTGGATTCCAGGAATTTTAGCTTGTAATCGGAATTGAATTTCTAAAAATCGATTTCACCAAAAATCTTTTTATAATATTTATTATTTCTGAGAATTTTTAGGAAGCTTTCCAAGCTATTTCATTTTTTGGACTTTTTCGGAGTTTTCGGTGTTTTCCCAGATACCGGAATAGTACCCAGATATTTTTTCACTTTTCTCTCTCCTCGCTAGACGCGAGTTTCACCAACCTAGGATTCTGCATTTAATGCAGAGATCCTCTCCATGCTGCATTTAATGCACTGCTAATCAATTCCAATCAAGCCATTATGACTTTTGTCCTTTCGGTCAAACGCCAAATTCGCATTTCCCTGGGCGCGGCTTTAATTCCCACGTTTGGCCCATTTTGGCCTAAACGCGAGAATGAGGACTGCGTTTGGAGTGGGAGACGCAACTTTTGTCATGTGCGTTTCCTTTGTTTTGTAAGGTGAGGCAATATTATATTATATTCTCTTCCCTTTATATATAACCACCCCCACCTTTCCTTCTTCCTCTCTCTTTCACTTTTTCTTTTCTTCTCTCTTTTACAGCATGCAGCCAACTGAAGCTATGGCTGCCCCTTAAGAGCTTTGCCTCTTCTTTGGCCAACCACTTTCACAACTTTCACCACCATTCCTCCACCAACTCCACCCCCATTCTTCCCTCCACCTCCTCCTCCATTCCAACAACAACAACAACCATAACACCACCACCTCACCACCTTCTTCTTCCTCTCTTTCCACCAAACAACCCATTACCTCCATTAACTTCTCCACCATTTCCACCACCACCTACACCTCTTTGGCCACCACGAACCACGCCATTTTCCTCTCCTCGTCGTGCTCTTTCCGACGAGCTATTGCTTCGTTCTCCGAAGCCTCGTTTCCAAAACTCCAACCTTTCATTTTTAAACTACACTTGCACCCCCATGGTTGCTTGGGCTTGGGCTTGAGCTACCGGATTCCGGCCAACTTTGGCCGTCGCCGGCTACCACCCCATCATCTTCTCAAGGGCCGGCCACCTCCATTGGATTGGGGCCGAGCTCTTCTTCGTCGGTAACATCTCCGATGATTATTCCGGTAATCGTTCACGATTATTCCGGTAATCATTACGGTGACGATTGCAACGACAAACACTAAACACCACCTCCCCGAAATCACCTTCCCTCCTCTGTTTCATTGCTGACGCGGATCTCACCCCCGCGTCTAGGCCATCCCTTAACGCGGCCTTCGCGTTCTTGTATCGACGCAACGCGGAGTCCAGGCCCGCGTATGTGTCCTTCTCGTGTCAACACGACGCGAAGCTTATAACCGCGTCTGTATTCTTCTCGTCCCTAGCTTTAGCGCGAGTCTCAAATCCCGCGTTTGTGACATCTCCGCAACGCGTCTCCCGCGTCTGTGATTCCCGCGTCTGCTATTCTCGCGTCTGCTATTCCCGCGTCTCCATTCTCTCTCCTCATTGGTTCATTCTCTCTCCTCTCTCTCATTCTCTTTCTCTCTCTTGATTTTCTCCTCTCTCATCACTTTCCCTTTAAATGCGTGGACGCGTTCATTTCTTGGATTCCGGAGATCGGGGATTTCACTGTGTTTTCTAAAGATTTAGGCGAGTGTTCTCGCTCTCCTTCTGATCTTTCTGCTTCGTCATATTGACTAATATTATATTATTTTACTTGCACACTTGCATGTATCATGCTATCACTTGACGCCCGCTTAACATCATATCTCAGGCATATGTCTCCTGATACTTGTTCCTTGCTATGACATGCCTGATCACCTGTCACCTGCCTGATCACTTGTTATTGGCAGGTTGAGACCTGATACCTATTATGATTAACTCTCTACTCATGAATATCACATTACGGGAATGTAGAACTTGATCACTTGTTATGTACTCCAGTTATGCCTGTTATGAACTCCCGTTATGCTCGTTATGTATTCTTGTTATGACCAGTTTTGATCCTGCTCATTCCAGTAATCTGATAATTATGTTTAATAAGCCATAAAAAGGGATAACTTGTACAGGGAATGGGAGGAAGTGATGGATGCCGGTATGGTGCCTTGCTTATAGTAATGGAATACCAAAACTGACGATTCGTGTTAGGGGGATTTCAAGCCCTCAGAAGATGCGTGTTAGGGGGATTTAAGGCCCCCAATGGCTGTGTCCCGGGCGGACGGGAACTACTATAAGTATGAGCTATCAGTTCTCCATCAGCTTCCAATAACCAATCTCGACTTGCTTATATATGGATGTATGTGTGTTGGGATGTACCCCAGGACACATACCTAGATATATGGGTCGGACGAGTAATAATAATAATATGCCACGATGATAACTTGTTATGTTGCTCTGTAAACTTGGTTATACCACTTGTCTCGTTATAATTGCTTTCATCGGGTTTACATCGGAATTCTGGTTTATGAGCATTACTATGTTATACTTGCTCACATCCTATTTTACCACCTGTGTTCTATTCTATCAGTTTCCTGCTCTTGTCGTATTATACCATATGTTTGCTTATCTATGCTCGCCACCTGGCTTTCGTATCACCACTCGCCTGAAGAGTTCTGACTCCTCTGGATCCTCATGTCCAGGTCTCGGAGCTTGGACCAAAGGGGATTCTTCCTGTTGAGGACCAAGCTTACTTTTGCGGATCAGACAGACCAGCCGTAGATCCAGTCCCATCCTTGCTCCCCCTTGTTGGCTCGCGGCTTCTCCAGTTATCTCGTGAGCGCCCTTTTGTACTGTTCATATATGTACATTCTCTTTGTATCCTCGCATTTGCGCCTAACAGGTGATGTAATATTATTGTAATATTTATCACCTCTGGTGATAACTTTGTAATTGTACTCATATGTTGGAATGTATAATGCACCACATGCTTCCGTACTCTGATTCTTGCCTGTACTGATGCTTAGCGTATATACGTGAGGGTATTTCTGACCTACGTATATACGTCGCAGTGACGTCCCCGTACCCGCAGGATCGGGGCGTTACAGGGTGGTATCAGAGCCTAGGCTCTTATATCCTCAGTACGTCCAGACGGCAAATTAATGGTAAAGAAATTTGCAACTGGAATACAAAAGTCCTGATTATACAATCCAACTACAAGTGCAGAGTTATCTATCCCTTCCTTCTGGTCCATTTCTTGAATCCTGAGACCTTCAATCTTTTACCTTCCAGTTTCTTTTTGTTACCCACTCCAACCAACTCAAATATGGAAAGACGGGGAACACGTAATGGTGCTGGTACTTCTCAAGATGGACCCAACAGAGACAATGATGGTATGATGAGGATACTTCAAGGGATGATGCAGAGTCAACAACAGCAGACAGAGCTTCTACGTCAAGGACTGTTAGTTGCACCCCGAGAACAGAGGCCAGGCAACGTGTCGGATTTCAGGAGATTACAGCCGGCGATCTTTTCAGGCACAGAAAAGCCCCTGGATGCAGAACAGCGGCTGATAAACACAACAGATCTTTTGAAGGCGGCCCGAGTCCCTGATGAGAACCGAGTGAAAGTGGCCAAGATACAATTGAAGGATGTGGCCCGAACATGGTGGTTGGCGGAAGAAGCAACACTGGAAAAACCCATCACATGGGACCAGTTCTCAAAGGGTTTCTACGAGAGATTCTTCCCTGCAACAGCTCAAAGGGACATGGAAGAACAATTTATCCTCCTGCAGCAGCGCAACCGGTCAGTGGATGAATATGCTACTGAATTCTTGAGGCTCAGCAGATTTGCTCCCTACATGGTGGCAGACGAAGAAAAACGGGCCAGCAGATTTCAGCAAGGGCTAAAGATGGACGTCCAGATGTATCTTATTCCTCAACAGCTGAAGACATACTCCCAGGTTCTCTCCATTGCCCGTGAAGTAGAACGAGGACTGGGGAAGAAGAGTGAGAACCAAGTGCAGAACAAGTCAGTAAAGAGACCCTTTCAGTTGATGAATGAAGAAGACGCAGCCAGGACAATCAATGGCCCGATAGTCAAGCGACCATTCCAACCTTCTCTCCCTCAGATCATATGCAATTTCTGCCACAAGCCTGGACATTATAGGAAAGATTGTCGAATGGCCAATGGATTATGCTTAGCATGTGGGACCGGGAGTCATGCAATAAAAGATTGCCCGTTCAGAAGGGTAGGAAATACAGCACCAGTCCGACCAGTACTTCCAGCCCCGCCACTGAGAGTGAACCCAGAACCCGTTGATCGAAGAGCTCCATTTCCGCCCCAGCAATATGATCAGCCACACAGAGGAGTGAGAACTAGAACAGATCATGGTAGAGGTCAAGTCTACAACATGGCGGCAGAGGCATCAGACGAAGCAGCAGCAGAATGTGAAGACCAGTATCCAGAGCAGGAACCTTGAGGATGTCTTTGTAACCGCTACCCCTGATCTTTTGTATTTTGAGTTGGTAATCTTTTGTAAATATTCCACTTTATCATTCTCTCATTATCGATCCTGGTCTCTCCTGTGTTCATCTTCCCCTTATCGAAATTGCGAGGACGTAATTTTTGTAAGGTGGGTGGATTGTAACACCCCACTCTCGGAATACGTACTTAGTTGCATATTCAGATTTCTCGATCGTATTTTTTTGATTTACTTCCTGTATTTATTTTGTATTATGAATTGTTTATATGATTGTTTTGTCTTGGATCCGGATTCGTGGACTCGGATTCAGCCCTAGTCTGAACCAGGGACCCGATCTCAGGTTATTACTCGATTTAGTCTTTCTGGTATTCCAATTTGACCGATTTCAGTTTTAAACATCATTTTCTAATATTTTAGATTTTCTATGATTTTTTGGAATTTTCAGAATTAAATTGAAATTCTTCAAAACCGGGGTCAACCGATACCGCTGACCGATTCCCGGATTTTTAATTTACAAACGGAGTTGAATTTTAAGAAACGGCTTTCCTGTAACTTCTTAAAATCACATTTTCTATCTAAATACTTTTTCTAAGAATTTTCTAAATTTATCGAAATTCCACTGGATTTGGTGTCGGCCAGTCTCACTGGTGGATTCCAGGAATTTTAGCTTGTAATCGGAATTGAATTTCTGAAAACCGATTTCACCTAAATTTTTTTTATAATATTTATTATTTCTGAGAATTTTTGGGAAGCTTTCTAAGCTATTTCATTTTTTGGACTTTTCCGGAGTTTTCGGTGTTTTCCCAGATACCGGAATAGTACCCAGATATTTTTTCACTTTTCTCTCTCCTCGCTAGACGCGAGTTTCACCAATCTAGGATTCTACATTTAATGCAGAAATCCTCTCCATGCTGCATTTAATGCACTGCTAATCAATTCCAATCAAGCCATTATGACTTTTGTCCTTTCGGTCAAACGCCAAATTCGCATTTCCCTGGGCGCGGCTTTAATTCCCCCGTTTGGCCCATTTTGGCCTAAACGTGAGAATGAGGGCTGCGTTTGGAGTGGGAGACGCAATTTTTGTCATGTGCGTTTCCTTTGTTTTGTAAGGTGAGGCAATATTATATTATATTCTCTTCCCTTTATATATAACCACCCCCACCTTTCCTTCTTCCTCTCTCTTTCACTTTTTCTTTTCTTCTCTCTTTTACAGCATGCAGCCAACTGAAGCTATGGCTGCCCCTTAAGAGCTTTGCCTCTTCTTTGGCTAACCACTTTCACAACTTTCACCACCATTCCTCCACCAACTCCACCCCCATTCTTCCCTCCACCTCCTCCTCCATTCCAACAACAACAACAACCATAACACCACCACCTCACCACCTTCTTCTTCCTCTCTTTCCACCAAACTACCCATTACCTCCATTAACTTCTCCACCATTTCCACCACCACCTACACCTCTTTGGCCACCACGAACCACGCCATCTTCCTCTCCTCGTCGTGCTCTTTCCGACGAGCTATTACTTCGCTCTCCGAAGCCTCGTTTCCAAAACTCCAACCTTTCATTTTTAAACTACACTTGCACCCCCATGGTTGCTTGGGCTTGGGCTTGAGCTACCGGATTCCGGCCAACTCCGGCCGTCGCCGGCTACCACCCCATCATCTTCTCAAGGGCCGGCCACCTCCATTGGATTGGGGCCGAGCTCTTCTTCGTCGGTAACATCTCCGATGATTATTCCAGTAATCGTTCACGGTTATTCCGGTAATCATTACGGTGACGATTGCAACGACAAACACTAAACACTACCTCCCCGAAATCACCTTCCCTTCTCTGTTTTATTGCTGACGCGGATCTCACCCCCGCGTCTAGGCCATCCCTTAACGCGGCCTTCGCGTTCTTGTATCGACGCAACGCGGAGTCCAGGCCCGCGTCTGTGTCCTTCTCGTGTCAACACGACGCGAAGCTTATAACCGCGTCTGTATTCTTCTCGTCCCTAGCTTTAGCGCGAGTCTCAAATCCCGCGTTTGTGACATCTCCGCAACGCGTCTCCCGCGTCTGTGATTCCCGCATCTGCTATTCTCGCGTCTGCTATTCCCGCGTCTCCATTCTCTCTCCTCATTGGTTCATTCTCTCTCCTCTCTCATTCTCTTTCTCTCTCTTGATTTTCTCCTCTCTCTATCACTTTCCCTTTAAACGCGTGAACGCGTTCATTTCTGGATTCCGGAGATCGGGGATTTCACTGTGTTTTCTAAAGATTTAGGCGAGTGTTCTCGCTCTCCTTCTGATCTTTCTGCTTCGTCATATTGACTAATATTATATTATTTTACTTGCACACTTGCATGTATCATGCTATCACTTGACGCCCGCTTAACATCATATCTCAGGCATATGTCTCCTGATACTTGTTCCTTGCTATGACATGACTTATTACCTGTCACCTGCCTGATCACTTGTCATTGGCAGGTTGAGACCTGATACCTATTATGATTAACTCTCTACTCATGAATATCACATTACGGGAATGTAGAACTTGATCACTTGTTATGTACTCCAGTTATGCCTGTTATGAACTCCCGTTATGCTCGTTATGTATTCTTGTTATGACCAGTTTTGATCCTGCTCATTCCAGTAATCTGATAATTATGTTTAATAAGCCATAAAAAGGGATAACTTGTACAGGGAATGGGAGGAAGTGATGGATGCCGGTATGGTGCCTTGCTTATAGTAATGGAATACCAAAACTGACGATTCGTGTTAGGGGGATTTCAGGCCCTCAGAAGATGCGTGTTAGGGGGATTTAAGGCCCCCAATGGCTGTGTCCCGGGCGGACGGGAACTACTATAAGTATGAGCTATCAGTTCTCCATCAGCTTCCAATAACCAATCTCGACTTGCTTATATATGGATGTATGTGTGTTGGGATGTACCCCAGGACACATACCTAGATATATGGGTCAGACGAGTAATAATAATAATATGCCACGATGATAACTTGTTATGTTGCTCTGTAAACTTGGTTATACCACTTGTCTCGTTATAATTGCTTTCATCGGGTTTTACATCGGAATTCTGGTTTATGAGCATTACTATGTTATACTTGTTCACATCCTGTTTTACCACATGTGTTCTATTCTATCAGTTTCCTGCTCTTGTCGTATTATACTATATGTTTGCTTATCTATGCTCGCCACCTGGCTTTCGTATCACCACTCGCCTGAGGAGTTCTGACTCCTCTAGATCCTCATGTCCAGTTCTCGGAGCTTGGACCAAAGGGGATTCTTCCTGTTGAGGACCAAGCTTACTTTTGCGGAGCAGACAGACCAGCCGTAGATCCAGTCCCATCCTTGCTCTCCCTTGTTGGCTCGCGGCTTCTCCAGTTATCTCGTGAGCGCCCTTTTGTACTGTTCATATGTACATTCTCTTTGTATCCTCGCATTTGCGCCTAACAGGTGATGTAATATTATTATAATATTTATCACCTCTGGTGATAACTTTGTAATTGTACTCATATATTGGAATGTATAATGCACCACATGTTTCCGTACTCTGATTCTTTCCTGTACTGATGCTTAGCGTATATACGTGAGGGTATTTCTGACCTACGTATATACGTCGCAGTGACGTCCCCGTACCCGCAGGATCGGGGCGTTACAGCTGGCCTCTGCTTTAGCAAAAATTTATTTGAAGGTGCTCGAGCTTGGTACTATAGTGTAGCTGGAGGGACAAAAGCTGTTTTCAGCTTGCCTCACAAGACGCCCAATTGTTATACCAGCCTCAGTTTCTACACCTGGTACTCCCTAGCTAGTAGGATGCCTGGTTTCAGAATAAATACCTCTTGCATCAGGAGCATCAAGACGTCTTATAAAGACAAGTTAGAGTCCAACAAACGTATGCGAGATATAGACGAGTATCAGGCACCCGAGAGGGAAACATGAGGGGATGCAGGGATGGGACCAAGGGGGCCAGTACCTAAAGGGTAGACCGCTAAAAAGAGTCGACAGGCTGTATCCAAACATTCCCGTGGCTCTGCTTCTAAGGGTGAGCCTATCCCAAAGAAGGCTAGAAGGGAATCGGAGGCTGAAGCTTCAATGCCCAAAGTAGTTCCTCCTGGTGTTAAAGAACAGGTGGGGGGAAGAAGAAGAGGAGGAGAAAACCCCCGTCCTTCACTCCCGCGGTCTGCACAGCAGGGGCCCCGTGATTTTAGAAGAGGGGAAACTCGTGGGCGAACCTGTCATGACTGAAGAGGTCGAGCGACCCGGATTTGACTTGGTGGGGAGGGATGGCGTTGAGATTCTGAAAATCTCGGCCCAACTTGAACCTTCTTCAGCTCATGGGAGAGAGGTGGAGGTACAGCAGCCTGGGTCTCCCAGTGTATTGATACTAGCTTCGTGGATTATTAATCCCAGCCCTACTACTGGGGTATTTAGTAGTAATGTCTCGAGTTGCGGAGACCTGTTGTGTTGCGCTATCATCTTCATCGTCCAAAGAACATGGATATTATTCTGGCGAAGAAGTCAATTTTGGCGATGAACCCGCTCTTCCTGATACAAGCAAATTCTCGTATATCTCGGAGAAAGAGATACAGGGATACAACCCTGTGACGGCTTCGCCGATAGCAATGATTGATGCTACTAAAGGTATTTTATTTGTCTTCTTGAACCGGTTCCCCATCAAGTTAGGAATGAGTTCTAACATTTACTTTTGACTTTCTTCTACAGGGTTGGTTGCCGGTAGTGAAGCCATAACTTCTTCTCATATTGAGAAGATGATCCAAGAGCTGTCCCAGCAAGAGGGCCTTGAGGCTCCTACTACCGGGATGCCTCGTAAGGGTGCAACCATCGATGTCGGAGAGCCCTCATCCCCAAATGGCTTATCCAAGGATTTGCCACCTTCAGATCCTCAACTTGGTAAGAGAATACTGATGTATTAGACACTCTTCCTTTTTTTTTACCATTACCACTAACATTTAATGTTATGGTTTGCAAAGAGCACTGAGATAGCTCAAGTAGAGGATCCTGCGGTAAGCATCGGCGCAGAAGATAGCAGAGTTCAAACTTTGGCCGGGGAACCCAGTTGCGTGAAGTTTGCTGTTGCTTCTGTTGCAGTGGAAGCTTCTATACCAATAACTGTCTCGGAGGTATCCGTGACTACCTTAGCATCTGACGAACCTATTGTCGTCCTTATCCCTACGTAAGTTGAATTAGTTCCGGTCTCTTGTTCTGTCATGGAAAGGGGGTCCGAGAGTATATCAGCAGGGTTATCTCTAGCTAACGACATCATAGAAGAGCTAGCACGTCACATCGTGCAACAATTCTTTTCTTCTATGAGGTCCTGTAATGATTTGATCCTTTCCGAGGGCAGTTCTTTCGAATTTGCCCGGATACTTCTCGAAAATATCGGTCACACTGGAAGTCCTTCACAAACTAGGGCGTGCTTGATCTGGTTGAACAGTTGGGGAGCCACCTGGAGGAGCTCAAGACTCTAGAGAATGCTGGCTCAATGGATGAGGCTCGGTCGATACTGAGTAAACTTCTTGCCGCTCAAGAACATGAGCGAAAAGAAATAGAGGAGCAAATGGCCGAAGAAGCCTGCCATCTCAAGCACTTCCAAGCTGACCACCAAAGACTGATTGGTGATTCAAAGGAATCTGAAATCGTCACCCAGAGTGCAAAGTAAGTTATCACTACTGCTCGAATTACCATTGTCAGGGCGCAGCCTTGATTGAGGCCAATGAGCAGAAACTTGCTGCTACTAGAAAAAGAATGGAAGAGCTGAAAACTGTCAGGACACAAGTTCAAGAAAACCTTTTTGCTCATTCCTCTAAGTTGGAGTCTCTTCAGGCGCTACTGGCTACGAAGAGATTTTTTTCTGAGGAGTTGCGGGTCCAAGCTCTGGTGGAGGCTGAAAGAGCATGTCAGCATGAGATGCATCGCCTCCAGGAACAAATCCGTTCTATGGCGAAGCAGGATTATTAGTCTTCTTCTCCTTTTTGTATTGTCCCCCTTTTTTTTTGTATCACTCCATTTGTCAAATAAGAGTGTTTGTATTACTTTTATCATTTTTGGGTCAAATAATAAAAGTCTTCAAAATTTTGTCTCATCTTTATCCCTTCAGATTCTTTGTTTCCTATGGATGAACTCAGTTTTCATAATCATACTCCTTGACTATTTGTGGAGACGCAGTCCTTAGTTGTTTTGATAGGGTACGGCCATGAATAATAAACTCAGGCTGAACTGAGTCCTTGAGTGAGACGCGGCTCTCATTCGTAGCGGAGATACGGTTCTGGAAGACGTGACTATGACTCATTAATGGAGACGCCGTTCAGGCTCATCAAGAAAGACGCGTGAACCTTTCTTTTCGATAAGGATGCGGCTCTGACTTAAAGACAAAAAGGCGTTATTCTGAGACACGAATATATGTTCTTCAATAAAGGGGACGCGACCTTCATTTTTATGAAAGGACGCGGATCCATGGACGCGACCCTTGATTCTGTCAGGAAGCAGAATTCAGGACGTAGTGGAGACGCGGTATTGGGCTCCTCAAGATTGACACACGGGTCTCAGCTGGTTGATAGGGACGCGATACTGGCTCAATAGAGACGCAGCTCTGGTCCCTTGATAGGGTGCAAACTTAGGCTGTACTGAGTTCATGATTGAGACGCAAATGTCATCTGCAGTAGAGGCGCGATTTTGGGCCCCTCAAGAATGAGCACGAGCCTCAGCTGGTTGATGAGGGCACGATTTTGATTCAACAGAGACGCGACTCTGGTCCTTTGAGAGGGCGCAACCTTGAAGTGCAGACCTGCGTTCTTAATAAAAGAGACGCGATTGTGGACTATTCAGTAGGTATGAAAGGTCGCGAACTTATGGACACGACCTCTAAGTCTGTGCCTGACGCCGCTTCCTAAGCGTTACATGCAGCCCATCTTAAAGATCTTGTTGGATCTTTTAATGATAGGTCGGCGTTGGCGATTGGGGACTTGTGTCCTTCGATGTTTCCCGAAGCGATAATCCACGCGTCAGCTCTTTATTGGACTTGATGTTCGTCCGGGAATTAAAGCTGATGGCTTTAATTTTTATGCCATTAATTACAGGCCTTATGGCTTGCCAATAAATAGGCCTCACCCCCTTAACAGTTGATTACCTAGACTGTTTTTCTTTGAAGCATGCGCTCTGAAGGTCTTTGTCTTGATTTGTCATCTTCCCTTCAAGGGGATGTGTTCCAATGAAAAGAAAGAACTCAAAACTTTCATGCTTTTCCTCAATCTTCTATAGAGATCATCACTGTCAAGTGATTTCAAGATCAAAAAGCATAGCTTTAAGTACTTTTTATGGCTGCGTCTTGATACATAAAGTTCAACTTCTAGAGAGTTCTTCTTCGGGTAGGAACCACTTGTCGCCATGAAATACTCAGTCCCGTTGAGTTTCTGTTTTCTTGTCCCTTGAAGAGATTCGATCTCTTAATCTTCTATTGAAGTCTGACTGATGCGCCTGTATTCGAAAGTTGCATTTTTTAGACTTCTTGATGAAGCGCGAGTTGATCGATTTTAAACTCTAACTCATAAATCCTTTGACGCCAGTGTGATAAACTCTGTACTTGGATCTTGAGATGCGAACTTTGGCTATAAAGCCCGCGTTTGAGGTTCTTGACTTAAAGAATTTTAATTCTTTCGAGATCTCTGGACTTGGATGTGGCAGCCCATGTTTTTCAAACGCGGGTGTGGCGACTTCTTCGTCTGATCCACCCGCGTCTCGTACCTTAGACGCGAGTCTAAAACCAGACTGCGTTCAGATCTGTGCTGGTTAAATTCACGTCTGAAGTTCACAACTTTAACCGCGTCTGCTCTTCAACTTCTATGTTGGTGCCTTGACAGAATTTTAAACCTTCTGCACTGGTCATTCCCGCGTTTGAAGTTTACAACTTCAGCCGCGTCTGCCCTTACAGTCCTGACTTAATAGAATTTTAATCTTTTGATTTTTACTTCTTGCAGGTTCTGACAGTCTCCGTCAGTCTTTTGCATCTTCACTGGGCTCTTGGGAGAATATTTCGACCAGCGAGCTTGTTCGATTGGCGAGCACTCGGGGAATTAAAGCTCCTGTTCATGGGCGAGGAGAATTCGCGCGGTTAATGACATCCGTCAAGGCCTTATTGGATATGACACACAAACAATGCCCCCGGGTTTATCATGGTCACAGTGGGTATGGTGGTGGGCATGGTCCTCTTGCAGGTCACGGGAAAGAGGACGTCACCTATAAAGTTTCGGATCCTCCCTTCACCAATCCTACTGCCAGAAGTGACATCTAGGAAAAACCCATGCTCAATAGATGACTTTCTGGTGGTGGAGATGTTCATCAACGAAGGATTACAGCCCACGCCAGTTGGTCGGGTAGAATTAGAATGTTCTTCTGCATTTCGACCTCAAGAAACACCATTGTTCTTGGTTAGCGATGAGCTTTTTTAATGTTTACATCATGCATCATGGTGTAATCATCATCCGATTGTCTCAATACTGATCAGCCTTTCTTCAGCGCTCTTCCAAACATCTTGTATTTGGAGCAGTGTGATGTCTTGAGGAGTGAGTGCAATCTTTCGCTGAGAGAGAGGGACTTCTTTGTACTCCTTTATTGTAACACTCAATCTTATTTGTATAAGAGAGCGTCTTGTATCACTTTCATATGTTTAAATATTAATAAAAGTGACACTTTTTCTTGTCTTCTTACATGTCTTGAATTTCTTTTTTTTTTTTGAAAATCAAACACATAGAAGTAGGGACTCTTGACTTGCTAGAAATGCGATAATTAACTTAACAAGTCAAAGTTGGGAAAATTCCATTTCGGGAATTCAAGATTATTATCAAAGGTGTGATATTCACTTGACAGGAATGTGGGTCAGAGGTGTGATATTAACTTGACTCAACGGTCGTTTCCTTTGAGAAGACTAAAAACATCACTGTCATAATTGTAATGTTAAACTTGACAGTGAAGGTAATGCTAGAGGTGAGATTTTGAGCTTGGCATTGGTCACCTCGATTTTGATAGGGAACTTCGAGGGAATGTCATTGTCATAGGTGTATTGTTGAACTTAGCAATGAACTGGACGCTAGAAGCGTGATGTTAAACTTAGCATCGCGCATCTCAGCTTTAATATGGAAGCCTGAGAAAAAGTAACTATCAGAGGTTTACTCTTAAACTTGGCAGTAACTTAATCACTATTAGAGGTGTAGTGTTAAACTTAACGGTAATTTATTAGAGGTGTGATATTAACCTGACAGTAGTTAATTTGTGATATGAGCAATTTTGAGGACTTGCTATTCTATTGTTGAGAATTGATAAGTGAAGTTTGAGATGTCAGAGGTGTAGAGTTAATTTGACAGTGGTTGGTTTGCGATATGAGCAATTTTGATGACTTGTCATTTTATTGATGAGAATTAACAAGTGAAGTTTGGAGTGTTAGAGGTGTAATTTTAACTTGACAAATTTGAAGACTTGCTACTCCATGTAGAGTTAAGACAAGTAAAGTTTTGTACTTGCTGGAGAGTATTGAAATTTTCATTGCCAGAAGTATAATGTTAACATAGCAATGATTGCATTTGTAGACCTACCCTTCTATGAAAAAGATTTGGTAGAGGATTTTGGGTGGAGAGTAAAATGAACTGACAGAAGTTTAATACTAACGTGACAATCGTTGATTTCCTGAGACATGAAAATTTGCCGTTAGAGGTATAGTATTAAACTTAACAGCGATGATTTCTAACTAATGAGTTTTATTGTTAGAGGTTTATGATTAACTTGATTGAATCCATTGGGGATTGGAATATCTGGTTTGTCAGAGGTTTAATATTAACTTGACAAGTCCCAGTTCATTTCATTAGGAGATGAACACAAGTATTTTTGTGGTCCTACCACTCTGTAGGTGAGAATTGATAGGAGATTCTGGAGGAGAGGATGGAACTAGGTCCATTAGGATTTTTATCAAACCCCCAGCTATCAACGGATTTGGTGTACCTTTACCAACTACCATTTGAGTTAGGCTAGCCATGCAATTCCCCTCAGTATAATGAGTTGTCGAAGACTTATGTTGGACTTAAAAGTCAACATTTTCCTCTATCCTTAGCCATCAGAGGCGTCGGATGTCCACAGGTACATTAGAGAAGAATAACAAGCTAAGACCGAAGTTTTGCTTTTTGTTTCTTCTTCAATATTTACATCATGCATCATGATGTAACTAGCGCTTGATTAGCTTGACGCTAATAGACCATGATGCGATCCAGTAGAGGAAGAAAGCTTTCCTTAGTGTTGATCTTGGATCTGAAGCTTCGGTCAGAGGTGTAGTATTAACCCGACCGGGAGAAGAGTGCTATCAAGGATAGTATTTCTTCAAGAATTTGCTGTTGATTGGCATCATGAGCGTATCACCATCTAAGGTTATGAGGCGATATGCTCTATTTGAGTAGATCGACTTTACTACAAATGGTCCTTCCCATTTGAGCTGAAATTTTCCTTTTGCCTTATGTGTCATCACCATAGGTCTTCTGACGGCTAAGACATGATCACCTTTCTTAAAAGTTCGCTCCTTGACTTTCTTGTTGAAGGATCCGATAATTCGAGCTTGATTTGCTATTAAGCTTGTAGGCATTTATCGTCCAATGCTTCTAGTTCTTGGAGTCACAGTTGATGCTTCTCTTCATTTGTCATTTCGGTTGCCAAAGCGACACGTAGAAATGGGATTTAGATTTCTAATGGGAGCTTAGATTCACACCCATAACCAAAGAGAATGGTGTAGCCTTCGTTACGGTTCGGACAGTTGTGCGATAGGCCCATAAGCATTCACCTAACCTGTCATCCCAGTCACGTTGGCTTTTCGAGATGAATTTTTTGAGAAGTTTTCTAATAGTTTTGTTGAAAGCTTTTGCAAAGCCGTTAGTGGCTGCGTAGTATACCGTTGAGGACATACTCTGCATTCTAAACTTATTGCAGAATCTCTAAAAAGCCTGACTGATGAACTGGGGCCCATTGTCATGGACAATTCACCATGGCACACCAAAACGGTAGATGACGTGATATTTAATAAATTTGATCACATCAAATGTTTTTACCTCCCACCTCCCTCAAAGGAATAGCTTCAGCCCATTTAGAGAAGTAATCGGTTATAACTAAGATAAACCGATATCCTTTGGATGATGGTAGGCTGATAGGGCCGATCACGTATATCCCCCACATCTCAAATGGCCAGGTAGAGGTTATAGAGCAGAGATATCTTGGTGCTCGATGAATGAAATCACTATGCACTTGGCAGGCATAGCATCGTTTGGCATAAGTGATGGCATCCAGGATCATCTTAGGCCAATAATATCCCAGTCTTCAGAGTCGATCCCCAAGCTTTGGACCAGGCTGATGAGCTCCACACGTGCCATCATGCACTTCTTGGAGTACTTCCTGCGCCTCTTTTTGTGATAGGCAGCGGAGGAGAATCCCGTTATGCGACCGGCGATACATTGTTCGCGTGATCGCATTATAATAGAATTTAGGGGCTTTCCTTCTAATGGCAGCCGCTTCTTTGGGATCATCAGGTAGGATGCCATACAAGGCATAGTCGATGTACGTGAATCGCCAATCCCTAGGCTCTGGACCGGCCGAAGTTTCAAGAGCTTCTTTGGCTTGACAATCTCCTGTCAGCCTTTGGCGATCTTCAAAAGTGACTCTTGGGCAATACAAGTCGTGGCTGTGGACAAGTATTTTCTCTACTACTCCAGTTGGAAGGGCTAATGAGGCAGTGAGAGATGCCAGTGCATCTGCATGCGCATTTTGCTGGCGTGGTACATGGTCGATGTAAAAGTTTCTGAACCTCTCGGCCATAGAGATAGTTTCATTGTAATAGGGTATTAAGTCTTCATGTCTGACTTCGTACTCCCCGCGAACTTGGTTAACGATGAGTTTAGAGTCACCGTATGCTTCGAGATTTTTAACACCAATCTCATCGGCGCTTTGCATTCCAATCAAGAGGGCATTGTATTTCACTACATTGTTGGACCAGGGCTCGGTTAATGAGAAAGCTCGAGGGATCACATAATTCTGTGGGGAGACCAATACTACCCCCACTCCTGATATAATGTGTCCTCGCGGACCTGTTCTCGATGCACCGTCAAAGAAAACTTGCCACACCTGACTTTCAAAAGACGTTTGGGTCAGACAAACTTCAGCGACTTTGTCTGGGAGATCTTCGTAAAGTTCAGTTGCTCTCGGATCTAGATGTTCAGCTAGAAAATCTGCTACCGCTTGTCCCTTCACGACTTTTGTGGTAAAAAGCGCATCTCATATTGGGATAGCAGTATGGCCTATTTTACCAGCCGACCATTTAGTGACGATGGCTTCGTCATGAGTAACCTAAAAGGGTTGACTTTCGATATAACATTTATAGTCTAGCCTACCAAGTAGTGTCGCATATTCTGGACAGCGAACACCAACACCAAACATTCTTTTTCGGTCGGGTTGTACCGATGTTCGGCTCCGATCATAGTCCTGCTCAGATAGTAGATTGCTTGTTCATGTCCTTGATCATTAGTCTGGGCTAGTAAAGCTCCTAAGGAATAATCCATCGCTCGGACAAATAGCAGGAAAGGTTTTCCCGATACCAGAGCTGTAAGAACAGGTGGTTGCGTGAGGTATCGTTTGATTTCCTCGAACACTTGTTGGCAAGCATCATCCCAAATGAATGAGACACCCTTTTTCATCAATTTGGTGAAACATTGGCATCTTTCGGAGAGATTTGAGATAAACCTTCGGATATATGCTAGTCATCCTTGCAATCCCCTAAGCTCTCTGAGATTCCTTGGAGGTTGCATCTCCTGGACTGCACGGACTTTTTCTGGGTCTAAGTGGATTCCTTTGAATGTCACCATAAATCTTAGGAATTTACCGCTGGCTACCCCCAAGAAAGATTTGGTGGGGTTCATCTTCAACTGATGTGCCAGCATGATTTCAAAAACTGTCTTCAGATCTGCTATGTGGTCACCCTTGGCGCGACTTTTCACTGCAATATCATCGATGTAGCATTTCACTGTATTACGCATGTGTTTGTGGAAAATCACATTCATAGCTCTCTGATATGTTGCCCTAGCATTTTTCAGTCCGAAGGGCATGACATATAGCAATATACCCCCAGTGGTGTCCTAAAAGAAGTATGCTTTTCATCATCAGGATACATTTTGATTTGATTGTACCCTGAGAATCCATCTATGAAGGACATTCGTTCAAACCCACACGTATTGTCAATCATGACATTCGTGATTGGGAGAGGAAATTCGTCTTTGGGACAGGCCTTATTTAAATCACGAAAATCAATGCAAATCCGGATCTTTCTGTTTTTCTTGATGACAGGGACGATATTGGCTACTCAATCAGAGTGTTGCTCCTCCCTAATGAAGCCAGCGTCTATAAGCTTTTTGACTTCTGACTGGATCGCTTCCATTATTTCTGGACGAAACCGTCGCTGTTACTGTTTGACTGGCTTTACGTCCGAATTAATGTTAAGGCAATGCATAGCCACTCGAGGATCAAGCCTGAGCATGTCCTCGTAATTTCAAGCGAAAACATCTATATACTCCCGCACAAGAGATATTAAATCTTC
Source organism: Agave tequilana (assembly GCA_038442645.1). Classification (NCBI taxonomy): domain Eukaryota; kingdom Viridiplantae; phylum Streptophyta; class Magnoliopsida; order Asparagales; family Asparagaceae; genus Agave; species Agave tequilana. The sequence goes on along the minus strand of JAVJIF010030166.1, from coordinate 246,894 downwards.
TTTCTCAGAAGATGATAGGCTTTCGCTTATAAAGATGGGCTTAGGATTAGCCACGTCTCTCAGATCAATCTGGATGACCTTATCTTCTGTTGGTGGTTCGCGTTGTTCGAAGCGAATATCCCAGAGAGTGTTTAAGTGTTTGATCCAAGGATCTATGTCAGACTGGATCGTTTCTTCATCCCCGTCTTTCAGGTGGCTTGTTGACACCATGTTTACTGAAAGTTCTCTGAAAAGGTTACCCACACTAATGTCTGACTCCTACGATGACGTGCCAGATGAGTGATTATGGTATAATGACTGATTGGTCACTAATGTTGCACATTTATTATCATATTTTCATACTTATTATAGAATAAAATCTGCTTTGTCCTAATTAAATATTTAATTTATTTGCAGCCCATTCCTTAAGGAGGTGAAGAGAAACAAGCCCAAAAGCCCACCAAATTCTGATTAATTCAGAATAAATTTGAAATGAAGAAATCAGGGCAAAATCTTGGCATATAAGGAAGGTTGAGAAGAATCCTCCCTGTGGGCAAAATCTTGGTATATAAGGAAGGTTGAGAAGAATCCTCCCTGTGGGCAAAATCTTGGTATATAAGGAAGGTTGAGAAGAATCCTCCCTGAATCAAGGCAAAATCTTGGCATATAAGGAAGGTTGAGAAGAATCCTCCCTGAATCAAGCACAATCAAAGGCTGTTTTATCAACTTTTGAAGAAAAAATAAGAAAATCAGAAGAAGATACGGGAAATACATCAAACCAGGAGATTCCCCCAATCTTCCTGGGATCTTCTCCTTTAGGTTTTTTGCCTATAAATACTGGTTTTAGCTGAGCAAGAAGGAGAAGGCAGAGATAGGATTTAGCTAAGTTTTCCATTTCTTAGTTTAGGTTTTCTTTTCTTTTTATGTAACTTGTATGTAAGCTTAGGTTAGATGAAAATTCATGTAAGTAAGAGAGAGAGGCTGATGTTGAGAGTGACACCGATGTACCCTCCTCCTTTCTTCCATTGTTTCAAGCAATAAAGGTAAACATTTGTTTATGTTCGTCTCTTTTCTTTTAGTTTCTTTTTCTTTTCCTCTTTCTACTTTACCTCTGTTTGTTTTTGATGAGAATGCAAGTGAATTCTGAAGCATAAGTATAACAAAGTCTTTGTGAGTGCCAACAATACTTCATGAAGATGTTCTCCTCCTCAAATCCGTATCACTTCATTCTTGCCGGGCTTGATGATATAATGCGAACGGGGACTGAGCTCCATCCTATGTCCTATGCGTTGAATGCCTCCAAAGCAAGGTAGAACATGCAAGGTTTCCATGTAAGTCATCAACCAAACTAAGGTAAGTATTTCTTCAATTTTCTTTCTTTTCTTTTATTTTTGTAAATTAAATCATTAACACCATATCTTCCAAATCGCTTCTTTTCAAACTCATTTGTACATAGTCGCTTTCTTTCCCCTTTCTTTGTAAATAGTCATTCTCCATTTCTCTCCACCTTCTTCATCTCTCGTTTTCTTTCTGACTTTAACATAACTTTCTTTTTTCATTTTTATTTCTAAAAAAAAAACAAAGAAGAACTTTCATTTTATTTTCATAAAGATTTCAACAAGAACCTTGAAGCTTCCATCGCAAACCCTCCTTGTGGATCACGACCCGCATAGCCACTTGCTATAGCGGTAAGAATTGAGCACTTGCACATCTTTATTTCTAAATCTAAAATTCTATATTTTTTTTGTGCAGGTTTTGCCTCAATCAAATTTTGGCGCCGTTGCCGGGGAGGGTAACGTTTTTATTAAAATCTGAATTTTTATTGAAAATTTTTTACAACTAAACAAATTTTCTTCTCTGTTGTAGGTTTAGGGCAAGCAAAACAGGAAATTAAAGTTGCAGTAACATATAAGTGGCCTTGGGCCTCAGCTCTAGAAAGCAGAGACCAAGTGCCCTCTGCTTTGCCGCGAATCCGCGGCTAACGCCGCGAAAACGCGGCAAAAAGGAGTGGACTACTAACGTTCTTTTTGCAGGGCTGCTTGCTTTGCAAATTGTAGTTTTTTGCAACTTTATTTTTTCTTATATGCCATCACATAAGCCTGCTAATAATCAACAGTAAAACATTTGTTGAAAAGATAAAAAAATTGATTAGATGTTTGCATTTTAGGCACGTGTCTTTTCAATTCATTTATTTTTACTGTTGAAGAGTGCTGGAGTAAGGTACGTATGCATTGCATTTAGCATAGGACTCACTTCTTGGTTGATTTATATCGCTTTGAGTGAATCTTATTTATCTTGTACACTTGCACAAATTGGTTTTAAGGGCACCACCCATTAACAAGATAAGGTGGGGATTTAATCACCCTTCCTTAGCCCAAAAATCACATTCCAAGCACTCACTAACCCAAGTCTAACTAAAAATGAGTAGACGTTGGCCCTAGGGACATCTCGGACTCAATTAGGAGATCATCCTAAGGGGGAAAAGTATTAGAATTTGACTCTTGCAAAATCAGTGTCTAAGAAAGGGATTAAGGGCTGAAAGCCCGAAGGTTGGTGGTTATTTAATTAAGGAACGTCCTTGACGGAAAACCTCCCACCAACCTTTCCTTGACCTGGCTGATTAGCTTGTGGTCAAAGTCTGCATTGGACCTCCCGTGGACAGTCTAACCAGTTAGGAGTCGTCTAGGTCATAGGTCTACCCTAACTTAGATTAGAATTTTTTTCTTTTTCTTTGTTTATTTGTTTGTTTTTCTTTCTTTTTGTTTGTATTCCATTGTGTGATATGGCCTATAATAACAATTTTTCTAATAATAATTCATATTACACATCAAACTCTTTTTCGGATATTACCAACCCAGCATATCATAACTTTAACCAACCTGGTGTTCCGGATTGGTCTTATCCGAATCAATATAACCCATGTCCCCCATCGTATGACTATAATTTCCATAACGATTTCAACTCTTCACAGAGTCAGTGGGGATTCACCTACCCCGAGCATAATTTTCAACCAACTTGTCCCCCTTATCCACCTAGTCCACAATATCCCCAAGAGTCATACTCAGTTCCACCAGTCCAAAATAGAAAACCATCAATTTTGGAAAGGAGTATGCGTGAGTCCAAACAACAATTACAAAATCTGATGGACTCACAATTTCACTACCACTTCCAAGATAACACTTCATCTTTTCATCAAAATAATGAATCCATCAATTATGAAAAGATGCTTGAAGCCATGACTCATGCTCAAAATGCTAGAAATCGTGACATAGATATGATGGTCGAATCTCTACGTTCTCACCGTTTGACCAGTTCTGATGTCACTAACCATCCTGTTAGAGCCGAAGAGTCATGTAGTTTTGGAAATCAAGATTCCATTTCAGAACAACCATTTGAACTTGCCCAAACTCCAAATGAAATTGATAGTTTGACAAGTTATCCCTTGCCTGAAATCGAACTTGAAAATGAATATGATCATGAACTAGAACTTAGTGATTCAATTTTACTTCCTGATTCAATAATGACTCAGGTATCTACACCTGATTTCAATCTTTTTCCCGAGTCAACATTGGATCCTGTGCCAATTCATCATGAAATTGAATCACCCATCTATGATGATCATATTGAACTTGACCAATTTTATAATCTTGAAAATCTCATTGATAAATTGGCAAGTTCTCATTTTTTTGATATTGAACTCAATGAGATATGTGACCTAGATTCCCAAATCCGTGATCCAGTTCAACTTTCTGAATCATTATTGACTCCTGTTTTGTTACCAAACTTGGGTAATATTTTAGAGTCAGTTTTGATTCCACCTATCATTCTTGAACTTGAATTACCAACATTAAGTCACATTCCATTGTTGGAAAATAATTGTGGACTTGAGTTCCAACTTCTTGACTTGGACCCAATTTCTGAACCTATTTCGACTCTTGAACCTTTACTTGACTTAAATCACCTTCCTGAGTCGGTGTTAGTTCCTGTACTTCCTGAGTCCAAGTCAATCCTTCTATCATTTCATACTCCATTCTGGGACGAGGTGGTTGACAAATTTGACTCCGAAATTTGTTATGGAATTTGGAAATTAGATGGGGTCAAATACTTAATAAAAATCCTTTATGGACACATCTTTTTAGTGGTTATATTAGAGTAATTTCTGGCGGGTTCCTCCGAGCCCCAAGAAAAGTTGATTGGGCCGCATTTCGTGGACCAATCAGACCACCACCGGAACCACCACCTTAAGGTAACATTTTCCTTCCCTTTCTTCTTTTTCATGCATCTATGCATTAATTCATACATTGAGGACAATGCATGAGATAGGTGTGGGGGAGGGTTCTAACATAACTTAGATTTTTCTTTTTATAAAAAAAATAAAAAAATAAAAAAAATTAACATTTTCTTTACTTTTAAAAATTTTTTGAAAAATAGAAACAATATTTTGACTTATTTTTTGTAAGAAATTAAGTTAATTTTAAGGAATAGGAAAATCCAAATTAGGATTTCTTATACTTGGTCAAAATAAATTATTTGTTTGATTTTTAGGGTTAGGAAGATAATTTGTCAAAGTAATTTAGTCTTGATCTTTACCTTGATGAAATATGCACACTTCATACACTTACACACTTAGGGTTCAAAAACAAAGATTCTTATGCCTTATAAAAAAAAAAGAAAAAAAAAGATAAACAAATCTAATTATTGATTAGCTAGGTGCTTTGGCCTAAGCAAGCCTTAGTATTTATGCGAAAGATGATTAGATAAGTTTGAAAAAATATATATATATAAACATTCTCTGATTAAGCTGGGTATTTGTGCCTAATAAAGCATAAGTATTCACGCCTAAAAGGGGTTCATATAATAAAATCCTTAGTTTTGTGGCCTTGTTTGCTCGAGTCCTTAAGTCCTTGGGGTGTTTTCTCACCTGGTGCCCTAAGACCGTTTGGTTTGAGAGTCATCGATTAAAGGCTCGTTACATGGGCAGATTAGAAAGCCTATTAGAACTAAGGAATAATACCAAAAAAAAATTATATATATATAATAATAAATGAGGCATAAGAGTTAGAGTTAAAGAATCCTTAGTCAAAATTTTCACAATCACAAAGTGCATATGACTTAGGGTAAAGTAATAGACCAGATGAGAAGTACAATTTGACTCCTTACTTTGATTGATAACAAATTTTTGAATAGAGACTAAGTTTAGGAATGAAAAATTCAGTTTTCCTATAACTTATAGATTGCTTAAATCTTACAATTATATTTCAAATATTTTTCTCTTTCAAAATGCTTTTCGAAAATACTAACTCTTTGTTTCTCTTTCTTTATGGATTTTGTGGGTGTAATCCACTGAAAACCCTCACGAGACAAAACTCATCCTCTAGGGGAAACCTAGAGGTTTAACGGCTTGTTGCACATGCTCAGTGCAATCGCGTGACCTACGAAAGTGGTCTAATAATCCTTAGTATAGTTTAGTTGTTTTGCTCGAGGACGAGCAAAAGATAGGTATAGGGGTGTGATTGGTCACTAATGTTGCACATTTATTATCATATTTCCATACTTATTATAGAATAAAATCTGCTTTGCCTAATTAAATGTTTAATTTATTTGCAGGCCCATTCCTTAAGGAGATGAAGAGAAACAAGCCCAAAAGCCCACCAAATTCTGATTAATTCAGAATAAATTTGAAATGAAGAAATCAGGGCAAAATCTTGGCATATAAGGAAGGTTGAAAAGAATCCTCCCTGTGGGCAAAATCTTGGTATATAAGGAAGGTTGAGAAGAATCCTCCCTGTAGGCAAAATCTTGGTATATAAGGAAGGTTGAGAAGAATCCTCCCTGAATCAAGGCAAAATCTTGGCATATAAGTAAGGTTGAGAAGAATCCTTCCTGAATCAAGCACAATCAAAGGCTGTTTTGTCAACTTTTGAAGAAAAAAAACAAGAAAATCAGAAGAAGATACGGGAAATACATCAGACCAGGAGATTCCCCCAATCTTCCTGGGATCTTCTCCTTTAGGTTTTTTGCCTATAAATACTGGTTTTAGCTGAGCAAGAAGGAGAAGGCAGAGATAGGATTTAGCTAAGTTTTCCATTTCTTAGTTTAGGTTTTCTTTTCTTTTTATGTAACTTGTATGTAAGCTTAGGTTAGATGAAGATTCATGTAAGTAAGAGAGAGAGGCTGATGTTGAGAGTGACACCGATGTACCCTCCTCCTTTCTTCCATTGTTTCAAGCAATAAAGGTAAACATTTGTTTATGTTCGTCTCTTTTCTTTTAGTTTCTTTTTCTTTTCCTCTTTCTACTTTAACTCTGTTTGTTTTTGATGAGAATGCAAGTGAATTCTGAAGCATAAGTATAACAAAGTCTTTGTGAGTGCCAACGATACTTCATGAAGATGTTCTCCTCCTCAAATCCGTATCACTTCATTCTTGCCGGGCTTGATGATATAATGCGAACGGGGACTGAGCTCCATCCTATGTCCTATGCGTTGAACGCCTCCAAAGCAAGGTAGAACATGCAAGGTTTCCAAGTAAGTCATCAACCAAACTAAGGTAAGTATTTCTTCAATTTCTTTCTTTTCTTTTATTTCTGTAAATTAAATCATCAACACCATATCTTTCAAATCGCTTCTTTTCAAACTCATTTGTACATAGTCGCTTTCTTTCCCCTTTCTTTGTAAATAGTCATTCTCCATTTCTCTCCACCTTCTTCATCTCTCGTTTTCTTTCTGACTTTAACATAACTTTCTTTTTTCATTTTTATTTCTAAAAAAAAACAAAGAAGAACTTTCATTTTATTTTCATAAAGATTTCAACAAGAACCTTGAAGCTTCCATCGCAAACCCTCCTTGTGGATCACGACCCGCATAGCCACTTACTATAGCGGTAAGAATTGAGCACTTGCACATCTTTATTTCTAAATCTAAAATTCTATATTTTTTTTGTGCAGGTTTTGCCTCAATCAATGACTCTTCAGACTCAGAGGCTGACGGAATTGAAGTTGACACATAGCCCAAACCCCTGCAAGTTCGATGGTAATAGTCAGGGGTCTTCCCTTTCGGAATAAAAGACCAGAGTAGTGTTCTTCTCCCTTTGCCGAAGTTCAAACCAGGACCATTTGTCAGATCATACCCCATGTTTTTCATCATCCTGAGTACATTTGGCTCATAATGAGTGAACCGAGGAGATTTATTTTCGCTTTCTGACTCTTGATGAGACATCAATTCGGACTTGATTCTTACAGAAAGAATTGGTTTTTGGCCTTTGCGTCTTGCTGGGACCATGAAGACCGATTCTTGCGCATCACGAAATCCTGGTATGTTTCGAAGGATGACTTCATTGGTACATGCAATGATGTCAGAGCATCCATTGCCAACTAGGGGTCACTATCCACCTCGGTACTAGTGTCTGATAGCACTGAATTAGAAGCAAACCCAAAAAAGTAAGCCAAATTCAACTCTTCATTAATATACCACTCGCCTATATCATCGACGGTGTTATTAACATCGAGCTTATTAATGCTCGTTACAAGTGGATTTAATTCCCACATGCACTTTTCTTCCACCACTGGCTCAGTGTCCGCTTCATTACTAGAGTCTGGTTCTCCTGGTTGTGAATTCTCGTTCGTTTTCAGAGAGTCTTGGTACAGGAGGGAGTCTGTGAAATAGTTCTCTACCCCCTTAAATGGATGCCTTTCGGTAATCACCGTTCGGACTTTCCCACTTTCATCAATGTACTTCATAACTTGATGGAGAGTGGAGGGGACGATGGAATTATGATGAATCCACGGTCATCCTAGTAGCAAATTGTACGAAGTATTGGCTTTTATCACATAGCACGTCACTTCAGACTTTAGGTTCCCGATCTAGCATTTGAGCTTGATCTTCCCCATTGGGCGCGTACCATTGGCGTTGAAATCATAGATAGTAGTCTGAGTGGCGCTCAATCGGTGGGTGGGGATCACTAAGTACTGCATGACCCGGCGAGGCATGATGCTCAACGTGGATCCTGGATCTACCTGAATGCGGCTCACTTTAGATGATCCAATGTACCCTGTGAAGTACAGGAGCCGATCATGTTTTCCCTTGACATGCATGTCATCTGACATGAAGGTGATACAGGGATTATTTGGGGAGGCATGGAGGCAGTCCTCTCCGTCTTTTCCCTGTGATCTAGCCGGAATCTGGGCCATGAAGACCTCAGCATCAGCTAGGGCTTCCCTCAGAGGTTCTCTTGTTGACTTTGATAGCCTCAGGAGCTCGTAAAGGGTGATTCTGGCCGGGATATTGGCCAATTGAGCCAGGACGTCAAAGCGGTGAGGTGTGGTGGATCCTTCCGCGTTGTCCTTTGGAAGAGCCTTGGAAAACCGAAGCTCTTTCTGCTTCTCCACTGGTTGCTTTGCGGAAGGCTTGGCTGATTTTGTAGTAGGTTTATAAGGGCTTGCCACATCTCGTCATACTTATTTAAATATGACTGACCTGAATAAGTTTCTATCACGAGCGGTTGTTTTGGTTCTGCGGCAAGGACGATTGTCTCCTCTTCTGAATCAGTTATTGAGGGAATGTCGGTTTCTGTTTCCCGGGAAGAAGCGCACACCACGTTGTAGGATGAAGCTTTAGTTTTGCCTTTGAACTTTCTATTTAACCAAGATCTCACTCCTAGGTGGTTAAACCTAAATATCAGGAGCGGAGGCTCTGATACCAATTGAAAATCACCTAGAGGGGGGTGAATAGGTGATTATGCTAATCTAATGAACTTAATGCGGAATTTAAAAACTAATTGCAATTAACAAGAGATGCACACTCAAACAAGCCAAGCAAATAATTATGAATGAACAATATGAATTTATGCAAGGCATAATAGTAAAGAGAGAGAGAGAGAGAGTAAGAGCCAAGGGATCAAGCACAAACAACAAGATATGTTTCGAGATTGAGCACCCAGCTCTACATCCCCGCCTTCACCCAGAAGGATTTTAAGTCCACTAGCTTGTCCACAAAGGACTCCCACAAAGGGAACCTCCACCGAGGATTTGGGACAATAACAATTACAAGGAGTACCCAACTCCTCTCCTTACAAACACAACCTCCTCCTTAAGGCACAACTCCAAGCCAACAAACAATCACCTCACAACTTGAGGGATTAACACAAGGATCACCTCACCACTTGAGGGATACAACCTAAAGGCACAAAGCCAAGAAAAGATTGGGTTTACAACTTGGTGGTCTAACAAACAACCACAAACAATCTCTTTCTCCCACACAAAGATCCTATAGAATAAGAAAGTAGATGTAGCTCAAGTGTGGAGAAAACCAATAGAATGAAAATCAAAATCACAAAGAAAATCCTTGGGAAAAACTGAAACCAAGATATAGAAGTTGAATCAAAACTCTTTTCCTAAAAACCCTTTTCTTTGATATTCCAAACCCTAGCAAAAACACCAAATAGATAGTTCAATTTAAATCCAAAAACTTCCTTTGATTGCTGTGAAAACACCAGAGAGTAAGGAAAAATTCGCACAAAAAATCTTATGGAAAACTGGCCATTAATGGGGTATTTATAGCCCCCAGAAAAATATAGCCGTTGGCAGCAGAAACTGCCAAAAATGCTCTACCGGTCGACCGTGCGGTCGACCAGCCAACGGTCACATTTTGACCGTTGCCAGCTACCGGTCGACCGCCCGGTCGACCGAAACAAACAGAGAGTTTCCTGCATACAGTCGGTCGCCCGTGCGGTCGACCGGACCATATGGCAGCCAGCGTGCACGTATCCGTGCACGTCGGTCGACTGATACGATCGACCGGCTACTTGGTGCGATCGACCGTATGGGTCGACCGACCTAGCCTGGCAGAGACTGTTCTGGTCAGCAAAAACATGTAATTTTTAATCCTAAAAATTCCCATTAAATCTCTAAAAATCCACAAAAATAGTTTTATCATTTTTCATTGAAATACAAATCTCAAACATTTTGAACTATTTTTGTGTTATAGAAATTTTGCCAAAAACCAAAAACTGTATTTTCTAAAACTTGGATTTTTGAATGGAAAATACGTTTTGTCCAAAACTCATCCAAATACAAAAACATGATATTTAAACAACATTTAGGCATGATGTATATGGATATAATCCTATATACATGAAACATATATATATCCATGTTTTTGACTTTAATTCCAAAATATGTTTTGTTAAAAATACCAAAATATAAAACACATGAATAAGTGAGTCAAAACTAAGTTTGTCTAGGAAGTTAAGCATGCATGTATATAGAACAAATCTAATATACATTAAACCATATAAACTTGTTTTGAATCTATCTATTCATGAAAACCAAGATCGGTTAAACCAAAAACGGAAAAACCGAAAACCAATATTCAAAACATGAAATTTGTGTGTTGTGAACTTGAGCATATCATACTATTCTAATCTTTACAATTTGGATCTAAATATAAAACTAAACTATGGTACCGAAGTTTTCTTGTAGAGCGCAATCTCCAAGCCGACTCGATCCAAAACTCCTTGATCCACCGAGCAAGTGCTATATATGATCTTTGACGCTCGGGCTCTTGAATCATCATGTGAAAGCTTCCAAATCATCTTGTTGAAGATAATCACCTACTAATAACTTGATTAATGATCTGAAACTAAAATCACAAGATTATTAGTACACATAACTACATGAGTTAATCATCATCAAAACTAGAGTGGAAGGCCTCTGGGCCAACAGTAACAGTAGTCCATTGTTGGCCTTCCACAAGGTCAGGATGAACCCACATAATTTCTCCCTGAGGCGCGGGGACAGGTACAAGACCCTTCTTTTGTTGATGATGTGGGTCCGTATTGATCATTCTTAGTTCCCCTTTCGGGATGAGACTGTTGGCCCAAAGGCCTTCCACTCTAGTTGTGATAATGATTAACTAATGTAGTTATAGTTTACTAATAATCTTATGATATTTAGTTTCAGATATTTAATCAAGATATTAGTAGGTGATTAGCTTCAACAAAGGTGTTTTGGAGCCTTCACATGGTGATCAAGAGCTCGAGCATCAAGTTCATATCTGGCACTCGGTTGAAGTCAAGCTCGTTGGATCGCATTTGGATCGAGTCAACTTGCAGACGGCGTTCTACAAGAAGGCTTCAGTTTGTTTAGTTAAGATTTAGTTTAGATCCATTGTAAAAATTAGATAGTGTGATATGCTCAAGTTCACAACACACATACTTGTTTTAAGTTTCATGTTTATTGGTTTTGGTTTTCGGTTTAACAGATCTTGATTTTCATGAATAGATAGAATCAAAACATGTTTACATGGTTTAATGTATATTAGATTTGATCTATATATATCTATGGTTCACATACTTAGAAAAATTTATTTTGATACACTATTCATGTGTTTGGAGTTTTGTATTTAGACAAAACCTATTTTTGGATTTAATGTCAAAAACATAGATATAATACCTTTCATGTATATTAGATTCTATCCATATACAACATGCTTCAAAGTTGTTTAAATATCATGTTTTTGTATTTACATGTATTTTTCAAAAATCGGATTTCCATTTCAAAAATCCTAGTTTTGGAAAATACCATTTTTGGTTTAAGGCAAAATTTTCAAGTCACAAAAATGGTTCAAAAATTTTAAAATATGTGTTGAATTTTTTTTTCACACATGTTTGTATTTCAAAGATATAACATGAACTGATTTTTGTGGAATTTATATGTTTTCATGGGATTTAATTGATAATAAAAACCCAAGTTTTTAAGACCTGATTAAGCTGGACTGGCTGACTGCCGGTTCATCGGGCCAGTCAACCGTAGCAATGGGCGGTCGACCGGGCCGGTCGACCGACGTGCACAGAACGTGCACGCAACCAGGCTGATGGGCCGGTCGACCGGAACGGTCGACTGCCAGAGAGCCTCTGCTCTCTGGAAATGGCCCCGGTCGACCGACCCGGTCGACCGGCAGAGAGCTCTGCAATCTGTATCAGCTCGGTTGACTGGGCGGTCGACCAGCCAGAGAGCCATTGCTCTCTGGATCCAGTCCCGGTCAACCGGTAAGTGCAACGGTCAAAAATTTGACCGTTGGTCGGTCGACCGGAAGGGCAAACTGGCCCTTTTCAGCTGCCAACGGGCAGATTTCCAAATGAGTTATAAATGCTCCATTTGGAGTTGGTTTTTTAATAAGAATTTTTAAGAGCTAAATTTTCATCTTCTCAGGTGTTTTAATAAAAGTTTTCAAAAGAGTTTTTAAGCTTAAAGATTTGATCTTTATTTGTTTTAAAGGGTTGGAAAATTCAAAGAAAAAGAAAGTCTTTGGGACTATTTTTGATCTTCAATTTATATTCATTTTAGAAGTTTTCCTAAGAGTTTTTCTTTGAGTTTTTGATTTTCGAACTCTTTATTTTTCACACTTGAGCTTATTATTCTATCCTATCTATAGGATCTTTGTTTTAGTGAGAAAATTGGTTTGTGGTTGAAAGAGACCACCAAGTTGTAAACCTTCCATTGATTGTGATATCCCTCTAGTAAGAGGTGATTGAGTTGTTATTTCTCAAGTGTGAGTGATAGTGGAAGTGATATTTGGCTCCCTCTAGTGAGAGGTGGAGATTGTGTTGGAATCCCTCAAGTGTGAGGTGATTGTTGTTTGTGTGGCTAAGTGCCTATCCCTCTAAGTGTAGAGGTGATTTGTTTTATGCCTTGCCTCTAGTGAGAGGTTGTATTTGTTGGAGAGAGGAGTTGTGTACTCCCGATTGTATTTATCCAAATCCTCAGTGGAGGTTCCCTGTGTGGGAAGTCCTGTGTGGATGAGTTAGTGGAAATCCTTCTATGTGAAGGCGGGGACGTAGAGCTGTGTACTCGAACCTCGAAACATATCTTGGTGTTTGCGATTGATCCACTATCTCTAACTCTCTCTCTCTCTTACATTATGCATTGATCATATTGTCATATCATATACATACTTGTGTTGTTTGTGTTGCCCATACTTGTGTTTACAAGAGAGCTTTACATAGCACCTCAACTCTTATTAGAGGAATTTAGAGGAGTTAGTCCAGAGCCCTTCACTGGGAATTCGGCTACACTCGTTGGTTACACTAAGTGTGTTGCATTAAGGTTTTAATTTCGCATTATTGAACATTAGATTAGCCATACACCTATTCACCCCCCTCTAGGTGTACTTTCAATTGGTATCAGAGCCTACGCTCCTGATATTAGGTTTAACCACTTAGGAGTGTGATCTTAGTTTTGCTAATCTATCATTTGCATTTGCACACATATTGTTTGCACTCATGAATAGCCCTCCCATGTTTGATATCTCTAAAATTGACACATGGAAGATTTTGATGAGTTGGCATTTAAAAGGCATAGGTTATAAAGTTTACCTTGCCATTACCAAGGAATCCTACCTTAGTAATAGCAAGCATATAGAGGCCAATGCACTAGCCCTAGAGACACTTAGAAAATCACTTAGTAAATAATATTTAAATATGGTTTCTCATTGTGTTTCTGCCTTTATAGTGTGGAACATCATGACCTCTATAAAGTTTCAATTGCCAATCCAAATGGAGAAGGAATCTAGTGGAGAAGAGTCCGACCAACGTTACTTCATGATCCAAGGGAATGACTCCCTTGAGGTACATTCGGACACTCAACTAGATAGTGCTAGTTCTTCTTGTGATGAATATATTGATGTCGATGCATCGAATGAAGAACTATCTATTGTTTGTGAGAACCTCCTTGAAAAATATACGGCTTTGAAAAAGAAGAGTTTTGGACTTAACAAAGAAAATAAGGTTTTGTGTTCAAAACTAAATTTGGTTTTGCAAGAGAAAGTGGAGTAATGAAAGAGATCCATTAAAATCCAAACTTGACCTTACTCTAAAAGAAAATGAAATTTTGAAATATAAAAATGATTGTGAAAATGTTTTGAAGAAAATGAGACTTTAACTTCAAAACTTGATTTTATTTTAAAAGTAAATGACTCTTTGAAAAACAAAATTATTTCTATTTCAAAGGATTTGGACTTGATGTCAAATGAAAATGTTTCTTTGAAAAATAATTTAGATTCTCATGTTTGTCATGCTAGTGTAACTTCACATTCTAGCTTACCTATTGCATGCTCCACTTTATCTTCAAGTATTAAAAATGATATAAATGTTTTGAAGAAGAGTGTTGATTATTTGGGCTCCACTTTGAGCCATTGTGCCATGAACCATACACATTTGGAATCTATGTTTCGAAAGAAACAAGTTCCTTCTATGCATGCATACAAACCACGGCATACACATGCTTCCCACATTCACACTCATCACACTATGCATGCTCATGTGTACACTTGTACACATTATGGACGTAAGGGCCACCTTGCTAAATTTTGTTATGATAGGATGCATGATTCTAATTTAGCAAATAAATTTGTTTAGGAAAGGAGCTAACCCCTATGGACCCAAAAGAGTATGGGTACCAAAGACCACTCCTATTTTATTTGATATAGGTGGGGGCTCTCACATGACGTGAGAGTGATGGTGCCTTGAGGTGGATGTGTTCCGAGCTTAAAGAGGACTATTTAGATGCATCACTTTCAAGGAGAGTTTGGTTGAAGGACCACCATGGTTTGGAGATATGGAGACGTGCCCTATTGGTTTTGGTAACGATCTCTTACTCCTCATTTATGTTTACAAGCTTTTCATATTGTTGATTTTTAGCATGTCTTGTTTCATGATTAGAATGTTAAATGTCATGATTATTAGACTTGTGATATGCATGATTAGTATTTGAGATCGCCCATGTTTACATGGACCCATATTTTGTGTTCTCACATTTGTTTAGCTATTGTGTATATCATAGATCTAATGCATGTACATTTACATAATAATCATATGTATGTTTATGAGTTTGTTTTATGCTTCATGTTTTGATTACATGTTTAGATGTTAGTTTTCATTAAACTTGGATATATACTTGTACAACTAGTGAGCCACAAATAGATTATTATATGTTTGTGCTTAAATGCTCATTTGTACCCATTAGATGTACTTGTTGGCCCAAAGGCCTATCACCCTAGTTTTGATGATGATCAACTCATGAAGTTATGTTTACTAATGATCTTGTGTTTAATTAGTGACAGATTCATTATCATGATCTTAGTAGGTGCATAGCTCAACAAAAGATAAAATGTCAAGATTTGGAGCTAGCACGGTGTGATCCAAGGCGCTTTTGGATCAAGCTTGGACCAAGTCAAGAAGATGAGAAGCCTTCAAGTGAAGACTTCAAGAAGATGAAGACCTGTGTCTAGGTATAAGATTTTATTTTTGTTTTAGTTAAAAATGTAAAGGATAGATAGTTAGTGGATTGCTCAAGTATACCATGCACACACACTCTTGATAGAATTGTCTTCATAAAAGATTTTTTGGCTTAGAAAAGATTTACTCTTGATAGAATTGTTTTCATAAAAGATTTTTGGTTTAGAAAAGATTTTTCATTTTGGAAAATTACAAGTTTGGTTTTTGGTATTTCTCATATACATATCTTTAAACCAAAACCAAGTTTAGAGCTTTATGACAAAAACATAGATATTTTATTATGATTGTGTAGTGGATCATATCCATACACACTATGCCTTAAAAGTATATCTTGTTTTTGTATTTGATGAAGATTTGGGAAAATATGTTTTGGAAAATATTGTTTTGGAAAAATAGTTTTCATTTGAACAAATATTTCCAAGTTACAAAAATAGTCCAATCTTTTATAACATGCCTTGATTTTGTGCAAGCATGTTTGTTTATCAAAGTATATTGGTAAAACTATTTTTGTAGATTTTTATGTATTTTATGGGATTTTATTTGAGCCAAAAAGACCAAGTTTTAAATCCCAGAAAACTGTTTTCAGGCTTCAGCTAGTCGACTTGCCTACCTTTATAGTCGACTAATCCTGGAGTCGGCCGACCGGACCGGTCGACCGACGTGCACAAACGTGCATGCCTATGTGTACTGGAGAACGGCCGACCGTGCCGGTCGACCGCTCCAGAGAGCAGTGCTCTCTGGAAAGTTCGGCCGACCGCGCCGGTCGACCGACAGAGAGTCAGACTCTCAGCTCCAGTGGGTCGGTCGACCCGGGCGGTCGACCGTGGCTCCAACGGTCAGAAATCCGACCGTTGGCGGTCGACCGCGCCGGTCGACCGGCAGTTCTGACAAAGCCCCAACGGCTAGTTTTTGACAGCCTATATATTTGGGGGTTTGTGGACTGTTTTCACCAAGATTTTAGAGTCTCTTAGAGCCAGTTTTTCCCAGTCTTTTAAAAGGGTTTTCTCCACAAAATAGAGAGCAAATATTTCCTATCTAAAGGGAAGATTTATCAAGAGTGTTTAAAAGTGATTCTTTGAGTTTTCCTCCGCCACTCTCATCCTTATTTTTTCTCACACCACACTTGAGCTATCCATTGATTATTCATCCTATAGGTGTGTTGTAGTGAGAGTGCTTTAGGTGATCAAAGTGTTGTGATCACCAAAGATCTTTTCCTTGTTCTTTAAGGAGACGGGCAAGTGTGCTCGTGTTTGTTTAGGGTCCAAGTGTGGACTCGGTGTTTTGAGTTCGGGTGCGAGCTCATTGTTTGAGGTGCGGCCTCGGAGAGCCGGTGGGCTTGCGGTGTGTACGGGACTAGAGAGTCCGAGGGCTTGTAGGTGTTGCGGCACCGAGGAGAGATCCAGGGGGATCTTGCATAGTGGAAATCCTTCGTGTGTCGAAGGCGGGGATGTAGAGCAAGTGTGCTCGAACCTCGAAACAAACCCTTTGTGTTTGCGATTGCTCACTCTCTCTCTCTCTTTGTCTCTTATTATATCTTGCATGCTTATTACTTGTCTTTATCTTTCATGCTTGATATATTGTGTGCATAATTGATATACTTGCTTGGGATTGTTTGCTAACACTTGTATTCAACAAAGAGAGCCAACGCGGCACCTCAACCCATTCAAGGGGAATCTAGAGGAGTTTGTCCAGAGCCCTTCACGGAGAATTCGGCAACACTCTTGTGTTATACATAGTGTTTAGTGTAAAAGTTTAATTAGGTCATAATTGTTTTATTAGCTTCCGCATTATTTGCATCATTCATCTTTAAGTGACCTTTAGATTAGCCTTCACCTATTCACCCCCCTCCAGGTGAAACCTACAGTACTAGTATAGCCTAGTTTTGATGCTTCATACATTTTGACTTGTATTCCATATTTTTGTGCATGTTTTTCATGTTTATGTTTAAACTTCATGTATATGTTTATTTTGCCTAAACTATTGGTTATACATATACATCCTTGAGCCACTTGCCTTCATGCATATACTTTTGTGGACTCGTTCATGTTTGGATATGTATGTATATTCTAGTTTGTACAAAACATACATATGCCTTGAAGACTAAATTATTTTGATGAAAATTAAATTTTCTTATTTTTTATGTTTTAAGAAATTTCACATTGAGCTTGATTGCCTATTTTTATGATGATATGGTTCACATAACTCTTATATACTCACGTTACTTAATGTTTTCTCATGATTTTGTTGTCATGAGTATGATATGTGCCTTATAGATTTTGAGTGTTGATGATCGTGTGACTTACATGTTTTTCATGAAATATATTTTTGTTTTATTCCTTACTTGAAGGATTTCGTACTAGTTTACAAATTTTTCATATAATTAGTACGTATTCTTCATATGATAGAGTCTTTCAAATGTATTATAACTATTTTCAGACTTATTTTTGAAAGCCCTACCCATCCAAGGGTGGTTGGTTGGGCGCCATGCCTTGTATGCTCATTATTGAAAATTTATTTAAACATGTGCATGAAATGGGTAGTAAGAAATATGAGTTATACACTTGATCTTATTTTGTTTTCAATTGGTATCATTGTATCTTTTCAATTGGTATCGATATTGACATTCGTTTTATATACTCATACATGTTTCTATATATGTATGCTTTAACTTTAAATAGTATCAATTTCGATTGGTATTTAATTTTTCATACATATATATGTATTTTATTTGTGCTAATTATATCTCTATATCTTTGAGCACAAATTTTGGTTATGCTAAGCTTGATTCCTAAATGACTATTATATTTAATTGATTATTTTTTCAATTGGTATCTTATACAAGCTTATGCATCATTTTGTTTAACAATTCATAAAGGGGGAGAAAATTTATATTTTACCTTTCAATTGGTTTTATTTACTATTGGTATCTTACACTTTATGTTGAAAAATGATTGAAAAATGATTTTGATTTGTTTTGGTATCATACGCTCCTAATGAAAATTATTTTCAATTGATGCATATTTCATTTTCAATATTGGTATCAAAAATGTTAAATTGATATTATTCTCTATTTGATATCCTTATTGTAAAATGAGTTTAGTGTTTAACTAAAAAGATTAGTGTATGTTTTCAAATTGGTATCAAAAGTGAAAAATATTTTCAATTGGTACTAATTTTTACAATCAGTATCAAGATTATCTATATGTTTATATCTTTCAATTGATATCAAAATTTTTGTTGGTTTCTTCAAAATGTTTTGTTTATTTTCAATTGGTATCATCATTTGGTATCATGATGTTTCTATGTATACCTTTGCACTAAAATTGATATATTTTTTTCAATTGGTAACATAATATTTTGATTTGATTTCACCCTTGTTGATTTTTGTTTCGGACAAAAAAGGGAGAGAACATTGTTTTATTGTTTACTTTAACCCCTTTGTTGATGATTGACAAAAAGGGGGGAGAAGTATTTTAGTATATATGCATGTTTAGTATATATAGTATATATGCATGTTTATTTAAGTTTATATTAAAAATATTTGTTTTATGTTTTGTTGATATTGGTATTAAGAGCATGGATATTAGTATCAAGAACATGTTTTGTTGTTTTATTTTGTTGGTATCAAGAGCTTTTATTGAAATTTTTATTGTTGGTATCAAGAGCTTTTATTGAAATTTTTATTGGCATCAAGAGCAATTATTTAAGAACATGTTTATTTTAAGTTTATATTCTCAATTGGTATTTAAGAGCATGTTTATTTTAAAATTTGGTATCAAAAGCATGTTTACTTTTATAGCATTCATTGCATATCTTATTGTTTATTATTATGCATGAGTTAAGGGGGAGCTTGAAGCTTAACTTTAATCCATGCATATATAACTCCATGAGTTCTGTCATCATCAAA
This sequence comes from Agave tequilana, assembly GCA_038442645.1. Taxonomy (NCBI): domain Eukaryota; kingdom Viridiplantae; phylum Streptophyta; class Magnoliopsida; order Asparagales; family Asparagaceae; genus Agave; species Agave tequilana. Next base: position 227,720 of record JAVJIF010030166.1, on the reverse strand, counting down.
AAGGGGGAGATTATTGGTCCAGAGGCCTTCCACTCTAGTTTTGATGATGATTAACTCATGTAGTTATAGTTTACTAATAATCTTGTGATATTTAGTTTCAGATATTTAATCAAGATATTAGTAGGTGATTAGCTTCAATAAAGGTGTTTTGAAACTTTCACATGGTGATTCAAGAGCTCGAGCGTCAAGATCATATCTCGCATTCGGTTGAAGTCAAGCTCGTTGGATCGCGTTTGGATCGAGTCAACTTGCAGACGACGTTCTACAAGAAGGCTTCGGTTTGTTTATTTAAGATTTAGTATAGATCCATTGTAAAGATTAAATAGTGTGATATGCTCAAGTTCACAACACACATACTTGTTTTAAGTTTCATGTTTATTGGTTTTGGTTTTCGGTTTAACAGATCTTGGTTTTCATGAATAGATAGAATCAAAATAAGTTTACATGGTTTAATGTATATTAAATTTGATTTATATACATCTATGCTTCACATACTTAGAAAAACTTATTTTGATACACTATTTATGTGTTTGGAGTTTTGTATTTAGACAAAACCTATTTTTGGATTTAATGTCAAAAACATAAATATAATACCTTTCATGTATATTGGATTCTATCCATATACAACATGCTTCAAAGTTGTTTAAATATCATGTTTTGTATTTACATGTGTTTTGAAAAATCGGATTTCCATTTCAAAAATCTTAGTTTTGGAAAATACAGTTTTTGGTTTAAGGCAAATTTTCTAAGTCACAAAAATGGTTCAAAAAGTTTGAAATGTGTGTTGAATTTTTTTCACACATGTTTGTAATTCAAAGATATAACATGAACTGATTTTTGTGGAATTTATGTGTGTTTATGGAATTTAATTGATAATAAAAACCCAAGTTTTTAAGACCTAATTAAGCTAGACTGGCTGACTGCCGGTCAACCGGGCCGGTCGACCGTAGCAATGGGCGGTCGACCGGGCTGATCAACCGACGTGCACAGAACGTGCACGCAGCCAGGCTGATAGGCTAGTCGACCGGAACGGTCGACCGCTAGAGAGCCCCTGCTATCTAGAAATGGCCCCAGTTGACCGACCCGGCGACCAACAGAGAGCTTTGCTCTCTGTATCAGCTCGGTCGACCGGGCGGTCGACCGGCCAGAGAGCCATTGCTCTCTGGATCCATTCCCGGTCGTCCGAGCAGTCGACCGATAGGCACAACGGTCAAAATTTTGACCGTTGGCCGGTTGACCAGCCGGTCGACCGGAAGGGCAAATTGGCCCTTTTCAGCTGCCAACAGGCAGATTTCCAAATGGGTTATAAATACCCCATTTGGAGTTAGTTTTTTAACAAGATTTTTAAGAGCTAAATTTCCATCTTCTCAAGTGTTTTAATACAAGTTTTCAAAAGAGTTTTTAAGATTAAAGATTTGATCTTTATTTGTTTTAAAGGGTTGGAAAATTCAAAGAAAAAGAAAGTCTTTGGGATTGTTTTTGATCTTCAATTTATATTCATTTTGGAAGTTTTCTCAAGAGTTTTTCTTTGAGTTTTTGATTTCAGAACTCTTTATTTCTCACACTTGAGCTTATCATTCTATCCTATCTATAGGACCTTTGTTTTAGTGAGAAAATTGGTTTGTGGTTGAAAGAGACCACCAAGTTGTAAACCTTCCATTGATTGTGATATCCCTCTAGTGAGAGGTGATTGAGTTTTTATCCCTCAAGTGTGAGGTGATAGTGGAAGTGATATTTGGCTCCCTCTAGTGAGAGGTGAAAATTGTGTTAGAATCCCTCAAGTGTGAGGTAATTGTTGTTTGTGTGGCTAAGTACCTATCCCTCTAAGTGTAGAGGTGATTTGTTTTGTGCCTTGCCTCTAGTGAGAGATTGTATTTGTTGGAGAGAGAGTTGTGTACTCCCGATTGTATTTACCCAAATCCTCAGTGGAGATTCCCTGTGTGGGAAGTCCTGTGTGGACGAGTTAGTGGAAATCCTTCTGTGTGAAGGCGGGGACGTAGAGCTGTATGCTCGAACCTCGAAACATATCTTGGTGTTTGCGATTGATCTACTTTCTCTAACTCTCTCTTACATTGTGCATTGATTCATATTATCATATCATATACATACTTGTGTTGTTTGTGTGTGCCCATACTTGTGTTTAACCAAGAGAGCTTTACATAGCACCTCAACTCTTATTTAGAGGAATTCAGAGGAGTTAGTCCAGAGCCCTTCACTAGGAATTCGGTTACACTCGTTGGTTACACTAAGTGTATTGCATTAAGTTTTAATTCTGTATTATTGAACATTGGATTAGCCATACACCTATTCACCCCCCCAGGTGTACTTTCAGGGACTACTCCAGACGGTGCTGGAGGCTGTTGTCCAAACTGAAGGAATGATGTCATATTAGCCATCACTTTCTTCTGTTCTGGATGAAGCTTTAGCACTTCTGCATCGATTAGAGTTTGAAGGATGTCTTTGAAGATGTAACAGCTTTTGGTGGGGTGCCCCAACATCCTATGATATAGGCAGTAGTTAGGATTATCAGACTTACCGACTTCTTCATGACGTCTAGCTTCAAGAAGCTTCAATCTGTTGCTCTTATTGAGTAGCTTGAACAACTAGTCGAAATGCTTGTCCTTGAAGGAATACTGCTTGTTGGCATGTGGCTGAATTGAAGAACCACCTCCCCTGACGGGCTGAGGTTTGACGGGGGATTTTATCTCTGTCGCCAAATTATCTTTCCTTTTTGATTGAAAAATTGTTTCTGGCATGCACCTTGTCGACTTTTCGGGTCTGGGTTTGTTTTCTTCTGTCCTAACCCTGGCGACAATTTCTTCAGCCTGTTCACCTTGCTGGACCAGTTGCTTTCAGGTGCGGCTCTCAGCAACTCCTATTTGGGCTAGGAGTGAAGTTTGTAGATTGTGGCGGCATGTTTCTACCAGGGTGGCCAGGGTCATACCGCTAGGACATCGGAGTACCATGTTCCGAAATCTTTCCACAAATGTTTTGACTGTGTCCCCCTTTCGCTGCTTCATGTCCAGGAGAGTAGGCATTGTGATCTCTGAGTCATCTTCAAAGAAGCATGTCAGGAAGAGCCTCTCCAAATCATCTCAATTTTTAATGGAGCCTTCTAGGAGTTTCATGAACCATTCAAAGGCAAACCCTTTTTGAGTGCCGATGAACAAACGTGCCAGGATGGCATCATTATCGACTACATTTCCTGTCTGAGACTTAAAGTAGTAGATATGTTGGTTCGGTGACCCTTTGCTGTCAAAAGCGTGTAGGGTTGGAACTTTGGACGTAGGAGGATATGGAACAAGGTCCCACTCGGCTGGATATGGCTGGATCACTCCTGCTTCTTGGAGGGCTTTCCGGTTGGTAAGGGCTTCCAGACGGTGCTCCAATTAACTCATTCTTTAGAATGGATACTCCCATGGTCTGGGTTGCCTTCTTCCTTAGATGAGGATTTAGATGACTTGGAATCAGATTGCTCCTTCTCCTCGATATGTACAGAAGATGAGCTTTTTCTCTCTTTTAGTTTGTCTTTGGACTTTTTAGAAGAAGTTTTGGCGGTTGACTTCCACTTGTCCTCAAGCAATTGTGCCAGCATCTGTTTGAGGGAATCGATGGATTCTTGCTGAGCATGAATCATCTCGAATTGTTCCCTCTGGACTTGGGCTTGTTGTTCAAAGCGCCTGGCCGTCTCCTCAGGAGTATTTGTCATGTAAATGAAGGCTTCCTTCTCTATGAAAGAGTTCGAAGCCTGAGATTCTGCAACAGTGGAATGTGATTCATTTACTTCAATGTCCTGAGCTAGGGCACTGTAGTTGATCGGGGCAACCGCAACAGTCCGAGTGCGAGTATGCCAATACGCTCCTTCTGGTTCCGTGTCAGACTCATCGGAGCCGACTGTTGGTTATTTTTCTCTACTTCTGCTCGCCAAGTTTGCAGTGACTTCAGGGTACTCCATGTCAGAGAAGGTTCTCCTCCTGTGGGAGCGATATCTTTTGGCTGATCGGGAGGTTGGGGTCAATTGTCTGAACACCAACTATTTGCTTGTATGTAAGCTGCAGTGGTATTCAGAGAGCATTGCCGTGATGAGCCGTACACAGCAACAAGAAGGAGTGATCTGATTAGCACTCCTTTTCTTCGTCAAATAATCTCTTAGATCTGTCGGAGGGGAATCAAAGAGATCAGCCCCGGGTTGTCGAGGACTTTTCAGCTTCTGAGAGCTATCTTTATGTCGCAAAGCTGAGACGCAGGGTTCTGAGACGCGGAGCTCACGTCCTATAAGATAGACGCGGCTGATCAGTCACATATTTTGCATATACATTGTCACCTTATCATACTTTTTAGCTAATAAATCCTATTAATAAGTCTTCTTCTTCTTTGTAAAATGTAGGCCCAATTGCTAAAAGAAAGGAAAGAGAAACAAGCCCAAAAGCCCACCATATTCTGATTTAATTCAGAATAAATTCAAAATCAAGAAATTAGGACAAAATCTTGGCATATCAGAGAGGTTAAAACTGGTTGAAAATAATCCTCCCAAATCAAGCGGTTAAAGCCAACAATCAAAGACTGTTTCATCAAATCCTGGAACAGAAACAAGAAAACCAGAAAAAGATACAGGAGAATCACCAAACTAGGAGAACCACCCAATTGGGTGTGGCCAACTGGCCAGACCAGGGCCACGAAAACGTGGCCCTAGCCGCGTTTCCGCGGCTTGGTTGTGTCTGTCGGGGGAGCGTTTACTCCCCCAATCTTTCTACGATCTCCCCCCTCTGATTTTTTCCTATAAATATCAATTTCAACAGAGAAAAAAGGGCGAGGACTAGGATTAAGTTTATTGTTCATTTTTAGGGTTTAGGAACATCGTTAGATAGCTTGGAGAAGTTGTATCTCCTCTTTATTTTTTTTTTTAGTTTAGACTAGAAAAGAGAGAAGAGTGGATTTGAGTGTGTAATTCGTCTTTGCAGTGACAATCAAAGGAGCTTCTACTTGCCATTCTAACTCAACTTGAATTCAGTATGTTTGTGTTTAATTGTCAATTTCTTGTTTGTTTTCATTTCATAATGAGTAGCTAAATCATTTTCTGGGCTCACTAATTGATGTTTTTTTACCTCTTCTCTCTCAATTGAATTTGATAAAAGAACTCTCTTGAATCATAATGCCTAAAGCTAATTTTTATTCTTGAAAGCTGATGATGATGCTCTTCTTTTAAAACTTAGATTTTCAAGGCACAACTATTTGTAAGTCATTTTTATTCCATACTTGCTTCCTCGCGCTTGATGGTTTAACATTCTATTTTTAATGTTGTGTTAAGAAAGATCTCAAGATTTGATCCGAAATCATCTCATTTGTTTTACTTGAACACTAAAAGAAATTAAGCTCTTTTGCCTATGATAAAAGTGATGCACTAAAATTATTCTTGAGATAAGTAGTGAAGTAAATAAAATTAGTCAGCCCAGATCTTCTCCTTCTTATATTATAATCAACCAAACAATTTTGAAGCTTTTTAAATCACCTTCTCCAAAGCCTTCTCCAAATTTTAAGTTTTTCTTTTAATCATTTCCCTTCTTTTCATTATCTTTTCAATTAAAAAATGAGCACAATTCTTTGTTACCAAACAAAACATCGAAAAGCTTTCATCGCATTCCTCCTCGTGGACACGACCCTTTAGCCACAAGCTACACAGTAATTTCTTAACTCTTTGATTTTACAATCAATTTTTGGCGCCGTTGCCGGGGAGAGAACGGTGTATTTATTTTTTAACAAGTTTGGTGTGTTGTTTCAGGGCTTCAAGATTCTGATCTGGCATTCAAGCTTTGCAAGAGAAGACTTGCAAATTCTGTGCCCCTACTCTCAAACGTAGGAAACAGAATTTCAAGAAATTACGTTGCAAAAGTTAAAAATTTCGTTGGACCACTAAAACTCTTTTTTTTTGCAGGACATATTGCTCGCAAAAAAAAATTAAGTTTTTGTATGTTATATTCTTGCTATATCTGCTATCCACCATTCTTGTTTTAATCCAACAGTAATTTGAGTGATTGTTAATTGCTTAAAAAACGTTTAGACTTGCATTCTAGGTATTTGTCTAATTACGTTTATTTTACAATTACTGTTGAAGAGAGCTGGAGACAAGGTACGTATGCATAGCATATAGTTTAGGAAACATTCTTGGGTGATATTTGCTTTTGAATGCTACTTTTCTATATCTTGCACACTTTGCACAATAAATTCTAAGGGCAAAACCCAATTCAAGATAAGGTGGGGAAGTCATTACCCTTTCTTAGCCCACAAATCATCTCCAAGCACGCACTGAAAAACACCTAGAGGGGGGGTGAATAGGTGTAAGTGCTAATCTAAGAAACTAAATGCAAACTAAGTGCGATAAATGCGGAAGCTAATGCAAATTATGCACAAACTAATACAATATAACAAGTGTAGCCGAATTCCCCTTGCGAGGCTCTGGACTAACTCCCCTTGATTCCCCTTGAAATGGGTTGAGGTGCTATGTGAAGCTCTTGTTAGATGAGTATAAGTTAGGCACACACACACAAGCAATTCAAGCAATGTGCACACACAATCAAGCCAAGCAATCAAGGATATAGCAATATGAATTAATGCAAGGCAATAAGAAATATGCTCAACACAAGCAAGTATGATATGAGATGAAGTATGATGCTTTGCACAAAGTAAATGAGAGAGAGTTAGAGAGACAATGGGAGCAATCGCAAACACCAAGATTTGTTTCGAGGTTCGAGCACCTTGCTCGACATCCCCGCCTACACCACCGTGTAGGATTTCCACTATCTCAACTCCCACCGAGGGAACCTCTACCAAAGAGGATTTCTTACAACTCTAGGAGTACCGAACTCCTCTCTCAACCAACAACCTCCACCGAGGCCCAACAACCAACAACAACAACAACAATCACCTCTACCGAAGAGGTTTACAACCAAACTCAATCACCTCTACCGAAGAGGGATCCAAACCAACAACCCAATACAACAATCTCCACCTCTACCAAAGAGGGAGCAACTCAAGAAATCAAGGGTTTACAACAAGTGGTATATTTCAACCACAAACCTCTTTCCTTTTTCTTTTTCCACAAAACAAGATCCTAAATAGTTTAGGATAGAAGATATAGCTCAAGTGTGGAATCAAAGTGTTTTTGGAAACAAGCAACAAAGAAAAACTACTTGGGAAATCTCTTGTATATGATAGAAAATGAAATACCAAATCAAAATCCCAAAACCTAGTTTTCTTTGATTTTCTAAAAACCCAAAACAAATAAAGATGAGAAGTTAAAAGCACAAAAACTCCTTTGAAAACTCTTTTAAACACTTCAGAAAACTGAAAATTTTTCTCTTGGAAAACTTGGCCAAAATCCCCAAAGAGATGGGGTTTATATAGCCCCTATACAAAACTAGCCGTTAGGCTGAGCTGGCAGTCTGACAGACTGCCGGTCGACCGGTCCGGTCGACCGCCAACGGTCAAAAATGTGACCGTTGGGCAATAGCGGTCGACCGGCCTGGTCGACCGATAAAACCCGAGAGCAGAGCTCTCAACTCGGTCGACCGTCCCGGTCGACCGTGTCTGTGCCTAACAGACGTGCACGTCTGTGCACGTCGGTCGACCGTAACGGTCGACCGGCACTTGGTGCGGTCGACCGTCGCGGTCGACCGACCAGCCTGTCAGCACAAAACAAGGTCAGAAAATTTTGGAAAAATATTTTTAAAAATCTTTTATCATTTCTGAAAATTCCATAAAACTTGTTTTATCATTTTATGTTGAAACATAAACATGTGATAAAAATTTCAAGACAATATATCAACATATCAATTCATTTTTGAGTCTTGCAAATTTTATCAAAAACAAAATCTTGTATTTTGTCAAACTTGATTTTTCCAAAACATGAATAGGGATATCAAAATAAGTTTGTTTACCAAGTTAAAGCATGTATGTATAAATAGAAAACATCTACTATACATATAACATATGTAAACTTGTTTTGATCAACTATTCATAAAAACCAAATATCAAATCATAAAACGTGTGTGTTTTGTGCACTTGAGCATATCAACTAAACTAAGCTTTACAAATGGATCTAAAAACTCTATCTAAACTAGGATACCTAAGTCTTCTTGACGATCTTCATCTTCAAGTAGACTTGCTCCAAAACTCCGTGATTCTCCAAGTGCAAAGGTATGATCTTTATGCTTTGGCACCGGAATTATCATGAATAGCTTCTAAACACCTCGTTGAAGCTAATCACCAACTAATATCCTGTTAATGATCTGAAACTTAGAAACACAAGAATATTAGTAAACATAACTACATGAGTGTTGATCATCATCAAAACTAGAGTGGAAGGCCATTGGGCCAACAATCTCCCCTTTTTTGATGATGACAAAACTCTTGGAGTTATATATGCATGGATTAAAGATAAGCTTCAAGGAAGCTCCCCTTAACTCATGCATAGGGATAAACAATAAATGTATGCAATGAATAGTAAACATGAAATATGCGTATGCATAAACAATAAATGGTTCTAGATATCAAATGGAATATTCAAAACAAAATAAGCTCTAGATACCAATTACAAAGCAAACTCTAAATATCAATTAAACTTAATAAACATTTTATCATTCCATAAAACTTAATATTCTTGATATTAAAACATAATATATGCATATAAAACATAAGTATACTCAAATACTTCTCCCCCTTTTTGTCAATCATCAACAAAGGGGTAAACAATCAAAACCATAGATAAAATGAGGGGTAAAAATCTTTCTCCCCCTTTTTGTCAATCAAAATAATGCAAACAATGTTCTCCCCCTTTTTGTCTAAAACAAAAAACAAAATCAATAAGGGGTGACTACAAACATGATATCAAAAAAAATATATCAATGAAGCATCTTGATACCAATAAACAAGAATCAATATATGTTATATGCTATATACATTCATGAAGAGGAAGACGCTAAGTTAGCTTCCCTACACATATGCATTACATGAAGAAGCGATAACAAGCCCCAATTCACATAACACATATTATGTAATGCATAAGAGGAGATGTGAAGCTCCCCCTACACACGTATATCATATAAAGAAGAGTTGTCAAGCTCCTCAATTTATAATATACTCAACATGAATCTATATGTAAGAGAGATGTTAAGCTCTCCTTGCATATAGGAAATACAAATCAAAACTTTGAATATTTTCTTTAAACAAAATTTTGAAAATACCAATTGTAATTAAACATAACAAATTACCAATTGTAAAACAACATAACAAATTTTGAATGTCTAAACACAAATTTTGATACCAATTGTAAGAATATATTTCATTTTGAAAATATATAAACAAATTTGATGTTGATATCATATGTTCAAAATAACAACTTTTAATCATAAAGAGTGGGAGTACAAATACCAATTGAAATACAAAATCAAATTTTCTCCCCCTTTATGAAAAACAAACTAAAGACATGCATAGTCTTGATAACAATTTAAAAGTAATCAATTTAAACAAAATTGAAACTCAAGCACTAGCATAAACACAAACATATATATGTATGAAAAATAGATACCAATAGAACTTGATATACTTAGAATTTAAAGCATACATACATACAAAACATATATGAGTATACAAGAAGATCAAAATGATACCAATTGAAAGAGTTCAATGATACCAATTGACATAACAATAAGTTCAAGTGTATACATCATATTCTCTACCACCCAATCATAATTCAAGTTTTAAAGATTTTCAATTTAGGGCATACATGAACATGATCTCCCATCCTACCGCCCTTGGAAGGTAGGGGTTTTCAAAGATAGATTTGAAAATGTAATTTTGTTTGAAAATCACTACCAAAATGAAGAACACCGCAACTAGTTAAATGGAAAACTTGTTAACTAGCACGAAATCCTTCAAGCAAGGAATAAAACAAAATTGAAATTCACATGATAATCATCACTCTAACCAATAAAGCATAACTCATGAGAAACAAAACATGAGCAATAGATATGAGTGTACAAATAATATGTGAAGATCATAATCATGAAAAATATTTTATTAAGCTCAATTATTCCTTAAAACATAATTCCATCAAAAACATGAAAAATCATATAAAACTCCTTATTTAATCTTCAAGGCATATGTATGTCTAATACAAGCTAAAATATACATACATATCCAAAAACTCAACGAGTCCACCAAATGAATATTCATGAAGGCACGTGGCTCAAAAAGATGTATATGTATAAGATTAGTTTGAACTAGATGGACATATACATGAAGTTAAAAATAAATACATGAAACATGAAAAACATGAAGAGTATGAAAATTTAGCTTTTCATTAAAACAATTTGATACCAATTCTTTTCAAGGTATATGTATGATTTGTCAACACAAGAAGTATACATACATATCCCTTAAACACACTTTGAGTCCATAATAGATATTTGCATGAAAGGCAAATGACTCAAGGGGTATACATGTATATCTTCAAGTTTGGCAAAATACACATATACATGAAATGAAAACTCATAAACAAATCCAAAAATGGAATACAAGTTTGAAATGTATGAATCATCAAAACTAGACTATACTAGCACATCTAATGGGTTCAAATAAGCATTCAATTCAAACATATATAGATTTATTTGTGGCCCACTATATGTACAAGTATATAACTAGTCTTAATGAAAACTAACATCTAAACATATATTCAAAACATGAAGCATCAAAACAAACATAAAAGTCATCATGATAAAATTAAAACATGATTATTATGTAAATTCACATGTATTAGATTCATGATGTACATTATAGCTAAACAAAAGGTGAGAACACTAAATATGGGTTCATATAAGCATATGTGTCTCAAATACTATACATGCATGTCAAGGATCTAATAAACATGGAATGAACATACTAATCCATAGACATCAAAAACATGCTATAAACAATGAATATTAAAAGCATGTAAACAATAAATGGGAGTAAAGGATTGTTACCAAAACCGAAGAAGCAACTCTCCTTGTCTCCAAAGCATGGTGGTCCTCTCCACCAAACCTTCCCCTGAAAGTGATGCATCCATATGATTTCCTTTAAGTCCGGAACGCATCCACTCCAAGGTGTCATCACTCTCACGTCATGTGAGAGCCCACACTTACATCAAAAACAATAGGAGGGGTGGTCTTTGGTACCCATATCTTCTTGGGTCCATGGGGGTTAGTACCTTCTCTAACCCAAACAAAATTCTTTGCTAAATTAGGAGTATGTAATCTATCATAACAAAATTTAGCAAGGTGGCCCTTACGTCCACAATGTGTACATGAGTACACATTAGCATACATGTGTTGATGGTGTCCGTGAGGAGCATGTGTATGCCGTGGAGGGTGTGCATGCATAGAAGTTGGAACTTGTTTCTTTCGAACCAAGGTTTCCAATCGTGAGTGGTTCATGGCACATTGGCTCATAGTGGAGCCCAAACAATCCATTTTCTTCTTTAACAAATTTATATCATTTTCGAGCATAGAAGAAGTGGAACATGCAATGGGTGATTTAGGTGAAACTACCCTAGCATGGCAAACATGAGAATCAATCTTATTTTGCAAAACAATATTTTTCTCTAAGCAAACATTTAAATCATTGGAAATAGAAATGATTTTATTTTTCAAAACAACATTCTCTTTTAAAACAAAATCAACTCTAGAAGACAAGTTTTCATTTTTCTTTAAAATAGCATGGCAATCATTTTTAGACTTTAAAAATTCATTTTCTTTAAGTGCAAGTTCCAATCGAGATCTCAATGAATCCCTTTCATTATAGACCTCAACCTTCTCTTGCAAAACATTGTCAAGTCTAGCATGCAAACACTTATTTTCTTTTTCAATTTCTAGACTTTTCTTTTTCAAAATCTTATATTTTTCAATTAACTTTTCACATACTATTGAAAGTTCTTCATTTAGAGCATGGGGATCAACAATATCATTACTAGAAGAACTAGCATCATCATCACTATCTAAGTGGGGTTCCGAATGTACCTAAAGGGAGTCATTCCCTTGGACCATATAGCATTGTTGTGGCTCGGATTCTCCACTAGATTCCTCTTCTTTTTGGATTTGGACTTGAAGCTTGGAGGTGTTGGTGGTTGTTGTCAACTTGTTCCACACTGCAAAGCGGAATCAAGATTAGAAACACGTAAAAGATATTCTTTAGGTAAAGTGCTTCTAATGGCCTCTAGGGCTTGTGCATTGGCCCCTATATGATTGCAATCACCAAGATAACATCTCTTGGTGGCGGCAAGAAAGACATGCAAACCTAGGGTTTTTAGGTACATGGACATCCTATACTTCCAAACATCAACGTTGGAAGGGTCAAAGCTAGGAGGGGTCATGAAGTCCATGGTAAACTATATATGAATGTGCAAACAAGCAAATGTAAATGAGATTAGCAAGCAAATGGATCACTCCTAGGATGTTAAGCCTAAGTATCAGGAGCACTAGCTCTGATACCAATTGAAAAACACCTAGAGGGGGGTGAATAGGTGTAAGTGCTAATCTAAGAAACTAAATGCAAACTAAGTGCGCTAAATGCGGAAGCTAATGCAAATTATGCACAAACTAATACAATACAACAAGTGTAGCCGAATTCCCCTTGCGAGGCTCTGGACTAACTCCCCTTGATTCCCCTTGAAATGGGTTGAGGTGCTATGTGAAGCTCTTGTTGGATGAGTATAAGTTAGGCACACACACAAGCAATTCAAGCAATGTGCACACACAATCAAGCCAAGCAATCAAGGATATAGCAATATGAATTAATGCAAGGCAATAAGAAATATGCTCAACACAAGCAAGTATGATATGAGATGAAGTATGATGCTTTGCACAAAGTAAATGAGAGAGAGTTAGAGAGACAATGGGAGCAATCGCAAACACCAAGATTTGTTTCGAGGTTCGAGCACCTTGCTCGACATCCCCGCCTACACCACCGTGTAGGATTTCCACTATCTCAACACCCACCGAGGGAACCTCTACCAAAGAGGATTTCTTACAACTCTAGGAGTACCGAACTCCTCTCTCAACCAACAACCTCCACCGAGGCCCAACAACCAACAACAACAACAACAACCACCTCTACCGAAGAGGTTTACAACCAAACTCAATCACCTCTACCGAAGAGGGATCCAAACCAACAACCCAATACAACAATCTCCACCTCTACCAAGAGGGAGCAACTCAAGAAATCAAGGGTTTACAACAAGTGGTATATTTCAACCACAAACCTCTTTCCTTTTTCTTTTTCCACAAAACAAGATCCTAAATAGTTTAGGATAGAAGATATAGCTCAAGTGTGGAATCAAAGTGTTTTTGGAAACAAGCAACAAAGAAAAACTACTTGGGAAATCTCTTGTATATGATAGAAAATGAAATACCAAATCAAAATCCCAAAACCTAGTTTTCTTTGATTTTCCAAAAACCCAAAACAAATAAAGATGAGAAGTTAAAAGCACAAAAACTCCTTTGAAAACTCTTTTAAACACTTCAGAAAACTGAAAATTTTTCTCTTGGAAAACTTGGCCAAAATCCCCAAAGAGATGGGGTTTATATAGCCCCTATACAAAACTAGCCGTTAGGCTGAGCTGGCAGTCTGACAGACTGCCGGTCGACCGGTCCGGTCGACCGCCAACGGTCAAAAATGTGACCGTTGGGCAATAGCGGTCGACCGGCCCGGTCGACCGATAAAACCCGAGAGCAGAGCTCTCAACTCGGTCGACCGTCCCGGTCGACCGTGTCTGTGCCTAACATACGTGCACGTCTGTGCACGTCGGTCGACCGTAACGGTCGACCGGCACTTGGTGCGGTCGACCGACCAGCCTGTCAGCACAAAACAAGGTCAGAAAATTTTGGAAAAATATTTTATAAAAATCTTTTATCATTTCTGAAAATTCCATAAAACTTGTTTTATCATTTTATGTTGAAACATAAACATGTGATAAAAATTTCAAGACAATATATCAACATATCAATTCATTTTTGAGTCTTGCAAATTTTATCAAAAACAAAACCTTGTATTTTGTCAAACTTGATTTTTCCAAAACATGAATAGGGATATCAAAATAAGTTTGTTTACCAAGTTAAAGCATGTATGTATAAATAGAAAACATCTACTATACATATAACATATGTAAACTTGTTTTGATCAACTATTCATAAAAACCAAATATCAAATCATAAAACGTGTGTGTTTTGTGCACTTGAGCATATCAACTAAACTAAGCTTTACAAATGGATCTAAAAACTCTATCTAAACTAGGATACCTAAGTCTTCTTGACGATCTTCATCTTCAAGTAGACTTGCTCCAAAACTCCGTGATTCTCCAAGTGCAAAGGTATGATCTTTAAGCTTTGGCACCGGAATCATCATGAATAGCTTCTAAACACCTCGTTGAAGCTAATCACCAACTAATATCCTGTTAATGATCTGAAACTTAGAAACACAAGAATATTAGTAAACATAACTACATGAGTGTTGATCATCATCAAAACTAGAGTGGAAGGCCATTGGGCCAACACGCACAACCTAAGCCTAAGTAAAATTTGATAGATGTTGGCCCTAAGGACATCTCGAACTCACTAGGAGATTATCCTAAGGGGGAAGGTGTTAGAATTTGACTCCTGCCAAATCAGTGTCTAGGATGGGGATTAAGGGCCGAAAGCCCAAAGGTTGGTGGTTAGTTAATTAAGGAACGTCTTTGACGGATAACCTCCCACCAATCTTGCCCTGACCTGTCTGATTAGCTTGTGGTCAAAGTCTACATTATACCTCCTGTGGACAATCAACCAGTTAGGAGTTGTCTAGGTCAAGGTTACTTTAGACTAGGCTTGGTTGATTACTCTTGTTGACTGTTGGTAAACTTGTTTGTGATTGTGATTGTGTTTATGTATGCAAGTGTGGTCAAGAGACCCTAATTCATCTAGGTTGACTAGAAACACATCACCACCCAAGTTTGAACCAAGACCAGATCCAGTAATGGCTCAATCAACATATTTGCAGGATAGGTTCTATCCCATTAGAACATCACTTCCATCCTGCATCCAACTTCCATCGGTTGGTGAACACAATTTTGAGCTTAAGCCACAGTTCATTAATACACTCCCTAAATTCCATGGCTTAGAGTCCGAAGATGCTTATTTCTTCATAAGAGAATTTGAGGAAGTATGCTTAATGATGAAAATCTCACACCTTACAGATGATGCTATTAGGTTGAGATTTGTCCAATTTGCTCTTAAGGGCTTAGCCAAGAAATGGCTCTACAGCTTAGCTGTCAGCTCTATCACATCCTGGGATGGTTTCATCAAAGTCTTTTTGAATAAATTCTATGCAATCCACAAGACCGCTCTCATTAGGAAAAACATCATGCAGTTCAAGTAAGAACTTAGTGAACCGTTTTGTAGGTACTTTGAACGCTTCAAAGACCTCCTTGTCCAATGTCCTCATCATAGAATAGAGAAATGGCGACAATGCCAAATTCTTTATGACGGTTTAGACTACTCGACCAAGACCCTCTTAGAAAGCATGTGCCAAGGGGGATTCTTGCAGAAGGATGAGCATGAAGGATGGGATTTATATGAGAATCTAGCTGAAAAGACTATCCAATGGGAACCTACTAGCGAAAGCTCTAGATCTCCAAACTCTATCTCTTCAAAAGAAGGTCTCCATTCGATTGAATCATCCATAACTAACGAGACTAAGTTAGCTAACCTAGCGAGAAGACTAGAAGCTTTAGAAACTAAGGAACCAAGTCCAGTCAATCAAGTCAGCCCGAACCAATTTTCAACTCCGGGTTGTACTTACTGTCAGGCCATGAATCACGTGTTTAAGGAGTGTCCTGTATTTCAACCTCACCAACACTTTTCTGAACCGATGAATGTGGCCTTTTCAAGACCGAACAATGATCCTTACGCTCCAACGTACAATCCTGACTGGAGAAATCACCCAAATTTCTCATGGAGCCAACAAAATAATGACCACCCACGGTCAAACCATGCAAGCCACTTCCATCATTTCAATAATTCTTTCAATTATCAACTCAACTTTTCCAATCACCCTCACAATTCTCCCAACAATTTTTCAGATATTATCAACAAAATTTTTCCAACCAAGCTCCACCATCTTCCTTCCAGAATCCTCAACTCGAAAGGAGAATGGCTAATTTTGAGAGAAACATGGAAAGGTACATGAAGAACTAAGATTCCCTCATGCAAATAATACAGAGGCTAGAGGATCAAATGAGCTAGTTAGCCAACCCACAACATGAGAGGCAAAAGGGTACCTTGCCCAGTCAACCAATTATGAATCCTAGGAATTCACAATAAGCTCATTTGGTTGAGGATCCATCACTGAATCAATGTAATGTTGTTCATACATTGAGGTCGGGAAAGAAAGTTGATAACTAAGTGTCAACACTACCTAATCCTAGTCAGCACAATCACACTTCAGCATCCACCTCATCTAATCCCACTCCTCTTAAATTTGATGAATCTAAAAAAAATAAGTCAACCAGTTATGTGCACTAACCTATAGCACCATTTCCTAATAGGCTGAAAAACAACAAGCAAAATCCACACATGGATAAGATAGTTGAGATATTTAATCAAGTGAAGATAAATGTGTCACTTTTTGATGCCATCCAACAAGTCCCTTCCTATGCTAAGTTTCTTAAGGATATGTGCACCAAGAAGAGAAAGACTAATGTACCTAAAAAGGTCTTCTTAACCACTAACATTAGTGACCTACTATCGGGTCCGATCCCTGTTAAGTACAAGGATTCAGGTAGTCCAACCATTGCCTGCACAATAGGACAAGCCGAGATTAGTCGTGCACTTCTTGACTTGGGGGTAAGTATCAACTTGTTTCCATTCTCAGTTTATCAACAACTCGGGTTGGGTGATCTTAATCCAACTCGAGTCACTATCCAACTGACTGACCGTTCAGTGAAAGTTTCAGAAGGGGAGATTAATGATGTCCTTATCCGGGCATAGTTCTAGAGACACAACCTATGTCTAACTCTAATCATAGGGCTCAAACTAAAAAAACACCTAGAGGGGGGTGAATAGGTGTTATTGCTAATCTAACAATCTTTTAAAAACTAAGTATGATGAATGATGCAACGATCTCTCAAAACAAGACTAAGAGCCGAATACCCCGTGAGAGGTTCTGAACTCCTTCCTCTCAATTCCCCTTGAATGGGTTAGAGGTGCGTATTGCAACCTTGTTGTATGAGATATGATCGATCAAAGCAAAGTATGATGGATGAATAGTGAGATGCACACAATATATCACAAGTATCACAAGCTTGGAATAATAGCACAAAAGAAGAAACAAGATCACAAGCAAGTAATTGAAAGCAATATAGAGCAATAGAAATTTAAAGCAAGAATAGACACAAGGCAATCGCAAACACAAGATGTTTGTTTCGAGGTTCGAGCCACCGCTCTACTCCCCGCCTTCACCTCCGTGAAGGGTTTCCACTATCCACCGAGGACACCTTACAATGGTCTACCGAAGACCTAAGCACCGAGCTCCACCAAGTACAATAACCTCTACCGAAGAGGTGTCTCCACAAGAACAAGAAGAGGAACAAGAACAAGAGTGATCACAACAAGATCACCAAACTCTTTTACAACACTCTCACTCTTTTACAACTTCACTATAGAATGAGTAAGAGATTTTTGGCTCTATGAAGTGTAGTGAGAAAAACTCAGTTGTAGAGATGATTTTGCAAGGGAACACAACTGAAAAATAGCTCAAGAAAGAATTGGAAATGGAGAGCTTAAACACTTTTCTTTTCTCTTTTGAAAACTTTGAAAACTAGAGGATTTTTCTTGGTGTTTAGTAAGAGAGTCATCTCCTCTATTTATAGGGAGAAAAATAGGTTTAAAACAATGTATTTAGAGCTTATTTGCTCTGAAAAAGAACTGAAAAACCCTGTAAAAGTCTGCCAAAAAACAGATCAAAAAACAGATTTCAGAATTGCACAAAAGAGGAAAGAGCCGTTGGGCAGCAGCAGGCTTGGCGGTCGACCGGGCCGGTCGACCGCCAGCTCAGCTGGTCAAAGAGCCGTTGGCTTGGGTCTTCTGGCTGTCGACCGGCCGGTCGACCCAGAAGACCCGAGAACAAGACTGCTCTCAGTCTTTCTCTAGCGGTCGACCGGACGGTCGACCCAAAAAACCCGAGAGCACTCCTGCTCTCAGACGGTCGACTGCTCGGTCGACCGTAGGACGTGCACAGACGTGCACGCCCAGGCACAGTGGCCGGTCGACCGGGCCGGTCGGCCGGTCAGCCTGAAACAGGAAAAACAGGGTATTTTTGACTTGAAAAATTTTGCAAAATAATTTTTGACTTTAAGGAAACTTAAGTAATATGCTAGTAGGGGTATATAAACAAGATCTAAACAAGGTATTTATTTTTGTAAAATATAGAGTCATGTAAGTATATTTTTAAGGTATGAAACCTAATTTAAAACATGAAAACTTAAATACAAAACACACATTTTAACAAAACCAAATTTTGTGTGTGTGTGTATCCTAGAGCCAATATCCAACACTCAAACTTTAACATTCTAACTCTTACATTGGTTCTAAAGACTTCAAGTTCTTCAAGAAGGGCTTTTCACCATATGATCTTCAACACTTGAGTCTTGAGCCCACTTTGAGTTGTCTTGAGTCCAAAACACTTTCTTTTAGAGTGTAAACTTTTTAGTAGAGTTAGAACCCTGAAACACACTTAAACAATAAGCAATATTAGTACAAATAACTAATATGTTTTGTAATCATCAAAACACACTAAACAAGGGTGATTGTAACCTTGGGCCAACAATCTCCCCCTTTTTGATGATGACAAAACATATAGATTATTTAAACAAAAAATGGAAGAAGAGCATGGAGAGCTCCCCCTCAAATAATGCTATGTATCAAAAAATGTCAATGAAGAGCTAAATACATAAAGCATTGAAAACACATAGTTTTGTCAAAAACTCAAATGCATCAACGTATACACAATAAACAACCAACATAATCAAACAAACTCATACTTTTTCTCCCCCTTTTTGTCATACATCAAAAAGGGTTATACAAACAAAATAGAAGAAATTTATCTTTAAGAATCCATAATGCAAACATTCAACTCACCACAAATAAATGAAAATTTAGCATAATCTAGAGGTTTAGTAAAAATATCGGCAAGTTGAAAATCGGTAGAAACATAATCAATATCAATATCACCTTTCTCATAATGATCTCTAAGAAAGTGATACCTAATGTCAATGTGTTTGGTTTTACTATGTTGATTTGCATTCTTTGTCATGTGAATAGTACTAGTATTATCACAAAATATTTTAACATGATCAAAGTGTAAATCATAGTCAAGGAGAGTATGTTTCATCCAAAAAACTTGTGCACAACAAGCTCCGGCCGCAACATACTCCGCCTCGGCGGTTGAAAGGGCTACCGAATTTTGCTTTTTGGAAGACCAAGATACAAGACAATTACCTAGGAATTGACATGTTCCACTTGTGCTCTTCCTATCTACCCTACAACCCGCATAGTCGGCATCCGAAAAACTCTTCATATCAAATAGTCCGGTTTTCGGATACCACAAACCCATTTCAATAGTGCCCTTAAGGTATTTAATTATGCGTTTTACCGCTACTAAATGAGACTCCTTAGGACATGATTGAAAACGAGCACAAAGACAAACGGAAAATATGATATCCGGCCTACTAGCCGTCAAATACAATAAACTACCTATCATGCTACGATAAACTTTAATGTCTACACTTTTACCTTGTTCATCCTTATCAAGCTTGGTAGTTGTTGCCATGGGAGTTTTGCTTACTTTAGATCCTTCAAGCCCGAACCTTTTGATGAGTTCCTTTATGTACTTGGCATGATTGATGAAGATCCCATCCGTCCTTTGCTTGATTTGGAGTCCAAGGAAATAGTTGAGCTCCCCCATCATAGACATTTCAAATTCATCCTTCATGCATGATTCAAAAGCTTGGCAAAGAGATTCATTAGTAGAACCAAAAATAATGTCATCAACATAAATTTGCACAATAAGAATATCTTTTTCTACATGTTTTGTGAACAAAGTTGTGTCAATTTTACCTTTCTTAAAACCATTTGAAGTCAAAAATGAAGAAAGTCTTTCATACCAAGCCCTAGGGGCTTGTTTTAAACCATAAAGAGCTTTATCTAATTTAAATACAAAATCCGGATGTGTAGGATCAACAAACCCGGGGGGTTGTTCAACATACACCTCCTCTTCAATAAAACCATTTAGAAAAGCACTTTTAACATCCATTTGAAACAATTTAAAATCTTTATATGAGGCAAATGCTAGTGTCATCCGTATGGCTTCAAGCCGTGCTACGGGTGCAAAGGTTTCTTCAAAATCGATTCCTTCGATTTGAGTGTAACCTTGGGCAACTAACCTAGCTTTATTCCTAACAACGTTACCCGATTCATCCAACTTGTTCTTAAAGATCCACTTAGTACCAATTGTTGGTCTATCGTGGGGCCTAGGAACAAGGTGCCAAACTTGGTTGCGCTCAAATTGATTGAGCTCCTCTTGCATGGCTAGCAACCAATATGAATCGGCCTCGGCTTCGAGGACGTTCTTGGGTTCAACATGTGAAATAAATGCATAATGTCCACAATAATCATGAAGTTTAGAGCGAGTGGTTACCCCTTTTGATACTTCACCTATGACGAGGTCCTTGGGATGATGAGGATTGTATCTCCAACCCTTTGGAAGTTGTTGAGTAGGCTCCACTTCATTTGTTTGATTTTCATTTCCTTGAGCCTCTTCTACTTTAGCTTCACTTCCTTCATCATCCTTTGGCCTGTCTCCCATAGTAGTAGTATCCTCCAAGGTCACTTTCTCCAAGCCTTCATCCAAAGCATCTATTTCTACAACATTCTTAACAAACAAGTTAGATTCTTCAAACTTAACATGTATAGATTCCTCAATAGTCAAAGATGATTTATTGAAGATTCTATAAGCCTTACTTGTATTAGAATACCCAACAAAAATTGCCTCATAAGCTTTAGCATCAAATTTTTCTAAATTATCTTTTGTATTTAAAACAAAACATTTGCATCCAAAAACTTTGAAATATGAAATATTTGGTTTTCTAGAAAAGTACATTTCAAAAGAAGTCTTTGAAGTATTTTTACACAAGAAAATACGATTTGATATATAGCATGATGTATTTACGGCCTCGGCCCACAAATAATGTGGTAGACCATATTCACTTAGCATTGTCCTAGCCATCTCTTGTAAAGTTCGATTTTTCCGTTCAACTACTCCATTTTGTTGTGGAGTTCTAGGACAAGAAAGTTCATGCTTAATTCTATGTTCTTCACAAAAAGTGGTAAAGGGTAGGTTAATGAACTCACCTCCTCTATCACTTCTTATTCTTAAAATTGAAGACTCTTTTTCTTTTTCAACTCTTTTCTTAAAAGTTTGGAAATATGAAAATGCTTGATTTTTGTGTTCAAGAAAGAAAACCCAAGTAAAACGTGAAAAATCATCAACCAAAACAAATGCAAATCTATTCCCACTTAGACTTTTGGTTTGTGTAGGGCCAAATAGATCCATATGGATTGACTCCAAAGGACGTGATGTCATGATATCCTTAATTGACTTAAAAGAAGACTTAGTTTGTTTCCCAAATTGACATGCGTCACAAACTCGGTCCTTTTCAAAGCTCAAACAAGGAATACCTTTCACCATTTCCTTTGTGTTTAACCTAGATATGTGGTCAAATGAAATATGGCCTAATCTTCTATGCCACAACCAAGAGTCGTCATCGAGGGCTTTTAAACAAGTAATATTACAAGACATATTAGACATATCTATCATATAAACATTACTTTCACGAAAACCGGAAAACACACAAGTATTAGAAATTCTATCAATTACTTTACAAGCTATATGATCAAAAACAACATCAAAACCTTTATCACAAAGTTGACTAACACTCAAGAGGTTATGCTTGAGTCCATCAACTAAAACTACATTTTCAATTAAAGGGGATGTGCCGAGTTTTACATTACCAATACCGATGATTTTACCCTTGGTACCATCTCCGAAGGTGACGGTGCCACCTTCATGGTATCTTGATAGGGTTGCAAAGTTGTTGATGTCCCAAGTCATGTGCCTTGAGCAACCACTATCAAGATACCACAATCCTCTACGTCTTTGGGCTTTGGAAGGTACCTATATCATTTAACAAAATTATTGACTTTGGTACCCAAATTTTCTTGGGTCCTTGAAAGTTAGTGTTGCGAACCCAAACATTATGATAAGATGCACTTAGTCTATCATAGCAAAAATTGGCTAAGTGTCCTTTCCGCCCACAATGTGAACATGAGAACACTCTTCCATACATGAATGCATGATGTGTGTGTGAAGTGTGAGCATGCTTTGGGGTTTGCCACGATGCAAAGGTTGTGTGGTATGAGCATGGTGAACATTTTTCTTAGGGGCTTGTTTCTTAGGAAACATGGCCTCTATCTTCTTCTTATCAAACTCACAATTTTTTAAAACAATTCCCAATGAGTCTATTCTTTCTTTAAGCATGGTAATCTCATTAGAATCAATTTGTGGAGACTTGCCTTTACAAGAAATCTTATACTTGTCAAAATCTTTTTGAGTGGAAACAAGAGTGGAAAGTAATTCATCCTTTTCTTTAGAAAGAGTAAAAACTTGATTAAGAGATTCATTTTCCTTTTTCATTTTTAAATATTTTTTCTTAAGAAAATCATAGTTATGTGATAATTCTACAAAAGCTTCTCCTAACTCATCCATGGAAAGTTCATCATTAGGAGAAGTGGAAGGGGTTACCTTGCTTGTGCTTTCATTAGCCATGAAGCACATGTTGGCGGTATCAATCTCCTCCTCGGATTCGCTCTCGGAATCCCATGTAGCTTTCATTGCCTTCTTCTTGTGAGGCTTCTTTGAGGTGGAGGGCTTCACTTTATCCGGACACTCCGTCACAATGTGTCCCGGCCTTTGACAATTGAAGCAAATAATCTTCCTTTCTTCTTTACCTCCTTGCCATCTCCTTCTTCCTTGAAATTTAGCCTTGTTGTACATCCTCCGGACGTTCTTCACAAGAAGTGAGAGCTCTTCGTCATCTTCTTCTTCTCCATCATCTTCGTCGGAGTGTGTGGATTGGCTTTTGAAGGCTATTGTCTTCTTCTTGGAAGGAGCCATGTCCTCCCTCACTTTCCTCTCCATCTCATGGGTTTTGAGGTTCCCAATGAGACCAATTTATCTCCATCTCCTCCTTGTCATTGAGTTCCTTCAAGGTTGTTGCTTTTACTTCCCATGAAGGAGGAAGAGCCCGGATGATCTTTCTTACTCTTTGATCGTTATCGATAGCATCACCTAGAGAAGAAAGTCTATTAGTGATCTTTGTAAATCTTGTAACCATATCATCTATGGTTTCATTTTCTTGCATGCAAAAATTCTCATATTGGGACCGAAGAAGGTCAATCTTAGCCCTCTTCACTTGTGAGGTCCCTTCATGTGTAACTAGTAAATGTGTCCAAATTTCATATGCGGACTTGCAATGAATAACTCTAGCTATGTCATCATCATTAAGGGCTTGAAGTAGTGCATAGTGAGCCCTAGCATTGGCATCAAATTCTTTGGTCTCTATTTCGGACCAAGTGGATTCATCACCGGGGGGTACACTAAAGGGTTTGGTCACGGCCTTTGCAACTCGACTACCTAGAGATTGCAAGAAAACGGTCATCTTAACTTTTCATATGGGAAAGTTAAGTCCATCAAACTTAGGAGGGGTTTTAATTCCATCGGCCATTTTTACTAAGTGAATATGAATGAGATGATTAGCAAAATTAGGATCTCTCTAAGGTTGTTAAACCAAATCCTAGAGTCCAAGCTCTGATACCAATTGAAAAACACCTAGAGGGGGGTGAATAGGTGTTATTGCTAATCTAACAATCTTTTAAAAACTAAGTATGATGAATGATGCAACGATCTCTCAAAACAAGACTAAGAGCCGAATACCCCGTGAGAGGTTCTGAACTCCTTCCTCCCAATTCCCCTTGAATGGGTTAGAGGTGCGCAATGCAACCTTGTTGTATGAGATATGATCGATCAAAGCAAAGTAAGATGGATGAATAGTGAGACGCACACAATATATCACAAGTATCACAAGCTTGGAATAATAGCACAAAAGAAGAAACAAGATCACAAGCAAGTAATTGAAAGCAATATAGAGCAATAGAAATTTAAAGCAAGAATAGACACAAGGCAATCGCAAACACAAGATGTTTGTTTCGAGGTTCGAGCCACCGCTCTACTCCCCGCCTTCACCTCCGTGAAGGGTTTCCACTATCCACCGAGGACACCTTACAATGGTCAACCGAAGACCCGAGCACCGAGCTCCACCAAGTACAATAACCTCTACCGAAGAGGTGTCTCCACAAGAACAAGAAGAGGAACAAGAACAAGAGTGATCACAACAAGATCACCAAACTCTTTTACAACACTCTCACTCTTTTACAACTTCACTATAGAATGAGTAAGGGATTTTTGGCTCTATGAAGTGTAGTGAGAAAAACTCAGTTGTAGAGATGATTTTACAAGGGAACACAACTGAAAAATAGCTCAAGAAAGAATTGAAAATGGAGAGCTTAAACACTTTTCTTTTCTCTTTTGAAAACTTTGAAAACTAGAGGATTTTTCTTGGTGTTTAGTAAGAGAGTCATCTCCTCTATTTATAGGGAGAAAA
This sequence comes from Agave tequilana, assembly GCA_038442645.1. Classification (NCBI taxonomy): domain Eukaryota; kingdom Viridiplantae; phylum Streptophyta; class Magnoliopsida; order Asparagales; family Asparagaceae; genus Agave; species Agave tequilana. The sequence goes on along the minus strand of JAVJIF010030166.1, from coordinate 202,882 downwards.
ATAGGTTTAAAACAATTTATTTAGAGCTTATTTGCTCTGAAAAAGAACTGAAAAACCCTGTAAAAGTCTACCAAAAAACAGATTTCAGAATTGCACAAAAGAGGAAAGAGCCGTTGGGTAGCAGCAGGCTTGGCGATCGACCGGGCCGGTCGACCGCCGGCTCAGCTGGTCAAAGAGCCGTTGGCTCGGGTCTTCTAGCGGTCGACCCAGAAGACCCGAGAACAAGACTGCTCTCAGTCTTTCTCTAGCGGTCGACCGGACGGTCGACCCAGAAAACCCGAGAGCACTCCTGCTCTCAGACGGTCGACTGCTCGGTCGACCGTAGGACGTGCACAGACATGCACGCCCAGGCACAGTGGCCGGTCGACCGGGCCGGTCGGCCGGTCAGCCTGAAACAGGAAAAACAGGGTATTTTTGACTTGAAAAATTTTGCAAAATAATTTTTGACTTTAAGGAAACTTAAGTAATATGCTAGTAGGGGTATATAAACAAGATCTAAACAAGGTATTTATTTTTGTAAAATATAGAGTCATGTAAGTATATTTTTAAGGCATGAAACCTAATTTAAAACATGAAAACTTAAATACAAAACACACATTTTAACAAAACTAAATTTTGTGTGTGTGTGTATCCTAGAGCCAATATCCAACACTCAAACTTTAACATTCTAACTCTTACATTGGTTCTAAAGACTTCAAGTTCTTCAAGAAGGGCTTTTCACCATATGATCTTCAACACTTGAGTCTTGAGCCCACTTTGAGTTGTCTTTAGTCCAAAACACTTTCTTTTAGAGTGTAAACCTTTTAGTAGAGTTAGAACCCTGAAACACACTTAAACAATAAGCAATATTAGTACAAATAACTAATATGTTTTGTAATCATCAAAACACACTAAACAAGGGTGATTGTAACCTTGGGCCAACACAAACTCCTGTTATCCTAGGGCGACCATTTCTTACTACTGCCAATGCCATCATCAATTGTAGGAATGGGTCCATGAGGTTAACTTTTGGGGACATGACTAGAGAAGTCAATGTCTTCAACCTAGAAAAATAACTTTGTAAGATAAGAGATCAAACATTTGAGGTAAATTTTGTTGAAAATAATTGTGATGAAGAGAATGAAGATATAGAAGATGAGTCGTTGTTTCTTAATGAATTATTTAAGAATGAATGCGATTATCTTGATGGGAAGGCATATGTCGGAGATCCTAATGTTAGAGTACCCTTTAAAAAGGGGAAATTTGATTTGAATATCTTCACTTTCGATGAGCCAACTAATAATGTATCGCATGAGAATATAATTCAAGAACCTCCGATTGACATACTCTTTGAAAAACCTCTTCGAAGAAGAACTCATGTGTTTAGACGAACCAACTAGGGATCTTTTGGTTAATTACACATCTCTAGGGAAAAGTGTTGACCTAAGCTTTGAGGAGATATATGGAACTGAGTTAGAATTTCTAAGCATTCATAGTGAGAAAGTTCCAACTGAGAAGTGTGGTGGTGATCAATTTTTGAATAATGAATGTAGAAATATGAGGAAGGAAAACCTAAAGAAGTTGAGACTGGGGAGGAAGAGAGCTAAAATGACAGAAAAGTTAGCCTCCCCACTATGCCCTATAAAGAGGACCCATTGGAATGACGGGAAGAGAGCTAGAGGGATAAGACTGAAAAAGATCTAGGTGTGGGAGAAACTTGATGTTGTACATATTTCTGTATAATATATGCACCTCTTTTACATTTCATTTCATGCATGTATACATTTATTTCATACATTGGGGACAATGCATGAGATAAGTGTGGGGGATGGTTCTAACATGACTAATATAACTCAAAAAAAAAAATTTGAAAGGTAAGAACAATATTTTGATATATTTTTGTAAGAAATTAAGTCAATTTTAAGGAATAGGAAAATCATAATTAGGATTTCTTACACTTGGTCAAAATAAGATGACTTATTTGATTTTTAGGTTTTGAAAGAAAATTTGTGAAAGTAATTTAGTCTTGATATTTACCTTGATGAAATATTCACACTAAATACACTTACACACTTAGGGTTTAAAGACAAAGAATCTTATGCCTTATAAAAAAAAGTATATATGTATGAAAAAAATAATAAATAAATAAATCTAATTATTGATTAGCTAGGTGCTTTGGCCTAAGCAAGCCTTGGTATTTATGTAAAAGATAATTAGATAAGTTTGAAATATATATATAAATCCTCTGATTAAGCTCGGTATTTGTGCCTCATGAAGCATAAGTATTCACGCCTAAAAGGGGTACATTTTATAAATAAAAACCTTGGTTTCGTGGCCTTGTCTGCTCGAGTGTTTAAGTCCTTAGGGTGTTTTCTCACCTGGTGCCCTAAAACTGTCCGGTTTGGGTGTCACCGACTAAAAACTCATTACATGGGCAGATTAGAAAGCCTAATGAAATTGAGAAATAAATTCCACCAAAAATAAATATAAATAAGGCATAGGAGTTAATGTTAAAGAACCCTTAGTCAACTTCACAGTCACGATGGTGCATACGACTCAGGGTAAATTAATGAACTAGATGAGAAGTACAATTTGACTCCTTACTTTGATTGATGACATGTTTTTGAATAGAGACTGAGTTTCAGAATGAAAAATTTGATATTCCTATAATTTATAGATTACTTAAAGCCTTACAAATATACTTCAAATATTTTCTCCTTTAAAAATTCTTTTCGAAAATACTAACATTTTTTTATAGATTTTGTGGGTGCAATCCACTGAAAACCCTCACAAGACAAAACTCATCCTCTAGGGGTAACCTAGAGGTTTAACGGCTTGTTGCACATGCTCAGTGCAATCGAGTGACCTGCAAAAGTGGTCTAATAATTGATTAGAATTAGTCTGATGTTTTGCTCGAGGGCGAGCAAAAGATGAGTGTGGGGGTGTGATCAGTCACATATTTTGCATATACATTGTCACCTTACCATACTTTTTAGCTAATAAATCCTATTAATAAGTCTTCTTCTTTGTTAAATGTAGGCCCAATTGCTAAAAGAAAGGAAAGAGAAACAAGCCCAAAAGCCCACCAAATTCTGATTTAATTCAGAATAAATTCGAAATCAAGAAATCAGGACAAAATCTTGGTATATCAGAGAGGTTGAAAACCGGTTGAAAAGAATCCTCCCAAATCAAGCGGTTAAAGCCAACAATCAAAAGGTTGTTTCGTTAAATCCTCGAGTAGGAACGAGAAAATCAGAAGAAGATACAGGAGAATCACCAAATCAGGAGAACCACCCAATTGGGTGTGGCCAACTGGCCACACCTTTGTTGGGGGAGCGTTCGCTCCCCCAATCTTTCTACGATCTCCCCCCTCTGATTTTTTCCTATAAATACCAGTTTCAATAGAGAAAAAAGGGCGAGGACTAGGATTAAGTTTATTGTTCATTTTTAGGTTTAGGAACATTGTTAGATAGCTTGGAGAAGTTGTATCTCCTCTTTATTCTTTTTTTTAGTTTAGACCAGAAAAGATAGAAGAGTGGATTTGAGTGTGTAATTCGTCTTTGAAGTCACAATCAAAGGAGATTCTACTTGCCATTCCAACTCAACTTGAATTTGGTTGTTTGTGTTTAATTGTCAATTTATTGTTTGTTTTCATTTCATAATGAGTAGCTAAATCATTTTCTTGGCTCACTAATTGATGTTTTCTATCTCTTCTCTCTCGATTGAATTTGATGAAAGAACTCTCTTGAATCATAATGCCTAAAGTTAATTTTTATTCTTGAAAGCTGATGATAATGCTCTTCTTTTAAAACTCGGATTTTCAAGGCACAACTATTTGTAATTCGTTTTTATTCCATACTTGCTTCCTCGCGCTTGATGGTTTAACATTCTATTTTTAATGTTGTGTTAAGAAAGATCTCAAGATTTGATCCGAAATCATCTCATTTGTTTTACTTAAATACTAAAAGAAATTAAGCACTTTTGCCTATGATAAAAGTGATGCACTAGAATTATTCTTGAGATAAGTAGTGAAGTAAATAAAATTAGTGAGCCCAGATCTTCTCCTTCTTATATTATAATCAACCAAATAATTTTCAAGCTTTTTAAATCACCTTCTCCAAAGCCTTCTCCAAATTTTAAGTTTTTCTTTTAATCATTTCCCTTCTTTCCATTCTCTTTTCAATTAAAAAATGAGCACAATTCTTTGTTACCAAACAAAACACTGAAAAGCTTTTATCGCATTCCTCCCCGTGGACACGACCCGTTAGCTACTAGCTACACTGTAATTTCTTAACTCTTTGATTTTATAATCAGCGGCTCTCGCGTTTTGGCTCTAAACATAGGTTTCGCGCCTCTACTGAGAAGAGACGCGGACCTCGCGTTGCTAATTGTCACATCTGGCTAGTGGCACTTGAGAAACGCAGGCCTTCTAGGTCCCGCGTATAACTGTAGAGACGCGGGTCTCGTGTCTCGGATGAGAGGCACGGACCTTACGCTGCTGAACGTCGCATTTGGGAAGTGGAGCTTCAGAAACGCAAGTTTGGTGAGCCTCGTGTTTAGGTTTCCAAATGCGGACTTCGCGTGTCTAACGTGATTCAGAAGAGACGCAGGCTTGAACCTCGTGCCCTGTATCTGCTGGACAGATAGTTATTCCAGCTTCTCACGCCTGTAGTTGACGCGCACGTCATCTCTGTCGTCGATCAGCATTCCGGTTACACCGTACGGGTTGATGGGAACCCCCGGTAACCTAGAACTGAGGAAGAGGACGGGTATGAGCCGGCTGAGCATCAGTAATGCTATCCTCGCGAGACTCGTGGGAGACGTTAACGCTGGCGTTACGTATGATGTAGTTAGCCACGACATCCTTCTTGCCAGTCGCGTCTGAGGGGATCTCAGAGTGAACTGGAGAGCGGGTCCCCGAGGAGACCTTGCGGTACTGTCGCGCTCTAGGGCTCATGGAGCTAGAAGAGAGGAACTCATCATACTTTACCTTGTCGAATTTGACAATGAGTGATTCGACCATTTTCTCATGTAGGTGACATCACCTTGCGCCATAACTTGCTCATCGGTAGAGAAAGTGGTCCCCACTGGAGTCGCCATCTCTTGTTTGATAGGAAAAATTGAAGATCGAGGAGTAAATTTTTTATTTGATAGTAAAGAAAATTACAGCGGATCAATGATCCTCTTACAAGAGAGGGGAGATATTCAAGCTTAGATCTCCCCTTTGTTTAAAGTCAGGTTCTTGATGTGGCGATGAAAAGTGAATCTTGTTTTCTGTTGACCGGGTGAACATTAGGACCTCTTGGAAATCCTCTCTTTGAATAGTAGACGAAGTAACACAGATTCTGTCCACCAAGGATCTCAAAGAGATTGTAGGTAAAAAACGAACTTGTACGCAGTAAGTTGTTGGAAGGGTTAAACTCTCTCTTTCTTTTCAACTGGAAGTCTTGGTGCTTCTACGGCTTACAACCGAAGTTCTTTTTTTTACTAAGAATTTTTCGACCCCTTTTCCATAGCAAACTGGGCTATTTATAGAGGTTTCAGGGGGTAAACGTGTCCCCTAAAAATACTCCATAATGGGGGTTAACTCCCTCATTACGTGGGCAGCAATTGACTCAGTAATGAGGGTAGTTATAACCGAGACGCAGGCTTTGGGCCTCGCGTTTTGCCATTGAGGTGACGGTTGAGAAACACGAGCTTCTAATTCCGTGTCAAGCTTCACGTGAGACGCGGGCTTTGGACACTGCGTTTTGATACTGCAATAACACTGAGACGCGGGTTTCAACTCTCGCGTCTTGGTCCTTGCAGTGATGTCGAGACGCATGTTTTAAGCCTCGCGTCTTGGTGCTGCCCTGGTGGTAATGATTAGTCTTGCGTCTAGAGTTTGGATTCTGCTTTTTGCCGACTTGTCTTCAGTGATTTTTAGACAGCCTACACCCGAGACATGGGTAGTTACAGTCGATCGACCGCCCGATCGACCAGCCTTGTAGGCTGGCCATGTGTACGTCCTTGTGCACATCGGTCGACCGTCCAGTCGACCGCCAGCAGTTCTGGCAGATAATTAAGGACTTGAAACTTAGATATTTAACTCCAATAAAATCTCATAAAATCCTATAAATTTCAAAAAAATAAGTTCTTGTAAGATATTTGAATAACAAATATATGTGATAAAAAATCAACACATATTGCAAACTATTTGAACTATTTTTATGATATAAAATATTTGGCCTTAAACAAAAACTGTATTTTTCAAAACTTGAATTTTGAAAAGAAAAATCATTTTCTCCAAAAATTGTATAAATATAAAAACATGTTATTAAAACATATTTGAAGCATATTGTGTATGGATAGAATCCAATACGCATGTACTTGATATATTTATATTATTGACATGAAATCCAAAAATAAGTTTTGTTAATTACAAAACTCTAAAACACATGAATAGGATCATCAAAATAAGTTTTTCCAAATATATGAAGCATATATGTATATAAATGAAATCTAATATACATTAAACCATGTAAACTTGTTTTAATTCTATCTATTCATGAAAACCATATATATGTATATTCGAAGTTTAAAAACTGGTTAAACTAAAAACCAAACATATTAAACTTGTGTGCGTGTGAACTTGAGCATATCAACACTATCTATCTTTACACAAGATCTAAGCACAAATTTAAACTAGACAAACTGAAGTCTTCGTGTAGAACTCCTTCTCCAAGTTGACTAGATCTAAACACGATCCAAAGAGCTTGACTACAGCCGAGTGCTAGATGCGATCTTGACGCGCGAGCTCTTGAATCTGCATGTGTTAGCTCTAAAACTCCTTCGTTGAAGCTAAGTACCGACTAAGATCTTGATCAATAACTGAAACTATATAAACACAAGATCATTAGTACTATAACTATATGAGTTATTCATCATCAAAACTAGAGCGATGGGCCTTTAGGTCAACAATCTCCCCCTTTTTGATGATGATAAAACTCATGAAGTTATATATGCATGGATTAACGATAAGCTTCATAGAAGCTCCCCCTTAACTCATGCATAGCAATAAACAAGTAGATATTCAATGAAGTGTATAAACTAAATACAAACATATATACATAAGTAAAGATATAAACATGCATATATAAACTCACTAAATTCTTCTCCCACTTTTTCCCAATTCATCAACAAATAGGTGAGGACAATCAAACAATAAAGATGTATATGCGATATACATTCATGAAGAGGAGAGACGTAAAGTTAGCTCTCCCTGCATACATACATTACATGAAGGGATGACTAGACCCTAACCCACATAAAACATAATATACAATGTATAAACAGAGATATTAATTTCCCCTTACACACATGTACCACACAAAGAAGAGAGGTCAAGCTCCTCCATGTGAGATACACTCAATATGAATCTATATATAGAGAAGATGTTAAGCTCCCCTTGCATATAGGCAAAACATATCAAAAAAATTTTACGAAAATTTTGAAATCACTTTTAAAATAAATTTGAATATTCTTGAAGTCAACAAAATGAATTTCGATACCAATGAAATCAAATAGTAGTTGACAAAAATAAATGTTGGTACCACTTGTTAAAAAATATTTTTAAGGTACCAATAGTAGATTTTGATACCAATTGAAGGTGAAACATGAAGTACATTTTAATACCAAATAAATACCAATTGAAATTAATGCATAAGTTTGTAAAAATATCAATTAACATTTGGAATAAAATTATGTTTAATATAACCATAATTTGTGCTTTAAGAATGTAAAGATATTGTAAACGAAGCACAATCAAATCACATATATGTATATATAAAAATAGAAATACCAATTGAAATTGATACTCATTGAAATTTGAAGCATACATATATAAAAAAACACATATGAGTATACAAAAATAAGATTCCATGAAGACCATGAGTATAATTCATACCTACCACTCTTTTTACGCACAAGTTTAAAAGATGTTCAATAAGGGTATACAAGGCATGGTCGCCAATCCAACCGCCCTTAGAAGGTAGGGGTTTTCGAAAATGTAATTTGAAAATATTTTAGCATAGTTTTGAAAAACTCTTACCAATTGAAGAATCAAAAAGCTAGTTTTAAAATAATATATGAAAAACTAGTTAAGAATCCTTCAAGACACGAAACCAAATCATATATCTCATGAAAACAAGAAAATCACACAATAATTGACACTCAAAGTCTATAAGGCTAAACAATATGCTCATAAATAAGTATATAAGTAAACAAATGAAATGTGAGTGCACAAGAGTCATGTGAATAGCATATTTATGAATATAAGCAATAAAGCTCAAAATATCAAAACATGCAAAAATCATAAAAAATTATTTTTCATCAAAATTAAACAAACTTCAAGGTATATGTATGTTCCATCGAAACTAAAAATATTCATACATATCCCAAACACAAACGAGTCTATAATAAAATTTTGCATGAAGGCAAGTGACTTAAGGGTATACATGTATATTTACTAGTTTTAGACAAAAATAAAATAGATATGAAGTAAAACATGTACAAAAATAGGGAAAACAAGTGTAAATGAAAGAATTATCAAAACTAGGTTATACATTTACATGTAACGAGTACAAATGAGTAATGAAGCACAAACATATAATAATCAAGTGTAGCTCACTATTTGTACAAGTATAAACACAAGTTTTAACGAAAACTCCATCTAAACATGTAATCAAAATATTAAGTGATAAAACATAAACAACCATGATCATTAGGGTAAATGCACGTGCTTTAAAGTTAGAATATATACAATAGCTAAACTATAATGAGAACACAAAAATAATAATCCATATAAATATGAGTGTATCTCAAATACTATTTATATATATCTCAAGTCTAATTAACATTGCATTAACATAATAAACATGAAAAATCAAAACATACTAAAAATCAATCAATGAGAGCATGTAACCTGTAACGCCCCGGTTCCACGGATACGGGGACGTCACTGCAACGTATATACGTAGGTCAGAATTGCCCCCACATATATACGCTAAGCATAAAAGTACAACAAGAAATCAGAGTACACACGAAGCGTGGTATTCATACATATGCCAACACAAGAAATACACATACAAAGTTATCACAGGATATTATAAAGTATTACACATTACATGTGTATTACATCATAACCAAGTCCAAAAGAGAAATATACAAGATATACACAAAAGCTCACGAGTAGGATGGAGATCCCGTGAGTCAAAAGAAGAGCCCGGCACGAAGGAAGAAGAGCTAGCCTGCCTGCTCACTAGAGGAAGCTCAATCTACAGTGGATGGCTCCACTACGATCCAAGCTTCGAAATCTGAATATGCAAATCCAAAGGGTCAAGACATATAATAGTAAACAACTATAGCCAAGTGGCTACGAGACATGAATAAGTAAGATGGAACAGTAATAGAAACATGAACCAGCGAGTAATGGAAGTATAATGAATCAAAGTCCGGAAAACATAGTAGATTACGATAGAAACATGTAGGAGGTATAACAGGAACTAGAATCATCATGTATCAAGTCTAACAAGAATACAGGAATCATAACAAGGATTATGACATAACAGGTATAGTAGGAGTCATAACATATCAGGTATCTAATGGAAACTATAACAGGAATTATAATAAGTCTTATTATTATTACTCGTCTAACCCATATATCTAGGTATGTGTCTCGGTATATACCCGGTATATATCTCAACTCACATACATCCATATATAAGAAAGTCGAGGTTGTTATTGGAAATAGCGGTTGTATCAACGAACTATGTTTACAGTGGGTCCCGTACATACCCGGGACTACGGTCCAGGGTTGTTCCGTTGCATGGAAACGGAAACCAGCCGCAAGGCTTGTCCAGGAGGAGGGACTTATGTATGCCCGTTAAAACTGGGGTGTAGGGAGCCAGCTCTCCCCTCGGTCCCCTGGAGTACCACAGGTCAGACCGGATATAGTGCACAATACCTAAAGCCACTGTAAACACGAACACATATCGATATCCGCATATTTCCCCCGACCCAATACAAGTTGGTCCATTTTAGGATTTAATAGTTTCATTGTCACTTTACGGGAAAAATAGGAAATGGACATGATCAGGAATAAAGAGTACAGAAGCACTATATAGTCAGGTCACTGCATGTAAAGCAGGAAAACATGTCACTGATCATGATACAGATAACAAGTCAAAGTTCCCGTAAAGATGACAATCACAAGTCAGGTATATCATGCTGGGTATAAAGTGATAGCATGATAGGGTGATGATATATAACAAGTAACCAATCATGATATGAGATGGAGAATAGTCAGGGTAAGTCAAGGTACAACATAAAGGTCTTACCAAATAGTGGCATGCCAAGTAGTCAAGTGATAACACACTAGCGGTCAGGTGATATACATGTGTTAAAAGGAAACATTAATCTGACAGTCTGGAGTAATGACATGGCAATGATAATATAACTGAAACTCAGAGTTCAATGACCACGAAGGGTCAGCCACGCATGGTGTACGATAAAGAAGTAGGCATAACACAGGCATAGTACATGTACAAGAATAAAACTACCCTAACACATGCAGTTGCAGGGCAATACATAGACATGGAATTATGAAGTGACAAGAGGTGATACACATCAAGCAATTTGTCATGAAGTACAGGTAAGAACGATATATAGTACATGTACAAAGGGTAAGATCTAATTTCAGAAAGAATAGAAATCAGCAATTTTGGCCCAAAACTAGACTAACGGTCGACTGGGTCAAAATGGCCGGTCGACCGGAAAAATGCCGTGAGCTCCAGGTTTGGTCGGTCGACTTCCGGTCGACTGCCGGTCGACCGGAGATACAACTAACGGTCGACTGCCGGTCGACCGATACAAGGCCGTGAGCTCCAGGTTTGGCCGGTCGATAGCCGGTCGACTGCCGGTCGACCGGACTATCCCAACGTGCACGCTGTGCACGTCGGTCGACTGCCGGTCAACCTCCGGTCGACCGGACTCCTGAAATAGGCTGCTGTTGGTCTAAAAATCAGATTTTTGTGTGGTTGATTTTGATAGGCTAAAAATAGGATTTTGATGACATAATTAAACATGAATTATCAACACAAGGATACAAGGAAGTTTACAAATCTTGGTGAGTAAATATACTCACATAGATCGGTTATGGGAAGCTTGAAGAGATCGTGGTCGGAAGTGATCCACGGCGATGCAATCGACGAAGGAGGAGACGATCCCAATCCAAGTAGTTGGTTGAAGATGGAGAAGACCTTGGTGATGCCCTTGGAAGTTGTAGGTTGAAGTTGAGATGAAGGAAGAACTTTGGTGAAGGCTATCTCTTTTGTGAAGTGAAGTAAAGAAAGAGATTGAAATGAAAGGGAAAAGATTAAATAGGATTTGGATTTTGAGAAGGGGTTGTAATTAAATAGAAGAGAGGGGGTTTTGTGTAAAATAGGGGGTGAGGTGTCCCTTGGCCAATAGGGGCTTGCCAAGTGGGGGATGAGGTGTTCTCCTTGGCCAATCAAGGCTTGCCAAAGAGGTGGTGAGGTGGAGATTTTGTGTGGTGGAGATTAAAGGAAGTGTGTGGAAGGTGGTGAGGTGGAGGGTGAGGTGGAGAAGCTTAGGGATGAAGTAAAGGAACTTGTGGTGGAGGTTAAAGGAAAAAGAAAATAGGGAAAGGAAAAGGAAATGGAAAAGGGAAGAAATTCTCTTGGAAAGGAAAATAAAAATAATGAAAGTGGCGGATTCCCGGAATTGAGTCGTAAATGCGGAAATCTTTCGGGAAAATACCGGATACGTCCCGAAATCAAGTATCTCGGAACGACCCGAAATAAATATCAAAAATCCAAAATATTATATTAAGAATAATAGTGAAATCCGTTTTAAGAAATACTTTATAGTTTTAAAACTAAAAATCCCGGAATCAGTTACCTACCGACTCCGAAAGAATTTTCATAAAATCATAAAATCCTCATAAAAAGAATTTAGATAAGAAATAGGATTCCAAGAAATAAAGTCTAAAGGACTATCTAGAAATTCCTAACTGTTTGTGAAATAAAAATACTGGAATCAGTCTTCTACCGACTCCGGTAGAATATCCATAAATTCGTAAAATCTTCAGAAAAAGTATTTAAGTAATAAACATAATTCTAAGAAGAAATGTCTAAAGAATCTTCTAGAAATTCTAAACAGTTTGTAAGATAAAAATTCGGGAATCGATCAGCGGCACTGGTCGACACCGATTTTGAAGAAATTCCTTTTAATTCTGGAAAATTCCAGAAAATCATATAAAATATATTATATTGGAAAATAAAATTTGAAACTGAAATCGGTCAAATCAAAGACTAAATCGAATAATATACTATGATCGGGCCTTCGGTTCAGGCTAAGGCTGACTCCGAGTCCACGAATCCAAATATAAGATAAAACAATTATACAAGGAATTCATAATACAAAATAAATACAGGAAACAAATCGAAAAAAATACGACCGAAAATCTGAATACGCAACTAAGTACGTATTCCGGGAACGGGGTATTACATAACCAAAATAAGGAGTTAGGGATAGTCACCAAAATCAATAAGGCACATCTCTAGGTCTCCAAACTATAGTGGTCCTCCCACCAAACATCCTTGAAGGTGATGCATCCAATGTAGTGTCCATCAAGCTCAAACGCATCCACCATCAAGGCACCAACACCCTCACGTCAAGCGAGAGCCCACACCTATATCAAATATAATAGGAGTGAATTTTGGTACCTGTGGCGCCCTGATCTTAGCGGGTACGAGGATGCCACTGCGACGTACATACGCAGGGAGATGGTACCATCACGTATGTACGCTAATCATCAATACAACACAATATAGAGGGATCAGAGTCAAAAATACGTGGTGTTATATATTCCAACACAAATAATACAAGTACTTAGTCATCACAGATTGTGACATAATATTACATAAATATTACATCACCAGGTAGTACAAAAGTAGACAGTACAGAATACAAAAGATAATAACTCACGAGCTGGAAAGGGAATCTCGCGAGCGGGGAAAGACTGGACGAAGCTACGGCTGATCTGCCTGCTCCTCGAAGTAGGCCTGTTCCTTAGCTGATGGGTCCACCTCGGTCCAACCTGTCAAATCTGAACATACAAATTCAGGGTTGTTAGTGGGCAACCCATCGAGTGCAAAAAGAAGCCAAGTGGCAAGTATAAATAAAAGTAAGTGCAACAGGTCAAGTATAATGTATCAAAATCAATAAGTATGGAATAATCACAATAAATAGTGAATCATGAAATAAAGCAAGTGTAGCAGGTTAAATGTCACGTAATCAAATTAGCAAGCCTAGAGTAACTACAATAAATGGCAAGTATGAACACGATAATAAAATTCATGTAGCATGAAGTTAATTATCAAGTTATTATTAAGACTCGTTCAATTTGTTGTTTCGGTATATGACCAGTGCCATATACTTCCGCATACAAGCCGAGCGAGGTTGGTTATTAAAAGTTGATGGGGAACGACGAACCATGTTTAGAATGGGTCTCGTGCATGCCCGGGACAACGGTCCAGGAGTATTCGGTACTGAGCCGGAACGTACCGCTAGGCACCAGGACTTACTATATGCCCGAAGGTCTTAGTATACACCCGAACAGGAATAGAGTGTCACCGTTCCCCACAGGATATACCCAGGGGATTATAACACACCCGGCAGGCAGGCAAGGGGGTAGGGGTGCCAGTACACCCCTCGGAAACGCCTGGTGGTCTCCAGGTCAAATCCAACAGGAATTATTGTACAACATATGTATGGCCACCATAAACACAGAAGCTATATCGATGCCCATCAATTTCCCCCATCCCGATGTAAGTTGTTTAAATATAACAGAGTCTCAAATAATAATGTTCACGGGATATTCACAAATGTACAATATCCATGGTTATCCTATTACGGGGGTCAATAGGAGATAATATCAGGAGTAATGTCAGGAGCCTCCCTATTTCAGGGGTTCAAGTATACAGGAGTTCAGGAGTACCAAATATCTGGTAATAATATAATAGTCATGCCAAGTCCCTGTAAAAGTGATAGTCATGAATATGTCATATAATACAGGCATCAGGGGTGGTAGTGTCCGGTCAAGAGTCATGATGTCAGGTCCAGGTATTTGTACCACATGAAAGTATATCATATACCGTGTGTCAGGTGCAGGTGTCAAGTATGACATATCAAGTACCGGGTCTATATATCGAGTGTCAGTGTAAATACCGAGTGCCGGAGTCATAAATAATATATCAAGTGTAACATGTCAAGTGTCGGTGTAAATACTGAGTACTGGTGTAAATACCGAGTGCCGGTGTCAGATGTCACGGGTCAAGTATAGCATAGCAAATATCGGTGTCAAATATAGCATGACAATAAGTATCGGTGTCAAATATAGCATGGCAAGTGTCGGTATCAAATATAGCATGGCAAATATCGGTGTCAAATATAGCATGTTAAAACATCCACATATCAATATCATGTTATAAATATAAGAGTAATTATTTTTAAATTAATAATAAGCACTCACCTGAAACCGGGGTGAAATACCGGTTAAAAACGCAGGAAATCGGCAATCCGCACGAGCAATCCACTAGCCCATAGTTGTATATTAAAATATATAATTATAAATATTTATATAAATATTAAAGAGGGAATGGGAGAGAAGAGAGAGAAGAGAGAGAGGAGAGAGGGGAGAGAGAAAGTTGTAGGAAGGAGAGAGAGAAAATAGGGTGTTTTTAAAAGGGAAAATAGGAATTAAAATGAAAGGGGATAGAGTTGTAATTAAAGGGAAGTAATAAGAGAATGAGGGGAGGGGTATTTTGGGAATGTAGGAATTGTTAGTTTTATTTAGGGAAAGAAATGGAAAAGAAATCAGAAGAAAGAAAGAAAGAAAGAAAGAAAAGAAGAAAGAAAGAAAGAAAGAAAGGAAAAAGAAGAAGGAGGGGAGGGGGTGGCCGACGGCCCTGGGGCGGCGGCGCGCCGCCTGAGGTGGTGGGGGTGGCGCGCGCGGCCAAGGAGGGGGAAGGAGGTGGTTGGAGTTTGTGTTGTTTGGGTTGTTGTTGGGTTGTTTGGTGGTGGTGGTAGATGATGATGGTGGTGGTGGTGATTGGTGGTGTTGGGGGATCAGAGGAGGAGGAGGACATGATGATGGGGTGATAAAAGTGGAGAATTTGGTGGAGATGAGGGTGAATTTTGGAGAAGAGAAGGAAGAAGAGTGATGGGTTTTTGTTGAAATTGGAGGAGGAGGGTTGTTGGAGGTTGGAGGAGGTGGTGGTGTGAAGAGGGAGAGTGGGGGAGTTGGTTGGCCGGCCTAGGAGTGGTCGGCAGTGGCGGTGGTGATGGTGGAGGCGGCGACCAGTGAAGGGTGCGTGAGTTGGGTTGTTTTGTGGAAGGAGATGAAGTTTTTGATTTTGGATTTTTTTGAAATGAATAAGGAAATGAAAGTTTGGTGGTTTAATAGAGGATGAGAAAGGAATGGAATGATGATTTAGGGAGGGGTGATAGGGCTGCGGCAGCAGCCCTACTGCTGCAGGCGGCGGGCGGCGGGCGGCTGTGCATTAGTTGTGGGGGGAAAATCTATGTGAAGAAAAGAAAAAGAAAGAAAAGAAAGAAAATTAAAGAAAAGAAAAAAATAAGAAAAAGGAAAATAAAATAGTTTAAAATTTTTATTATTAACTAATTTATTTATTATAATTTTTAGAAGTACAAAGTGGGGGAATAGAGAAGGAAAAAGTAAGAAAAGAAATTGTCGGTAAATAATATTATTATTTAAATAGGGCGAAAATTCGACCGTTTCAGAAACGTTCCGAAAAAATTCTCAAAAATAGAAAATATTATTTTAAGATGCTTGGTGAAATCAGATTCGAGAAATTTAATGTTATTTTTAAATTACAAATCTTGGAACCTTCCGGCGATACCGGCCGACACCAGAATCGGTCAAATTTTGATAAATTGAGAAAAATCTCAAAAAATGTATTTAGATAGAAAATAAAATTTTAAGAAGTAATGTGAAAGTTGTTTTAAAAAATTCAATCCCATTTGAAAATTAAAAATACGGGAATCAGTCAGCGATGCCGAACGACACCGGTTTTGGAGATTTTGCAGAAAAATTCTGAAAAGTTCCAGAAAATCATGAAAAATTTAAAATATTAGAAAACAATCTCTGAAATTGAAATCGGTCAAATTGGACTACCAGAAGGTCAAATCGGGCTACTGACTGGTATCGGGTTCCCGGTCCCGGAGAGGGCTTACTCTAGGTCCGAGAATCCAGATCCGATACTCAATAAAATAAGTAATCACAACCATGAACACATACAGGAAGAAAATTGAGCAATATGGTCAAAAAAATTTTGGCACACGTATCTGGGCACGTATCCCGGGTAAGTGGTGCTACAATCTACCCACCTAGCAAAAATTTCATCCTCGAAATTTCTATAAGGAATGAGATGAACATGGAAATAAAGAATTAATAAGACAAGAGATGGAAGATATGAGAAAATTATCACTCAAGGCTCAAACAGATGCGGGTAACGGTCATGAATGACGTCTTCTCGCTCCCAAGTTACTTTTCCCGGACAATGCCTGTTCCATGAAACTAGCACCAACGGGATGGTTCGATTCTTCAGGGTCTTGATACTTCTGTCCACTATAGCCATTGGTTGCTCAGTATAAGACAAATCGGTTGCAACTCCAACTCTGAATAATCCAATACATGGTTCTCATCCCTGATGTATCTCCTCAGCTGTGGCATATGGAACACATTGTGCACACCTTCCAGTGATGGAGGCAGTGCTAATCTGTAGGGTACTTCTCCCACTCGCTCTAATATCTCAAACGGGCCTATGTACCTTGGACTCAGCTTCCCACGTGCACCAAATCTGATCACTCCCTTGGTTCTAGATATCTTCAGAAACACATGCTCTCCTACCTGAAACTCCAATGGTCCTCTATTAGAATCTGCCCAACTCTTCTGTCTATCCTGTGCTGCACGAAGGTGCTCTTGGATGGTCCTGATCTTGTCCACTGCCTGTACTATCACATCCGGTCCCAAATGCCTTCTCTCACCAACTTCATCCTAACACAATGGTGATCTGCATCTCCTGCCGTATAGGGCTTCAAACGGAGCCATCTTGATGCTCGCCTGGTAGCTGTTATTGTAGGAAAACTCTGCCAAATGTAGATGGTCTTCCCACGATCCCTTGAAGTCTATCATACAAGCCCTCAACATGTCTTCTAGGATCTGAATGGTCCGTTCGGACTGCCCGTCTGTCTCTAGATGATAAGATGTCCTAAACTTCAGACGGGTCCCCAGACTCTCTTGAAGGCTCTCCCAGAAGCGAGATCTGAACCTCGTGTCCCTATCCGACACGATACTAAATGGAACTCCATGTAGTCGGACAATCTCCCTCATATACTTATCTGCCAGAAGCTCCGTAGATTGCCCTACTCTGAAGGGTTGAAATGTGCTGACTTAGTGAGATGGTCAACAACTACCCATACTGCATTGTTCCCCTTTGGACTGCGGGGTAGAGCGGTGACAAAATCCATAGTAACATGCTCCCACTTCCATTCTGGTATTGGCAAAGGCTGTAGTAATTCAGTTGGTCTCTGGTATTCAGCCTTCACTTGCTGACATACTAGACACTTCGCCACATATTGTGCGATCTCTCTCTTCATCGCATTCCACCAGAAATGTCGCTTTAGATCCTGATACATCTTAGTTCCTCCAGGGTGTATAGAGTAAGCTGAGCTATGGGCCTCAGCTAAGATTTTCTGTCTAATATCTCCCTAAGGAACACAAATTCTGCCCCTGAAATAGAGTGCACCATCAGGATGTATGCAAACATCTGACTTCCACCTCGCTTCCACTTGCTCTCTGAACTTCAGTAATCTGGGATCTCTTCTCTGAGCTTCTTTGATCTCTTCCATCAGTATCGGCTAGATCTGAAATGCTAACAACTGCACGGATCCATTGGTCCTCCGAATCACCATCAAATCTAGCCGACTCATCTCCTTGAGTAACTCCTCTTGCTGAGTGAGCAACATAACCATGTTGGCTTCAGGTCTTCTACTCAGGGCATCCGGCACAACATTAACCTTGCCAGGATGGTATTGCAGATCTATATCATAATCTGCCATCAACTCAAGCCATCGCCTCTGCCTCATATTCAACTCCTTCTGAGTGAAAATATACTTCAAGCTCTTGTGATCAGTGCAAATCAACACTCGGTCATCAAGTAGGTAATGCCTCCATATCTTCAACGTAAAGATCACAGCTGCATATCTAGATCATGCGTTGGGTAATTCTTCTCATGAGGCTTTAATTGCCTGGATGCATAAGCCACCACATATCCATGCTGCATCAATACGCGTCCAAGACCCTTCCCTGAGGCATCACTGTACACAACCATCCCTCCTGTCCCTGAGGGTGTCTTCAAGATTGGAGCTGAAATCAACTTATTTTTCAACTCCTCAAAAGCAGACACACAATCCTCAGTCCATATGTACTTCTCTCCCTTCCTGATAAACTTGGTCAAAGGATCTGCAATCTTCGAGAAGTCCTGCACGAACCTTTGATAATATCCAGCTAGTTTGATGAAGCTCCTAATCTCTGTCACGGACTTCGGGGTCCGCCAATCCTTTACCGCCTGAATCTTACTGGGATCCACCGAGATTCCTTTCTTAGAAACAACATGGGCCAAGAAGGCTTTACTCTTCAGCCAAAACTCACACTTACTAAGTTTGGCATGAAGCTGCTCAAGTCAGAGAGTCTGTAGCACAATCTTCAGATGCTGCGCATGCTCTTCTTCATTCTTGGAATAAACCAAAATATCATCAATGAACACCAATACAAACTTATCCAGATATGGTGAGAAGATTCTATTCATCAAGTCTATAAATACTGCTTAGGCATTTGTCACTCCAAAGGGCATAACCAGGAACTCGTAATGACCATAGCGAGTCCTAAATGCCGTCTTCTAGATGTATTCCTTCTTCACCTTCAACTGATGGTACCCCGACTGCAGATCTAACTTCGAGAACACTTAGGCCCCATGAAGTTAATCAAAGAGATCATCAATTCTCGGTAAAGGGTATTTGTTCTTGATGGTGACTTTGTTCAACTCTCTGTAATCAATACACAATCTCTTACCACCATCCTTCTTGCTTGCCAACAACACTGGTGCTCCCCAAGGTGAAGTACTCGGTCTAATCAGACCTTTGCTCGAATACTCCAGCAGCTGCTCCTTCAATATAGCCAATTCAATTGGCGTCATCCGGTACGGTGCTTTAGAGATGGGAGTCGCTCCTGGAATAAGGTCAATAGAGAACTCTACAACTCTGTCAGGTGGAAGTCCTGATATCTCCTCAAATACATCCAGTCAAATACATCCAGGAATTCATTCCACACTGACACCGTCTTTTTCTTGTCTTCTGCAGTGGCACAATCTAGTTGATCTTCCTTCCAGAGGGACTTGCGTTCTCCAAAGAACTAAAACTCCGGTTGGTGTGGAATCCTGAAGATCACCTTCTTGTTCCGACAGTCGATCACCGCATGATACTTGCTGAGCCAAGTTATGCCTAGGATCACATCGTACCCTCCAGTGTCCAGTACGAACATGTCGGCTTCTAACTTTCTGCCATATAACTCCACAGTGCACGCCTTGCAAATCTTATTACTAATGACTACCCTATTCCCCAAACTAATTCCCACTGGTCACCCATATATACTAAGGGTATAGAATGCAAAGCAGTAAATCTACTGGATATGGAGCAATGTGATGCACCGGAGTCAAAGAGTGATAAGACTAGAACTGAGTGGACCAAAATTATACCTGCCACTACTTCTCCAGATGCCTCAGCTTCCTTTGCTGTCAAGTTGTAGGCCTGGCCTCTCCGGTGGCCTACTCCAATGCTGGGTCCCCTCTGAGCCTGACCCAGAGTCCGACGCTAGGGAGGAAGTATAGCTCCTCTGCCTACTGGTCCTAGATTCCTCCTCATCGGTGGTGCTGAAAATGCTGGAGGGGCTGCTCGAGCTGAAAGTGCTGGTGGTGTCACTCGTGCTGGAAGTGCTGGTGGTGCTGGAGGTGCATTCCAGGTCTTCTTGAATGGACACTCTCCTACTGAGTGGTTACCGGATCTGTATGCCAAACACAGTCCATTGGTCATATGGCAGTTCCGCTGATTGTGTCCAGGCTTCTGGCAGTACCCACACACAAGCTGCTGAGAAGGAGGCTGAAATGGCCGCTTGGCTACTGGAGCACCAAAAGATCTGACTGGATTCCTCTTGTGCACCTGCTGGAACTGGCGCTTCATAGGCTTGTGCTGCAGCTCAACTCTCCTCTTCTTCTCCAATCCCTGCTCCACATCACGAGCTATAGAAAGAACTTGAGAGTATATCTTCAACTGGTGGGGTATAAGCAACATCTGGATATCCACCCTCAGTCCTTGTTGAAATCTGCTAGCCCTCTTCTCCTCGTCGGCCACCATATACGGTGCAAACTGACTAAGTCTCAGAAATTCAACAGCATACTCATCCACCGATCGATTCCACTACTGCAGCTTGATAAACTGCTCCTCCATCTCCTTCTGAGCAGTTGCAGGGAAAAATCTCTCATAGAAGCTCTTCGAGAACTGGTCCCAAGAGATGGTCTTCTCCAGCCTCGCCTCTTCGGCCAGCCACCAGGTCCTCGCCACATCTTTCAGCTGGATCTTGGCAACTTCTACCTGATTCTCACCAAGGATTCTGGCCGCCTTCAGAAGATCGGTCAATCGATCAACCACTGCTCTGCATCCAGAGGCTTCTCCGTGCCCAAAAATTCTACCGGCTGCAATCTCCTGAAATTTGATATAGTACCCAGCCTCTGCTCCCGGGGTGTAGTCAGCAATCCTTATCGCAAGAGCTCTGTCTACTGCTGCTGGCTATTCATCATCCCCTGAAGTATCCTCATCATGTCGTTCTCCTTGTACGGACCTTCAGGGGAAGTACCGGGACCGTTACGTGTCCCCCGTCTCTCCATATTCGAGCCGATTGAAAAGGTGACAGAATAAGGAACTGCATGAGATTTCAGAAATCAATGGATGGATGTCAAGGAAAGAATAGATAACTTCGTACTTATGATTGGAATGTATAACAAAGACTCGTGTGACTCAGTCGCAAATTAATCCAACATTAATTTGCAAACTGGCTGTACTGAAGGTATGAGAGCCTAGGCTCTGATACCAACCTGTGGCGCCCCGATCCTGGCGGGTACGGGGACGCCACTGCGACGTACATACGCAGGGCGACGGTACCATCACGTATGTACGCTAATACGTGGTGTTATACATTCCAACACAAAATAGTACAAGTACTTAGTCATCACAGATTGTGACATAATATTACATAAATATTACATCACCAAGTAGTACAAAAGTAGACGGTACAGGATACAAAAGATAATAACACATGAGCTGGAAAGGGAATCTCGCGAGCAGGAAAAGACTGGACGAAGCTACGGCTGATCCGCCTGCTCCTCAAAGTAGGCCTGATCCTCAGCTGATGGATCCACCTCGGTCCAACCTGTCAAATCTGAACATACAAATCTAGGGTTGTTAGTGGGCAACCCAGCGAGTGCAACAAGAAGCCAAGTGGCAAATATAAATAAAAGTAAGTGCATCAGGTCAAATATAATGTATCAAAATCAATAAGTATAGAATAATCATAATAAATAGTGAATCATGAAATAAAGCAAGTGTAGCAGGTTAAATGTCATGTAATCAAATTAGCAAACCTGGAGTAACTACAATAAATGGCAAGTATGAACACGATAATAAAATACATGTAGCATGAAGTCAATTATCAAGTTATTATTAAGACTCGTTCAATTTGTATGTTTCGGTATATGACCGGTGCCATATACTTCCGCATACAAGGCGAGCGAGGTTGGTTATTGGAAGTTGATGGGGAACGATGAACCATGTTTAGAATGGGTCCTGTGCATGCCCGGGACAACGGTCCAGGAGTATCCGGTACTGAGTCGGAACGTACCGCTAGGCACCGGGACTTACTGTATGCCCGAAGGTCTTAGTATACGCTCGAACAGGAATAGAGTGTCACCTTCCCTACATGATATACCCAAGGGATTATAGCACACCCAGCAGGCAGGCAAGGGAGTATGGGTGCCAGTACACCCCTCGGAAATGCCTGGTGGCCTCCAGGTCGAATCCAACAGGAATAGTTGTACAACATATGTATGGCCACCAACAGAAGCTATATCGATACCCATCAATTTCCCCCATCCCAGTATAAGTTGTTTAAATATAACAGAGTCTCAAATAATAATGTTCGCGGGATATTCACAAATGTACAATATCCATGGTTATCCTAACGGGGGTCAACAGGAGTATAATATCAGGAGTAATATCAGGAGCCTCCTATTTCAGGAGTTCAAGTATACAGGAGTACAGGAATACCAAATACCCAGTAATAATATAATAGTCATGCCAAGTCCCCGTAAAAGTGATAGTCATGAATATGTCATATAATACAGGCATCAGGGGTGGTAGTGTCCGGTCAAGAGTCATGATGTCAGGTCCAGGTATTTGTACCACATGAAAGCATATCATATACCGTTTGTCAGGTGCAGGTGTCAAGTATGACATATCAAGTACCGGGTCTATATATCGAGTGCCGGTGTAAATACCGAGTGCCGGAGTCATAAATAATATATCAAGTGTAACATGCCAAGTGTCGGTGTAAATACTGAGTACTGGTGTAAATACCGAGTGCCGGTGTCAGATGTCACGGGTCAAGTATAGCATGGCAAATATCGGTGTCAAATATAGCATGACAATTATCGGTGTCAAATATAGCATGGCAAGTGTCGGTGTCAAATATAGCATGGCAAGTGTCGGTGTCAAATATAGCATGTTAAAACATCCACATATCAATATCATGTTATAAATATAAGAATAATTATTTTTAAATTAATAATAAGCATTCGCCTGAAATCGGGGTGAAATACTGGTTAAAAACTCAGGAAATCGGCAATCTGCACGAGCAATCCACTAGCCCATAGTTGTATATTAAAACATATAATTATAAATATTTATATAAATATTAGAGAGGGAATGGGAGAAGAGAGAGAGAAGAGAGAGAGAAGAGAGAAAGTTGTAGGAAGGAGAGAGAGAAAATAGGGTGTTTTTAAAAGGGAAAATAGGAATTAAAATGAAAGGGGGTAGAGTTGTAATTAAAGGGAAGTAATAAGGGAATGAGGGGAGGGGTATTTTGGGAATGTAGGAATTGTTAGTTTTATTTAGGGAAAGAAAGGGAAAAGAAATGAGAAGAAAGAAATAAAGAAAGAAAAGAAGAAAGAAAGAAAGAAAGGAAAAAGAAGAAGGAGGGGAGGGGGTGGCCGGCGCGCCGCCGGAGGTGGTGAGGGCGGCGCGCGTGGCCAAGGAGGGGGAAAGAGGTGGTTGGAGTTTGTGTTGTTTGGGTTGTTGTTGGGTTGTTTGGTGGTGGTGGTAGATGGTGGTGGTGGTGGTGGTGGTGGTGGTGATGATTGGTGGTGTTGGGGGGTTAGAGGAGGAGGAGGGGATGATGATGGGGTGGTAGAAGTGGAGAATTTGGTGGAGATAAGGGTGAATTTTGGAGAAGAGAAGGAAGAAAAGTGATGGGTTTTTGTTGAAATTGGAGAAGGAGGAGGGTTGTTGGAGGTTGAAGGAGGTGGTGGTGTGAAGAGGGAGAGTGGGGGAGTTGGTTGGCTGGCCTAGGAGTGGCCGGCGATGGCGGTGGTGATGGTGGAGGCGGCGGCCAGTGAAGGGTGCGTGAGTTGGGTTGTTTTGTTGAAGGAGATAAAGCTTTTGATTTTGGATTTTTTTTTGAAATGAATAAGGAAATGGAAGTTTGGTGGTTTAATAGAGGATGAGAAAGAAATAGAATGATGATTTAGGGGGGTGATACGACTGCGGCAGCAACCCTACTACTGCAGGCGGCGGATGGCGGGCGGCGGGCGGCTGTGCATTAGTTGCGGGGGGAAAATCAAAGTGAAGAAAAGAAAAAGAAAGAAAAGAAAGAAAATTAAAGAAAAGAAAAAAAAATAAGAAAAAAAGAAAATAAAATAGTTTAAAATTTTTATTATTAACTAATTTATTTATTATAATTTCTGAAAGTACAAAGGGGGAATAGAGAAGGAAAAAGTAAGAAAAGAAATTGTCGGTAAATAATAATATTATTTAAATAGGGCGAAAATTCGACCGTTTTAGAAACGTTCCGAAAAATTTCTCAAAAACAGAAAATATTATTTTAAGATGTTTGGTAAAATCCTGGAACCTTCTGGAGATACCGGCCGACACCAGAATTGGTCAAATTTTGATAAATTGAGAAAAATCTCAAAAAATGTATATAGATAGAAAATGAAATTTTAAGAACTAACGTGAAAGCCATTTTTAAAAATTTAATTCCATTTAAAAATTAAAAATCTGAAATCAGTCAGCGATGCCGACCTACACCGGTTTTGGAGATTTTGCAGAAAAATTTTGAAAAATTTCAGAAAATCATGAAAAATCTAAAATATTAGAAAACAGTCTCTGAAACTGAAATTGGTCAAATCAGACTATCAGAAAGTCAAATCGGGCTACTGACTGGTATAGGGTTCCCGGTCCGGGTCAGGACTTACTCTAGGTCCGAGAATCCAGATCCGATACTCAATAAAATAAGTAATCACAACCATGAACACATACAGGAGGAAAATTGAGCAATACGGTCGAAAAAATTTTGGGACACATATCGGGTACGAATCCCGGGTAGGGGGTGCTACAGTACCCATACCTTTTTGGGTCCATGGGGGTTAGCACCTTTCCTAACCTAAATAAATTTATTTGTAAAATTTGAATTATGTATTTTATCATAACAAAATCTTGCAAGGTGGCCCGTACATCCACAATGTGTACAAGTGTACACATAAACATACATAGTGTTATATGTGTGAACATGAGAAACATGTGTATGCCGTGAATGATGTGCATGAATATGAGGTGCATGTTTTTTGCGAAACTTGGATTCCAATTTTTTGTGATCCATAGCACATTGGCTCAAAGTGGAAGCCCAAACAATCAATACTCTTCTTTAACATAATTATATCATTTTCAACATTAGAAGAAGAAGTGGAGCATGCAATAGAAATACTAGATGATGAAGTTATAGTAGCATGGCAAGAATGAGAAGCCAAATCATTTTTCTAATAATTATTTTCATTTGAAATAACTTCCAATTCTTTTGAAATCAAGGCAATTTTATTTTTCAAAGAATTGTTTTCCTTTAAAACAAATCGAGTTTTGAAGACAAAACCTCATTTTTCTTCAAGACAATATCAAAATCATTTTTATTCTTCAAAATTTCATTTTCCTCTAAAGCAAGGTCAAATTGAGTTTTCAAGTAGTCTCTTTCACTTGAAATCTCAACCCTCTCTTGTAAAATCTTGTTTAGTTTTGAAAATAAATCTTCATTTTCTTCTTTAATTTAAAACTTTTCTTTTTTAAAAGTTTGTATTTTTCAAGTAAGTTTTCACAAAATAATGAATGTTCTTCATTTAAGACATCGGTATCCATATTGTCATCACCTGAAAAACTAGCACTATTGTAACGGTCTCAGTTAAAATTTTTCCGTTTGATCACAATTATCTCATATAATCCAAGCGTGGGACCAATCAAGATATAATACTTCCATTACCAACATCAGAATGTTCTATACTATACATCAAGCTCCACTAGGATAACATGTATGATCTAAACATGACTTACCATGTCAACACATATGGTCCGATAACCCATCAGAAAACGCAATCTAATTATATTACTGTACCAAAGTATATATAACAAAGTTAGAGTCTAACACCAGGCACTTTAAAGTTTACAAGTTAATGACAACATCCAACTAAGAGTACGCATGGTTATATACAGCCATATACATATCAAAAGCAAACTTTAATGCAATGACTCTGATGGCGCTTGTCCCGCATACTGCCTTTAAGCGGGTCCTTTGTCCTTGTCCAAACCTGGAGGTGGAATTAGAAATAGAGTGAGCTTGACAGCTCAGTGAGTAAAACAATATTCAAGCATGCCTATTAAGTAGGTCTACATGGCTAAATTATCAGGTTGACAAGTGTGTCTTTATACCATTTTTATAAAATTTGTTATTAGCCGAGAACCTAACCAGAACACAGTAACAAGGCTTATTAGTCGACTAGGTCATCCTATAGTCGACTAATACTACTTATAAGTCGACTAATATTATAGCTATAGTCGACTGAATTCAATCCAAAAGTATCTGCTTCTCTGTTGGCTGCCAGGGACTTATGTAGTCGACTACCCTTTCTGGTGTAGTCGACTACTCTATATACTAGTCGACTTGCAGGTCCCCTATAGTCGACTAGATGTAGGTCAAAAGGGTATGTTGCTCTCTGTTTGTCACCTATAATCAATTATAGTCGACTACCCTTTCTGGTGTAGTCGACTACACTAAGTATTAGTCGACTTATAAGCCAACTGTAGTCGACTAATCTATGTCTAAAATAAGTTGTTAACTCTTTGTTTGTTCTCTGCAAATGGGGATAGTCGACTACTGTCTGTCTGTAGTCGACTAACAATGTTTTCCAGCAGCTTGTCTGCCCATATATCACATCTATAGTCGACTTATCCCAGGGACTTAGTCGACTAATATTACTGAAATTTGCCTAGTAAGGAATTATTCCAGATTTAATATTTAAGGATTTATATATGATTTCAACATAGAATTTCTATCTTAGCCACATCAACATACTTATTAACCCTAACACTGGGCTCCCCCTTCGGTCTCCTCCGGTTCAACCCGGTCCCTTCCTCCTATACGTCATTCAACGCAATAATTCCCTCCTTCCACCGCCACCGGTTCAACCCGGTCCCTTCCTCCTATACATTACCGTATAATCTCCCCTACTTACGCCTCCGGTTCAACCCGGTCCCTTCCTCCAAAATACAACAATCACAGTCATCAGATACTAACAATATGCAAAGATACATAAAATAACGATAACATGTAAGCTTCGTAGTCTTTACTTTAACACATGACAATATCCTGGGATTCATTAACATGAATGAGTAGCTACTAGTGAAATCATAAATATGCGAGTCTTTAAGAGGTAGCCAACATCTCATCATCATAAAATATGCATGACCAAAAGTATATGCATGGTATCAAGTGTCATATTTATCTATAGAACTCTTTTTCTAGAAACATGTAGTAGACTACCGTATTAAACACCCATGAGCTTAACTCTTATGAGATTGCCATAAGACTATGAATACACAAAGACATCTATAATTTATACTCATGAAGTTATCCTTCACTTTTATGTCTATTTATCCCTTACGCTTTCTTCCATTTTCCAAACTTTATTTTACTTATCATGTCAATAGGATCCATATGTTCTACTCACCCTTTGAAGTGGTAAGTTCTTTCTCAAGCTTGATATCCCGCTACAACGGAGTCTACAAGTCATAACAACACCAATATTAGTTCATAGTTAACGAAAATAATACAAGAGGGTAGAGTTCTAGAAGTGGTTTTCTTACCGTTCAACCAACAACACTCCCCCCCAACTTCTAGTTCTAAATCACCCTTTGACTCGTTCTATTGGTTTCTTGGAGGAATTAAGACAGGGAAACAGAACCTTTTTCTTGTATATGGACTGAAGGAAAGTTTGGGGGGAATTGAGAGGGAAAATAGGGTTTTTTTTTGTGACGAGAATGCTGCTGTTGCTACTGGTTTTTGGGCTGTTTTGGACTGTTTTTGTTGCTATTTTTGGCTGCAGAAAAAATAGGAAGAGAGGGAGAGAGTTTCAGGGATTTGGATGAAGAGAGAGAGAGGTTTTTATCAAATGAGATAACTCTCTTCATCCCCCCAATTTATAGCCCCTTTCCTACCACACAAATGTGACAAGTGTCCCTCTCTAACCCATCACTCTACCCTATACCATGCCCTATAACAAAGCTCCATGCCCCCCCTCTCCATGAGGTACATGTACCCCAAGTATGGTGAGAGAGATGGTGGCAAAGTCAACAACATGTGGTGTATACATTCCTATACCTACATACATGGGTATATACATACTTATATATATTCATTCTCATACATACCTACTTATGTACCTTCACACTAATAAACATGTAATAAGGTATCTAGCATGAATACTATTTCCCATCACCCCTTAAAGTATCAATATTTTAGGAAAAAGGATGCTTAATTAAGACAAGTGTTACATTCTACCCTCCTTATGGAAGTTTCGTCCTCGAAACTTAACGTACCTTGGAACAAATGTGGATAGGCCTTCCGTATCTCCTCTTCCAGTTCCCAAGTAGCTTCTTCTATGTTTTGATTTCTCCATAAGATCTTGACCAAGGAATATTTTTTCTTCTCAATTGCTTCTCCTTGCGATCAAGAATTTGTACTGGTTATTCCGTGTAAGACATGTCTTCTAGTATTTGTAGAGGTTCATAGGAGATTACGTGATCAGTATCAGGCACATACTTCCTCAGCTGAGAAACATGAAATACATTGTGCATCCTCTCCAAGGCTGGAGGTAAGGCCAAACGATAAGCAACCGGTCCAATCCTATCCAGAATTTCGAATGGACCCACATATCTAGGAGCTAATTTGTTTTTACCGCCGGTGCGTCTTACTCCCTTCATTGGAGATACCTTCAGAAAAACACTATCCCCCACCTCAAACTCCAGTAGTCTGCGGCGATTGTCTGCATAAGCTTTCGCCTGCTCTGTGCTGCTTTCATCCTTTCCTTGATCAACTTGATCTTCTCAGTAGCTTCTTGAATCACATCGGGGCCGAACAGTCTTCTATCCCCAATTTCCTCTGGTGATCTACATTTTCTCCCATACAATGCTTCAAATGGAGGCATACCAATAGTGGACTGATAACTATTATTATAAGCAAACTCTACTAAGGGTAAATAGTTGTCCCAACTTCCCCCAAAATCTAGTACACAAGTTCTCAGCATATCTTCCAATATTTGAATGGTCCTTTCTGACTGTCCATCTGTTTGGGGGTGGGCTCTGTACTAAGTTGCAATTTAGTGCCCATAACCTTGGACAAACTTTTCCAAAATCTAGATTGAAATCTAGGATCCCGATCTGACACAATGGACTCAGGTACTCCATGCAATTTAACTATTTCTCGGATATATACTTGAGCCAGTCTTTCCATTGAATAATTGATCCGGATAGGCAGAAAGTGGGCAGATTTAGTAAGTCTGTCTACCACTACCCAGACTGTATCTAGCCCTTGGGACGTCCGAGGAAATCCAGTGACAAAGTCCATAGCAATTTGACACCACTTCCATTCAGGAATAGATAAAGGTACCAACAAACCTGGGGGCTTCTTATGTTCAGCCTTCACTTGCTGGCAGACTAAACACTTGTGGACAAAGTTGGAAATGTCTACTTTCATTCCATCCCACCAGAAATTATGACGCAGATCTTGATACATTTTTGTGCTCCCGGGATGAGCTGTATACGGTGTACTATGAGCCTCCTTCATTATTTCTTCTTTGATCTCTGCTACATCTGGCACACACAATCTGCGTCCGAATCACAGTACATCATCTTCTATTTGAAACTCCTTGAGTTCTCCTTCTTGTACTTTCTTCATAATCTTCTTTATTTGAGTATCTCCTTGTTGGGCCTCTTTGATTTTGTCGTATAGGTCAAATTGAATACTTACCTGATTCAGTTGATACTTAAAATTAGAAGGATCAATGACTCACACTTCTATTTGCATTTCTTTTAGATCCCTTAATATTCTTGCTTGACGAGTTATCAAAGTGGCCATGGTTCCTCCTGATTTCCGGCTCAAGGCATCAGCCACCACATTGGCCTTTCCAGGGTGGTATTGGATAGTAATATCATAGTCCTTCATTAGTTCTAACCATCTCCTCTACCTCATATTCAGTTCTTTTTGTGTGAAGATGTATTTTAAACTCTTATGATTAGCAAAAACTTCACAAGACACTCCATACAAGTAATGTCGCCAGATCTTTAAAGCAAAAATCACAGCGGTTAATTCCAAATCATGAGTGGGATAATTTCTTTCATGGATCTTCAATTGTCGGGATGCATAGGCAATAACTTTTCCATATTGCATCAACACACATCCCAATCCTAGTTTTGATGTATCATTATAAATGGCAAATCCTTCAGTCCCCGAAAGTACAATTAAAACAGGAGCAGATGTCATCTTAGTTTTAACCTCCAGAAACCTCCTATCTGCCCCCATGCAAACTTCTTATTCTTTCTAATTAGTTGGGTCATTGGTGCCACAATTAGAGAAAATCCTTCCACAAATCTTCTGTAGTACCCAGCTAATCCCAAGAAACTTCGAACTTCAGTAACATTAGTGGGTCTAGGCCAATCTCGGATTGCTTCAATTTTTATCGGGTCCACTGATATTCCTTCTTTGGATATAATATGGCCAAGAAACCCTACTTGCTCTAGCCAAAATTCACATTTCTTCAATTTTGCATAGAGTTGCTTTTCTCTCAAGATTTGAAGGACAATTTTAAGATATTTCTCGTGATCTTCTTTATTCTTTGAATAGACCAAAATATCATCGATGAATACCACTACAAACTGGCCTAAATATGGTTGAAACATCCGATTCATTAAGTCCATAAATGCTGCCGGGGCATTAGTGAGTCCAAAAGGCATGACCAGAAATTCAAAGTGTCCATATCTTGTCCGGAAAGCCGATTTGGACACATCTTCAGGTTTGACCTTCAGCTGATGATACCCCGATCTAAGGTCTATCTTAGAAAATACACAAGACCCTTATAGTTGATCAAATAGGTCATCAATTCGAGGAAGAGGGTACCTATTTTTGATAGTTGCCTTATTCAATTCCCGGTAGTCAACACATAGTCTTATACTCCCATCCTTCTTCTTTACAAATAGTACTGGTGCTCCCCAGGGAGATACACTTGGCCGAATGAAACCTTTGTCTAATAAGTTCTGCAATTGAGTCTTAAGTTCTTTCATTTCTGCAGGGGCCATACGATATGGTACCTTAGAAATTGGGGCAGTATCGAGTATTACATCTATTGTAAATTCTACCTCCCGATCTAGGGGCAAGCCTGGTAAATCTTCCAGGAACACATCAGGGAACTCATTTACAACTGGAATAGTCTCGATTTTTATATCAGTTCTAGTGGTATCCAAAACTGAAGCCAGGAATCCTTGACACCCTTGTTTCATTAACTTGGTGGCTTTGATGGCTGATATGAGAGGTATATCATGACTAACTTTTACTCCTTCAAATATAAACTCTGTAGTCCCCTCCATTTTAAAGATAATCCTCTTCTTATTACAATCCACATGAGCACTACAGGCGGATAACCAGTCCATTCCTAGTATGGCATCGAACTCTATCTCGCCTAGCTTAATCAAATCAATAGATGTTTTCATTTCTCCAATTATCACTTCACAATTCACATATCTAGTGCTAACTATCAAATTTTCCCCTATGGGTGTGGACACAACCAACTGAAATCCTAGGAGTTTTGATACTTGATTTAGTTTATAAGCAAAAGCACTAGATACGAATGAATGAGTAGCTCCAGGATCAAACAATGCATGGTCAATATGTCCTGATATGGAGATCATACCTTCCACTACTGCATTTGAGGCCATTGCTTCCCGGTGGGTTAATGCAAAAGTTCTTCCTTGCACCCGCGGTTGCTGAACCGATGACTGAGTTGGAGCAGGACGTGGAGCATTACTAGGTTGCATGAAGTTACTGGCTTGTCCCCTTGGAGGATTTATCCTCATGGTCGGCCTCCCACTTCCTCTACTCTGCCCTTGGCTTTCGCGCCTTGTCGGACAATTTTTCTTTAAATGTCCCACCCCTCCACAATTAAAGCAAGCTCTATCTAGGAGGCAGTTTCCAAAATGGTTTACTCTGCACCTCTGACACCAAGGAGCCTCCGAGATTCTGGGGTGTAATACCGAGGTAGCTTGTGTTTTCGAGGGAGTGTCTCTGTTCCTCAACCATGTTCTTCTGCCTCTGGCCCCTCCTCCCCTTAGAAAAGTGGTATTAGACCCAAACCCTTGCCACTGGTGGATCCTGATGCCATCATCATTGAGGGTCCTTGATATCGGGGGAGCTTAGGGTTGGGAATTTTCTCTACCCAGTCTTCCTGACCTTCTTGCATGTCCATCTCTACCTCCAAGGCTCTCTCTCCACAGCTTGGAGGTAATTCTTCAGTTGTAACGGAATCAATCGGCCTCGAATCTCTGATCTTAGGCCCTTCACGAACCTCTTCGTCCTTTCTGCTTCACTCTTTACCAAGGCATCAGCATACCTGGATAATTGAGTGAGCTTCTGATCATACTGAGACACATTCATCGAGCCTTGATGTAATTCTAAGAATTCTGACGCCATCTTATCTCTGGCCGTCTCCGGGATGTATTTTTCAGTGAATTTGTTCACTAAGAATTCCCAAGTGATTGATTCCCTTGTATTTCTCATACTATGCTTCACCGCCCTCCACCAATGTTCTGCTTCCTTTTGGAACATAAAGGAAGAGAAAGATACCCTATGTTCATCGGTGCAGTTCATAACGTCTAGGATCTTCTCTATCTGAAGAAGCCATGCTTCGGCTTGTAAAGGGTCCGCCTCCCCTTCAAATACGGGCGGTTTCATTTTCTGAAACTGCTCCAGTGCTCGGTGGGAATTGTTATTACTCGCTCTGGTCATTAATTGTGCGAGCCACTCCGGTATCACCCCTGGAGTTCCCTCATTTCCTCCTATCCGAACTTCAGAGTCTTCATTATTGTCCACGGGGTGTGCGCTCCCCATCACACTGTAGTGTGACGTATCGAGCGATAGGGACTCATTAGGTGGTAGCTGGTTTAGATCCATGCGTCCTTCCTATAAGATAAGGGCTTCTAATCAACATACTTCACAATTAAAAATAAATTGGGATAAAATTTTAGTCTCATGCAATCATGTTAATACCATATTCAACATCACTTTTGCAAACAAGCAACTTGCTATATATATATATATATATATATATATATATATATATATATATATATATATATATATATATAGGTACATCCCATCATGGATACAAAGATGTTATACTGACATGCCTACCTTTTGGATATCCGGACTAACCATGTGCATACATTTGAGATGTGCCAGGGCATAAACAACAAGCTCTAAGGATATCCATCATCTAACATACTAGGCCTATACATATATATACATCAAAAGTGTCGGCTCAAAAGTTCACCCTTCATAAGGTAGAGTATCCCCACTCGGATCTTCGTTGGTGCTGCTACTATCTTCGCTACTATCCATATCTTCTTCGGGTCTTCTCCCGGTAATTCGTCTCCTGCACAGCACCAGTCGTCCAGATCATCATAGAGGTCAATGTCATCTTTCCACGTTTCATCCCAAAAGACACCTCCATATGTGAATCCCCTTCGGGTATTCTCTTTTATTGTACTAGAGGGCTCTATCTCTGCTACCTCAAGCGAATCCCCAACCAAGCTCTCTGTATCATCAATGGTTGGTTCAGGCTCATTAGATGCCTGAGACTCAACCTCCTCATAATCTACGTGGTCTGGGGTTGTAAATATATCCTCTGGATCAGTCTCGTCCGACTCATATCCCCAATCCATGGAATCCGCCATCCAGCTCTCACTCGAGCTATCTGAGCTAGAGACTGGCCAATATAGGTCGGAGTCCCCCATCTACATGTAAACAAAAGTCGTATCAATCTCAAGCCCATGAAATAGTCTCAACATACGGCTATAATCGGAAAGAAGCAGCATATATAGACACACTTATAATTATACTTATCCTTAGTCTACCCGTAAGTCTCATGTTTTTAGAATAACTTAGATTCAATAGGTAATTAAATGCATTTCCTCGTCCCAGTGTCCCATCCCACTAGAAGTTGTTACTGTGAGCCCGCACCCTTAGTCAACTCACCCGAATCAGGATGTGCGAGCACCCTGATTCTGATGCGAGGAAAATACTTAATTACCACTTGACTCATAGTTATTTCGTCACATAAAACTCACTACCTAACTATGATCACATGCCTGTACGTATAAACCTAACAACTTCATTATCTCTTACTCCTTCTACTTATAAACCTTTGCTCTGATACCAACTGTAACGGTCCTAGTTAAAATTTTTCCGTTTGATCACAATTATCTCATATAATCCAAGCGTGGGACCCATCAAGATATAATACTTCCATTACCAACATCAGAATGTTCTATATTATACATCAAGCTCCACTAGGAAAACATGTATGATCTAAACATGACTTACCATGTAACCACATATGGTCCGATAACCCATCAGAAAATGCAATCTAATTATATTACTGTACCAAAGTATATATAACAAAGTTAGAGTCTAACACCAGGCACTTTAAAGTTTACAAGTTAATGACAACATCCAACTAAGAGTACGCATGGTTATATATAGCCATATACATATCAAAAGCAAACTTTAATGCAATGACTCCGATGGCGCTTGTCCCGCATACTGCCTTTAAGCGGGTCCTTTGCCCTTGTCCAAACCTGGAGGTGGAATTAGAAATAGAGTGAGCTTAACAGCTCAGTGAGTAAAACAATATTCAAGCATGCCTATTAAGTAGGTCTACATGGCTAAATTATCAGGTTGACAAGTGTGTCTTTATACCATTTTTATAAAATTTGTTATTAGCTGAGAACCTAACCAGAACACAGTAACAAGGCTTATTAGTCGACTAGGTCATCCTATAGTCGACTAATACTACTTATAAGTCGACTAATATTATAGCTATAGTCGACTGAATTCAATCCAAAAGTATCTGCTTCTCTGTTGGCTGCCAGGGACTTATGTAGTCGACTACTCTATATACTAGTCGACTTGCAGGTCCCCTATAGTCGACTAGATGTAGGTCAAAAGGGTATGTTGCTCTCTGTTTGTCACCTATAATCAATTATAATCGACTACCCTTTCTGGTGTAGTCGACTACATTAGGTATTAGTCGACTTATAAGCCAACTGTAGTCGACTAATCTATGTCTAAAACAAGTTGTTAACTCTCTGTTTGTTCTCTGCAAATGGGGATACTCAACTACAGTCTGTCTGTAGAAGACTAACAATGTTTTCCAGCAGCTTGTCTGCCCATATATCACATCTATAGTCGACTTATCCCAGGGACTTAGTCGACTAATATTACTGAAATTTGCCAAGTAAGGAATTATTCCAGATTTAATATTTAAGGATTTATATATGATTTCAACATAGAATTTCTATCTTAGCCACATCAACATACTTATTAACCCTAACACTGGGCTCCCCCTTCGGTCTCCTCCGGTTCAACCCGGTCCCTTCCTCCTATACGTCATTCAACGCAATAATTCCCTCCTTCCACCGCCACCGGTTCAACCTGGTCCCTTCCTCCTATACATTACCGTATAATCTCCCCTACTTACGCCTCCGGTTCAACCCGGTCCCTTCCTTCAAAATACAACAATCACAGTCATCAGATACTATCAATATGCAAAGATACATAAAATAATGATAACATGTAAGCTTCGTAGTCTTTACTTTAACACATGACAATATCATGGGATTCATTAACATGAATGACTAGCTACTAGTGAAATCATAAATATACGAGTCTTTAAGAGGTAGCCAACATCTCATCATCATAAAATATGCATGACCAAAAGTATATGCATGGTATCAAGTGTCATATTTATCTATAGAACTCTTTTTCTAGAAACATGTAGTAGACTACCGTATTAAACACCCATAAGCTTAACTCTTACGAGATTACCATAAGACTATGAATACACAAAGACATCTATAATTTATACTCATGAAGTTATCCTTCACTTTTATGTCTGTTTATCCCTTACGCTTTCTTCCATTTTCCAAACTTTATTTTACTTATCATGTCAATAGGATCCATATGTTCTACTCACCCTTTGAAGTGGTAAGTTCTTTTTCAAGCTTGATATCCCGCTACAACGGAGTCTACAAGTCATAACAACACCAATATTAGTTCATAGTTAACGAAAATAATACAAGAGGGTAGAGTTCTAGAAGTGTTTTTCTTACCGTTCAACCAACTACACTCCCCCCCAACTTCTAGTTCTAAATCACCCTTTGACTCGTTCTATTGGTTTCTTGGAGGAATTAAGACAGGGAAACAGAACCTTTTTCTTATATATGGACTGAAGGAAAGTTTGGGGGGAATTGAGAGGGAAAAATAGGGTTTTTTTTTGTGAAGAGAATGCTGCTGTTGCTGCTGGTTTTTGGACTGTTTTTGTTGCTATTTTTGGCTGCAAAAAAAAGAGGAAGAGAGGGAGAGAGTTTTGGGGATTTGGATGAAGAGAGAGAGAGGTTTTTATCAAATGAGATAACTCTCTTCATCCCCCCTATTTATAGCCCCTTTCCTACCACACAAATGTGACAAGTGTCCCTCTCTAACCCATCACTCTACCCTATACCATGCCCTATAACAAAGCTCCATGCCCCCCCTCTCCATGAGGTACATGTACCCCAAGTATTGGTGAGAGAGATGGTGGCAAAGTCAACAACATGTGGTGTATACATTCCTATACCTACATACATGGGTATATACATACTTATATATATTCATTCTCATACATACCTACTTATGTACCTTCACACTAATAAACATGTAATAAGTAAGGTATCTAGCATGAATACTATTTCCCATCACCCCTTAAAGTATCAATATTTTAGGAAAAAGGATGCTTAATTAAGACAAGTGTTACAACTATCATTTAGTTGAGTATCTGAATGTATCTCAAGGGAGTCATTCTCTTGAACCATGTATGCTTAAATGCCTCTAAGGCTTGTGCATTGACTTCTATACGCTTGTCATTACCAAGATAAGATTTCTTGGTAGTGGCAAGGTAAACATACATTCCTAGAATTATAAGGTACATGGACATCTTAACTTTTCAAATATCAATGTTGGTAACATTATACATGGGAGGGGTCATAAAATCCATGAGTGTATAAACAATAAGTATGCAAATGCAAATCTAGATTAGCAATCCAAGATCTCACTCCTAGGTGGTTAAACCTAATATTAGGAGCGTAGGCTCTTGTTTTCCATTGATTTTGCAAAGGGGAAAACTTACAAAAAAAGGGTCGAGGAGCTAAATTGCAAGTAACTCTTTGTAGGAAGAAGATTATAGGTAGATTTCCTCTGAGATTTCTGGGAAAGTGTGCCGGTAGGAATCTAATCAGCGGGATCACTTTATCCCTTTGACGATACGATCGATCAGACAATCGGACTGCTGCCTGATGGGATTACCTTCTCGCTTGGTTCGGGGAATCGGAGAATAGAAGGTTGGTAGAACCCTCTTATTACTTCTCGAGCTGCCTCCACTTGGGAGTTCCTTCTCGCCTGGTTCCGGAGATTCCTTGAAAGGGAGGAAGATCTTAGGGTATTAGCACCCTGATTAGAGAAGTAGTTCTCTGAATGTTTGGAAGCAAGAGAGTAGATCTCTGTCTTTAGTCCTCTTTTCCTCTTTTCAGCCTCTGTCTCCGTGTGTGTCTCTTCGTATACCTCTAGTGGGCTATTTATAGGGAGAGCAGGGGTATAATTGCCCCTTGAAAGTCTGGAAACAGATTGAGTCAATCTATTTAAATCTGGAAAGTAGCCTTGCCGCGAGGCTAGAATCAGCTTTTGCGAAGTTAGGAATAGCAGGTAATATTGATCTCCTGATCTGCTTTGATTCTTTTCAAATAACTGAAAGATCTCCCGTGATATTCTTACTTATTTTAGGAGAGTCAAGAGATTATGTTAAACAAGTGCCAAATTTAATCTCAGATTTGATCTCGATTAGATTTGACCTTGAATAGATTCGATCAAGACTTAATTGGTCAAAGATGACCATAAAATACTCGCATCGGAGTTACCGTGTCGAGCTCGTAGCAGAGCTGGGGGAAGCTCTGGTGAAGTTAAAAAGAAAGCTCTTCAGTGGAGCTGGATACTTTTATGGCGAAGCTATCAATTACCCTTTTGCGCAGCTGCATAGGGCTTTGGGCAAAGTTAACTGCCTGCGGAGTTAACTGAGCATCTCTCGTAGCGAAGTTCGAAGGAACTCTCTACGATGCTAAGCAATTTCAGCTTCTCATGCGAGACTTATCTTGTGAGCTCGTGCAAGACTAAGTGTTGAGCTAACTTAATGTCACTGGACCTGCCTGGGCCTTCTCACGAGCTTTTCTTGGCTTACTGTCTGCTTTGTTAGATCAGTAGAATCCAAGTTGCTGATTCGTCCCCATTGAGACGGGTGAAGAACTAGTTATCAGCTTGTCTGCCGCTTGTCTTTTATAGATGTCAACAAGTTAGACGTTGTTCAGGCCAGTTAGGAATCTTGTCTTTTTAGAGCGTCAACAAGACCCCTTTCAAAGTTTTCGTAAGTCTGCAATGGACTGGTTTAGACTCCGAAATACCTTGAACTGCTTTGATTGATGGTTGTTGGCCCAAAGGTTGCATCATATCATTTTAAATTTGTGCATTGATTACATTATCACCTATTCACCCCCTCTAGGTGATTTCAATTGGTATCAGAGTTAGGACTCTAGTTTTTGGCTTCAAATCCTTAGAGAGATCCTATAAATTGCTAATCACTATTTTCATATCTTCATTCATACACTAGTAAAGATGACCGATGTCCAGATTTCAAGAAAAAGATATCTTCCTCCTTGAAGCAAAAGAAGCTGTTTGAAAAGAAGTTGTACAAAGCTACTTGGGACTCAGAAAGTGAATCCGAAGATGAATTTGACACAGCCAATGTGTATTTCATGGCAAACACACCTAAGGTAACCACCGAACCACATAATGATGATAGTAAAATAAGTAAAGAATTGTTATTACAAGCTTTCATTGAATTTTCAGAAAGTTTTGATGCTAAAAGGAAGATTGTTTAAAATTGAAAAAGGAAAATGAAATGCTTAAAAATCAAATTGCTATTTGTTCAAAAGAAAAGGATGAATTATCTTCTATTCTTATTTCAACACAAAGAGATTTTGATGCCTATAAAGTTGCATGCAAAGCTAAAAATCTTAAAATTGATGAAAATGAGATTTCTATGTTAAAAACTAAAATAAATGATTTGGGAAATATTTTAAAAGAATGTGCATTTAACAAGACTAAATTAGAAGAAATGTTTTCAAAGAAACACATGCACACTTCACATGTTCAACATGATAAACCATCACATGCTAAAACTCCACATGTTCATCATGCCAACACATCACATGTCAATCATGCTAAAACACCCCATGCTCACAAATCACATGTTCATAAACTACATGCTCATTATATTTTTAAATATGAAAGAATTTATAAATGTACTTATTGTGGCCGGAATGGTCATTTAGCCAAATTTTGTTATGATCATATAAATAGTATGAATAATTATGTTTGGGTTCGAAACACTAACGTATTAAGACCCAAGAAACTATGGGTACCAAAATCCACTCCTAGTCTGTTTAATGTAGGTGTGGGCTCTCGCATGACGTGAGAGTTGTTGGTATCTTGAGGTGCATGCGTTCCGAGCTAAACGGTGACACTTTTGGATGCATCACTTTCAAGGGGAGTTTGGTGGGAGGACCACCATAGTTTGAAGATATAGAGATATGTCCTCTTGGTTTTGGTAACGATCTCTAACTCCTCATTTAGTTTACATGCTTTCATATTAGTAATTTTTAGTATGTCATGTTTTAATGATTATTATGTTAAATGCCATGTTAATTAGACTTGTGCCATACACGTATAGTAATTAAGATACACCATGTTCATATGGATCCATATTTTGTGTTCTCATTTTATTTTAACTATTATGTATATCCTTGCTCTAAGACTTGTACATTTAGCCTAATGATCTTATTGATTTATATTTGTTTTAGGATTCATGTTTTGATTAAATGTTTAAATGTAACCTTCATTAAAACTTGTGTATATACTTGTACAACTAATGAGCCACAATTGATTCTTATATGTTTGTGCTTAAATGCTCATTTGTACCCATTAGATGTACTAGTATAGCCTTGTTTTGATTATTAGTGCATTTCAACTTGTATTCCCTATTTTGTACATGTTTTTCATATATATGTTAATTTTAGTTTACAACTTTAGATATACATGTATACCCTTGGGTTATTTACTTTTCAGCAAATTTTTATTATGGACTCATTTGTGTTTAGGGATGTGTATGTATACCTTTAGATTTAGACAAAATATACATATGCCTTGAAGTTGTAATTATTTTGCGAAAATTAAAGTTTCATGTTTTTCATGTTTATAAAGGAATTTCATATTGAGCTTAATTGTCTATTCCCATGATTTTGTGATTACATGATTCTTATACTCACATTATTCTTATTTACTCATGATTTTTATTTCTTGAGCATATATGTACTTTATAGACTTTGAGTGTCAATTATTATGTGATTTACATGTCTTCATGGTATATATGATTTGGTTTCATATTTTGAAGGATTTCTTACTAGTTTTAAAAATATATTTAAAACTAGTTTTTATTCTTCAAAATGGTAGAGCTTTCAAACTATGACTATTTAATTTCAAATCATAATTTTTGAAAACCCCTACCTTTTAAGAGTTGTTGGATGGGCGACCATGCCTTATATACCCTTCTTGAATATCTTTTAAACTTGTGCATGATAAGGGGTGGTAAGTATGAGTTATACACTTGATCTTCATTATATTTGTATTGGTATTAAAATTGATATTTCATATGTTTGTATACTCATATGTATTTTCTATATATGTATGCCTCATATTTCAATTAGTATATCCATAAATACAGATATATGATTTGATTGTACTTATTTCACATGTCTTTACAATTTTTTTTGAAAAAGTACAAATTATGTTTGCTAAACTTGATTTAGTTCATCATGTCAATTATTTTTAATTAGTATCTATTACAAGCTTATGCATTGTTTCTTTTAGTATTTCATAAAGGGGGAGAAAATTCTTGTTTTTAAATTGGTTTTATGTAAAATTGGTATTGGTTGTATTTTTAATTTGTATCAGTTTTCATTTTAAATTGGTCTCTTACTCCCACCATTTATGATGTAAAATACTTTGGTTTGATATATATTAAGATTTTCAATATTAGTATCAATGATCTTAAATTGGTATTATTCTCTATTTCGTATCCTTATTGCAAAATGATTTTAGTATTTATCTAAAAATTTAGTTTTTATCTTTAATTAGTATCAATATTTTTCAATTGGTATCAATATGTTTATCAAAAATTTTAAATTGGTATAAAAAAAATTTTAAGTTTTGATCTTTAAGATTTGATGATATGACAATTGATTGTTTTTTTCCTTAGCCCTTTTGTTAATGAATTGACAAAAAGGGAAAGAGATATTTGAGTTTATATATGCATGTTTTTATCTTGTTTATGCATATATTATTTATTGGTTGTTTCCTAACCCTTTTTGATGTATGACAAAAAGGGGGAGAAGTATTGGTAGGTTTTATGTTTTGTACATGTTCATATATGTATATGTTTTCATGTTTTGTACATGTTCATGTTTTGTACATGTTTATCTCAATATGTAGGTTTCATGTTTTGTACATGTTCATACATGTATATGTTTTCATGTTTTGTGCTTAATAAAATAGAGCATCATTTGAGGGGGAGCTTTTACCTTCCTCCTATATTTTGTTTTATAGCTTTTATGTTTTGTCATCATCAAAAAGGGGGAGATTGTTAGCCTAAAGGTTACAATTCTCGAGTTATGTGTTTTGATGATAACAAATCATATAAAAGCTATTTGGTACTAATAGAAGTTAAAGAATGAATTTCAGGTTGATACAAGAATTGATGGTTCAAGAGTTCTCAAGCATGAGATATTAGGGTTTAGCCCAAACGTTGTTCAACATCAACTATCAGAGACTCCTGCTTGTAGACTCATATAGTTTGTTTTGTTAAAGAATAGTATATACGTTTGAAGCTCAAATACACACACACACAAAGTCAATACATTTGGTTTTTGGTTTAACTGATTTTGAATTTCAAGTACATATATCGGGTTTTGGATTTTAACCAGTTTTAGTTCTGTTGATCTGCTTGACACCCTTTTACATTTCTTATCATAACTTTTATTATTATATTCAAATAACATGATTTAACTTTCATTTCAAAGATAACTTTCAGATCTAAATTTCTTATTCAATAATCATTTTCAGATTTAAATGTTCTTAAAGATATCAAATATTTGGTTGAACTCTATTCTTTTTCTGAAAACAGCTTACAGTTTCTAATTTGACACTTGTCAGTGTTTTATTGATATCGTTCTAATAAAAAATGATATTGAGATGATTTCAGTTGCATTAAAAAGAAGACTTAAAGATTTACAAATTATTCCTATATACCTAATTCTGAATTTAGACGTTTGCAGCCTAAAAAATGTGCTCAAAGTTGACCAATCTGCCAGATTGGCAGTAATGGCTAATTTTCTAGAGGCTGATTTTTAACATGTTTTTAAAACGTGTTTAAGTTTTAAAAAAATGTGGTTAGCTATATTAGAGGGTCAATTTCTTATTTTTTATTTAGGTAAAAGTTTTCTATATTTACTCTTCCTAAATCCTATATAAAGAGGTCATTAGGGTAGAGTTTTTCACAACAACAAATTCAAAGATCAAAAGTTTTGAGTTTTCTTAAGAAAGAGCTTTGTTTAAGTTTTGGGCTATTATTTTCAAAAGTTTTCTGAAAGTTTTTAGTTCTTAAAATCTCTCTTCTATTTTTATATCACTTACAAAAGCTTGAGCTTCAATCTTATATATTATTCTCTAGGGTTTTTGTAAAGAAAGTTTTTAAATGAGAGTTTGTGGTCTTTTGATCATCAAGTGATTATTGTATTTGTGGCTCAACTACCTTTGGACTAGAGGAGTGTGATTGAGGAGTTAGGTACTCCCTAGTGGTTGTAATCCTTTGTGAAAGTTCTAGTGGATCGAAAATCCTTTTGGGTGAAGGCGGGGACGTAGAGCTGGGTGCTCGAACCTCGAAACAAATCTCTGTGTTTGCGATTGGTTTACTTGTGTTATTTACTTGCCTTCCATTCATTCTTATATTGTCGATCAATACTCTCACAACAAGATTGCATTGCGCACCTCAAACTCTTATTTAGAGGAATCACGAGGAAGGAGTTCAGAGCCCTTCACGGGATATTCGGCTTCTAATCATGTTTCGAGTGATCGTTGCATCATATCATTTTAAATTTGTGCATTGATTAGCATTATCACCTATTCA
The DNA here is from genome assembly GCA_038442645.1 of Agave tequilana. Taxonomy (NCBI): domain Eukaryota; kingdom Viridiplantae; phylum Streptophyta; class Magnoliopsida; order Asparagales; family Asparagaceae; genus Agave; species Agave tequilana. The sequence goes on along the minus strand of JAVJIF010030166.1, from coordinate 159,464 downwards.
CCCTCCTCTAGGTGATTTCAATGGTATATGAAATGCGAACGTCGCCATAGTGGTTGAGTTCAGCTTCGCTTTTAATTCTGCTTCCGGATTGGAATAAGTTCACCGAGGAATCGTATAGATTCGCGATTCTGAATAGCTTCGCATCTGGATAGCTTCACATCTGGATAACTTCGCGTTAACTCGGTGTTTGGAACGACGTTCCTTTCCCGAGGCTAACTTCTTTTCAGCTAGTTACGAGAAGGACTGCTCCTTTTTTGAGGTTAGAATAACCTCTCTTGCATTAACGAGGGAGTATTCCCTTTCTCAAGGTTAAGTATTTAAATGCTTTAAATTTGCCCGGCGCTTCCAAGTTTGAAGTAGCGGCAGTGTGATCAGGCCTATAAATAGGACACTTGAAATCCTCTTCAGAAAACATACTTTTTATGACATCTCCTAGTTGCCTAGGGAAGGAGACTCAGATCTCTGAAATAGTGGGGGCGCCCACCCTGGCCACTAACCGGCCAAGATCTGGTGAGTCTTGGTGATTCAGAGACTTTTACCAATAGAATGATGACTTTAGGGAGCTTAGCTCCCTTAATCTTAGCTTTACCAGCTACTTCAGGGATTGATTTCTCTTGTTTTTCATTCTGTATCTGACTGATTTGCAGAGAAGGGCTTCAGCCCTATTTTTCAGCTTCTCGGCGAAGCTATCTTTCTCGCTTGATTAGAAACAGACTTTCCCATGTAGGGTTCCTGTCTTGATCTATTGCATCGTAGGCAAGAATTGGGACTTAGTCTCTTCAAGGTTGAGCCAGTCTTGCCATATAGGTGGGGCTAAGACTGTGTCCCTCTGGACCAGTCTGGCTTAGCCATATAGGTGAGGCTAGAACTTGGCCCTTTTTGATGCTCCTTCAGTCGAACTGCCTTAGGCGGAGCTAAGACTTGGCTTATGCTGAGCTAGCCCATCATCACTGTGCAAGCGAGGCTATCCTCTGCGTAATTGAAGTACCACTGGATTGGATATGAACTGATTCGCCCAGAGAATTCGACTTAGCATTTCGTTTTCGCAGTTTTCTTTTTGATTTAATGATAACCTATTTCCAGTTTACATTGCAGTGAACTGTGCCTGCCAGTCTTTTGTCTTGATGAAACAAAACCAGAGACTTGCCTCTTGATCTTCCAGCTGAAACTTTAATCCTAAGCAGGAGGAACATACTGGAGCAATTGATGCGTGTTCCAAGAAGAGGTTGGCAGTTGCTTATCCGAGACGATCTACTTCGGGAAGGGGCTGGTAGTCGCTTATCCGAGATGATCCACTTCAGGATGGCGAACGTTACATGTAAGGTCTTGGATCCTTCCTTTGCTAATTTTCATCAAAGAAGATCCAGTTTTCTAGTGGCAACCGGTCCTTTGCCAATTTTCATCAAAGAAGATCCAGCTTCTTGATGGCAAAATCTGCCATTTATGCGAAAGATTATGGCCTTGTGCAGGAGGAAGGCCTTTTGTGTCCAGTTGGTTTGGCTTGTCACCTTCGAAGTAAATAGGACAGCTTGTATGCCTTTGGAGCAATGATTCGGTTGTACGAAAAACCACCTTGATGTAGCGTCAATGTATGTTCCCTTTTGAATCAATAAAATGTTCATTTTTTGCTTATCTGCTTTGTTTCCCTCCTCCTTTTGAATTTTGAAGGCAATTGGAATGGATCGGCGGGGCTAAACTTCCCGCGAAGTTAAAGACAGAATCCCAGCTAAATCAGAAACGAACTTCCAACGAAGCTAGCATGAATTTTCTGCAAAGTTAGAGCGAGCTCTCAGCGAGGCTAAGGTTCATCTTTCAGCGAAGTTACTCAAACGTCGCATGAGGTCGACGCTGAACTCACAGCGGAGTTAGCCCTTAGTGGGGCTGAAGCAACGCTTCTCGGGAAGGCGCTTAGGCACCATTTCAAATTAATTCAAAACGACTGCCTGCGCTCCTTTCGAGGAGGCAAAGTTTAGACAATGATCAGCCTATAAAAGCCCGATCGGACTGAAAGAGAAGGAACGACTTCTCTTTGAATTTTTAGAGAACTCTGAATCTCTTCTTCTTCTTTCTCCTTCGTTTGGAAATTCAAGGACTTCTTCAGTTCTCTAATGGCACCCAAAAGACGGGCAGGAAAAGAGGTAGCAACCTCTACGACGGAGGGTCCTTCTCCTCCTCCGATTATCGACTGACCTATCGCAGGTAGGGATCTTTCCCTTTTGTTCAGAGATTTTCATCTATCTTTTAAAGCCAATTTCTGGCTATCTTTCGATGAATCCAGAGCGATTCATCATGATCCCGTGAACTTAGGGAGTTCAATTCCCTGAATTTCCCATGATTTCTTGATTGGGAATTTAAGAACCGAAGGGGTTTCTTCTCCAAGCTTCTATGCGAAGCAACCCTTAGGCGGTTCACATCCTGTCGAATGATAGGATGCGAAGCTAACCCTCAGAGCGTAGCTGAAAAGGACCTTAATGCCCTTAAAATAATTTTTAGGTAACAGTACCCTTCTGACAAAGTTAGCCCTTGAGGGCTTCTTCGCATTCTGTTATCTGAGGTCAAGCTTCCAGAGCGAAGCTAATACTTGAATATTTTTCTGCATTCTGCCTTCATGTGGAGTGCGGAGTTAAGCTGCTGCTGCGAAGCTAGCGTTGGCCAGCTTTACTCAGAGAGCGAAGCTATGCCTTAACAAAAATTATATTCTTGTTTTAGCTTTCCTTCAGCCGACGAACTAATCATAGTTTCTCCTTGTTTTTGCAGTGCATTATACTCCGGTCCTCTGAACAATCTCTTTGGAGCAGCCAGGGGGCTGGATGGCAATGTTAGCCTGCAATTCCAAGGGAAGGCTTCATTATTCAACGAGTGGAGCACTCCTGGTCGGGATGCACTTATTCATGCTGGGGATCAGCGCACCATGAGGAGCATCTTAACTACTGCTCCCCTTGAAGATTCTGACCGAAGAATCTATCGAAAGCCCAGCTTTATGTTTGGAGATGCAGCGCCAGACAATGATCACCAACTGCTAGGCGGAGAGGGGTAGTGGATTTTCAAACTGGATGGCGAGAAGTATTATCTCCCATCTAGCAAGTGCCACTTTCCCTTGTCCTTCTTTCAATGTGTGACGAGGGCTCGAAAGATGTGGTGGCAAGTGACTCGGACTATCGATTCCGTTCACGTGGGAAAGTTGATAGCTCCATCTCCTGGTTATACAAGGGCGGGTCCTCCTCGCTGCATATTGGGTCTCTACCTTGGGAACGTACTTTCGGACATCCCAGTGGGAGAAAATCCCGTGGTGGCTCAGACTTTTGGAAATCAATTCTTTAAGGCTCATGGTAATTATCCAGCCACTGATTTCAGGACCCCTGAGTAGATTCATTCTCCCAAGGCATGGTGGAGGGACTTGACTTTATATGTCCTTGCCCATTTTAAAGAAGATCTGGAGAGGCTGGGACTTTATGAGGCTGTCAGGGTGACCTATTACGGCATTCAGATGAGTGTAGCGAACTTCTATGCCATCTTTGACTTGTACTGCCCGGCTACAGGGACCTTCTTCACTCCTGTTGGCGAATTGGGCATAGCTTTGCACGAGATGTCGGAAGTCTCTGCTCTGCCTTTGGGGTCTCTCCCATATGAAGAATATTTCTCATGCAAGGCGGAATTGGAACTTCTAGAGAAGCAGGAGCGCGCCTTGTTTGAGACTTACCAGGAGTTGATGTGCCATCTTTACATTTGCTCAAGCATGCATGGGATCTATAAGAGAACTTCATGCAGTTTGAAGAGCAGGGGAAATTATTTGTTCCCTGAACTGGAAGGTACTCCTGAAGCGGCTCACTGTGGAGTTGCAGATGAAGACATCTTTCGCAGGATGCAAGAGCACTCTCAAGGAGATTTGATTTTGGAAGAAGATGACGGATCATATGAGAAAGGTGATATTCTTCGGAGTTTTCACTATCAGGCTCGTCGACTGATGTCCCGGAAGGCACTTCTAGCTGGCTTTTTAACAGTTAGGCTGAAGAGATGCGTGGTGCCATCTCCATCTAGCGACGTCATTCATCCAACCGTCTTATTGCCGGCTGTTCATTTAGTCCACGGTCGTTCTCTCAGATTTCTTCCAGTAATGGTGTACTGTATTCAAAGAGGCCTTCGTGCATTGACGGAGGCTTTCTGTAGGCCACCAACGACGAAGCGGGGAAAGGGAGCTATCTTACCTCGTGACGGACCAAACCCTAGAATTGGTTTGCCATACACTTATTTGATGGCATAGTTCGCCCTTCACTGCCCCTCCATCATCCAAGCCGGTGAGGAGCCCCCAGAAGGTGTTCGAATGGCGCTTCTCCGTCGATTCGAGGGTGTTCGTGGTCACGGACTTATGTAACTGCGGTCCGCAAACTGCTGTGCCGTCATGACGTCTACAGCCTTTTTCGGTGCTTTCCCTACATTCGCGATGCAGGATATGGTGAAGAATTAAAGGATGTAGGGGAAAGGCAGACGTCGTTGAGTTAGGGAGTCTTCGAATGGCTAGTTAGCATCCGGCCATCCCACTTGTTGCATAGATGCGGGGACACCTGTTACCTGGAGCCCTATGTTCCGAGTCAGTTTGCTCGTCAGTTTGGGTATGACCAACTGTATGTAGGCAATCCGAACAGCAGCATGGCCTTCATGGGGATCTTCATCGATGGAGCTCGTGCCTGGCGGTTTTATATTACTGGCTGTACTGAGGCGCGGCTGTGCATGCCGCTAAGGACTCCGAACCTTCTGATTGAGATTTAAGAATTTATAAATAATAAGAATCAGTTGTAGAGTTCTTAGTCTCAATGCTATCCGCTATAGCAAGGGCCAAAGCGGGTCGTGATCCTCAGGGAAGGATGCGATGCAAGCTTCTCGGCCGATTCCTCTGTATCTTCAAAATATGAGAAAAGAGATTAGATTTGAGATATATATATATGAATGTAAAGATGTGGTTTTACTGATCTTCTACCACAACCCATAGTGCAAGTTAAGGATATTGATCATCATATTGGAATACATGGACTCTATCCTAAGTTTTCTAGAGGATAAGCAAGAGAAAAAAAACTTTAGAATCTTACTAGCGACACTTCTAAAGATCCAACACGTTTTCATCCTAACATCTAAGCACAACGTAAGAGAAGATTTACCTTGAAGTTACGTTGTCAAAGTTCTTAAGCATGAAATGTGAAAAATTACTTAAAGGTGTGACTTTAGATTATGAAACTAATCATCATTTAGTCTTCAAGCATTCTACCTTAAACCTAGGGTTTCTAAAAAAAATGTCATCAATCCGATCAATGCTTAACTGCTCTAGGGTTGCTTTAAGAATTTCAGCAAACCACAATAGGAAATTAGTTCATCATTTTTTTTTATCTTTTCAATTTATTTAAATTTTTTTATGTTGTTTAATAAGAAGAATTGAGAAAGAAAGAAAACAAATAAATCAGAAGATCGCAGATTAAAAACTAAACCAGAGAGATCACAAAATAAAAGCAAAATTAAATAGCAGAGAATTAAATGGGAAAAAGGTAACCTTTATTCGAAAAACGTCTCCCAAATACAAGCTCCTTCTCCTCCACAATGTACTCAAAACGAAATTACAAACTTGCAGAAATTTTAAAGAAATAGCTAAAGAAAACCCTAATCTCTCTCTGGATGCCCTCTCTGCTACGCCTGCAGGGGTATTTATAGGTGCAGAAGGCGATAGAGTCCCGGATAAACTCCTCCACGAAAACTGGTAGATGGATAAGGCAGGATTGCCGCGGAAACGCGGCTTGGGCCGCGTTTTCGCGGCAACAGTCTGATCTTTGGCCGCACGCTTTCGCGCATGGCCTCCTCTGGTCCGTCCATCTGGGCATATGCTTCTGGATGCTGGATCCTGGCTCTTCATTTTGAATTTTCGAGATAACTTAGAAATCAAGTTACCCTAAATTCAAATCCCTTCAAAAATGAATCTCATCCTTGCACTCTTATTTATCCTCATCCACCAAGCATTTAGGGTAGAATAGAACTCTATCCTTTCCCTCTTTGTAGTATTTGCAATTTTTACACTTGTATTTGCACTTTTGACTTCTTGTAATTGCACTTTTAAACCTGGGCTTGGACTTGGGCTTGGATATGGGCTTTTGGGCTTCATTAAGTTTTAATTCTTTATTTAATTCAAAACTCAAGGCCTGCACACATTAAATAACAAAATATTAATAAATGTGCATTATTATATGAATAAATGTGAAAATGTGATAGTAAATATGATGACAATTATGCATTTTTCACTACCAATCACACCCCCACACTTATCTTTTTTCTCGTCCTCGAGTAAAAATCAAAGAAAAAGAAAATCTAATCTAGCTAACTCACTTTCGTAGGAATCACGGTTGCACTTAGCATGTGCAACAAGCCGTTAAACCCCTAGGTTACCCTAGAGGACGAGTGTTGTCTCGTGAGGGTTTTCAGCGGATTACACCCACAAAATCCATAAAAAGGAGAATATTCAAATTATATTTGAAGAGACTAAGTAGTCTATAAGTTTTAGGATTATCATTTTTATTCATTCTTAAACTTAGTCTTAATAAAGTGAATTGTTATTTATTTTAGGTAAGGATCAAAATTAAATGTTTGTATAGTCTTTTTCGTTACCAAAAATCATATGCATCCTTATGAATTTTTACTAGGAATTCCTTAACTTGGACTCTCATGCCTCTTTATTATTTTTATAACATCATCTAATTTTCTTTCGTGTAAGTATCAAGGCTTCTTGAGGCCCTCATACCTAACTAATTGACTAATAGATGTGTTAATATAATTTTTTTTTTGGCATGTATAACTCATCTAATTTTTTTTCGTGCAAGTATCAAGGCTTCTTGAGGCCTTCATACCTAACTAATTGACTAATAGATGTGTTAATACATGTATAATATTTCTCAGTTTTCTTAGGCTTTCTAATCCACCCATGTAGCGAACTTAAAGTCGGTGGCTCCCAAACCGGTCGGCTTTAGGGCACCAGGTGAGAAAACACTCCGCGGACTCAAATTCGAATGAATTAGGCCACAAAACTAAGGACTTTATTTTATTTAGAACTCACCTTTAGGCATGAATACTTATGCTTCTTGAGGCACATGTATCCAGCTTAATTAGTGATATATATTATTATTATTATTATTTTTATGAGGCACAAGGGTCTTTATTTTGGAATCCTATATATGCACTAGAAATGCACATTTCATTAAGGTAAAAATCAAAACTAATTATTTATTCAATTTCTCCTCCTATACCTAAAAATTAAACAATTCATTTATTTTGACCAAGTTTTTCGAAATCCTAATCATGACTTTCCTAATTCTTAAAACTAACTTAGATTTCTTTCAAGAATTAAGTCAAAGTATTATCCTTTTTATAATAATTTTTTTTACAATAAATAAAGAGAAAAAGAAAAATATTTCTATTTTTTTATATATATTACATATATTACATACCCTTCCCCTACACTTGTTTCATGCATTGTCCCTAATGTATGAATGAAATGCATGAATGCATGAACTGGCAGAAAGATATAGTTACCGATACAGTGGGTCAAAAAGACCCATGGCTGCATTTACTTCCGGTACTGACTCCAAAAAGATTTTAAGACGTTGACCATTTACCTTGAATGCATTTCCATTTTTGGGGTCGTAAATCTCTATGGCTCCGTGTGGAAACACAGTCTTAACAATGAAGGGCCCTGTCCATCTTGACTTCAACTTGCCAGGAAAGAAATGAAGTCTAGAGTTATAGAGTAAAACATTTTGTCCTTGGACAAACGTTTTTCTCGTGATGAATTTGTCATGAAAAATCTTAACTCTATCCTTCACAATCTTTGCATTATCGTATGCTTCATTCCTTAATTCCTCTAGTTCAGAAATTTGCAATTTCCGAAGCTCACCGGCCTTTTCTAGATCAAAATTTAGCTGCTTAATTGCCCATAGGGCCCGGTGCTCTAGCTCAACAGGAAGGTGGCAAGCCTTTCCAAAGACTAGTCTATAGGGAGACATTCCTAGAATCGTCTTAAAGGCAGTCCTATATGCCCATAGGGCATCCACCAATTTGGTGGACCAGTCCTTCCTATTCTGATTCACAGTTTTCTCCAAGATGAGCTTGACTTGCCTATTGGAAACTTCTACCTGTCCGCTAGTTTGAGGATGGTAGGGCGTAGACAACTTGTGAGTTATGGCGTATTTTCGCATAAGAGCCTCAAAAGTTATATTGCAAAAATGCGTACCATTGTCACTAATAATGGCACGAGGGGTTCCAAAGCGCGAGATGATATTTTCTTTCAAGAATTTGACAACAACTTTGTTGTCATTTGTCTTGCAAGGAACGGCTTCAACCCATTTTGATACGTAGTCTACGGCCAACAAGATGTATTGGTGCCCAAACGAATTAGGGAAGGGTCCCATAAAATCAATGCCCCAGACATCGAAAAGTTCTACTTCTAGAATTGGTTTAGGGGCATCATATTTCGTTTGGAAATTCTTCCTATCATTTGACATCTTGTGCAACTTTTGCAATACTCAAATGCGTCTCTGAACACGGTTGGCCAATAAAAGCCACTTTGCAGGATCTTTTCGGCAGTTTTGCGGGGACCAAAATGTCCACCGCAAGCGAACTCATGACAAAAGGTTAGAATGCTTCTAGTCTCCTCATCGGGGACACATCTCCTAATAATTTGGTCGCTACAATATTTGAAAAGGTATGGATCTTCCCATATGTATTACCGGACTTGAGACAAGAAACGGTATCTATCCTGTTTTGACCAATTAGACGGTGTTTGGTTTGTGACTAAGTAATTTACTATGTCAGCAAACCATGGTTCCTTAGAGATGGCTAGAAGTTGTTCATCGGGGAAATTGTCATTGATGGGCAGTTCGTCAGAAGGTGCGTTTGGCACACGAGAGAGATGGTCTGCTACGACATTTTCGACACCTTTTTTATCTCGAATTTCGAGATCGAATTCTTGAAGGAGAAGGATCCAACGAATGAGTCGGGCCTTCGCATCTTTTTTAAGCATAAGGTATCGAAGTGCAGAATGGTCAGTGAAAATCGTGGTCTTGGTCCCAAGTAGGTATAGGCGGAATTTCTCCAAAGCGAACACTACTGCCAAGAATTCCTTCTCGGTTGTAGTATAGTTCATTTGGGCGTCATTGAGCGTTCTACTCGAATAATAGATCACGGGCTGCTTGCTATCCTTACGCTGTCCTAAGACAGCACCTATCGCAAAATCTGAGGCATCGCACATGATCTCAAAAGGTTTGGACCAGTCCGGAGGTGAGATGATAGGTGCAGAAATAAGTTCCACTTTCAACTTTTCCCACGCACTATTGCACCTATCGTTAAATATGAAGGGCACGTCTTTACCAAGAAGGTTTGTAAGGGGTCTAGCAATTTTGCTAAAATCCTTAATGAACCTAAGATAAAACCCAGCGTGTCCTAAGAAAGACCGAATGTCCTTCACACATCGTGGAATTGGAAGTTTGGCTATGATATCCACCTTAGCCTTGTCCACTTTTATCCCTTCCCTAGATATCTCATGACCTAGGACAATCCCATGCTGCACCATGAAGTGGCACTTTTTCCAATTGAGGGTCAAGTTCTTTTCGGTGCATCTACTCAGTACTAGCTCCAAGTGGTGGAGACAATGGTCAAATGAATTTCCATAGACGGAGAAGTCGTCCATAAAAATCTCTAAAAAACGCTCGATCATATCAGAAAACAGGCTTAACATACAACGTTAGAATGTGGCGGGGGCATTACATAGGCCGAAAGGCATTCGACGGTAGGCAAATGTCCCAAATGGGCACGTGAACGTTGTCTTTTCTTGGTCCTCCGGGGCTATAGGGATTTGGTTATACCCTAAATAACCGTCCAAGAAACAGTAATACTCATGACTGGCTAATCTTTCCAGCATTTGGTCGATAAATGGGAGGGAAAAATGATCTTTCCTAGTGGCGGCGTTCAACTTGCGGTAGTCTATGCATACTCTAACCTTGGTAGGCAATCGTGTTTACACTAACTCATGCTTGTCATTCTCTACCACAGTAAAGCTAGACTTCTTAGGGACCACATGCATTGGGCTAACCCATTCGCTATCGGAAATGGGATAAATGATCCCATTATCTAACAGTTTCACTATTTCGGCGTGTACAGCCTCCTGCATGAGTGGGTTTAGCCTACGCTGTGGATCCCTCTTCGGTCTAACCCCTTCCTCTAGATGGATACGATGCTGGACTATCGTAGGGCAGAGTCCCTTGATATCTGACATAGTCCAACCAATGGCTTCCCTATGTCTCCTAAGGGTTGCCAGTAGGTCTTCCTCTTGCCTATTAGTCAAATTAGATGCAACTATGACCGGTAACGTCTCTTGTTCACCTAGGTAGGCGTACTTAAGATGTTTAGGCAAGGCTTTTAACTCCAAAGAAGGAGGTGGCTCGATGGGTGGAGGAGTTAAGCTAGAATCTCCCATCTCTATAGAACTCAGATTTGATTCCCATTCGATCACATCAAGGCTGAGATCACTTGCTTCTAAGTCTTCCTCTTCCTCTGACTCTAGTGTGATCTCCTCATTATGCTCACTCGTCATGTTCTCAATGAAGTTAACCTCAAAGGGTTGGTCGGTCACATCGTAGGGATGCTTACCTAGGTTGAAAACATTGACTTCCTTGGTCATATCCCCAAAAGTTAGTCTCATGGATCCGTTTCTACAATTTATGATTGCATTTGCGGTTGCTAGGAACGGTCTTCCTAAGATGACGGGAGTTTGGGACCTAGGATTAGACACAAGTTGTGTCTCTAAACAAATGAAATCGACTGGGTAAATAAATTCTCCCACCCGTATGAGAACGTCATTGATCTCTCCCTTAGGAACTTTGATTGAGCGCTCAGCTCACTGAATAGTAACTTGGGTCGGGTTGAGTTCACCTAATCCAAGTTGTTGATATACAGAGAAAGGGAGCAAATTGATGCTAGCTCCTAAATCGAGGAGTGCTCGATTGATTTCGGCTTTACCTATAGTGCAAGAGATGGTGGGGCAACCAGGGTCCTTATACTTAATAGGGATTTGGTTGGACAATAGCTCACTAATGTTAGTGGCTAGAAAAACCTTCTTAGGCACATTAGACTTTCTTTTCTTGGTGCACATGTCCTTAAGGAATTTGGCATAACTAGGGACCTGTTGGATTGCATCAAGAAGTAGAATGTTGAGCCTAACTTGATTGAACACCTCTAATAATTTCTCCATATGTGCATTGTTGTTGCGTCTAAGCCTATTTGGAAATGGAGCTATAGGTTGGTGCACCGTCCTGCTGACTTTTCAACTTCAGTTTCATTGGAGCTGGGTGGAGAAGGAGTGGAGCTAGATGGAATGGATGACTGAGATGGATCCTGTGGCATGGATACTTGATTATCAACTTGTTTCCCCGATCTGAGTGTATGAACCATGTGACACTGATTTGGGTCTTGAGCCTCATTGGTTGGCCTAGGATTCCTAGGATTTGGCAATGGTTGACTCGGTAGGGTACCCCTCTGTCTCTCTTGTTGGTTCAATTGGATCTCTATCCTAGTTAAGACTTGAGCCAGCGTGTCGTGACTTTTAACTAGAGTGTCCATCTTTCTTTCCAAATTTGAAAGTCTTGTCTCCATTTGTGAATTTTGGAAAGACGGTAGAGGATTTTGACTAGGGAAATTTTGTTGATAGGGCAGATTTTGGAAATTGTTGGAGAATTTGGGCCTAGTTTGATCATTGTTGCTTGGGCCCCACGAAAAATTGGGATGATTTCTCCAACCAGGATTGTTGGTGGGTGAATAAGGATTGTTGGCGGGCCTTGTGAAGGCCGCACTCATATGTTCGGGCAAGCCTTGATGCGCGATGAAGACAGGACATTCCTCGAACACATGGTTCATATCTTGACAATAAGTACAGCCCGCCGAAGATGTTGGGCTGATTTGGTTCACAGAGACTGACTCTTTAGTTTCAAGAGCCTCTAGTCTTCGCATAACAACAGCTAACTTAGAATCGGTTGCTACGTTGGCCTCAATGGAATGGATACCTCATTTAGAAGAAGTAGGGTCATTAGTCCTAAATTTTTTCGGAGTAGGTTCCCATTGGATGGTATTATCAGCTAATTCTTCATATAATAACCATCCTTCATCTTCGTTCTTTTGCAGAAATCCTCCTTGGCACATGGATTCTAACAGCGTTTTAGTAGGATAATCTAATCCATCATATAGAACTTGGCAAAGTCGCCATTTCTCTATCCCATGGTGAGGGCATTGGGCAAGGAGGTCCTTAAAACGTTCGAAGTATTTCCAAAAAGGTTCATTGGCTGTTTGCTTAAACTGTAGGATGTTCTTCCTAATCAGTGCAGTCTTGTGAATGGGATAAAATTTCTTTAAGAAGGCCTTAATGAAATTATCCCAAGAAGATATTGAACCGGCCTCTAGACTGTAGAGCCATTTCTTTGCTAAATTCTTCAAAGCAAAGGGGACAAACCTAAGTTTGATGGCATCTTTTCCTAACTTAGGTATATTCATCATGAGACATACTTCTTCAAATTCTCTTATGAAGAAGTATGCATCCTCGGATTCAAGTCCATGAAATTTGGGAAGGGTGTTGATGTATTGTGGCTTGAGTTCAAATGGGTCAACACCTTCAATAGTAAGCTTGATGTAAGAAGGAAGAGAGGTTCTAATAGGATAGAACCTATCTTGGAGTGACTGTGGTTGTGCCATGTGTGAGTCGGCCTTTTGCTCGGGTGGTGAACTAGTTCTAGTTAGCCTGGATGTAAGTGGGTCTCTCGACCAAGTGGGCATGCACAATTAGCAAACAAGTTCACCCAATCAACCAAAAAAAGAAAAACAAACAAAAAATCCTATTCTAGGGTTATCCTTGACCTAGATGACTCCTAACTTTAGACTGTCCTTAGGAGGTCTACTGTCGACGTTAACCACAAGCTAATCGGCCAGGTAGGTGGCAAGACCGGTGGGAGGTTTTCCGTCAGAGACGTTCCTTAATTAAATAACCACCGTTCTTCGGGCTTTCAGCCCTCAATCCCCTGCCTAGACACCGACTTGACAAGAGTTAATTTTGAATAATTTTCCTCCTTAGGTCAATCTCCTATTGAGTCCGAGTTAACCTAGGGCCAACGTCTAGTCAAATTTTACTTAAGGTTAGGGTTGTGAGTGTGACGGATATGATTTGTGGGCCAAGGAAGGGTGATGAAATCCCCACCTTATCTTGTTTATGGGTTATGCCCTTAAGATATTTTTGTGTACGTGTAAAGCTGTAGAAAAGTAATCACTCAAGAAAGCAGTAAATCAACCAAAAGTGTTTCCTAATCTATATGCTATGCAAACGTACCTTGTCGCCAGCACTCTTCAACAGAATAAAAAAAATTAAAAATAGACACGTGCCCTAAATGCAAGAGTCTAATCTTTTTTTTTATTATCAACAAATGGGTTAATGTTATTAATTAGCAGTTGCAGAGTGATCACAGAGAAAATTTATCACAGCAGTAAGCAGTATTTGCAATTCTGAGCAACCTGCAGAAAAATTAATAGTAGTGAACTACTAGTGCCGCGTTTCTACGGCTTTTGCCGCGTTTGCGCGGCACAGAGTAGGCTCTGTTGCTCTGCCTTCGAGGGCAGAGGCACAGAGTTGCGATGTGTCCTCGCTGCTATTTTGTTTTCCTATTCTCTGTATCTGCAAACAGAAAGAATAAAAAATAATTAGTTTGAGAAAATCGTGTCGTTCCTTCCCCGGCAACGGCGCCAAAATTTTGATTGAGATTTAAGAATTTATAAATAATAAGAATCAGTTGTAGAGTTCTTAGTCTCAATGCTATCCGCTGTAGCAAGGGCCAAAGCGGGTCGTGATCCTCAGAGAAGGATGCGATGCAAGCTTTTCGGCTGATTCCTCTGTATCTTCAAAATATGAGAAAAGAGATTAGATTTAAGATATATATATATATGAATGTAAAGATGTGGTTTTACTGATCTTCTACCACAACCCATAGTGCAAGTTAAGGATATTGATCATCATATTGGAATACATGGACTCTATCCTAGGTTTTCTAGAGGATAAGCAAGAGAAAAAAAAAACTTTAGAATCTTACTAGCGACACTCCTAAAGATCCAACGCGTTTTCATCCTAACATCTAAGCACAACGTAAGAGAAGATTTACCTTGAAGTTCCATTGTCAAAGTTCTTAAGCATGAAATGTGAAAAATTACTTAAAGGTGTGACTTTAGATTATGAAACTAATCATCATTTAGTCTTCAAGCATTCTACCTTAAACCTAGGGTTTCTAAAAAAAATGTCATCAATCCGATCAATGCTTAACTGCTCTAGGGTTGCTTTAAGAATTTCAGCAAACCACAATAGGAAATTAGTTCATCATTTTTTTTATCTTTTCAATTTATTTAAATTTTTTTATGTTGTTTAATAAGAAGAATTGAGAAAGAAAGAAAACAAATAAATCAGAAGATCGCAGATTAAAAACTAAACCAGAGAGATCACAAAATAAAAGCAAAATTAAATAGTAGAGAATTAAATGGGAAAAAGGTAACCTTTATTCGAAAAACGTCTCCCAAATACAAGCTCCTTCTCCTCCACAATGTACTCAAAACGAAATTACAAACTTGCAGAAATTTTAAAGAAATAGCTAAAGAAAACCCTAATCTCTCTCTGGATGCCCTCTCTGCTGCGCTTGCAGGGGTATTTATAGGTGCAGAAGGCGATAGAGTCCCGGATAAACTCCTCCACGAAAACTGGTAGATAGATAAGGCAGGATTGCCGCGGAAACGCGGCTTGGGCCGCGTTTTCACGGCAACAGTCTGATCTTTGGCCGCGCGCTTTCACGCGTGGCCTCCTCTGGTCCGTCCATCTGAGCATATGCTTCTGGATGCTGGATCCTGGCTCTTCATTTTGGATTTTCGAGATAACTTAGAAATCAAGTTACCCTAAATCCAAATCCCTTCAAAAATGAATCTCATCCTTGCACTCTTATTTATCCTCATCCACCAAGCATTTAGGGTAGAATAGAACTCTATCCTTTCCCTCTTTGTGGTATTTGCAATTTTTACACTTTGTATTTGCACTTTTGACTTCTTGTAATTGCACTTTTACACCTGGGCTTGGACTTGGGTTTGGATATGGGCTTTTGGGCTTCATTAAGCTTTAATTCTTTATTTAATTCAAAACTCAAGGCCTGCACACATTAAATAACAAAATATTAATAAATGTGCATTATTATATGAATAAATGTGAAAATGTGATAGTAAATATGATGACAATTATGCATTTTTCACTACCAATCACCTTCAAACAACTTTGGGGTTCTGCCAGTGATACAGAACTTCAAACTTCACACCAACTGAATTTTCTATTAATTCCTTTACTGTGAAGTTGATCTCTCAGCGGCTGAAGCGGAAGGTCACTGAGAAGAGCGAGGGTAAGAGGGTCCGCGTTCCAGGCCTCGGGGAATTCATTGTTGTTGATGATAGCGAGGCCTCAGATGCAGGAAATCCTCGCTTTGAAGCGGATACAGGTGCTGAGGCTCCAGCAGCTGCTTCTGGTGGGGTAGGTACAGCCCCTGTGGAACATATTGATGTGGAAGAAGTAGAGGAAGAAGATCCTGACGTCCACTTCAAGCGAAAGCGGGAAGGCGGATCTCGTAGGAAGAGGGTAATGAAGAAGCCTCGTCGCTACGCTCCTACTTTTATTGCAGAGGGCGAATCATCTACAGTGCCTCCTCCTCCTGCTCCATTAGTCATTAAGCTGTCGGCTCCTAGGCAGACTGCTGGTAATGCTGTTCCGGACCCGAGTAAGATCAGCTCTGTTCTTGCAATGCACTCTTATATATTCCACACAGCTCATTGTTAACTTCATGACTCAGGAACCGAGGCGGTGAGGGACCCGGGAGCTGAGGTCCCAGGAGAACAGGGGGAGCATTATGATCCCCTATTTACTTATAAAGAAGGCGATGAGGCTAGCTATTTTGCCGTCTCGGAAGAATCTGGAGGTGATGCGACTGATGTAGGTCCTTCAGGTGTTGGGATCTCAAAAGGAGGCCCCATGGCCTCCAGCTCTTTTGGGTGGACCACAGAGGGTTCGGCGAGTGGAGGTGGGCCGACCGTCCATATTGACTCTGCCAAAGACTTTCCTATGGAGCGTGAGGGGACTGATGCCACGGTTGAGAAAGTTCGAAGAGAAACTGCGGCCAAGGCGACTAAGGCGATATCATCTTTTGGTAGTGCTTTGACCTTTTGTGAGTAATTCTTCTCGTGATATTTATTACGCCTAGCTTAAACAGAATTTTGCTACAGTTGTACCGCCTCTGAGTGCATTGACTTCGAGGGAGCCAGCCAATCTTTCTGAGGGAATTAGAGGTGAAGCAAGTACTTTGACCACGGTGGATGCTGCTGAGTTGGATGCCTTGTATCACGGTTTACCTTCCTATCAGCCCGAATCGGCCAGAGGAAGGGGGATTGAGGG
Organism: Agave tequilana; assembly: GCA_038442645.1. Classification (NCBI taxonomy): domain Eukaryota; kingdom Viridiplantae; phylum Streptophyta; class Magnoliopsida; order Asparagales; family Asparagaceae; genus Agave; species Agave tequilana. Next base: position 142,936 of record JAVJIF010030166.1, on the reverse strand, counting down.
AACAGTAGTCACGAAACCAACCTCACTTCCAACTATATCTGTAAGTGAGGTGTCATTGGTTTTGCCAGTGCTGCCTATCTTGCCAAGTGTGGAGCTGAAGGTGATTATCAGTCCTACTTCTCCGACACTGGTGGTTGAGCCAGCTCCCCCAGAAATAGTCACTAGCCCTACTTCGGTTGTAGCTAGTGTACTGGTTTCAATGAGGACTCCTCTGAGATTACTGACGATCTCTCATATTGCTCCAGCCAGTGCTTCTACTATTCCTTCCACAGTTATGTCAGTGAAACCGGTGGAATCTTTGTCTTCAGAGGCTGCTTGTTCACCGAGAGTAGTTGAGGCCGAGAATGAATTCGTGGCTGAGCTAGTCGACAGCTTTTATAAGGGCTTGAAGCGCTCCATTGCTTTAGTCTTGAAGGGCTCGACTACCTCTTTCTCTACTCTAAAGGTGGTCCTCTGCCGAAGTATTGACAGTATTCGAGACTTTAGAGGGAACGACTAGGCCTTTGCGTTGGAGCTTTTGGTGGACAGGCTTGAGAGAGATGTGGACGAATGGCGCCGTCTTAGCCATTCAGATCTGGAGTCTTTAGCTAATGAATAGCTTGTGCACCTTGCTGCTCAAATGCGTGAAGCTCATCTCGCCGCTCAAGAAGCAGCTAAGGCAATTTCCTCTGACTTGAAATCCTTGGAGATGAGGAGAGTAGAACTCGGGGATGCCATCGATGCTTCTACTAGTGCCTTTCTTGACGCCGAGGATAAGATTGAAAAGGCCAAGGAAATATGAGGAAGGCTAATCTTCTTTTGTCCAAGGCTGAACCAGTGCGTCTTGAAGAGATTGCTCGGTTAGAGTAGCTTAAGGCCCAAAATGACGAAGTCTTGCGGCATGAGCTAGCACAGAGGGCAACTTTGGTTGAAATTGAGACTCGCCTAGCCCAGACAGTGAGCTTTAATGAGGCCGAGTTGAGGTCGCAGGCACTTATCAGGGCTACTGAGGAGAGAAAGAATAGGCTGGCCATTCTTGAAGAACGGATCAAATCCTACGAAGCACCCTCATAGCTTGTAATCCGAGCATCCTTGTATCCCTCTTTTGGAATCATTAAAAAGTGATTTTATCTGACTCTCCTGTTGTATTTTCAACTTGTTTTATCTTCTGAATTTTCAATTCTTGCTTTCAAGTTGTATTGCAATCCTCAAAAGAAAGCAGAATAATGATATAACTAATCCAATCAGTGGTGATAAGATGATAGAGTTAGTCACATATTTGAGAAAATAGTCCTTGCTGGACTAAAAGATGAGACTTGGCTATCCGTCAGTTCAGAAGTCGCAATGACATAACCGATTGAGAAGCCACCAAGCTCAAAATTTTGTCATATGATGACAAAGAAATAGTCCTTACTAGACTGAAAGATGAGACTTGGCTATCTGTCGGTTCAGAGGTCGCGTGACGTAACCGATTGAGAAGCCACCAAGCTTAAAATTTTATCATTCAGAGGTGACGAACTGGACATGATGACAAAAAAATAGTCCTTACTGGACTGAAAGATGAGACTTGGCTATCTATCAGTTCAGAGGTCGCGATGACGTAACAGATTGAGAAGTCACTAAGCTCAAAATTTTGTCATTTAGAGATGACGAACTGGACATGATGACAAAGAAATAGTCCCTACTGGACTGAAAGATGAGACTTGGCTATCTGTCAGTTCAGAGGTCGCGATGACGTAACCGATTGAGAAGCCACCAAGCTCAAAATTTTGTCATTTAGAGATGACGAACTGGACATGATGACAAAAAAATAGTCCCTACTGGACTGAAAGATGAGATTTGGCTATCTGTCAGTTCAGAGGTCGCGATGACGTGACCGATTGAGAAGCCACCAAGCTCAAAATTTTGTCATATGATGACAAAGAAATAGTCCCTACTGGACTGAAAGATGAGACTTAGCTATCTGTCGGTTTAGAGGTTGCGATGACGTAACCAATTGAGAAGCCACCTAGCTCAAAATTTTGTCATTCAGAGGTGACGAACTGGACATGATGACAAAGAAATAGTCCTTATTGGATTGAGAGATGAGACTTGGCTATCTGTCGGTTCAGAGGTCGCGATAATGTAACCGATTGAGAAGCCACCAAGCTTAAAATTTTGTCATTCAGAGGTAACGAACTGGACATGATGACAAAGAAATAGTCCCTACTGGACTGAAAGATGACACTTGGTTATCTGTCGGTTCAGAGGTCGCGATGACGTAACTGATTGAGAAGCCACCAAGCTCAAAATTTTGTCATTCAGAGGTGACGAACTGGACATGATGACAAAGAAATAGTCCCTACTGGACTGAAAGATGAGACTTGGCTATCTGTCGGTTCAGAGGTCGCGATGACGTAACCGATTGAGAAGCTACCAAGCTCAAAATTTTTTCATTCAGAGGTGACGAACTAGACATGATGACAAAGAAACAGTCCCTACTGGACTGAAAGATGAGATTTGGCTATCTGTCGGTTCAGAGGTCGTGATGACGTGACTGATTGAGAAGCCACCAAGCTCAAAATTTTGTCATATGATGACAAAGAAATAGTCCCTACTGGACTCAAAGATGAGACTTGGCTATCTATCGGTTTTGAGGTCGCGATGACGTAACCGATTGAGAAGCCACCAAGCTCAAAATTTTGTCATTCAGAGGTAACGAACTGGACATGATGACAAAGAAATAGTCCCCACTGGACTGAAAGATGAGACTTGGTTATCTGTCGGTTCAGAGGTCGCGATGACGTAACCGATTGAGAAGTCACCAAACTCAAAATTTTATCATTTAGAGGTGACGAACTGGACATGATGACAAAGAAATTATCCCTACTGGACTGAAAGATGAGACTTGGCTATCTGTCGGTTCAGAGGTCGCGATGACGTAACCGATTGAGAAGCCACCAAGCTCAAAATTTTGTCATTCAGAGGTGACGAACTGGACATGATGACAAAGAAATCATTCCACTGGGGGAAATAAGACTTGATTATTAACTCCATGGAGATTTTGCTATCTCCTTTAGATGATATTTGGAAGAAATTGTCAGAGGTATATTGTTAACGTGACAACCAGAAAAGTCTACTGAGGACTGATTATTAGAAACCCGCTGGGGAGTTAGGAAATGAATCCCATAAGAGATTACATGTCAGAGGTGATCGTTAACGTGACAAAAAGAACTCCGTGGGAATTTGTAAAGCAACTTGTCATAGGTGTGATGTTAACTTGGCAAGGATTCATTTACTATTAGAGGTGCTTGAACATAACAGTAATTTGAGTGGACCTAATGTTCTGTTGAAGAGAATGACAAGCGGGGTTTATTCACTGGGGATATTGGCTTTATCCGTTGGGGAGTAGATTATAATCTTGCTATCAGAGGTTTAGTGTTAACATGATAGGTTAGACTCATCATTTTACAAAGGAGATGAATAGTTTTATAAGTAGTCTTACCATTCCATGGATGGGAATTGGCAAGTGATGTTGGAGAGGGAATCAAATGGGAACAGGTCCCTTAGGATTTTTAGCAAATTCTCAGCTATCAACGGGTTTGATATGCCTTTATCAACTACCGTTTTGAGTCGGGCTAGCCATGCTATTCCCCTCAGCATGACGAGTTGTCAAGGACTTATGTTGGACTTAAAGGCTAACATTTTTCCTGTATCCTTAACTGCGGAATCAAATGGGAACAGGTCCCTTAAGATTTTTAGCAAATTCTCAGCTGTCAACGGATTTGGTATGCCTTTACCAACTACTGTTTGAGTCGGGCTAGCTATGCTATTCTCCTCAGCATGATGAGTTGTCGAGGACTTATGTTAGGCTTAAAGGCCAACATTTTCCTCTATCCTTAACCGTTGAGGTGTTAGATTATTTGGTTATTGTATTCATAACCTTGATTCTTCTTTGAAACGATCAGTGTACGATCAGCTCGATATTGGTTTCTGGTTGTATGATTTTATTTAGAGAAAGAGAGGAGCGCTCCTTCTGAATATCTTGGATCTGAAGGTCTTGATCAGAGGTGTAATGTTAACTTGATCATGAGAAAGATCCTATCAAGGATAATACTTCTTTAAAAACCTGCCGTTGATCAGCATTATGAGTAAATCACCATCTAAAGTTATAAGGCGATATGCTCCGTTTGAATAGATTGTTTCTATTACAAATGGTCCTTTCCATTTGGGCTGAAATTTGCCTTAGGTTTTGTGCGTCATGATCATCGATCTTCTGACAGCTAAAACCAAATCTCCTTTCTGGAAGACTCTTTGCTTGACCTTCTTATTGAAGACTCTTGAGATCCGGGCTTGATACAACTCAATGTGTTGTTGAGCTTGTAACCTCTTCTCATCTAGGGCTTCGAGCTATTAAAGACGCAACCGATCATTGTCCTCTATTGTCATCTTAGTCATTAAAGCGACTCGCAATGACAGCATCTGGATTTCTAACGGTATGACTGCTTCGCACCTGTAGACCAAGGGAAAAGGCGTATTACCTATAGGGGTCCGAACCGTGATTCGGTAGGCCCAAAAATATTCACTAAGCTTTCATTCCTGTCTCGCTTATTTGATGAAACAAATTTTTTGAGTAGCTTAATGATTATCTTGTTGAATGCTTTCGCCAAGCCATTAACGGTAGGATTATAAGCAGTTGATGTTACATTCTAAATTCGGTACTTATCGCAAAGTCGACATAACACCTGACTCACGAATTGGGGACCGTTATCATGGATGATCCACCTAGGGACACCAAACCAATGGATGAAAGGTGTTTGATGAAATTAACCACGTTAGAAGTTTTAACTTCAACCAGTAGTGTACCTTCTGCCCACTTTGAAAAGTAATTGGTTATCGCTAGGATAAACCGGTGTCCTTTTGTCGAAGAAGGGCTCATTGGCCCTACGACATCAATTCCCCATGCTTCAAATGGCCATGAAGCAACAGTTGAATGGAGCAACTCCAAGGGCTGATGTATGAAGTCTGCATGGATTTGGTAGGCTTTACACCTTCGTGCATATTGGATGGCATCGGCTATCATGGTTGGCCAATAATATCCAAGCCTGTGCAATCGATCTTTAAGTTTTAGACCTGGCTGATGAGCTCCGCATATGTCGTCGTGCGCTTCTTTAAGCACTTCTTGTGCTTTTGAATTAGAAAGGCAACGGAGGAGGACACCGTCATATGAACGTCGATAAAGTGTCTTCAGAGTTGGATCATAGTAAAAGCGGAGAGACCTTCGCCTGATAGATGCCGCATCTTTAGGGTTATCCGACAGCAAACCATGCAAAGCATAGTCGATGAGGGAAAATCGCCAATCTCTCGATTTAAGATCTATCGAGATATTATAGGCCTCTCTGGTTCTCAACATATGTTTAGAGCAGACAAGGTGTCGAGTCGCGACTGTCAGGTGATACTCAGTATCGACTGGCAGGCTAGCGTTGTTGCTAATGCAGCTACAGCATCTGCTTTAGTATTCTGAGATCGAGATACGTGCCCGATGTAAAAGCCATCAAACAGATTAGCCATTTCGATGACTGCGTGATAATAAGGTACCAAATCCTCGTGACAGACCTCATATTCGCCTTTAACCTGATTGGTAATCAGTTTAGAATCGCCATAAGCTTCAAGGTGGCGTACCCCCATTTCGTGAGCAAGCTGAAGGCCAATGAGTAGAGCATTATATTTTGCCACATTGTTGACTCTAGAAAGGACATGATTTTATGGAGAGATAAACACAACCCCCACACCGGCAATGATCCTGCCTTTAGGGTCTATTCGTGATGCTCCATCGAAGAACATCTGTCAAATTTCATTCTCTGAAGTTGTATTAGATTCAAAGGCTTCATCTGGAATGTCTTCATGAAGTTTTGAGCTTTCCGATACTAGATGAGCAGCTAAGAACTCTGCAAGTGCCTGACCTTTAACCGCCTTCTGAGGGACAAAGAGTATGTCGTACTGAGACAAAAGAAGCGCCCACTTAGCTAATCTTAAATTTAATGATTCAGGTTTACGCAAAGGGTTCACTCTGGAAATGACATGTATGGTTTGGCCAACCAAATAATGTCATGTCTTCTGAATAGCAAATACAAGAGCTAAGCATTCTTTCTCAATAGGATTATAGCGAGATTTCGCCCCTATCAGAGTCCTGCTCAGATAATAAATAGCTTGTTCATATCCATTGTCGTCTTTTTGAGCAAGCAGGGCACTAAGAAAATGGTCCATAACTTTCACATAAAGTAGGAACGGTTTCCCTGATGTGTGAGCTACTAAGACTGGAGGTTTTGTAAGATATCTTTTAATATCCTCGTAAGCTTCTTGACAAGCTTGATTCCATACAAAAGAAACACCCTTTTTCATGAGTCGGGTGAACAGTTGACAGCGGCCTGAGAGATTTGCGATGAATCTTCTGATATAAGCCAGTCTACCTTGCAGGCCTCTATGTTCTTTGAGATTCTTAGGTGGATGCATGCTCTGAATGGCTTTAAATTTGTCCGGGTCAAGATGAATTCCTTTTGATGTAACAATAAATCCAATGAACTTGTCACTCGAAACCACCAAGAAGGATTTTGTCGGATTCATTTTCAGTTGATGAGCCCGCATTATGTCGAACATCGTTCTCAAGTCACGAAGATGGTCATTCTTATTGTGGCTTTTACAGCAATGTCGTCGACGTAACATTCTACCATTTTTCAGAGATGATCACAGAAAATTGTATTCATTGCCCGCTGATAGGTTGCTCCCACGTTCTTTAATCCGAAGGGCATCACGGTGTAGCAGTATACCCCCAATGGCGACCGGAACGAAGTATGCTTCTCGCCCTCAGGATACATCTTAATCTGATTGTATCCTGAAAAGCCGTCCATGAAAGACATTCTTTCGAATCCACAGGTATTGTTAATCATGACATCGGTGATGGGTAATGAGAATTTGTCTTTAGAACAGGTTGTATTGAGGTCATGGTAGTCGATGTAGATCCGTATTTTCTCATTCTTCTTGAGAACGGGAATGATATTAGCAACCCAATCTGGGTGTTGTTCCTCTCGTATGAAGCTGCATGCAATGAGCTTATGAACTTCGACCTCAGTAGCCTCCATAATGTTCGGACGAAACTGGCGTTGCTGCTGCTTGACTGGCTTGGCGTCAGATCTGATGTTCAAATGATGCATGGCTACTTTTGGATCAAGTCCGGGCATGTCTCCGTAGCTCCATGCAAAGACATCTACATACTCCTTTATAAGTATCATTAGCTCTTCCCTTTCTGCGAGTGACAAGCTTTCACTTATAAATATGGGCCTAGGGTGATCTTGACTACCCAAGTTGACCTGAATCACCTTGTCTTTAGTAGGTGATTCGTGTTGTTTGAATCGCTTTTCCCACTAGAGATCCAATTACTGAGCCCATGGTTCCTCATCAATAACTTCTGCTGGCTCTAATTGGCTACTTGAAGTCATATTAACGGTGAGATTCTCGAACATTATTCCCACACTGACATCTGAGTCCCATTCGGAGGAAGAGGCAGAGTGTGATGGGATTGGTTTGTTATCTTCAGATTTAATTATTGCTGGCGGTGTAGGTGTAACGTATCCTAACCCCCTGCGTGTGTTGTCATAGTAATTTGCAATTTCCCTCTTGGCATGAAATTGCGCAGAAAATCACGTCTTCCTTTTCTGAAATTCAGGCCCTTCCCATGCTTCAGGTTGTATCCCATTTTCTTCATCATACGGTGCGCTGGTCGCGCATAATGGAAAAATTGTGGGGTGTCTAAGTCTGAACTTGAATCCGCTGCTGTATACCTTTGCATTTGGGCTTTACCGAATATTATTGGTAATTGACCTTCTTTGGATGGAGGAACCACTAAAACGGCTCCTTCTATAGATTCTACGGGTGTACTGAATGCACTTGGTTTATGTAAAGGCATGTGCAGAGAGCTATCCTTAACGGATTCAACACTCACAGGATAATCAAAGGAAATATTATCATTACTTACCCATTCGCCCTCATCTTCAGAAGGAGTGTTACATTGGGGATTATTAAGACATGCTACAATCGGCTCACCGATTAAAAGGGCTGGCATGTCTGCTTCAGACTCTGAATCTGCCTCATTGCCGCTATCATCATCGTCCAGTAATGATTCTTTTGATGTTTCACCGATCTCTTGATACAGGAGAGCGTCAGTAAAGTAATTTTTTCACCCCTTTGAATGGTTGCTTCTCAGCGAAGACAGTTCGTACCAGCTTCAACATATTTGAAGCACTGATGCAGAGTGGAGGGGACAATCTAGTTGGCGTGGATCCATGGTCATCCTAGTAACAAGTTGTACGACATGTCAGCGTCAATGACATAGCATGTCACTTCTGACTTCAGGTTCCCTATTTGGCAACGGAGTCGAATCTTTCCAAGCAGATGACTACTTCCTGCATTAAAATCGTATATTGTTGTAGTGGTTGCGGATAACCTATATAGTGGTATGCTGGGGAAGTAGACGAGCCTTTTAGGGATGATACTGAGTGCAGACCCCAGATCAACCTGTACCCTTTCAATGCATGTCGAACCGATGTATCCGGTGTAGTACAAAGGTCGGTCATGCTTGTTTTCCTTGAGAAGCATATCCTCCACTGTGAAGGTAATAGCAGGTATTTTTGACTGCACATGATAGCATTCGGGGCAAGAGCGTCATCTATAGGAATTTCAGGCATATATGTCAGGAATGATTCTGAGTTAGCCAGTGCATCCCTGAGTGTCTCCCTTGTCTCTTTCGAGAGGCGAAGGAGCTCGTGTATGGTAATACGAGCTGGGATATTAGCCAACTGGGCCAATATGTCAAAACAAAAGGGCATGTTAAACCCTGGGCCTGAAGGCTTCATCAGGATATAGTCGAACCGGACTTCTTTCTGCTTCTCTTTTCCCATCATCGGGAGCGGAGCCGGTGTGGATATTTATACTGACGTCGTCTGCTGTTATGTCTCATCAGTAGCTTTCTCGTACTGTTTTAAGTATGATTTTCTGGATTCAGTACCTGTCGGCTGAGGTACATTAGCCTGCGTCATGCAAGCGTGCCTTTCCCCTTTAGAATCGCTGAGAGAAGCTGCTGTGAGATTGCCATCATCCGGCAGGATGGAGATAACATTGCAAGATTTGCCCTTCGACTTGGATTTCTTCGAATCCCATTGTTCATCTTGGATAAGGTCTGGGTGTATCCACATGATTTCTCCTGTCTCCAGTGTCAAGGGAACAAGACCTTAATTCTCTTGAGTTTTAGCTGAAGGATGCTTTACTTTCAGTCATGGCGCAGGGATCGGAAAGATCCCGTCAGGAACTGTGACTTTCGGAGTTTTGCCGAACTCGAGGGTCACCATGTTTGCAGTGACTTTCTTTTGCTCTGATTTCAAAGTCAGGACTCCGGCTTCGACCAAAGCTTGAATCTTGTCCTTGAGAACAAAGCATTTATCAGTAGGATGATGAACCATCCTATGAAAGAGGCAATAGTTGGGATCGTTCGTGCGTCCTATTTCATTAAGACGCCGAGCATCTAGTAGCTTCAACTTGTTCACTTTGTGGAGTAAATGGAATATTGGGACAACCTGTTCGTCCTTGAAGGAGTACTATTTCGGAGGAAACTTAGACTCCTGATTATTAAAGCCGCACTTCTTGGCCTTCGAATGAACATCCCCCGATAATTTGACAGATATAGTCTCTTTCCCTTTGGCGTGGGAAGACTGTGCCATGTCGCCGCGTCCCTTAGTATTCATACCCCCATTGCCTTTAGGGGTGGATGGCTTGAACTTTTTAGCTGACTTTTCGGCTATCTCTGCTTGCTCGACCAGTTCTTTCCAGGTATGGGCTTTGACAGCTCCCATGCGAATTTCTACTTGGTCTAAGAAGTTATGCCTGCACGTCTGTAAGAGCATGGGTAATGGCATCCCTGCTGGGCACATCAGAGACAAGTTTGTGAACCGCTCGATATAGTCACGGACAGATTCGCCCTTCTTTTGCACGGTAGAGAGAAGTTTATCCATGGTTACCTCAGCATCGTCCTCATAGAAACGAGAAAGAAATCGGGTTTTCAGGTCGATCCATGAATTGATAGAGCCCGGAGGGAGACTTCGGAACCAGTCAAATACTACCCCCTTTAAGGTGCCAATGAACAGTCTGGCCATGATAGCATCATTCTCTATAACATTACCGGTCTGAGACCAAAAATAGTAGATGTGCTGATTTGGCGAGCTCTTACCATTATACGTATGTAACGTTGGTGGTTTGAACTTTGGTGTGTATGGTACTGAATCCCATTCCAACAGGTAAGGATGGACTGCCCCTACTTTCTTTAGTTCATCCCTCGTAGTTAGGGATGCAATCTGAGCTTGGATGCCTTTAAGAACTTCAGCGTCCATAGAAGGGCTTTCCTTTGACTTCTCAATCTTTGGTTGCTCGTTTCTATGATGTTCTTCCTCATTTTGGTTACTCTCGGTATCATTGTTATTCCGGTTACTGAGGAGTTGAGCGAGCATCTGTTGAATGTTGTCCAAAGCTTCTTTCTGGGTCTTGAAAGTTTGCTTCTAAGCTTCCAACCATCTATGAGGGTCATCATTACCGTTATCAGCCCTATTCACTGACACTCTATCCGTTCGCACCGAGCTGACTGTCGCTGAAGAGGCATACCCGCTGACTTCGTCCTCCTCATCAGACCATTGGATTAATCCTTTCATTAGTTCTGGTGAGGCTATTGCAGTTGAGAAAGATGGTTGTTCATAACTGTAGGGTATTACGACCCTAGATCTAGTGTTTTGGAAGATACCTTCTTTGTTTATTAAGACTTCGCCGAGGCCTAGGCTATAGTCCAGATCTGGAGAACTGGAGGGAGCGGTATGCGACGCTCTTTGTCTTTACGCAGCTCTCGTCCCCTTCCAATCATGTTAACGGATGCAGAGGGTAGATCTTACGATACCCTCCTTTTGCGATGTTTTATCGGAGCTTGCACCGATAGTCGGTCAAAAACTGATCGTCGGCCTGGAGGGTGGCGGGGATTGGTCTTAGCCGGTAATGGACTGAGTGGACTGTCACCAACTGACATCCCACTTGTTGACAACAGGAGGGAGAAGTCTGAAAAGGTCCCGACTTCCGTTTGCTTGTCAAGAATTCTCACAAGTCAGACCCAGCTAGGCTTAAGTATTTTAGCGAGAGGCTCTGTTGGATTGCGGATAGGACGATGTCCTGTTCTTTTCATCACCGCAGAGGGGATTAGCACTAAATAGTGCTTTAGCTCTAGCTTCGCGGCTAAAAGCTTTGGAAATGCCCTTGGGTGCTGAAGCTGCATAAGCACCACTATCAACACTTAGAGATGATCCCTTAGCTCCGTTGTGAAGAGCGAGCTTAGCGCTTGAGGAACTGGGGAGCAGACCACGTTGTGGCGCTTCACCCGCTACCTTGCTGCAAAGGAGGTTAGCACCGCTGGGTGCTCTAGTCCTAGCCTGGCGGCTGGGAATTTCATGCGTACTCTGAGGTACTGTGTTTTCCACACCATCAGTAGCTCACTCATAGAACGAGGCTGGCACGAGGAGTTACTGCTCTAGAATTAAATGAAGGTATGGTCGCCGTTGTAACTTCGCGGCTGACAGTCTCAACGAAGCAGACAGGCGTCTTGCCTTTTTCTTTGCGGGAGAAGTGCACCTGTGGTGTAGCTACGCCTAAAACTTCATATAGAGCTTTCTGCTTTGGCCTCCACATCTGCTTTGAAAAAGCAGACTTAGGTTCGCAGGGAACCTGGCTAGCCACTCACGAGGCTGAGAGGAGTTGGAAGGATTCTACTTCTGGTTTCTGCTCCGAAACCTTGGCCATCGAGACCTTTCTATACTTTCATGTATGGAGCATTGGACCACCCCTAGAGAGGAGCTCTTCGAATTTTCCTTGGTAGAAGTGAACTACTAGCTTTTCGAAGGTAACAGGTTCAAGATTCTGACTTTTGCATTGCGGGTTTGCTTTCTTGTTACGCCAGAGGACCGTGGTAGGCTCGCAGGGAGCCTTATCTGTCTTCACAGAGACTTGCTTCGAAGATTTAGCCAGAGAGGCTCTGGCCATACCGGCTTCCTTGAATTCAGAAGTAGACCTGAAGGTCTGTTCGTCGCATTGCGACACTTGATTCTCAACAGTGGAGAATTCAATCCGCAGCGGAGTCGCCATCTTGTTTTCCATTGATTTTGCAAAGGGGGAAACTTACAAAAAAAAGGGGTCGAGGAGCTAAATTACAAGTAATTCTTTGCTAGAAGAAGATTACAGATAGATCTCCTCTGAGATTTCTGGAGAAGTGTGCCGGTAGGAATCAGATCAGCGCGCGATCACTTTATCCCTTTGACGATGCGATCGATCAGACAATCAGACTGTTGCCTGATAGGATTCCCTTCTTGCCTGGTTTGGGGAATCGGAAAACAGAAGGTTGGTAGAACCCTCTTGTTACTTCTTGAGCTGTCTCCGCTTGCGAATTCCTTCTCGCCTGGTTCTGGAGATTTCTTGAAAGGGAGAAAGATCTTAGGGTATTAGCACCCTGATTAGAGAAGTAGTTCTCTGAATGTTTGGAAGCAAGAGAGTAGATTTCTGTCTTTAGTCCTCTTCTCCTCTTTTCAGCCTCTGTCTCCGTGTGTTTGTCTCTTCGTATACCTCTGGTGGGCTATTTATAGGGAGAGCAGAGGTATAATTGTCCCTTAAAAGTCTGAAAACAGATTGAATCAATCTGTTTAAATCTGAAAAGTAGCCTTGCCGTGAGGCTAGAATCAGCTTTTGCAAAGTTAGGAATAGCAGGTAATGTTGATCTCCTGATCCGCTTTGATTCTTTCCAAATAACTGAAAGATCTCCCCTGATCTTCTTTCTTGATTGAGGAGAGTCAAGAGATTATGGTAAACAACTGCCAAATTTGATCTCAGATTTGATCTCGATTAGATTTGACCTTGAATAGATTCGATCTCATCTGGAGACTTAATTGGTCAAAGGTGATCATAAAAGACCCGCAGCGGAGTTACTGCGTCGAGCTCGTAGTGGAGCTGGGGGAAGCGTCTGGCGAAGTTAAAAAGAAAGCTCTTTAGCGGAGCTGAATACTTTTGTGGTGAAGCTACCAATTACCCTTTTGCGCAGCTCAATGGGGCTTCGGGCGAAGTTAACTACCTGCGGAGTTAACTGAGCATCTCTCGTAGCGAAGTTCGAAGGAACTCTCTGCGATGCTAAGCAATTTCAGCTTCTCACGCGAGACTTATCTTGTGAGCTCATGCAAGACTAAGTGTTGAGCTAACTTAGTGTCTCTGGACCTGCCTGGGCCTTCTCACGAGCTTTTCTTGGCTTACTGTCTGCTTTACTGGATCAGTAGAATCTAAATTGCTGATTCGTCCCCTTTGAGACGGGTGAAGAACTGGTCATCATCTTGTCTGCTGCTTGTCTTTTGTAGATGTTAACAAGTTAGACGTTCAGGCCAGTTAGGAATCTTGTCTTTTTTAGAGTGTCAACAGCTCTGATACCAATTGAAAATACACCTAGAGGGGGTGAATAGGTATATTAGCTAATCTAATGACAAATGATGCGAAATTAAAAACTAATTGCAACACACTATGTGTAACCAAAGAGTGTCGCCAAATTCCCCGTCAAGGGCTCTGGGCTATCTCCTCTTGATTCATCCAAATAAGAGTTGAGGTGCTATATGAAGCTCTCTTGGTTCAACACAAGTATGGGCACACAAACAATACCAAGCATATATGAGATATGAACAATATAGGTAATGTAAGATATAAGAGAGATAGAGTTTAGAAATAATAGATCAAACGCAAACACCAAGATATATTTCGAGGTTCGAGCCCACTGCTTTACGTCCCCACCTTCACACAGAAGGATTTTCACTATGTCCACACAGGACCTCCCACAAAGGGAACCTCCACCGAGAAATTTGCAACTCCTCTCTCCAACACAATCACCTCTACACAAGAGGCAAGGCACAAAGTCAAAACAACAATCACCTCTGAAAAACACCTAGAGGGGGGGTGAATAGGTGTAAATGCTAATCTTAAGATCTTTTTGAAACAAGTATGAATATATGATGCAACGATCGCCCAAAACAAGACTAGAAGCCGAATACCCGGTGAAGGGCTCTGAACTCCTTCCTCGTGATTCCTCTAGATAAGAGTTAGAGGTGCGTATTGCAATCTTGTTGTATGAGTAATGATCGATAATGTAGCAAGAAATGAATTGAAAGCAATAATGAAGTGCACACAAGATATATCACAAGCTATAAATGAAAAGCAATATCACAAGTAAGAATTGAAGAGCAATAAAGAGCAATAAGAAAAACAATCGCAAACACAAAGTATTTGTTTTGAGGTTCGAGCCACCGCTCTACTCCCCGCCTTCACCGCCGTGAAGGGTTTTCACTATCCACCGAGGAAATTTTACAAAGGTCTACCGAAGACCGGAGTACCGAACTCCACCAATTACAATCCTCTACCGAAGAGGTATCTCAACAAGAAAGAACAAGTAGCCAAGTGATCACCAAAAGGATCACAAACTTCTATTTACAACTTCCTTATAGAATGAGGAGGGAATTTTTGGCTCAAGAAGTGTAGTGAGAAAAACAAACTCAGTTGTAAATGAAAATTGCTTGAAAACACAACTGAAAAACAATAGCCAAGAATGCACTAGAGAATTGAGAGCTTTGGAAAACTTTTCTTTCTTTTGAAACTTGAAAACTATAGGTATTTTTTCTTGTATTTTTGCAAGAGACCAATCCCCTCTATTTACAGGGAGAGGAGGGGATCAAAACATAATTGAATTAAGTTTATTAGGTCTAAAAATAGTCCCCAAAATATCAGAATTATCTGCCACACAAAAAGCAACCAAATCAGAAAATCATGGAAAGGGAAAGAGCCGTTGGCAGCAGGGACGGCTGTCGGTCGACCGGCCCGGTCGACCGGCCCGTCGACCGGCCGTCCAATTGGCAAGTAGCCGTTAGACACGGTCGACCAGTCGGTCGACCGGATGCCAAAGGGGAAAATTCATTTTGAACTGTCGGTCGACCGACCCGGTCGACCGACCAAAAATAGAGAGCAAGCTGCTTCCAGTCGGTCGACCGACAAACGTGCACAAACCGTGCACGCCCTGGACACAAGGCGCGGTCGACCGGTCGGTCGACCGGCCAAGCCTGGAATGGATCCGGTCGACCGGACCGGTCGACCGCCAGACCTGAAACAGATTTTGAAATAGGGATTTTTCTGGACTTTGGAAGTTTTCAAAATAATTTTGTAGGGATATATGACTAAGTATCATGCAATAAAGAAAGATATACATGATATAAACAAGATATAAAATTTGTAAAAATTTGAGTCATGTATAGTTATCAAAGCATGAACTTAAATCAAATACCAAAAATAAAAACTGTATTTTGAAAAGTGTGTTTGTGTTCTTGAGCCAACTAAACACAACCGTATTCTTTAACAAACTAACTCTTATATAGGTTCTAGGTGACTACAAAGTCTTCAAGTGGGCTTCTCCATGAGATCTTGCATAGCTTGATTTTTGAACCCGAAATGAACCGACTTGAGTCAAAACAACCTCCCTTTAGGGAAGAATACTCCATGAATCCTTAGAACCCTGAAACACACTTAAACATTAAGCATGATTAGTACAAATAACTATATATGTTTTGTAGTCATCAAAACTCAATAAAACGGGTGATTGTAATCTTGGGCCAACAATCTCCCCCTTTTTGATGATGACAAAACATATGAGTTATTTTAAAAATATGGGAAAAGAGCTTGGAAGCTCCCCCTCAAATTATGCTATGTATAAACGATAGAAACTAAGAATTTTGGCAAAAAAGGGACATACAAAACACAATGCACAAAAGTTCTTAACACAAAAACTAAAACTCAAAGCATAGCACCAAACTAACTTTTTCTCCCCCTTTGTGTCATACATCAAAAAGGGTAAACATAGTTAAAAAAAATTTCTTCAAGATTCTATAACACAAATATTCAATTCACCATAAATAAAGAAAAATATAGCATAGTCTAGTGGTTTTGTAAAAATATCGGCAAGTTGAAAATCGGTAGAAACATAATCAATATCAATATCACCTTCCTCATAATGATCTCTAAGAAAGTGATACCGAATGTCAATGTGCTTAGTTTTACTATGTTGATTTGTATTTTAGTCATATGAATAGTATGTTGGCCCAAAGGCCATTAGCCCGATATTTTGATGATAACAAACCATATTTAGTTATGTGTTTAACAATCTTGTTTAAAAGAATTTCAGGTTTAAAATAAGTTGATTTGACGGCTCCACAATCAAGACTCACAATTTGGACGCCGCTAAAAATTTGCATTCCCAAGCCTTGCACGGTAGAAAAGCTTCGGATCAAAACTTTGAAGAAAAGAATTCAAGATTTGTAATTTACTTTTTATTTTTAGATAGTTTGTCAAAACCTAGATGATAGAGGTAGAATATTTGGGATTGTCACTCACACACACTTAGTATTGCTTCATGGCTTCAAAAGAATTTTTATATCAGAATTTCTAACTTAGTTTTTAGAAATACCATGTTTTGGAAAAACCGTTTTTAGAAAATCATTTTATCAAAAAGGATTTTCACCAAAAATGATCTAACATGTTTGAGTGTTGATCTATGATCATACTCTTAGTTTTATTAGGTCTAGAACCTTATTTACAAATCCTTAAACCAAAATGCTTTAAACCAAAAATTCCTTTTTTCTTTCCAGACTCTGTCTTATCAGATCTGACAGAGTCCGGTCGACCGACCCAGTCGACCGACGTGCACGGCTGTGCATGTGTGCACGTCGGCCGACAGCTCGGGTCGACCGGGCACTTGTCAGTGCTCTCTGTTTATTTCGGTCGACCGAGTCGGCCGACCGTTTTCCCCCAACGGTCAGAAATATGACCGTTGGCGGTCGACCGACCCGGTCGACCGGTAGTTGTCAGAAAGTCTGACAGACTCCAACAGCTCTATTTTCTGACAGATTTTGTTGGGATCTCACCCCAACGAATCCTTTAAGCTATGTAGTTGGTTTTTCATCGACTATAAATAGTGGGTAATTTCAACATGATAAGATACAAGATTTATATGATTTGACAAGAGTTTTTAAGCAAGAAAATATTTCCAAGCTAAATCCTTAGTTTTCTTTTAGAAAAGATTTTCTCTCCAAAGCCAAAAATTCCCTACACCTTTTGAAGCAATCCTCTACTTCTCTCTAGTCTTTTGCACTACACAATCCCAAGTATTCATCTTCTTCATATTGGTTATAGGATTGTGCAAGTGAGCTTTTTGTGATCAAGTGTGATCAATTTTCTTCTTGAGCGAAGTTGTAGAGGCATCGGACTCAAGCGAGCTAGTGTGCTCCAAGTGGTGTTGCGGCATCACGAGCGATAGGACAAGTGTATCCTTGTATTGGAGATCCAGTGGGATCAACAATAGTGGAAATCCTTCAAGTGTGAAGGCAGGGACGTAGAGCGTGGCTCGAACCTCGGAAACATATCCTCGTGTTTGCGCTTGCTCAAATTTCTCTAAACTCAATCTCTTTATTACTTGCTTTACTTATTGCTTTATATCTTGCAAGCATTTTAATTTGAGCTTATTGTTTTAAGTAGATTTAAATTCCGCATTATTGCCATATTTCATATAGCCATCACCTATTCACCCCCCTCTAGATGATTTCAATTGGTATCAGAGCCTAACCCTACTATTTGGTTTAACCACCTTAGGGAGATCCTTGTATTTGGCTATATCATTTTGTTGCATTCTTCATTTGTTGTGCATCATATTCACTATCCATGGCTTCAATTGATTTTTCTAGCATCAAGTTCTCACCCAAATTTGATGGC
Organism: Agave tequilana; assembly: GCA_038442645.1. Taxonomy (NCBI): domain Eukaryota; kingdom Viridiplantae; phylum Streptophyta; class Magnoliopsida; order Asparagales; family Asparagaceae; genus Agave; species Agave tequilana. The sequence continues at coordinate 125,065 of JAVJIF010030166.1, read as the reverse complement.
TTGAACTTCCCTATTTGGAAGGTCAAGATGAACCTTTTCCTTAAGTCTCTAGGAGTTAGGGTTGCTAGGGCCATAACCAAAGAATTTATAGAACCTCTCACCGATGAGAGATCATGGTCCGAGGACACCACCAAAGACTATGAGGCCAATGCTAGGGCTCAATATGCATTAACACAAGCCTTAAATAAAGATGACCTATCACGCATCATAAATTGTAAATCGGCATTTGAGGCTTGGAATGTTTTGATTGTGACTCATGAGGGAACGTCCCAAGTCAAAAGATCCAAGATTGACTTGCTTCGTTCTCAATATGAGAACTTTTATATGCTTGAGAATGAATGCATTGATGACATGCTCACTCGTTTCACCAAAATAACAAAAGCTTTATCTTCTTTAGGTGATGCGATCGATAATGACCAAAAGATTCGGAAGGTCATTAGAGCTCTTCCCAAAGCTTGGGAAGTCAAGGCAATAACCCTCAAGGAGCTCAACGATCGGGAGGAGATGGACTTCTCCGGCTTCATCGGAAATCTCAAAACACATGAGATGGAGATGAAAATAAGAGAAGAAAGGGAGGCGCCAAAGAAGAAAGCCCTCGCTTTCAAAGCCACTCCAACCAATCATGACGAGGAAGACTCATCGGAAGACTACGATGAGGACTTTGCCATGCTCATCCAGAAGGTGGGCAAAATGTTCTACAAGAAAGGGAGGCAAAGCAACTTCCGAAGGGGGAAACCTCAAGGAAGATTCGAAAGGAAAAGAGAGGAGCCGGGTCCTTTCTTCCATTGCAAGAAGATCGGACATCTCATCGCCGATTGCCCCGCTCTCCAAGCTACCACCTCCAAGAACGGCCCAAAGAAGAAGAAGGCTATGGTGGCCACGTGGGACGATACGGAGTCAGAATCTGAAGAAGAGAACGACGCCGCACACATGTGCTTCATGGCACATGGAGATGATGCTTCTAAGGTAAATCTCGACAACTCCATAGAAGATGATGATTTGACTATGGATGAATTAGCTCAATTCTTTAAAGAACTCCAACATAGATATGAGATTTCGCAATCTCATAATAAGAAATTAAAAAGAGAAAATGATTCTTTGAAAGATAAAATTAATACTATTGAAAAAGAGAAAAATGATTTATCTATTGCTTTTAAGAAAATAAAGATTGATTTTGAAAACTATAAACTAGCTTGTAAAGGAAAAACTTCTATTTCTTTATGTAATAAAAATGATTTTGTTGAAATTCAAAACGGGTTGATGTTTTAGATTCAACTCTTAAAAAATGTGCATTTGACTTAAATAAATTTGCATCTAGATTTCCCAAAGGAGTAATCCAAGGGAAACACACTCACCATGCACGGAAACATGCACACACTCACAAGCATGCTCACATGTATGATAGTGGTAGGATTTATGTTTGCACGCATTGTGACTGCAAAGGCTATTCAGAAAAATTTTGTTTTGCTAAACATAACATGAATAATAAACATGTTTGGGTTCGCCCCGGTACTAATCCTAAAGGACCCAAAAAGATATGGGTACCAAAAGACACACCAAATTTAGTTGATACAGGTGGGTCTTCTTCCTCCAAGACTTAGGGGGAGACGGTGCCCGGGTGGTGGATGCATCAAAGCTCAAAGATCACATCGCGCTTTGCATCACTATATGGAGGCACCTATTTTGGAGATTGCCCTCGTTTGGTAAATTCTCCATTTAAAAGTTTTATTGTGTTTATATATACAAATGCATAGGATTGTTAGTTTACCTTTGTGCTACATTGATATGTGTTAGTGTAAACTTACATTTCCATCATGCTTGTGTATATGCCTTGTTCAAATGCTTGATATCTTGTATTTATGTCATATATTTTTTTGTTGTTGTGTCCACATGTTCAGTTTTTGATCATATATCTATATACATATTTTTTTAAAAAAACTAAAATAAATATTTAATATTCATATTTAAAGCAAATACATTAGAGATGGAAATTGCGTACCTCAACTCATATTTAGAGGAATCTCGAGGATGAAGTTCAGAACCCTTCACCGGTATTCGGCTTCAACATCTCTAAATCTTTGTTTTATATAGAATATAAAAGGTAAAAATTTTTGTGTAAAATTTTGTTGATAATCATAGAGTTTAAAACCATGTTTTTAAAATATGGTATGTTGAAAATATTCTGCCTATTATTTGTTAGACAGTTTTTAAATTTTTTTAGGATCTTTTTCTGCTGACAGGTTTTTGGGCAGGACCGGCCGACCGGATCTGAGTTCCGGCCGACCGACCTTGCCTGGAAGAATGATTTCATTCTTCTCTGTTGCCGGCCGACCGGTGCGGTCGACCGTTTGATCTGTCAGAGCTCTCGGGTAATTTCGACCGACCGCTGCGGTCGACCGTTTGGTCTGTCAGTGGTCTCGGGTATTTTCGGTCGACCGGACCGGTCGACCGGGCGTCGAGAATCTGCCACCTACCCACCTATTTAAAGCCCGATCTCTCATTTCTCTCTCACTTCTCTCAGCCGATCCCTCTTCTCCCTCTCTCTAAAAACCCTATTTTCTTCATCTCACTCAAATCCACCTCAAATCCAAGCTTCATACTCTCAAATCTTTGCTGGATCATCCCTTTCAGGCCCGATCTACGTTCAAACTCAGGGATTTTTGATTTTGGGTTCTTGATCTCTCTTCAATCAAGGTAAAAATTCATTTTTTCCTCTAGATCTTGCTTTCTTTCCTTTGTTCATCTTAAGTTTTGTCAAGATCTTTTGTTTCCCTAGTCTAGATCAAGCCCTACTTTTATTCGTGACCTAGATCTTCATTTTAACCTAAAATTTAATCATGCCTAAGAGATCTAGAGCTGAAAAGGGAAAATCTGTTGTCCCTTCATCTTCATCCACTAGGACTAAACCTCCTTTTGTCTCCAATCTAGCAGAACAACGGTTTATCCTTCTTTCGAGAAGAACCATTATTTCTGGGAGATGTGTAGTCCTCCAAGACTTTGAGCACCTCAATATCCCACAAATATTGAGGAATAATTCTTTAGACCAATTCATGGCCATTAGAGAACCAGTTTATACCTCACTGATACCCTATTTTTATACCAATCTTGCTTTTGAGGGTAATCGGGTTAGGTCCAGAGTTCTAGGAAGAGACATTGATATCCCTCTAGAACAATTTGCTGATTTGTTGCATCTCTCCTGTGGAGGAGTTGATGTATATTCCTTTGACCTACATGACTTTGAGTATCCGGCCGGTGAGTCTGCGCTCACCGCGTCAACCTTGATTCACGGGGATGACATCCCCGGCTTAATAAGGAATGAGGAGGTGAATAAATTCACTCTCACCGCTCAAGTCCTTGCCAAGTTTATTTTCTATAACATTTTACCCAAATCAGGGGAATACAGTCATGCTAGGGGTCCTATACCTTTGATTGTCTATTGCCTTTTGAAAGGCATTAAGATTAATTTCCCCTGCTTCATAATTTCACACATGACTTCTGATCACGTCCTTGTCCCCACGAGGCACTTACCTTATGGGATGCTCATTTCGTATCTCCTTAAACAACTCAATTTCGATCTATCCTCTGAGATACCCACTGAACCCTCAGTGAACCTCAATAGCACCCTTTTGAAGAGGATGCAACCTAGGATGCGTCATCCCGCTCCTGAGTAGCCTCCTATTCCTTCTGCTCATGCCCTAGGGTCTTCTTCTGCCCCAAGGACTTCCTCTACTCCCGGGCCATCATTCCTTCAGATCTTCAGGCCCTCATTTCGTCTGAGTTTCGTACTCAGATTCAGGAGATCAGTCTTGGGTCGAGCAGCGACTGACCCAGATTTTTGCAGCGGATGCAGCTCATCGTGCGGAGATGGACTCGCGTTATCAGGGACTTCGCAATGATATGTCCTATTTTGCTGATTCCATGCGATACATGGATTCGCAATTTAGTGCACTCTTTGTGAAGTACAACATGCCTGGTCCAGATCCCACGCCATTTGCCCGACCGCTTCCTTCCTCCGGCCCTCCATTTCTAGTTAGGGCCCCTTCTGCTTCTTCAGCACCACAGCCAGGTGTTGCAGCTATTGATCCAGAGGAGGAGGCTTCTGATGATGATGAGGATGATGATGATGATGAGGATGTGGAGATGGCTGCAGGTGATGCTAAGGACGACGATGAGGAGGACGATGATGAGGACGACGACGATGAGGAGTGACTTCCCATTTTGATGATGTCAAAAAGGGGGAGAGATATTCATGAGAGACTTCTCTTGGGCTTGTATTGTATCTTGTATTTTGTATTTTGTGTGTTGTGTGTTGGACACATTTTGGTATTTTGTTTAGTATTTTGGACATGTATTTGTGTTTGTGTGGACATGCGTTTTCTATATGTTTTTATATCTTGTATGAACATGTGTTTATTTATGGCATGAGTTATTTTCTGGCATGGACATGTGTATTGTTGTTTACATGTGTATTGTTGTTTATTATTTGTGCTATTTACCTATGCCTGAGTATTTACCTATGCCTGAGTATCCTTTTATTATATGCATGTGTTGAGGGGGAGCTTCACTTGAAGTCTCCACCCAAAATATTTGTAATAACTATGTATGTTTTGTCATCATCAAAAAGGGGGAGATTGTTGGCCCAAAGGCCATTAGCCCGATTTTTTGATGATAACAAACCATATTTAGTTATGTGTTTAACAATCTTGTTTAAAGGAATTTCAAGTTTAAAACAAGTTGATTTGACGGCTCCACAATCAAGACTCACAATTTGGACGCCGCTAAAGATTTGCATTCCCAAGCCTTGCACGGTAGAAAAGCTTCGGATCAAAACTTTGAAGAAAAGAATTCAAGATTTGTAATTTACTTTTTATTTTTAGATAGTTTGTCAAAACCTAGATGATAGAGGTAGAATATTTGGGATTGTCACTCACACACACTTAGTATTGCTTCATGGCTTCAAAAGAATTTTTATATCAGAATTTCTAACTTAGTTTTTAGAAATACCATGTTTTGGAAAAACCATTTTTAGAAAATCATTTTATCAAAAAGGATTTTCACCAAAAATGATCTAACATGTTTGAGTGTTGATCTATGAACATACTCTTAGTTTTATTAGGTCTAGAACCTTATTTACAAATCCTTAAACCAAAATGCTTTAAACCAAAAATTCCTTTTTTCTTTCCAGACTCTGTTTTATCAGATCTGATAGAGTCCGGTCGACCGACCCAGTCGACCGACGTGCACGGCTGTGCATATGTGCACGTCGGCCGACCGCTCGGGTCGACCGGGCACTTGTCAGTGCTCTCTGTTTATTTCGGTCGACCGAGTCGGCCGACTGTTTTCCCCCAACGGTCAGAAATATGACCGTTGGCGGTCGACCGACCCGGTCGACCGGTAGTTGTCAGAAAGTCTGACAGACTCCAACAGCTCTATTTTCTGACAGATTTTGTTGGGATCTCACCCCAACGAATCCTTTAAGCTGTGTAGTTAGTTTTTCATCCACTATAAATAGTGGGTCATTTCAACATGATAAGATACAAGATTTATATGATTTGACAAGAGTTTTTAAGCAAGAAAATATTTCCAAGCTAAATCCTTAGTTTTCTTCTAGAAAAGATTTTCTCTCCAAAGCCAAAAATTCCCTACACCTTTTGAAGCAATCCTCTACTTCTCTCTAGTCTTTTGCACTACACAATCCCAAGTATTCATCTTCTTCATATTGGTTATAGGATTGTGCAAGTGAGCTTTTTATGATCAAGTGTGATCAATTTTCTTCTTGAGCGAAGTTGTAGAGGCATCGGCCTCAAGCGAGCTAGTGTGCTCCGAGTGGTGTTGCGGCATCACGAGAGATAGGACAAGTGTGTCCTTGTATTGGAGATCCAGTGGGATCAACAATAGTGGAAATCCTTCAAGTGTGAAGGCGGGGACGTAGAGCGTGGCTCGAACCTCGGAAACATATCCTCGAGTTTGCGTTTGCTCAAATTTCTCTAAACTCAATCTCTTTATTACTTGCTTTACTTATTGCTTTATGTCTTGCAAGCATTTTAATTTGAGCTTATTGTTTTAAGTAGATTTAAATTCCGCATTATTGCCATATTTCATATAGCCATCACCTATTCACCCCCTCCCCCTCTAGGTGATTTCATAGTACTAGTATTATCACAAAATATTTTAATATGGTCAAAATGCAAATCATAGTCAAAGGAGAGTATGTTTCATCCAAAGAACTTGTGCACAACAAGCTCCGGCTGCAACATACTCCGCCTCGGCGGTTGAGAGGGCTACCGAATTTTGCTTTTTGGAAGACCAAGAAACAAGACAATTACCAAGAAATTGACATGTTCCACTTGTACTCTTCCTATCTACTCTACAATCCGCATAGTCGGCATCCGAAAAACCCATCATTGAAAATTGGCCGGTTTTCGGATACCACAAACCCATTTCAATTGTGCCCTTAAGGTATCTAATAATGCATTTTACCGCAACTAAATGGGACTCTTTAGGACACGATTGAAATCGAGCACAAAGACATACACAAAACATAATATCCGGCCTACTAGCCGTCAAATACAACAAGCTACCAATCATGCTACGATAAAGCTTAATGTCTACACATATACCTTGTTCATCCTTGTCAAGCTTTGTGGTTGTTGCCATGGGAGTTTTGCTTGTTCTAGCTCCTTCAAGCCCGAATCTCTTGATAAGTTCCTTTGTATACTTGGCTTGATTGATGAAGATCCCATCCTTTCTTTGCTTGATTTGGAGACCAAGGAAGTAGTTAAGCTCACCCATCATGGACATCTCAAATTCGTCCTTCATGCATGATTCAAAAGCTTGGCAAAGAGTTTCATTAGTAGAATCAAATATGATATCATCCACATAAATTTGAACAATAAGAATATCATTTTCAACATGTTTTGTAAACAAAGTAGTATCTATTTTTCCTTTCTTAAAATCATTTGAAATTAAAAATGAAGAAAGCCTTTCATACCAAGCCCTAGGGGCTTGTTTTAAACCATAAAGAGCTTTGTCAAGTTTGAAAATAAAATCCGAATGTGTAGGATCAAAAATCCGGGGGATTGTTCAACATACACCTCCTCTTCAATAAATCCATTTAAGAAAGCACTTTTTACTCCATTTGAAAAAGCTTAAAATCTTTATATGAAGCAAATGCAAGTGTCATCCGTATAGCTTCAAGCCGTGCTACGGGTGCAAAGGTTTCTTCAAAATCGATCCCTTCGATTTGAGTGTAACCTTTGGCAAGTAACCTAGCTTTATTCCTAATAACATTTCCCGACTCATCCAACTTGTTCTTAAAGATCCACTTAGTACCAATTGTTGGTCTATCGTGGAGCCTAGGAACAAGATGCCAAACTTGGTTGCGCTCGAATTGATTGAGCTCCTCTTGCATGGCTAGCAACCAATATGAGTCGGCCTAGGCTTCAAGGATGTTCTTGGGTTCAAAATGAGAAATAAAAGCATAGTGTCCACATAAATCATGAAGTTTAGAACGAGTAGTTACCCCTTTAGATACTTCACCTAAAATGAGATCCTTGGGATGATGTGGATTGTATCTCCAATCTTTTGGAAGAGGTGGAGTAGGCTCCACTTCAACTTCTTGATTTTCATCTCCTTGAGCCTCATTGTCTTAAACTTCATTTCCTCCATCATCCTTAGGCATGTCTTTAATAGCAGGTGAGTCCTTCAAAGTAACTCTCTCCATGCCTTCATGTAAAGAATCTATTTCTACAACATTCTTAACAAACATATTAGATTCCTCAAACTTTACATGAATAGACTCTTCAATAGTTAAAGATGACTTGTTGAAAACTCTATAAGCTTTACTAGTATTAGAATATCCAATAAAAATTGCTTCATAACACTTTGCATCAAATTTTCCTAAATTGTCTTTTGTATTTAAAACAAAGCATTTACATCCAAAAACTTTAAAGTAGGAAACATTTGGCTTTCTAGAAAAATAGATTTCAAAAGATGTTTTTGAAGAATTTTTGCATAAGAAAACTCTATTTGATATGTAGCAAGATGTATTTACGGCCTCGGCCCATAAATAATGAGGAAGACCATATTCATTAATCATTTGTCCTAGCCATCTCTTGTAATGTCCGATTTTTCCTCTCAACGACTCCATTTTGTTGTAGAGTTCTAGGACAAGATAGTTCATGCTTAATTCCATGTTCTTCACAAAAAGTGGTAAAGGGTAGGTTATTGAATTCACCTCCTCTATCACTTCTTATTCTTAAAATAGAAGAATCTTTTTCCTTTTCAACTCTTTTCTTAAAGGCTTGAAAATATGAAAAGGCTTGATTTTTGTGCTCTAAAAAGAAAACCCAAGTAAAACGCGAAAAATCATCAACTAAAACAAATGCAAAACGATTCCCACTTAGACTTTTGATTTGAGTAGGACCAAACAAATCTATATAGATCAACTCCAAGGGACGTGATGTCATGATATCCTTGATTGACTTGAAAGAGGACTTGGTTTGTTTCCCAAGTTGGCACGCGTCGCAAACGCGGTCCTTTTCAAAGTTCAAGTAAGGAATACCTTTCACCATTTCCTTGTTGTTTAGCCTAGATAGATGGTCAAAAGAAATGTGGCCTAATCTTCTATGCCACAACCAAGAGTCATCATTGAGGGCTTTCAAACAAGTAGCATTGCAAGACATATTAGACATATCAATCATATAAACATTGCATTCACGAAAACCGGAAAATATACATGTATTAGATTGTCTATCAATAACTCTACAAGCTACATTATCAAAAACAACGTCAAAACCTTTGTCACAAAGTTGACTAACACTCAAGAGGTTGTGCTTGAGGCCATCAACCAAAACAACATTTTCAATTAAAGGGGATGTACCAAGTTTAACATTACCAATACCGATGATTTTTCCCTTGGCATCATCTCCGAAGGTGACGGTGCCACCTTCATGGTATCTTGATAGGGTTGCAAAGTTGTTGATATCCCAAGTCATGTGCCTTGAGCAACCACTATCAAGATACCATAATCCTTTACGTCGTTGGGCCTTGAAAAGTACCTACATCATTTAACAAATTCATTGACTTTGGTACCCAAATTTTCTTGGGTCCTTGAAAGTTAGTATTTCGAACCCAAACATTATGATGAGATGCATTAAGTCTATCATAGCAAAACTTAACTAAGTGACCTTTACGGCCACAATATGTGCATGAAAATACTTTCCCATACATGAATGCATGATGTGTGTGTGTGGAGTGTGAGCATGTTTGGGGTGTTTGGCATGATGTAAAGGTTGTGATTTATGAACATGAGCATGAATAGCATGTGATTGTTTCTTAGGGGCTTGTTTCTTAGGAAACATAGCCTCAAGTCTATTCTTATCAAATTCACACTTTTTCAAAACTACTCCTAATGAATTAATTTTCTCTTTTAGCATGGAAATTTCATTTTCATTGACTTGTGAAAACTTACCTTTGCAAGAAATCTTATAATTATCAAAATTCTTTTGTGTAGAAACAAGATTAGAAAGTAATTCATCCTTTTCTTTAGTAAGAGTGAAAACTTGGTGATTTAGAGACTCATTTTCCTTTTTCATTTTTAAATATTTCTTTTTAAGAAAATCATAGTTATGTGAGAGTTCTTCAAATGCTTCTCCTAGTTCATCCATGGAGAGCTCACAATCAAAAGAAGTGTTAGGGGTTACCTTGCTTGTGCTTTCATTTGCCATGAAGCACATGTTGGCGGTGTCAACTTCCTCCTCGGATTCACTTTCGGAATCCCAAGTAGCCTTTAATGCTTTCTTCTTGTATGGCTTCTTGGAGGTAAAGGGCTTGACTTTATCTGGGCATTCCGCAACAATATGACCCGGTCTTTGGCAATTGAAGCATATAATTTTCTTCTCTTCTTTACCTTGCCATCTCCTTCTATTTTGGAACTTTGCCTTGTTATACATCCTCCGAACGTTCTTTACAAGAAGTGAGAGCTCTTCATCATCTTCTTCTTCATCGTCTTCGTCGGAGTATGTGGAATGACTCTTGAAGGCAATAGTTTTCTTCTTGGAGGGAGTCATTTCTTCTCTTGCTTTTCTTTCCATCTCATGGGTCTTGAGGTTCCCAATGAGACTTATAAGCTCCATCTCCTTCTTGTCATTGAGTTCCTTCAAGGTAGTGGCTTTGACTTCCCAAGAAGGAGGAAGAGCCCGGATGATCTTCCTTACTCTTTGGTCGTTGTCAATAGCATCACCTAGAGAAGAAAGTCCATTAGTAGTCTTTATAAATCTTGTAACCATATCATCTATGGTTTCATTTTCATGCATAGAAAAATTTTCATATTGGGAACGAAGAAGGTCTATTTTAGCCCTCTTAACTTGTGAAGTCCCCTCATGAGTGACAAGCAAGTGAGTCCAAATTTCATGTGCGGATTTGCAATGAATAATTTTAGAGATATCATCATCATTAAGGGCTTGAAGCAAAGCATAGTGCGCCCTAGCATTAGCATCAAATTCTTTAGTCTCAATTTCGGACCAAGTGGCCTCATCACCGGTGGGTGCACTAAATGGTTTGGTCACCACCTTTGCAACTCGGCTTCCTAGATATTGCAAAAATACGGTCATCTTAACCTTCCATATAGGAAACTTAAGGCCATCAAAATTTGGTGGGGTCTTAATTCCTTCGGCCATTTTTACTAAGTGAATGAGTATGAAAAATGAATATAATGATTAGCAAATAAAGGATCTCTCTAAGGTTGTTAAGCCAAGAGCCTAGAGACCAAAGCTCTGATACCAATTGAAAAACACCTAGAGGGGGGTAAATAGGTGTAAATGCTAATCTAAAAATCTTTTTGAAACAAGTATGAATATACGATGCAACGATCGCCCAAAACAAAACTAGAAGCCGAATACCCGGTGAAGGGCTCTGAATTCCTTCCTCGTGATTCCTCTAGATAAGAGTTAGAGGTACGTATTGCAATCTTGTTGTATGAGTAATGATTGACAATGTAGCAAGAATGAATTGAAAGCAATAATGAAGTGCACACAAGATATATCACAAGCTATAAATGAAAAGCAATATCACAAGCAAGAATTGAAGAGCAATAAAGAGCAATAAGAAAAATAATCGCAAACACAAAGTATTTGTTTCGAGGTTCAAGCCACCGCTCTACTCCCCGCCTTCACCGCCGTGAAGGATTTCCACTATCCACCGAGGAACTTTTACAAAGGTCTACCGAAGACCGGAGTATCGAACTCCACCAATTACAATCCTCTACCGAAGAGGTATCTCAACAAGAAAGAACAAGTAGCCAAGTGATCACCAAAATGATCACAAACTTCTCTTTACAACTTCCTTATAGAATGAGGAGGGAATTTTTGGCTTAAGAAGTGTAGTGAGAAAAACAAACTCAGTTGTAAATGAAAATTGCTTGAAAACACAACTGAAAAATAATAGCCAAGAATGCACTAGAAAATTGAGAGCTTTGGAAAACTTTTCTTTCTTTTGAAACTTGAAAACTATAGGTATTTTTTCTTGTATTTTTACAAGAGACCAATCCCCTCTATTTATAGGGGGGAGGAGGGGATCTAAACATAATAAAATTAAGTTTATTAGGTCTAAAAATAGTCCCCAAAATATCAGAATTATATGCCACACAAAAAGCAACCAAATCAGAAAATCATGGAAAGGGAAAGAGCCGTTGGCAGCAGGGACGGCTGTCGGTCAACCGGCCCGGTCGACCGGCCGTCCAATTGGCAACTAGCCGTTGGACACGGTCGACCGGTCGGTCGACCGGACGCCAAAGGGGAAAATTCGTTTTGAACTGTCGGTCTACCGACCAAAAACAGAGAGCAAGCTACTTCCAGTCGGTCGACCGACAGACGTGCACAAACCGTGCACGCCCTGGACACAAGGTGCGATCGACCGGTCGGTCGACCGGCCAAGCCTAGAATGATCCGGTCGACCGGACCGGTCGACCGCCAGACCTGAAACAGATTTTGAAATAGGGATTTTTCTGGACTTTGGAAAATTTTCAAAATAATTTTGTAGGGATATATGACTAAGTATCATGCAATAAAGAAAGATATACATGATATAAACAAGATATAAAATTTGTAAAAATTTGAGTCATGTATAGTTATCAAGGCATGAACTTAAATCAAATACCAAAAATAAAAACTATATTTTGAAAAGTGTGTGTGTGTTCTTGAGCCAACTAAACACAACCTCATTCTTTAACAAACTAACTCTTACATAGGTTCTAGGTGACTACAAAATCTTCAAGTGGGCTTCTCTATGAGATCTTGCATAGCTTGATTTTTGAACCCGAAATGAACCGACTTGAGTCAAAACAACCTTCCTTTAGGGAAGAACACTCCATGAATCCTTAGAACCCTGAAACACACTTAAACATTAAACATGATTAGTACAAATAACTATATATGTTTTGTAGTCATCAAAACTCAATAAAACGGGTGATTGTAACCTTGGGCCAATAACCTCTACACAAGAGGGATAAAGGCATAAGCCAAATTCCACCACAATCACCTCTACACAAGAGGGACAAGGCACAATGCCAAACCACAATCTCAATCACCTCTATACAAGAGGGACAAGGCACAAAGCCAAAGCAAAGAGTAGATTACAAACTTGGTAATCACAAGAGACCACAAATAACTCTTGGTGATCACAATAGACCACAAAAAATATTTTCCACAAGAACAAGATCCTATAGATAGGATAAAGATGATAGCTCAAGTGTGAGAAAACAAGGTATTTGAAAAACAAATCACAAAGAAAAATATTTGGGAAAAATATTAGATAGAGATAAGAATAAAGATCCAAAAACCAATTTTTCAAAGACTCTATTTTTCTTTGATTTTTTTCAACCCTTGACAAAATAATAATAAATCTTTTTGGCACAAAAACTCCTCAAAAACTTGTTGCTAAATACTGAAAAAAATTAGAATGCGAACTCTCTCAAAATCTTATTGCAAACAGCCCCCAAACCCCTTTATATAGGGTTGGGAAAAAAATAGTCGTTGGCAGCATGAAAGATCAAAAATGACCTTCCTGTCGACCGGCTGGTCGACCGGCCAATGGTCAAATTTTTGAGCGTTAGGCACTGCCGGTCGACCTCGCGATCGACCGTCCACAAGGCACACAGCCTGTCGGTTGACTGCCCGGTTGACCAACACTACCGAGACATGGGTAGTTACAGTTGGTTGACCGCTTGGTCGACCGGCCTTGTAGGCTGGCCACGTGCACGTCCTCGTGCACATCGGTCGACCGGTCTAGTCGACCGACCACTGGTCCAGTCGACCGTCCGGTCGACCGCTAGCAGTTCTGGCAGATAATTGAGGACTTGAAACTTAAATATTTTAATTCTAATAAAATCCCATAAATCTTATAAATTTCACAAAAATAAGTTCTTGTAAGATATTTGAATAACAAATATGCGTGACCAAAAATCAACACATATTGCAAACTATTTTAACTATTTTTGTGATATAAAATATTTGGCCTTAAACAAAAAGTGTATTTTTCAAAACTTGAATTTTAAAAGAAAAACCGTTTTCTCCAAAACTTGTATAAATACAAAATCATGATATTAAAACATATTTGAAGAATATGTGTATGGATTAGAATCCAATACACATATACATGATATATCTATGTTTTTGACATGAAATCCAAAATAGGTTTTGTTAATTACAAAACTCTAAAACACATAAATAGAATCATCAAAATAAGTTTTTCCAAATATATGAAGTATACATGTATATAAATGAAATCTAATACACATTAAACCAAGTAAACTTATTTTGATTCTATCTATTCATGAAAATCATATATATATATATATATATATATATATATATATATATATATATATATATTCGAAATCCAAAAATTGGTAAAACCGTAAACCAAACATATTAAACTTGTGTGTGTGTGTGAACTTGAGCATATCAACGCTATCTATCTTTACACAAGATCTAAACGCAAACTTAAACTAGACAAACTGAAATCTTCTTGTAAAACTCCTTCTCTAAGTCAATTCGATCCAAACACGATCCAAAGAGCTTGACTATAACTGAGTGATAGATGCAATCTTGACGCGCGAGCTCTTGAATTTACATGTGTTAGCTCCAAAACTCCTTTATTGAAGCTAAGCACCGACTAAGATCTTGATCAATAACTGAAACTATATAAACACAAGATTATTAGTACTATAACTACATGAGTTAATCATTATCAAAACGAGAGTGATAGGCTTTTAGGACAACATACTAGGCGTAGCTGAGAGATATGACGGTGTAAGCACACTTATCTTTTGAGGAAGTGGGCGAGAGCCCGGAGGCTAAAGTACGCTCGGGTCTAGGCGCACTCTCAGCAGCTACCACGAAACCCATAATAGTGCAGGCGTAAAACCAATTACGTAGCCAGCCAGGGAGTGGGCAGAAACCCAGAGTCGGTACAAGGGTACCTGCATGAGATATTAGTATCACACAATCATGCATATAAACAGACAGTAACTAGACCATCTATATAATGTGTGAATCCCGAAGGTTGTGTGTAAGCCCATAAAGGCTGAAGTAAGCCCGGCGTCTAAGCATACTCTCAGTAGTTATCACAAAACCCATAAAGGTGCAAGGTTTAGATCAATTGGGTAGCCATCCCTGGAGTGGGCAGAAGCCCTGAAGCTATACATGGGTACCTGCATGGTTAGTACCAACATGTGCACAAATATCATATTGTTTACACTATTACAAGCATTACAATACATCGACCCAGTATAAGTACGATATGTCCATAGATTACAGCTCACACGAATTCACGAAAATACAAATACGAATACAATACACCCGTCGAAGCGGGGTACCCAATTAAGGTGAGGACACTCGCCTAAAACACAATTTCACATAAACGCCGCGCGCACGAGTCCTAAGGCGAGAAAATCATCAAAGTGAAAATGAACGGGGGCTTTGCCCTAAGGAGTGTCCAGCCCTAGAGGTGGTACGCCGCCACCATGGGTGGCTAAGGGGTGGCCGGCCCTATGGTGAGAGGAGAGAGAGTACAAGAGAGGGTGAAGGTGATGGTGTTGGAGTTGATGGTGGTGTTATTTGGTGGTGGAGATGGATTTTGAGGAAGGAATGAAAAGAAAGCTGAAGGAGGTCAAGATGATGGTGATGTTGGAGGTTGAAATAGTGGTGATGGAGGTGGTGTTGTGATGGTGAAAGTGTAGATGATGGTGATGGGAAAGGAAATAGAAGAGGTGGTCGTGAAGATGGAGGATTTGTAGTGGTGGTGGTTTTTGGAGGAGAATGAAAAGGAAGAAGATGGAGATAGTGGAGAGGGTGATGTAGGAGCTTGAAATGGTGATGATAATGATGGTGGTGGTGGTTGAGAAGAGTAGAAGAGATGGTGATGGTGTAGTAAAGATGGTAGTGGTGACGTTGGTGTTGTTTTGGAGTTGTTGCAAGAATGATCACCGGAATGGTCGCCAGAGACATCACCGTCAAAGAGGGGCTTGGTCTTGAGCTTCAGGTGATGGCAGGCCATGATGGTGGAGGAGTGGTGGTGGTCTTGTCGGAGGATAAGTTGAAAGAGATTGTTTTGGAGAAGGAAGTAGTGAAGATAGTTTGTATGGTGGATTTATGGGATTCTTGATGAAGTGGGAGGAGAAAGGTGATGGAGAGGTAGTGTAGTAGTTATAGTTGTAGTGGTTATGGTGGAGATAAAGGAGGAGTAGTTGTTTGTTAGGGTTTTGGAGAAGGATGGAAGGTTGAAGAAGATGGAATGGAGAAGGATTTTGGTGTTGGAGTTAAAATGATAGGAGATGGAGTTTTGGGGAGGGGTTTGTTGCAAAATAAAGAGAAAGTGAAGGAACTTGGCTAGCCTAGGTGATGGTAGAGGGCACTTGAGTGTTTAGGATATTTTGGAGGGAATATTTTGGAGGAAGATTAAAGAATGAATTAGAATGCATAAGAATTGTTTGGAAGTTATTGGAAGAAAATGGAAGGAAAAAAAAGCAAAAATAAAAAGAAATGGAAAAAGTAAAAAATGTAATTGATGGAGAAATTAAAAATAATTACTAGTGGATTCCCCGCACTCGGTCGCGGATGCGGAAAATTTTTGGAAAAATACTGGAATCACCCGAAATTCAAATATCTCAGAATAACCCGCAAAAATTCTTAAAAATCAAGCATATTATTATAAGAATCATGGTGAAATTCATTTCAAGAAATTCTTTACAATTTAAATTAAAAATGCTGGAATCGACCGCCAATACTAGTGGACACCAAATCTGATAGAAATTTGTAAAATTCTGAAAATCTCCAAAAAAAAATGTATTAAGATAGTAAATTTTATTTTAAGATAATATGTGAAAATAGTTTCTCAAAATTTGACTCCATTTGTAATATAAAAATCTGGGAATAAACCAGCGGTACCGATTAATCCTGATTTTAGGATTTTTGTAAATATATTTCAGAAAAATTTTAGAAAATCATGAAAAATCTATAATATTAGAAAACTGTGTTTGAAACTGAAATCAGCCAAATCAGACTGTCAGAAATGTTAAATCGATCAGTATACTGGGTCGGGTCCCCGGTTCAGACCAGGGTTGACTCTGAGTTCATGAATCCGGATCCAATGCAAAACGATCGCATAAATAATCATAAAATAAAAACAAATATAGGAAGTAAATCAAAAAAATACAATCGAAAAATCTGAATACGCAACTAAGTACGTATTCCGGGAACGGGGTGTTATAAATATATGCACGTGAAAGACACGTGACGACATGTAGACGACCAGTTAATGGGGGGTTGAGAATTTTTTAGATACTTTAGAGAGGTGTTTTCAAAAGTTTAAGAAGGTTTCTTGTGAAAATAGTAATAGTTTAAGAGAGTATTTAGAAGATAAGTCAAATATAAATAATTGACTCATATTCTAATATAAAAATGAAATACTTTCCTTCAAAAAAGAAAAAAGGAAAACTTGTTTTGTAAGATAGTGAACAAAAAATTTAAAAATGTTATATATTTATATAATTTAAAAACAAATAAAGAAAGTGATCTCTAGGCAAAACTTGCACAGAATGAAATTTTTAGGACTCACGGACCATATGAGTAGGGATGGCCAGCGGGGCGGGTCGACCCGTTTCGACCCGCCCCGCCCCGCCCTGTGCGACCCGTTTGAGTCGCACAGGGCGGGTTGCGGGTCGACCCGGACCCGCCCCGTTTAGGGGCGGGTCAACTCGAGTTGACCCGTCCCGTTTAAACGGGACGGGTCAGATTCGTCCCGTGACGAATCACGGGACGAATCGGGTCGGGGAAAATTTTCCCCGACCCCTCTTCTTTCTTTTTTTTTTTTAAGTCCTATATTATTATATATGTGAGACGAGAAAATTAGTTTTGGACCCTTTTTTTATTTATTTTTTTTTTTAAACCCTCGAAAAGTTAAAAATTACCTATCATGAAAATTTTGAAATTTTTAAAAATAAAATAATAATAAAAGGCGAGACGGGTCTAACCCGTCTCGGCAAATCCGGGTAACGAATCGGGTCAGAGATCCGATTCGTTACCTCGATTCTTAATTCGTCTCGTTTGGATTCGTGACGAGACGGGTCCAACCCGTCTCGTCATGGATTCGTTGGCCAGACGGGACGAATCAACTCGATTCGTCCCGTTGGCCACCCCTACATTTGAGTCAGAAAACTGACAAATTTGGTACGAATTTTTCTCGCAAAATTTTAGACATTGATTCTTCTTTCCAAAATATCTTGGATTGGCAGATCTGACATCACATATTACATACCATAAGATATTGCCCTAAAATGTGTCAAGTTTTCCAAAATTGTTAAGCTGCGAGCGTTATAGGCATCATTTTGATTCCAAGAATCATTGAAGAGCTTTGCTAAATGTACAAAATTCGTTCATGAGATTAGTCTCTTCTTATGTTGCCTGATAGATTTAGACACAATAAGAGAATGATAATGAGAAACATCGCGAGTATTCTACTTACATGGAGCTGTTCTTTTTTTATTTTTTTATGTTAATTAACTCAACGGTCGATTAAGAGTTAGAGGTGATATCCGGGGAGCAAATTTGAGATCTGACTAACACCACATCAAGAGAGAAAAGACATCTTTGAAACTGGTGACTGTAACAAGCATCGTGTTCTGAGTGACTCAGACTAACTGATTGGACAACCGTCAAGACCCACACGAAACTTCACTTGTCGAAATCAAGGGTCCCATCTGTCACTCACCTCACATGAAACCCCGCTCGAACACGAGGAACCATGAACTTTTGTCTTTGAGAGATGACGTCATGAGAGACCCATTTGCTCTGGGAGTCTCATTTGTCGCACACCTCGTACGAAGCTCCCTTGGAAACCATGGGCCTCATCATTCATGGCAAAGACATCGTTATGCACTTATGCTGTGAGACAAACTTACCCATGGCCACGGAGATTGATACATTGATACTGAGAGACACCACGAGAATTATCCTCGCACAAAGCTCCACTTGTCGACGAGATATCAAGCCTACGCGAGTAACACAATGGATCTTAAATAGTGTTGATGACCCATTTGATTTAAAAGTTATAAATGGTTAGATCTTTATCTCAACTTTTTATTTAATATCATATTTTTTTTATTGACTTTTAAGATTAATTCTATATATATTCCTCAAATTTTTCGTATTTTTAAAATTATTCTCATAATCTTTATATTTTTAAAATTACCTTCTTAATTCTTTAATTTGATCAAATTTACCTTCATTTTATCTTTTTAACAGTTTTAAAATACAATTATTTTTTTATCCTCTTTTTTTTATTAAATTTACCCCCCAAAATGTTATCTTTTCTCTCTCTTCCTGCATCCTCTCTCTGTCCCGTCCTCTCTGTATTTCTCCCCTCTCGCAAGCTCAAGTGTCCCCGCGTGCGCGAAGTGCCCCCTCGGTCAGCATGGAGCCGATTAATTTACTCAATTAGATTTAATTTAAGTTTAATTAAAATTTAATTTGATTAATTAGAATGATATTAACGTGGGGTATTAAAGAAATTTCATAAAAAATTAATATAATATTTTTTTTGCTGCTTTTTAACTGACGGCAGGGACAAATTTGATCAAATTAAAGAACTAAAGGATAACTTTAAAAATATGAAAATTTGAGGACTAATTTCAAATATACGACAGATTTGAAGGGTATACACACGAATAACCCTTCTCTGTAATGTTGGATCATGTTTCAAGAACCAGGAGATATGTGACTCATTTCCTCCTCTTAGTTTGTCTTTGTTTTGTCGCATCATTATGCCAGCAAAGTTCTCCTCGATAGACAGGCCAAATGGGACCTTTATGGTACCGGAAGTACATCAAATTATGGGGTAGTTTGCTGTCTCAGAAGATAAAACAAAAGTTTGTACAAAAGCTAACAATTGCTATTGTGATTATGTTGTCTTTATTAATTAAAAAGATACAAGATGCTCCACAATTTGACGATGATGCATGTCCTGTGATGAAGTAAACTGCAGTGTGAATTGAGCTGTAACATTCGCATTAATAGTTTAATACCATGGGATAATGTTGATAATTGTGTATTTTTCTGGTCAACAAAACTTGCTCTCGTTTATTATTACCAAAATTCACATCAAATAGATAATCACCTGAGCACTCTTGCCCTTTTCGCTGCAACATTTTCAGTTTTAACTGTTTTGTTTGTTTCACTGTAAAAGACCGTAACTTGCAAGTATTACTTGTGATGTAAATTATTACGGTGTTTGTTTGGACCGTGAGTGAGTAATAAAATACACTTGCATCTACTTACAATATAAATAGTTAATTTTGTAGTCATACAAATCATATTTGCAGCCTACTTACAACACAAACAGTTAATTTTTAATTATTTATTATTTAATATATTATATTTTTAATAAATTTAAATTTATTTTTAACTATTTAATAAATTTAATTAGTTTATTTTTAATTATTTAACATTTAATATTATTTTTAGTTTTTTAATATTTATTTTAATATTTTTATTATTTTATTTTTTTTAAAATTATATTTATTATTCTTCCTTTAAATTTATTTTTAATTATTTATTTTTAACTTTATTTTTAATTATGTAATTCTTTAAATCACAAAATAGTTAATTTTGTGATCAATTTTTTCTTTTACGATTTAAACATAGCGACAATCAAACACCATAAAACACAATACACTTTCTCACCTACAATTTTACATTACCAATCAAATATCATAATACTTACTTGTATGTAACTCACTTACAACTGCAAAAGAGTTTGTGACTTACAACTTGCGACTTACGACAACCAACCAGGTCCAAAGAAAAAAGAGGAGGAAAAAAATTAAAAAAGGAATAAAAAAAAAACCAAAAGAGATTTTCAGATATATACCTTTATATTGCCAATTGACCCGCGAACCTTTAGTGTCTTAGAAATTTAGCCTCCCTCAGTTACATTTTGAGAACCAAAAGAGAATAATTTTTTTTTTTTTTCCCACATATAATCATAGAAAGATATGCGTTATCGAGATACACTTTAAGGATAGGTCGTTACCTGGCCCTCCTTGTTTCCACAAATCTGTCATCATCCATCACACTTCCGTCTGAATCTTCTCGCCTTCATTTTCTCTCACATCAACCGAGTTTCCAAATTCCATAGAGCACATCAACGAACTACGGCAATGAGCTTTCAAACATCTCCCCTTCACCATCTCCTTGTGCTTTCAGAAAATGCGCCATATGAGACAGTGAGCTTCTCCTAGTTCTCATCAAGCAATAGTATGCGCTCATTCTCTGAAAGTCCGAAAGTAATCTTATCAAGCGATTCTAACAAAGAATTTACTTACAAAATCATAGACCTTATTGGGGGAAAAAAAATTCGAAGGGGCAACATGTTTGTAATATTCCATCTTTTGAACCCAAATGATGCTAACGCTAGGGATGGCTATCAGGGCAGGTCGACTCGATTTGATTCGTACTGCGCGACTCGTTAGAATCGCGTCGTATGAATACGGGTCGTCCCATACATTATATGGGTCAATACGGGTCGTCCCGTCCCGTATCTACGAGACGTGTTGGATTCGTCGGGTCGGGGTAAATTTACCCCGACCCCCTCTAATTTTTTTTTTTTAATTCTTTTAGTTGCGGTTGTGAGAACGAGGGTGAGAGGTGAAAATTGTTTTTAACCTCCTATATGAACTTTTTATTTCTTTTACCCATGAGTCAGAGGGTGCTAGGTGGTATTATCTGATTTTTAAAAAAATAATAAAATAGTATGAGACGGGGTCAAGCTGTCTGGTGCGAATCCGAGTAGCGAATCGGGTCAATAGACCCGATTTGTTTCCCGGATTTTAAATTCACACCATTGGACCCATTACCAGACAAATGCAACCCGTTTCGTTTCGAATTCATCTGACAAACGGGACGAATCAACCCGATTCGTCCCGTTAGCCATCCCTAGCGCCAACGAGGAATAAAGAGAACAAATCACACAGAAATTAGATGATGCCAAAGCACCAAGAGAACAAATCACACAGATAGAATACAAGAAAACTCTTACAGGCCAGAGACAGGAATATTATTAGTCTAATGTGCTGCTCAAACTAAGAAATTACACAAGCCTAATGACACACACAAACAACAAGAGAGGAACAACAAAAAATCAAGAGAAATTAGTTTCTTTCATTTTTTTTTTTTTTTTTCACTCTGAGTCTCTTGCAAGAAGAAAAATATGTGATTCATAATAAAACTTGCATATGTGTTGCAACATTCTCCACATTCTTGAAACATAATAGAACAAGCGATGCAGATAAACACAATCAATCTATCTATTCTTCGTCACCATATTCATCTTCTTCAGTCGCGCTTCTTTTCAAAACTATTGTGCATTTCAAGTTGAACAAAAACTTTACATATCAACCCAAATTGTTCAGCAGAAGAGAGAAGCAAAAAAGCAGAGAAATTGACAACCACAGTCTCAATCATACCTCCTGCATCTCCAAGCAGAAACAGAGAAGAGGGGGCGATCTTGCCAGCAAATCAAGAAGCAACCGTTCTCCTCCTTCACCTTGTAAGCTTTGCATCCGAAGCCCTGCAGCATTCTCCGCGCCTGCAGCAGGCCGTAGTAGCTCAGCGGCACTCTCCCGAACCCGGCAATGTCCAGCCTCTGCACCCACCGCTCCAGCTTCTCGTGCCGCTCCTTCCTCTCCGTCCCCTCGCACGCGATTATGTTGTTGATCTCCTCTCCGAACAGCATCTTCTCCACCCTCACCCGCTCCACCGACTGCCTTGCAACCGTCGACTCCAGGCAATCAAACAGCGCGGCGTAGAAGTTGAGTGCCTCCATGAACCTCTCGTTCAGCGCCGCCCCGTTGTGGTTCGATTCTTGCTCTGTCACCACCATGATCTTCGGTGAGAGCCCCCACAGAGCAGCCAAGAAGCTCTCCATCCTCGCGGACGGCGCCAATGCGAAAGGGGAAGAAGAAGCAGAATCAGGGCTCGGAATGTAGCCATTGATGTGATCTTTCTCCAGCAGTTCACCCAGTGTCCCTTGCCCCATCTGAACCATTCTGTGCAGCTGGGCCATGCTCGAGTTTATGCCGGCGGTGGGCGTCGCCGGCACCTTCCTCTGATTAACCCCTCCAGAATCATCTTCACAGGCGAGCAGCGAATGCAGCTGCAGAACAGAGCTGATGGCCAACGCCTCGCCTGTCTTCACACGAAGACTCTCGATGTCTAGGGTATCCAGCCTGGATGCCACCGGATTGAACTGGAATGGTATGTCGAGCTTCTCGGCCTCCTCGGACAAGACGGCGCCGATGTGGTTGAGGAATTCCTTGTGCTCGTTGACGCCGGTGATTCTTAAATGCGGCGGGCCCTCCGGCCGAGCGCTGAGGGCCTGCAGGAGGGCGACCCACTGGGCCGGGTCAGTGGCGTTGAGGTCGATGATGTGGACCATCTTTTCCCCGTCCATGGCCTCGATGATGGCCTGGTTGGAGACGAGGAAGGAGAGGCGGAGATAGGGGCAGAGATCGAGGAAGTGGCGGCGGGCCTGGGCGGCCTCGGCGGCGGGCTGGGGGACGCGGGCGGTGGAGGTGAGGGCCCGATAGAGGCCCGGCCAGGAGCGGAGGATGCGGCGGGCGAGGGCCTCCGTGAAGTAGGAGGCTATCCGCTGCATGGTGTCGCCGTCGGGGGAGGCGAGAAGTGAAATATGATCGAGGCAGGCGTTGGCGTGGTCGAGGCAGCCGGCGGCGACGTGGTTTGCGCAGTTCAGCAAGAGGTGGATGAGGTAGAGGCCGCGCTCGTCGGACTTGAGCTCGCGGAGCCACGGGGCGTAGGGGGACCCCAACGCGGTCGGCGAGAGGGACATCAGAGAGAAGCACTGGAGCGGGGACGAGGTGACAGAGGACGAGCCCTCGTCTTGCACCATTGCGCCGCAAGCGAGTTTTGTAAATAACGACAGAGCAAGAGTTTGAAGGAAAGAAGCGAGAAATAACTCAACTCAGAGAATCAACAAATTTGGGGAGAAAATTTTGAGATGGGCAGACATCAATTGAGGTGAAATTTCTGAAAAGAGAAGAGAGAAATAGAGGAGAAAGAAGCAGGGGCTGGGGCCTGGGGGTATCCAATAAGGGAGACTTTTAGGAAGCTGTCAAAAAAAGACGAGAGTGATGGTGAGTTTTTACTGTGAAAAGACGAGAGCAAAAAGCACAGACCCAGATGGGGCATTGGGGCAGCGACCAAAATAAATCCAAATAGAACTCACCTGACCTGAAGAGGGAAGAGCATCCCCGTTCTCTGTGAAAGGTCTGCTGCTTTCTTTCTGTGTTGCTGCTCTCTGTAATTGTAATCAGAGGGGGAGAGAGAAAATTAGATGAGAAGGTGACGTTGATTGCGAGAGAGAGAGAGAGAGAGAGAGAGTCAGGTTTGAAAGCAGACGTGGGGGCTTTTGGGTGCATTAGGCGACAAAAGCGAAGCGTTTTTGTCCGCATCGATTTGCTGTCTGTTTGTTAGCGCAGCAGGCGGAATATGGAATTTATGAGAAGAAGAGCCCACGCCCCCTGCTGTACTCTCATCTCTCTCTCTCCTCTCTCTCTCTCTCTCTCCCCTCCTCAATTCAAAAGTCATTTTGTTAATCCCAGTCGCTGACAACCCTGTCAAATATGGATTTTACTATTTTGACCTTATTTGCCCAACTACTATTGGATGAAAGGACTCCATTTACTTTTAAAAAAAAAATTATTACCTTAGTAATAATCTCAAAGAGTAGATCGCAAAGAGCCTCCATGAATAACTACGTAGCCTTCATGTATTGTACTGTGAACTTGTGTGGTCGAATAATAAGTCTTGCGTGTATTATTATATTTTAATTCAAAATCTTCTCATCTAATACAAGAGAGACACTAACTAACTCATATTTTTTTACAAGACAAGAAAGTATGATACAATACGAGTTACACTCATCTGGCGCAATAATACTAGTTGAATCCCAATCAACAAATTTATATTCTAACTAGCCATGAGAGAACAACGAAAGGATAAATCCTCTTCCTATTAATTTTCTAGCCGGTAACATGGCTGTTTACATCTTTTGCGTTACCAAAAAAAAGAGTGTGAGTGCAATTTCTAAAATTGTAAAGAAGAAATACACAAATAGTAACTAACCAACCATTTGTCTTAGTATGAATGTTGAGGGGGGTATAGGTGCAAAAAAGGCCACCGAATTGTCTTCATTGTGAATGTTAGTTTGGAGTCTTGTCTTGATGCGCGTGGAAGGGGAATAAGGTCGGAGTCCTTATTCCTTATCCTCACAAGCACCCAAGCATGCCCTAACACAACAAAATACCACTCTATTTTGTTGTTTTGTTTTACTTTGTGTGTGTGTGTGTGTGTGTGTTGGGGGGAGGGTGGGTGTGTGTGTGTGTGTGTGTGTGTGTGTGTTTTGAACCCTTTGGAAGTTAAGGCCAAGGCAAAGAGCCCTTGAATGCATCCAAACCTCCCTCCCCACAACTTCTTGTCCTCTTCTCCAAGGCCACAGCCTTATCCTCATAATAGGTCAAGGGCAATGGGACAAAAGGGTGGGGGTGACCCCCTCTTGCTTCACTTTGGAGTTTGGACGCCACCACCATGACCTCCTCTTTTTTATCATCGGGTTGTGAACAACACACAAGAGTGACTTTGTGATTATAGCTAGCATTTTTATAGTATTTTCATGGCTGTTTATTCATTTTTTAATTAAAAATGAATCATAGCTAGCATTTTTTAAGAAATAAATTGTGAAAAATATCGTCTTTTCTATTTAAAATTGCAGCCGTGATTATAAAAGATGTTATGTTGCAACTGTTTATTCATTATTAGTGCGGATATAGACGTAAAAGACCCAATTACGGTTAAATTTAAAGGTTTTCTAAGTAAAAACCGTTTAACAATTGTGTTTGCGGTCAAAATAATCACAAGTCACACTTTTGACTTTGTTCACGAGTATGACCCAGAGCAAATCACATGTATCACATGTGTTCATGTAAATCAGTCACTTAAAAATGTGTAAATTTTAAGCTTTTAAAGAAAATCTGAATTTGAAAGATTGAGAAATTTTTTTTAACCCACTTACAACTCTAATAAACCAACAAGCAGAAAATTTAATTATCGCCACTAAAGTTGTTATGAGCGTATATGGTTGAACTTATTTGAATTCCAGCTGCACCAAAACAAATAGCCTTAAGACTCCCAATATCTCAAAGTTTTAACAAAATGTAAAATCTTTCTTTAAACCAGATTCCAAAAATTGTGACAAATTAAAATGTTTTCTTTTATTTAAACATTCATAGACTCCTCAGTGGAAATAAAATACTTTCATAAAAATACTATAAATGTTTGAACAAAAACAATTATTATGATAGCTAAAACAAAGTCTACGCTACCACTTTGGTGTTTTCCATAATTTTCAAACTTTGTGGATCTCCTGTTTGGTTAAGGGTGGAAGTGAGGAAGTGAGGAATTGAGGAAGTTGTAATAATTTCCTTTGGAACTTAGGAATTGGTTAGTAGGTTTTCCGGTGTTTGGATGTTATTGGAAAGTGTAGTTTGGAAAATGTTTTGTCTTTTCCGGTGTTTGAATGGTAATGTGAAAGTGGAAGTGAAAAAGTTGACCACAAAGTTGACCGTAAAATAATATTAAAATAAAAATTAATTAAGAAAAATAAAAAATGGACTGTAATTAGAATGCGAGTGAGATTTACATGATCAAAAAATTAATTGTCTTGTGCTGTAACTTATTACAAATGAGATTTACATGACCATAAAATTAACTGTAGCACTCTGGAAGTGAGGAAATGATTGTGTAAAAGAGAAAAGTGAAAAGGAAAAAGGATTTTCTTATTTTCCTTTTCCGGTGTTTGGATAGATAGGGAAGTGAGTAATTATACTTCCCTATTTCCTTACTTCCGCCCACTTCCTTGCAACCAAACAGCCCCGCAAGAAACTCACTTTAAAACGTTGGGTCCGGAAGCGTTTTTCCCCAAAAGCACAAAATTTGTAATTAAAGGAGGACAAAACAAGGCTGGCTAATCTTGGGTTTTGACAAGCAAATGGTCTTTATTAACGCTCCCATTCACACGTTTGTTTTGTACAGTGGCCCATGGAATTTGTTTGTCAATTAATTAATTAACTGACGATAGGCTCATTAATCACGCTTGTCTGATTGTTTAATCAGTTGATGATGTTTTGGATTGTGTTGACCATTGCCTTGATTTGTCCCCAGGTAAGCTTCTAGAGAGAGAGATTCAGTTCTTGAAAAATGCAGTTCGCTTGGCAATGGATTTGCTCCAATCGAGTCTAATCTTGATCGATCTCTTTTTCATTTAATCAAGGTTAATTCCTGCTATATGTAATGAGGGAGCTAATAAAGATAACTTTTCTTATAATTGATTGGTGTGCAATAGTAGAAAATACCACATTTCTAAAAGAAGTAGATCTTAATTTGAATTTTCTTCGTGTATCATTCGGATGAACACTTTTATGCTTGACTATAAAATCAAGCTGATCGATCTGGTAATCTCGGTGAAGATATTGAGGCTTGATGGGTGAGCCCAAATAAGTATGTGGCAAAAAAATAGTTTACAGCTAAGGAATGAATCGGCAAAAGGAGTGTAACGCCCCGATCCTGACGGATACGGAGACATTACTGCAACGTATATACGCAAGTCAGAAGTACCTTCACGTATATACGCTAAGCATCAGTACAGGCAAGAATCAGAGTACGGAAGCACGTGGTGCATTATACATTCCAACACATGAGTACAATTACAAGGTTATCACCAGAGGTGATCCAATATTACATGAATATTACATCACTGATATGCGCAATTGCGAGAATACAAGTAGATGTACAAGTATGAACAGTACACAGGCACTCACGAGTTTATAAAAGGAAAACTCGAGAGGCACACAAGGGGGTCTGGAAGGATAGAGCTCTGAACGGTCTGCTGGAGATCCACGCTACCGCTGCGCCACTCTGATCAGCAACTGGGAGAATCCACACGCTCCAAGCTCCATGACCTGGACATGAGAATCCAGGGGAGTCAGATGAAACTCCCCAGGCGAGTGGTGATACAAAAGCCAAGTGGCGAGCAGGGGGTAAGTACATGTATAGTGATACAACCGAAT
Organism: Agave tequilana; assembly: GCA_038442645.1. NCBI lineage: Eukaryota > Viridiplantae > Streptophyta > Magnoliopsida > Asparagales > Asparagaceae > Agave > Agave tequilana. The sequence continues at coordinate 97,371 of JAVJIF010030166.1, read as the reverse complement.
AAAGCCGGGGACGAGCAAATCTGATTGTATGGTTTCAGATCACGGCTCCATAAGACTAGTACGTCGAAGGAATAATCCAAACAAGGAAACCCTCATCTATATACCCTTATCTTATGTCACCATAATCCAAGCACATACAATCCGACTGCACTCCGGGCATGATAAGATAATGAACAGGAGGCAGGTGGATACAAGGGATAAAGTAGAGCATGAGCAATCAATACCATAATAACCGTAAAACCGGAAATCCGACGTAAAATCCAGGACAAGCAAATATGGTAAGGCATATCACAGATTCATAGCCGTTTAAGCTGCAGGCTTCAGTATGCGTCCCATTCCACATACCTCTACTTACAACTTAAAGAGCCAGTTATTACGACACTTTATTATTACTCGTCTTACCCTGATATCTAGCTATGTGAACTAGCGTCCCAGCACACATAGATCCATATCCGAGTAAAGCAAGGTTGTTATTGGAAACCAGCGGGGGTATCAACGAACTATGTTTACAGTGGGTCCCGTACATACCCGGGACCACGGCCCAGGATGTTCCGTTGCTTGGTGACGGAACCTGCCGCAAGGCTAACAGGAGGGTCTTATAGGATGCCCTTGTCAAGATGGTACCAAGAAGGAGGGAGCCAGCACTCCCCTCGGTCGCCTGGAGGCCCACAGGTCAGACCGGAACATGTAGTTGCACAACATTCCTAAAACCACTGTAAACACGAACACATATTGATAGCCGCATGTTTCCCCCGACCCGATGCAAGTTGTCTCATTTTATGATTTATTAGATTAATTATCCATTTACGGGAATAACAAGAGCAGGACATGATCAGGAATTCAGGAGTTCAGGTCACTGTATATAATACAGGATAACAGGTCACTGATCATGATACAGGATATCAGGTCACTGTACATAGTACAGGATAACAAGACAGGGTTCCCGTAAATGTGATAATCACAGGTCAAGTATATCATGCTGGGTGTCAAGTGATAGCATGACAGGAGGATGATATTAGACAGGCAACCAGTCATGTCAAGAGATTGATATAAGGTCAGTGGCAAGTTATGACATAACAAGGGGTCTTGCCAAATAGTAGCATGTCTGAGGTCAGGTGATAACACATCAGTTGACAGGTGATATACATGTGTTAAAAGTAATATGAAAACGACAAGTAGTATAGACAGATGTCAGGCATGAAGTAATGGCATGGGGTAGAATAGTAGCTGAGCACAAACAAAGCGGAGCTGAGCAAGCTGGAAGTACAGACAGCAAACAGTATTTAACACTGGAGCGTCTGGCGAGGTTACCGGGACGACTCGACTGAAGTACGAGCAGTAAATCCGGCAGCAACTCGCCTAGACGAATCTAGTGGTAAAGCGCTGAACGCTGATCATAATAACCAGGCGGAGCTGAGAAACCTGACGATCCCAATCACGCCCCTTTCGAGACAGTGAGTGGCCGGAGGCTGAACTGAGAGACCTGCCAGTCCCAATCACCTCTCTTTCGAGATAGTGAGTGACCGGAGGTTGAAGGGGTCCGGAAGCCAAGTATGGTATAAGGCAGTACAATACATCACAGGCATGGTATGAGTACAAGAAGTAAACTACCCTAGTACAAACATTCGTCACAGAGCAATACATGTCCAGATATTGGCACTCGGCCATACACAGATACAGGGACTCAGCCCAATACAAAATACATGGAAACATAGAATAAAATACATGTCGACCCGACGAAGCGGGGAAACCCAAATGGAGGCGAGAGCAAGAACACTCGTCCAACCAATAAAATAGGAAAGCAAGAGGATAGCGAGATTACTCGCCTAAAATATGGTGAAATCTCTGATATCCGGAATCCAGGAGATCAACGCTTCAATGCGTTAGAGAGAAGGTAATAGGTAGAGGGGGGATCAGGAGAGAGAGAATAAGAGAGAGAAAGAGGAGAGAAGGTGACATCCATCAAGTGATAAGCCATGTAATAGCCATATACATAATACATGACCCGAGAATAATGTTCATGTACAAAGAAGGAATCAACAATAGTCAACAGCCAAGATTAGTCGACTAGGGGTAATAATTAGTCGACTAATAGGGGAGTTAGTCGACTAATAGAAAGGGCAAGTCGACTGATAGGCTGCGTTTCAGGAAAAGGCTGGCGTTTCAAGAATGGCGTTTCAGGATGGGTTAGTCGACTAGGAACAGGGGTTAGTCGACTAGTCTGCTGCGTTTCGCAAAACGGCGTCTCACGAAGTCGCGTTTCATAGGTCCGCGTCTTGCCACAAGTCCGCGTCTCATGAATCCGCGTTTCATAAGTCCGCGTCTCACCAGAAAGAGTTAGTCAATTTGGAATGAAAGAGCAGGTCGCGTTTCAAGAAAGAGCGCGTTTCTCAAGGTCGCGTCTCACATGGTCGCGTCCCACAAGGCCGCGTTTCCAAGAGGCATGTTTCCCAGATTTGCGTCTCAGGAAAGTTAGTCGACTAGGGAGAAGGATCAGTCGACTAGAAGGTTGCGTTTCAGAATAACAAGGCAGCGTTTCACAGGATTAGTCGACTGGGAAGGAGGGTTAGTCGACTAATAAGGGAAGTTAGTCGACTAATGACCAAGTCAAGTCGACTAACAGAGTGCAAATCAGGGAGCAGGATCCTGTTAAGTGCTGAGTTCACTGATATGAAAATGCAAGGGTTCTGATGAGTCATCCAAGTCTTGGAGAGTGAAGTTACTCGTCCAAAACGCCATCTAGAAGCAGGGAAAAACACAAGTGAAGGAGATGGGTCCTTGGTTGAGTTGTCGTTAATTATCACCAAAACGATCACCGGAATAATCGCGAACGATTATTGGAAGATCCACGGCGATGTCTCCAACGAAGAGAAGCTCGGCCCCAATCCAAAAGGAGTGGCCGCCCCCAGAGTCATGCAGGTGATGAAGAAGAACACGGCCCCCAATCCGAAGGAGTCGGCCGGTCTTTACCAGAGAAGGAAGGAGATGGTGATAGTGATGATGCTTGGTTCACTGCTGCAAGAAATGGAGGAGAAGATGAAGGGAAATGGTGGAGAACAAGTTGGCCAAAGGAGGGAGCATCAAGGCGGCGTTTGTTGCCTTTGCTCTCTGGAAATGAAGAGGAAGAAGAGAGAAAGAAGAAAAATGAATGGAGAGAGAGGGAGGGGGTATTTATAGGCAAAGGAGCAATAATGGCAAGTTTGACTTTGGGGATGCCAAGTGAGACTTGTTCTCCCCATTCAAACGCAGCCCACAAAAGCAAGATGGCGTTTAGGCCAAAATTAGCCTAACGCGGGAATAAATGCGGCGTTTCAAGGGAGAAGCAAGGTGGCGTTTCACAAAAGGACAAAAAGGCATGATGCTTGATGGGAGTTGGTGGCAGCACATTAAATGAAGTGTGGGGAGAAGTGAAGAGAAGATCTTTGCATTAAATGCAAGATCCAAGGATGGTGAAGCCGGCGTTTGAGGAAGGAAAAAATGGAAAAAGACAAAATGGAATATCAAGGCAAAATCCCGGTATCTGGGAAAACACCAAAAACTCCGGAAAACCTCAAAAATAAAGTAATCCAGAAAGCTTCCCAAAAATTCTCAAAAATAATAAATATTATAAAATGATTTTTGGTGAAATCAGTTTTCAGAAATTCAATGCCATGTTCAAATTAAAAATTCTGAAGTCCACCGTCAATCTCGGTCTACACCGGGTTGGCCGGATTTTGATAAATTCTGAAAATTCTCAGAAAAAGTATTTAGATAGAAAATATTATTTTAAGAAATAATGTCTAAAGACACTATTAGAAATTCCAATCTATTCGTAAATTAAAAATCTAGGAATCGGTCAACGAAACTGGCCGACACCGGTTTTGAAGATTTACAATTAAATCCAGAAAAATTCCAGAAAATTACAGAAAATCCAAAATATTGGAAAACGATGTTTGAAACTGAAATTGGTCAAATCGGATAACCAGAATGTCCAAATCAAGCAATACTCTAGGATCAAGTTTCCGGCTCAGACTAGGGCTGACTCCGAGTCCACGAATCCAAATCCAAGACAAAACTATCATATAAAGAATTCATAAAACAAATACAGGAAGTAAATCGAAAAATACGATCGAAAATACGAATACGCAACTAAGTACGTATTCCGGGAACGGGGTGTTACACTCTATCCACCTTACAATAAATTGCGTCCTCGCAATTTCGATAAGGGGTGGAATGAACACAAAAAGGTAGGAATGAGGATTATGCCAATCAAGATATGAATAACTATGAGTTGTTCCCCCAGATTGACTGAACAACTAACTCAGGACTAAAGCATCTCTGCACTTCTGCCGTATATATACATCCTCTGACGGTGCCATAATAATACTGATCTGATGTCTGCTTATAAAAGAACACAGCCAGAACTTCAAAGGACCAACCCATTCTGAACAATATAAAGTGAGCTGACTTGGTAAGATAATCAATAATACTTCGATCAGACTGTGAGCTAAAGCTAATGAAATCCATAGTGCTGAAGTCCATAATATAATATAAAACCCTGCATAGTAAGATGTTATCCTTTTGCAGTAGAATCACTGACGGGCTGCATACTGGGCTTTGTTAACTCTGAAAGGCGTAGCCAAGAATATAAAATAACTGTGAAGAATTTGGAATACTGACTTATGAATGATAAACCGACTGCAGATGAAACAGGAAGAAGATATCTGAGCCCTGCAAGATTCGTCGAATGGACCATTGACAAGGATCATGGCGATAGTTCAGATACAGTGATAAAACTCCGTTCAGCAGATCCATGAAAGCACGCTGGGCAGAAGAAATCCGAGGAATGGCTAGAGTGCTAAGCACTGAAGGGACTAGCCACGGATGAAACCAGCCTAGATGAGGTCATCGCGTAACACAGCTCAGGTGTTAAACATTAGGGTGCCGCGAAGCTAACGCTCTACGAGGCTCGCATATGGCGTAGCTCACGTGGCGAAGCCAGCGCGTAACACAACGCTAAATGCTAAGCACCAGGGTGCAGCGAAACTCACACCTGGTTAGGTTCACGGATGACTAGAACACGACCCTCGCTTAGCGAGGCTAGCGGAGCCTTTGGTCCATCAAATCAATAAAAACTGACAGGAGTTATTGGTTATGAGAATATGATCAAGAAATCACAAGAATAGAAACGAGTCTCGAATTCTGTCTTCTAAATAGTAACTTGACTGCAGATTAGCTCTGAGAATACCCGAGTTCCATGAACATAGTCCAAGAAATCATGATCGCTATTAGAGAAATAAAAATAGAAAATACCATAACTCTGTCTGCCAGAAGTCCTGATTCTGAATTACTGTTATATACTGACACTCCTCATGAAATGATGCAATCTATCCGACTTACATAAGTGACGACTACTCTGCTTGATGTGCTAGTCTCCCATGATGTATCCAGAATATAAGAATATAACGCGGGGCCGAAGATCTGCTTAATATAAGATAATGTGATATACCAGAGTCGAGAAGCGCCAGAACATAATTAGAACAAACCACATCTGCCCGGCTATTATCTCACTAGTCTATACATATCTTAAGTTGGCATAAAGGTTATAAAAATCAGAATAGTAAAAATAGGAGAGATAGGAATCATGAAATAGGGAGAGAGATAGGACGGACTAGGATTGTTGGTGATGATGCAATGAGGAGGATATGATATAGAGAAGTTTACCAACTCCCGGACATATTAAAATGGGGATAATAATTACGGTCAGTACTTCAAGGATTCCTCCTTCAGACATTGAGCATCCTTCCTGTTCTTACTCCATCATCTTGAGCATCCTGACTTCCTCTTCAGTCAGATCATATGTTTGCTTCCCTTCACCATGTGCCCTAACTCTTAGTCTCCTTTGTATACGACTCCATGCTGGATGCTGGGGATGAAGCGAGGTTATTCTGACAGTAGGTCCTAGATTCCCTCACGATGGTGATACTGGATGGGTTGATCTGATCGGTGTAATGTTCTCTGCTTCCTTGAACAGACCGTCACCTTTCAACTAATCTCTGAACCCGTGTATGACATAATTCATAACCTTTCTGGTGGTTGTGTTGCAGGTGCCCGGCTTCGGACAATATCCACATGTCATATGTTTGGGGCAAGGTTGGAGGGATGGCTTAGCTAGTAGGGCATCCAGAGGCTTGTTTGAACCTTCACTTTCCTCAATTAAGAGGGTCTCTTCGCCAACTTCATCTGCATCTTATCCTGATCTTTCTCCTTTGGGTCCATCCTACTTCTCAGATGATGACGAGAGAACTTGAGAATACTCCTTAGGCTGCTTGGGAATAAGAAACATCTTGATTCTCACCTTCATTTCTCACTTAAGATATTGCTTGCTCGGTTCTCCTTATCGGCCACCATGTAAAACACCGACCGACTTTGCCTTAGAAATTTTGCAGTGTACTTATTTACAATCCAATCTCCCTACCGCAATTTGATAAATCATTCTTTCATTTCTTCCTGAGCCATTACAGAGAAGAATCTTCTTATAAAAATCCTTCAAGACTTAGTCCCAAATGATGGGCTTTTCCAGTCTTACTGCTTCTACCAACCACCACGCCTTGGCCATACCTTTCAACTGGATCCTGGTCATTCCCACTTAGTTCTTCGTCAGGGACCCGAGTTGACTTAGAAGATCCATCATGTTTGCTGACCACTGATATACATCCAGGGCTCCTCCATGCTTGAAAAGTTTGCTGGCTGTAATCTTCCTGAATCCAACATGTCGCCTGGCTTCTGTTCCCTGAGTGCAATCAATAATCTGTGGTGCGGGACCTTCATCTGTTCTTGTTAGCTTTTCATCATGTTTTGTAGAAATCATCTCAAAATGACACTTCCTCCATTAAGGCCATTCTAAGAAGAACCAAAACCGTTAAGAATTTCCCATCTTTTCATGTCCAAGTTGGTCTAGGAATAACGAGAAACTGAAGTATGAAAGGATAGGAAAACTTCAGAATTCAAGGAAAAGATTATCAAGAGAGAATGGATAACTTTGTACTTGTAGCTGGATTGTATAACCAAGACTCATGCATTCAAGTTGCAAATTCCTTTACCATTAATTTGCCGTCTGGACGTACTGAGGAGGTGAGAGCCTAGGCTCTGATACCAACCTGTAACGCCCCGATCCTGACGGATACGGAGACATTACTGCAACGTATATACGCAAGTCAGAAGTACCTTCACGTATATACGCTAAGCATCAGTACAGGCAAGAATCAGAGTACGGAAGCACGTGGTGCATTATACATTCCAACACATGAGTACAATTACAAGGTTATCACCAGAGGTGATCCAATATTACATGAATATTACATCACTGATATGCGCAATTGCGAGAATACAAGTAGATGTACAAGTATGAACAGTACACAGGCACTCACGAGTTTATAAAAGGAAAACTCGAGAGGCACACAAGGGGGTCTGGAAGGATAGAGCTCTGAACGGTCTGCTGGAGATCCACGCTACCGCTGCGCCACTCTGATCAGCAACTGGGAGAATCCACACGCTCCAAGCTCCATGACCTGGACATGAGAATCCAGGGGAGTCAGATGAAACTCCCCAGGCGAGTGGTGATACAAAAGCCAAGTGGCGAGCAGGGGGTAAGTACATGTATAGTGATACAACCGAATAAAGCCGGGGACGAGCAAATCTGATTGTATGGTTTCAGATCACGGCTCCATAAGACTAGTACGTCGAAGGAATAATCCAAACAAGGAAACCCTCATTTATATACCCTTATCTTATGTCACCATAATCCAAGCACATACAATCCGACTGCACTCCGGGCATGATAAGATAATGAACAGGAGGCAGGTGGATACAAGGGATAAAGTAGAGCATGAGCAATCAATACCATAATAACCGTAAAACCGGAAATCCGACGTAAAATCCAGGACAAGCAAATATGGTAAGGCATATCACAGATTCATAGCCGTTTAAGCTGCAGGCTTCAGTATGCGTCCCATTCCACATACCTCTACTTACAACTTAAAGAGCCAGTTATTACGACACTTTATTATTACTCGTCTTACCCTGATATCTAGCTATGTGAACTAGCGTCCCAGCACACATAGATCCATATCCGAGTAAAGCAAGGTTGTTATTGGAAACCAGCGGGGGTATCAACGAACTATGTTTACAGTGGGTCCCGTACATACCCGGGACCACGGCCCAGGATGTTCCGTTGCTTGGTGACGGAACCTGCCGCAAGGCTAACAGGAGGGTCTTATAGGATGCCCTTGTCAAGATGGTACCAAGAAGGAGGGAGCCAACACTCCCCTCGGTCGCCTGGAGGCCCACAGGTCAGACCGGAACATGTAGTTGCACAACATTCCTAAAACCACTGTAAACACGAACACATATTGATAGCCGCATGTTTTCCCCGACCCGATGCAAGTTGTCTCATTTTATGATTTATTAGATTAATTATCCATTTACGGGAATAACAAGAGCAGGACATGATCAGGAATTCAGGAGTTCAGGTCACTGTATATAATACAGGATAACAGGTCACTGATCATGATACAGGATATCAGGTCACTGTACATAGTACAGGATAACAAGACAGGGTTCCCGTAAATGTGATAATCACAGGTCAAGTATATCATGCTGGGTGTCAAGTGATAGCATGACAGGAGGATGATATTAGACAGGCAACCAGTCATGTCAAGAGATTGATATAAGGTCAGTGGCAAGTTATGACATAACAAGGGGTCTTGCCAAATAGTAGCATGTCTGAGGTCAGGTGATAACACATCAGTTGACAGGTGATATACATGTGTTAAAAGTAATATGAAAACGACAAGTAGTATAGACAGGTGTCAGGCATGAAGTAATGGCATGAGGTAGAATAGTAGCTGAGCACAAACAAAGCGGAGCTGAGCAAGCTGGAAGTACAGACAGCAAACAGTATTTAACACTGGAGCGTCTGGCGAGGTTACCGGGACGACTCGACTGAAGTACGAGCAGTAAATCCGGCAGCAACTCGCCTAGACGAATCTAGTGGTAAAGCGCTGAACGCTGATCATGATAACCAGGCGGAGCTGAGAAACCTGACGATCCCAATCACGCCCCTTTCGAGACAGTGAGTGGCCGGAGGCTGAACTGAGAGACCTGCCAGTCCCAATCACCTCTCTTTCGAGATAGTGAGTGACCGGAGGTTGAAGGGGTCCGGAAGCCAAGTATGGTATAAGGCAGTACAATACATCACAGGCATGGTATGAGTACAAGAAGTAAACTACCCTAGTACAAGCATTCGTCACAGAGCAATACATGTCCAGATATTGGCACTCGGCCATACACAGATACAGGGACTCAGCCCAATACAAAATACATGGAAACATAGAATAAAATACATGTCGACCCGACGAAGCGGGGAAACCCAAATGGAGGCGAGAGCAAGAACACTCGTCCAACCAATAAAATAGGAAAGCAAGAGGATAGCGAGATTACTCGCCTAAAATATGGTGAAATCTCTGATATCCGGAATCCAGGAGATCAACGCTTCAATGCGTTAGAGAGAAGGTAATAGGTAGAGGGGGGATCAGGAGAGAGAGAATAAGAGAGAGAAAGAGGAGAGAAGGTGACATCCATCAAGTGATAAGCCATGTAATAGCCATATACATAATACATGACCCGAGAATAATGTTCATGTACAAAGAAGGAATCAACAATAGTCAACAGCCAAGATTAGTCGACTAGGGGTAATAATTAGTCGACTAATAGGGGAGTTAGTCGACTAATAGAAAGGGCAAGTCGACTGATAGGCTGCGTTTCAGAAAAAGGCTGGCGTTTCAAGAATGGCGTTTCAGGATGGGTTAGTCGACTAGGAACAGGGGTTAGTCGACTAGTCTGCTGCGTTTCGCAAAACGGCGTCTCACGAAGTCGCGTTTCATAGGTCCGCGTCTTGCCACAAGTCCGCGTCTCATGAATCCGCGTTTCATAAGTCCGCGTCTCACCAGAAAGAGTTAGCCAATTTGGAATGAAAGAGCAGGTCGCGTTTCAAGAAAGAGCGCGTTTCTCAAGGTCGCGTTCTCACATGGTCGCGTCCCACAAGGCCGCGTTTCCAAGAGGCACGTTTCCCAGATTCGCGTCTCAGGAAAGTTAGTCGACTAGGGAGAAGGATCAGTCGACTAGAAGGTTGCGTTTCAGAATAACAAGGCAGCGTTTCACAGGATTAGTCGACTGGGAAGGAGGGTTAGTCGACTAATAAGGGAAGTTAGTCGACTAATGACCAAGTCAAGTCGACTAACAGAGTGCAAATCAGGGAGCAGGATCCTGTTAAGTGCTGAGTTCACTGATATGAAAATGCAAGGGTTCTGATGAGTCATCCAAGTCTTGGAGAGTGAAGTTACTCGTCCAAAACGCCATCTAGAAGCAGGGAAAAACACAAGTGAAGGAGATGGGTCCTTGGTTGAGTTGTCGTTAATTATCACCAAAACGATCACCGGAATAATCGCGAACGATTATTGGAAGATCCACGGCGATGTCTCCAACGAAGAGAAGCTCGGCCCCAATCCAAAAGGAGTGGCCGGCCCCCAGAGTCATGCAGGTGATGAAGAAGAACACGGCCCCCAATCCGAAGGAGTCGGCCGGTCTTTACCAGAGAAGGAAGGAGATGGTGATAGTGATGATGCTTGGTTCACTGCTGCAAGAAATGGAGGAGAAGATGAAGGGAAATGGTGGAGAACAAGTTGGCCAAAGGAGGGAGCATCAAGGCGGCGTTTGTTGCCTTTTCTCTCTGGAAATAAAGAGGAAGAAGAGAGAAAGAAGAAAAATGAATGGAGAGAGAGGGAGGGGGTATTTATAGGCAAAGGAGCAATAATGGCAAGTTTGACTTTGGGGATGCCAAGTGAGACTTGTTCTCCCCATTCAAACGCAGCCCACAAAAGCAAGATGGCGTTTAGGCCAAAATTAGCCTAACGCGGGAATAAATGCGGCGTTTCAAGGGAGAAGCAAGGTGGCGTTTCACAAAAGGACAAAAAGGCATGATGCTTGATGGGAGTTGGTGGCAGCACATTAAATGAAGTGTGGGGAGAAGTGAAGAGAAGATCTTTGCATTAAATGCAAGATCCAAGGATGGTGAAGCCGGCGTTTGAGGAAGGAAAAAATGGAAAAAGACAAAATGGAATATCAAGGCAAAATCCCGGTATCTGGGAAAACACCAAAAACTCCGGAAAACCTCAAAAATAAAGTAATCCAGAAAGCTTCCCAAAAATTCTCAAAAATAATAAATATTATAAAATGATTTTTGGTGAAATCAGTTTTCAGAAATTCAATGCCATGTTCAAATTAAAAATCCTGAAGTCCACCGTCAATCTCGGTCTACACCGGGTTGGCCGGGTTTTGATAAATTCTGAAAATTCTCAGAAAAAGTATTTAGATAGAAAATATTATTTTAATAAATAATGTCTAAAGACACTATTAGAAATTCCAATCTGTTCGTAAATTAAAAATCCAGGAATCGGTCAACGAAACTGGCCGACACCGGTTTTGAAGATTTACAATTAAATCCAGAAAAATTCCAGAAAATTACAGAAAATCCAAAATATTGGAAAACGATGTTTGAAACTGAAATTGGTCAAATCGGATAACCAGAATGTCCAAATCAAGCAATACTCTAGGATCAAGTTTCCGGCTCAGACTAGGGCTGACTCCGAGTCCACGAATCCAAATCCAAGACAAAACTATCATATAAAGAATTCATAAAACAAATACAGGAAGTAAATCGAAAAATACGATCGAAAATACGAATACGCAACTAAGTACGTATTCCGGGAACGGGGTGTTACAAGGAGCTACATTGAGATTGGGTCTGTGAGCACTTTTATCGCACCTATTTTTGTTCGGGCAATGCGGTGGGCCACACAAATTCTTGTAAAAACACCCTCGTCAGTGGCGGCCCCACACTGTCCGATTATAAGGTCACTCACGAGGAGCCTGGGCTCAAGCCCGGCAAACTGATTTTTGGTCAAAAAAATCACGTTGTGCTTTTTGTCGGGACATATCAATGAAAGTGCTCTAAGGATATACAACATGCAACATCTGTAAGTTGAATTTTAGGCCCAGAAATCATGATTACTTTAAGATTTATGAGACACCTTTTTTCAACAAAAAAAAAGAAAGAAAGAAAGAAAGAAAGAGTAAGGTATCATCTGTATAAGAGAAGCTAATCAGTTGTGTGTACACAGGAATTAATGTCCATTCCTTTACCAAACACATATCGACCATTTTTGAAGAGAATTTTGGTGACCATACAAATGGTAACGATGAAAAGATAGGATGAAAGAAATTGCTTTCTTGAAACCCACTTTTTACAATTTGAATTGACCTTTAGAGCTTTACTAGAAAGAACTGACCACGTGTCTGATTTCAAGCAAGATAAGGATCCATGCAATTCAATGTTCACCAAAGTCACGAGTCCAAAGAGTGTCCGAGAGAAATTCTAATCATGAAAATTGAAGATCTTTTTAGGTTATCTTCAACTCATTACTTCAAAATTGAGTTAGTTTTTCATCAAAATAGAGTTGTCGTCACATCAATTTCTCTTTTCAACTCTAACCCATTGCAACAAATTTTATTCTAAAAAGAACATTTTTTTTAATATTTTTTTTATCAATTCCCAACGATTCATCTATTTCACCAAATAATATTAAACCATCTGAAAAAATTTAAATAAAAAAATCCCTACGCTATTAGGAAAAACATAGCAGTTCATACCTCTCGAGCACATACCACAATCCAAAATACATACCGATTCTCTATAAAACAAGAAGATGAATTTTAAGCTTAACCCCATTAGCTAACACCTTCATGATGGTTCTGAAACAAAGTACTATTTAGTAAGCTAATAGGCCAGAAATCGCCAACATCAGAAGCTCCTTCCCTTGACATGAGAGCAATAAAAAGCCATAAAGACGTGAATGATTGAGTTCCAAAGGTGTGATCACCCCCAGTGAGAATCATCAAAAGAGCTACTAAATGTTCTTTGATTCAATCTTAAAAATGTTGAATAAAGTTAGGAAAACTATCAGATCCTGGTGTTTTGTCTTCCGAAATGGACCAAAGCCACAGCCTCAGTCTCACATTCTGCTGATCTTTCTAAGAACTAGTACAAAAAATCTAATCTGCTTTTTTTGTAAATATCGAAGAAATAGGACTAAATGAACCTTTAAATTTTAAACTGAAGGTGGCAGAAATATCATTAATGAGTTCAAGAATGAGTCATACGATGAACAGAGGCTATACAGTTCATCAGATGTCAATGTTTTTGTAATTATATGAAAATATCTAGGGTTCCCGTCACCTTCCAGAACTTAGGCTCCCATATTCTTTGGCTTGTACCCTTCTTCTACGACATGCATCCCCCATGAAAACACATGACTTTTCTTGAGTAGAAGAATTCTTTCACCCATAAATTCTTTTTTGTTACCAATCAAATGGGCACCTTACAAATGTCAAGTTATTTGGACAGGAGGATGCAAGTCAAAAGAACACAATACAAGTCACCAAGCAATCAGTAGACCAGCTAGCATGCAAGCTTACAAAGGGGGCAGGTTGCTCATGAAAATGAACTTCGAGAAAATTTCATGCATCTAGAAACAGGAGGAGCAATGTTACTTGTGGAAGGAGAAATGTGGAGACACTTGGGGGTGTCTTTTCCTTGCACATGACTAATGTTTGCAGTGCAGTAGGCTGATATATATGGTGACACATGAGCTTCAGAGAGTACCAGCTTTGAATGTGCATCACATGTCACCCATTTCTTTAGGCTTCTTGTGGTCAAAAGTTTGGTGGTGGACATGACAAGAGCATGGTGCCAATGTACAAGTCCACACACCCTCACTCTCATGCCATGCATGCCTGTTTGTACACATTAATATTGGAGTACTACTTGTCTTAACTATTAGTGGGAAGATGTTGTAATTCTTTTCAGATTCATGACTTCTTGTTGAATTCTCTGCTTTTAAAAATTGAGTATATGTTTTCGTAATAGTTTCTGTTAAGAGTGGTATTAGAATTAAGATTATATAATAATAATTGTATTAAGATTAGATTCTTTTTATCATTCAACTGTATTCTTTATATAATCGGGCTTTGCTCTCATCAATAATACATCACACAATTCTCAGTTCCTTCAATTGATTTAACATGATATCAAAACCATCTCTATGAAAAAAAATTACAATTTAAACCTTCTACCATTGATAGTCGTCGTCACGCGCCTGCAGTGGGCCGCTCTCATGTAGTGGTGCCCATCGATGGGTCATCGCTCCAAAGAACTCTCTCTGATCTTCTCCTCAAAACCCTAATCTCATAAACTATTTGAAATCACTTAGGGGGTGAATAGGTGATGTGCTAATCTAAAGCAAAAATTAAAACTTAATTAACAATCTAACTCAACAATCACGAAATGAAGCCATGTGCCTGGTGAAGGGCTCTAAAATTCTCTTCGTGATTCCTCTTAAAATAAGAGTTTAGTGCACAATTGCTCTCTTGATTTAAACGAGTGCAAGCATATAAAATGTATATCAATATAAAAAAGAATGACAATTAAGTACAAGTATAAGAGTGAGTTAACATCATGCATTTAAGATTGAGCACAATTATTAATTATGTAAGATATAAATAGAGAGTTGAGTTGAGAGAGAAAATTGAGCAATCGCAAAACGGGAGATTTTTTTCGAGGTTCGAGGAACTTGTTTTACGTCCACGCCTTCACCACAATGAAGGATTTCTACTAAGTATGATCCCGCAAGATCACTCGTTGCTGCAACACATACAAGCTCTCTCAAGAACTCTTAGACCCACAAGTCTCTCACTCATTCCCGAAAGAATGAAACACAGAAACCCGCATGCTTGATCGAGGTTGCAACCTTCAACCACTTACAATACAAGAAATGAAACAACTGGTGATCCGCTCCTTGACTACAAATAGAACTCTCACAAGATCCCATCTATAGAATAGACAAAAGTTGAAAGCTCAAGTGAGGACGAGAGAAAACTGAGAAGATTAAAAGTTAAAAACTCAAGAAAAACTTTCTCACAAGAATATGAAATAAATAATACTTAAACACTTGAAAAACTTTTTTGCAAAACTTATTTTTAAACACTCTGTAATCACTCCTATTTATAGAAAAAGGATAGAGATCAAATCTCAGTATGTCCAGTAATGAAAAATATGTTAAAAACATAAAATAAACATTAGAAATGAATTGGACATGTTTATACAAGAAAATATCTGTTGGGAGACAAAACAGATAAGTTGACTGCCTGACTATCAATAATAAACTCATGCCTATCGACAGGCATTGTTCAATGATCATATTTTTTTTAAATATAGTACAAGAACTGTTGACAGCAGAGTCTGACTGTCGACAGACTGAGACATCCTCAGTCTCTTTAAGCCAACTGTCTACAGCATTGTAACACCCCGATTATTAAATCGTCATAACACCGTGGTGATTAAATTAACATGATTTATTTAAAATTTTAACTTTTGGTTCAAGGGAGTATACAATTTTAGTAGGAGTGAGAATGAAATCAACTATTTTGTATAATGAATGCTTTCACATTTATGTAGGAAAGAATTTTAGTGGATTGAAAATTTGACAAATATAAATAAAGTGTGTATAAGTGTATGGACTTGTATATGTAAATGGATATATATATATATGTATATATAAGTGATATACAAATATCATCATATTTGTAAATGTAAGAATTTAAAATAGAAAGAGAGTTAGTGGAGGGAGTAGGTGTGCATAAGAGGGGAAGATGAAGGGTTGGGATTTACCTTGAATTTTGTGATTACATGTGGCATGAGAAGAAAAAGGAGAGATAAATTGATTTGGTGATATGTATTGCGATAGGGGGGTTTCTGCTAATTAAGAGATAAATATTTTCCCATCTCTCTTCTCATCTTCAGCATCCCTAATATCAAACCCTATATCTACACTCTCCTTCTCTCAATCTCTCATTCTATCTCTCCCTATTTCCCCCCCTCTCCCCCAACCTTCTTTCCCACTCTTTGAAGCAAGGGCGCGGCTGCCCTGGGGCACGCGCGCGTGGCCGCGCCGGCAGCGCGAGGCTGGGAGGCGCGCGAGGCCGGGAGGGCAGCCGACGTAGAGGAGGTGCAAAAGCTTATTTTTTTTGCTTTATACATTCTCTTTCCCCATGGTAAGTAAATCAAAACCCTAACTTGTATCTCACTTTGAGTTCTTCTAATTCTTCCCCTCTCTTTTCATGGTGATGGCCGACCATGGTACCGGCGACAAGGCGGAGGCACGGTCACTTTGAAGAGAAGAAAATCTAGGAGAGGGAATGTAACGGTCCCAGATTTTGTTAATCTCAATTAACATAAATATCCATTTTGATCTCTAATATTTTTGAAAATTTTGGCAGTACCTCCTTTGTAAACATTGATCAATCCTTATATACATTTCATCTCACATTAATTTCAGCCAACATCAGCCTATTTATTCTCAATTCGAACATATAAATCAAACTCAATAATCACCCATGCAATCATAATAATATTTTGGCTCACAACGGCTTACTAATTCTCCAAATAACAATTTCGGCTTGATATTGCCTACTTATATGGAAAACATACACTTGAGAGTACCCCTCTCAGCATCCACAACATAACACAGATTTTTACTATAACTTTAACTCATCTCCATAATCTAGAGGGATTCTTAGTAAACATCTATCTCAAACTGTAATCATATACACACCATCCAACTACTCCAGTTACATCACAAGTTAGTACATAGAATAAATATATCACAGTAAATGCCACTGCTATATCCACGCAGCTAAGCCAGGCACCTGCCTTCCACGCAACCTGAAAACATAAGAACTGGAAGGAGGTGAGCTCAATAGCTCAGTGAGGAGAGTAGGAATAAATCAGGAGATGATAACATATCAATGAGAAGTATGAATATTCAAGTAATACGAGAATTCTGAAACAGTAAGAAGACAAAGAATCAAAAGGATCCCATGGTTTAATAATCAATACCCCGGTCTCTAAAATTTCTGGGGACGATCGGACTCTCTTGATCATATTTCCCAATTCATTTCTTAGATTTTCATCTTTCCGTGTGATAAGATTTATGAGTTACATAAAAACAAAATTTTTTGCTTAGTTATTTAGACTCGTCATATGTGTACATAGTGTGTGTTACTCACGTGTCTTATATTCCATGCTATAATACACCAACCACTATAGTTATGCCATAAACTTAGTTTATGTATTCAGACAACACATACATTACAAGCCATACTTATATAATATATAATCATATCATACTTCTCATAATACAATATCGCATCACACTTCAAGTAATGCATGAATTAACATGTACACTTTCACACAATTTACAGTATTTCATTTCAATCAGCTAAATCTGTATTCTAATGTTTTCATTATCATATGCGATCCAACATACCCCTAGTGTCACACACACCCATATGTATCACACATAATCATTCATTCTAAATCATTTATAAAGATGCAAATATATGTATATCATAACACCGTCTTCGCACTCCGCCCGTGCAATACGGGTCCCTTCCTCCGGATATCTGTATATAGCACCATCTTCGCACTCCGCCCATGCAATACAGGTCCCTTCCTCCGGATATATGAACGTATATAATGCAATAACGCCGTCTTCCCCCTCCTACCGGCTCCCGCCCGGCCCCTTCCTCCAATGAGCAATAAAGCGAAATACATGCTTATATTTACGTGCAGCTAACAATCAGTGTAGTAACAATATGAATATCAAATAAACACTATGGTTTGCTTTGCAGCTCATCAGTTCTATTACTGAAGAAATTCATGTGGTTCACTGCATATGTGTATGAGCATGTATAACTGTATACTTCATGTTACACCTAATCACATTTATACTTCAGTATCATTCATATGTAACAATCAATTTACACACAAAATATTATCAATATCAATCGTTCAGTATTTCGTCTAACCATTGATTACACTTTTAATACATAAATTCCTAATTTGTACGAGTAAGTCTTGCATTTAGCTATACTCCACCCTTCATACATCTTATCGTTTAACTGATAGAGTTGATTAGCCCACCAATCAGGTTTTTGATTTGCTCTAATTATTCACTATAGATGATTGCTCAATAGTTGTACTCTAACAACATTCACATTTTTTTTATCAAAATTTTTACGCGCATTCACAAGGTATAATACTTAATGATTTAAGTTCAGTATGCAAGTGTAAATGATCATCAAATTTCATATAAATTTTTGAGTTTATCAAGAGTTTATTGGTTCTTCCATTCTCTTTTCAGGTGATTTAAGTGTTATCGTCACCAACTCACATATTGGGTTCGAGTAGTGATGCATTGGTTGTTATTTGTGGCAATCATCCATATACTATCTCATTAGTCATTCCAGTTTCACATGACTTGGTTACATTAAGAGCTTCAGGCTTATTCATTTGACCATAGACACATTCAGTTAGTACCTTTGGAAGTTTAACTTTTTACTTGTACACTAGTATAGTTTTCACTGATTGTGCTATCATATCTACTTCTTATTCTTGCACTAACTAACTGACCCTTTTTTACATGCAAAATTTGAGAAGGGCTTAGATGTCAACAATTAGAGTACGAGGGTACTTAATTAAGTTTGCATATACAAGGTTAACTCATACGCATCTTACTATCGGATGTAGTCTTGTCTTATCTTCCTTAATTCCTAATGGTTGTATTCATAGTCATAATTGAATACTTGGCTTCTAAACCCAAATTTGTATCTTACGGCCTTCAATCGTTCATCGGGCTAACTTGATTATTCATATAAAGGAACCATCATAAAATCTTTCCCTCCTACTAGTGAAAAATCATATCCTTGCTTTGTGACACGGATAATTCAGTCTAATGCAGTATGAGGAAACAAGATGGACAATATTAGAAAGACTTCATCAACTTGTAGTGCAATTATTTGTGATAAGACTAAATGACAATAATTTAGAAGAGACATAGCCGCAACTTACCAGAATTAATAATTATGCGCAAAGATCCTTTAGGATAATAAACATGGGTTACTCGCCCATAACCTAATCTAATAGTCTTTAACAAATTCTCAACTACTCTATGTACAATTCGAGCCCTTCCCACTCATTGAATAGCCATTGAATCATTTCACTATAAAAGTTTTTCTACAATCAGATTTTCATTTTTCAAGCTCACATATCATACTCACATTTTAAGGTGCACTATTTGTGACTTTAAGTATAAAATCTCGATTTAGGAGGAAAAATAGTGATGTATAGAAGTCGCATGAGTATTTCTCTTCCTAGTACATATGATGCATACAACACTACTGCAATATAATCCACATGCCTAGAAGGAGTCCAAGTGTAGATGATCAAAAGAATTAGAGGATGATGTAACTATACAGAATGATATGGCATACCCAAATAATTACTTTATCAACTAGGTGTCAAAGCTAGTACATAAGGAATTAGACTACACTTGAGTTATGTATTAAATCATACTCTTATTGTATTCGTGGTTACTCTTGTTACTTAATAGAGATCCCCTAGCAATTTGATAGTTTGGAAAGAACGTTAGAGGAGATTGTTTAATTAACAATGAATAGTCCAAAATGAGCATTGGGAGAGTTCCAACGTACTACATCTTCCTTGCAGGGTCAAGATATCCTTTGAAGCTTCCATCACTCATATTTTGCTAATTGCAAACTTTTGGATATAGCTTAATTAAATCTTTTGTTATAAGATCATGATATTTTATCAGCTCTTCTACCTCTTAGACTTTCTTAGAGTATCAACCAAGGCATTACAGGTGTAGACATATGGAATACAAAATTTTTAAAAGGAGGGCTTAGATTTAATTGAGAGACTTCCGTGTTCTCAATATCTCTTTTAGACATAAGGGGGCATAATTTAACTTTGTAAATTAATGAACTTGAAGTTCAATTCCTGCACATTAAGGTTTGTGGGCCTTTTATATCAACAAGAATCACCCTTTTTACAACCACCATTCAACTCTGGCAAATATCTCTCAATTTACTCGTAGTGTTTCGACAAGACCTCTATCACATACATCCAAACGGAATGCGACATAAACCACTAAAAAGTGGAGTCTTATGGCTCTATATATCTCTTAGACAATATATCACATACCATAATTAGTTTGATTTAGCAATGGTCATTAGTCATGAACTCATTGCTTAAATATATTTTAATGGTTCAGTTTTTCCGGATAACCAATGGTGTTTTTATAATAACTCTCTTTCTACATACTGAAATAGAATAAAGAAAGATTTTCTAGAAACTAGATTCCATTATCTTTCCATTGATATATTACATGATCAGTTTTATCTAACTAAACTGTTTCAGATATACAGAAACTCCTCAGCTGTGAGTGAGTTCTGCAGCAGGACAGTTTCGACCAACATGCAATGTTTTAGTCGTAACTTGAGGTACAGATATCCGGTAAGAACATGGTATGAACCGTTGGAAAGTAGACTCGATTGTCTTTCCAACGGTATATAATATGATACAATATAACCCTAACATACTGGTGAATGGAGCCCGGTTTTACAGATTATTCTGTTTAATAGATTTCTGCACATATTGAAAAGATCCGCTATTTCACTCAAAGTGATTGTTTTGTCCAGAATTTTTGCAAGAAAAATATGGGGAGAAAAGTAGATTGAAGACTCCTTTAATTGACAGAAATTAATCACTAGATATCATGAGAATTTTTCTGAAAATTGAGAAAGTTAAAATAAGTTTTGAATCAAGATGGAATCTCCCTCACCTAGATTTTCTTCTCTTCGACATGGCCGTGCCTCCGCCTTGCCGTCGGTACCATGGTCGGCCATCATCATGAAAAGAAAGGGAATGAATTAGAAGAACTCAAAGAGAGATACAAGTTAGGGTTTTGATCTTCTTACCATGGGGAAAGGAGATGTATGAAGCAATAAAAATTGGGCTTTTGCACCTCCTCCACGCCGGCCACCTTCCCCGCCACACACGCCGCCCGGCCGCGCGCCGCCGGCGCGGCCGCGCGCGGCCTCCGGCGTGGCCGCGCGCGCATGCCCTAGGGCAAGCGCGCCCTTGTTTCAGAGAGTGGGAGAGAAGGTTAGGGGAGAGTAGATCTAGAGTTGATTTTGATTTCTTAAAGAATTTCATGGTTTCCCTTTTTGAGCAAGAGAATTTGGAGAAACTTTGGGGTTTCTCTTTTCTCCATTATTTTGAGAATGGAGAGATGAGAATGGCTGTTGAGTATTTTTTTTTTAATACTTAAGAATTATTAACAGCAATAGCCAAGTGTCATGCCAATGCCCTCTCCAATTGCCACCTCCACTTCACCAATTTCAATCAAATCTCAACCTTTCATCCTCTCCCTAGCAATTTAATCCCATCTTAGCCTTCCATCTCTCATGATTCATCTCATCCCACTAACCTCTTAATTAATTGCATTTAATTAGTGGCTAATTTGTAGTATCCTTTATTAATACAAATATACTTTGCATAATTGTACAATTCCATCTATGCATGCGGGTTTAACAATTAAACATGTTTTAAGTTATAGCATTATTCATCAAATATAATTATTTACGCATTACATGTACATGTGAATTTCATGTCACTTAACATTTTCCCGAGAAAAATCTAAAAATTTCATTATCACACTAATTTAATCAAATCATAGTTTCTGAATACTCTATATGATCTTATTAATCAAAGATTATAATATTAAATCAGGATTTAATAATTCGGATGTTACAGGGAGATTCCATCTAGATCTAAACCTATTTCAATTTTCTAAATTTTTAGAAAAATTCTCATGATGTGTAGTGATTAACCTCTGTCATTTAAAAGATTCTTCAATCTACTTTTTTCTATATTTTATTGTAAAATTTCGTGATAAAACCATCATCTTTAGTTAAATAGAGAATTTTCCCAATATGTGCCGAAATCTGTTAAACAAAATAACTTATAAAATTAGGCTTGATTCATCTGTGTGTTAGGTTTAAATAGTATCGTATTGTATACCATTGGAAAGACAATCGAGTCTACTTTCTAACGCTTCATACCATGTCCCTATCGGATACCTGTATCTTATGGTATAACTGAAACATTGCATATTGATCGAAACTGTCATGCAGTAGAACTCATTCACAGCTGACGAGTTTCTGGATATTTGGAGCAGTTTAATTAAATAAAATTTATCATGTAAAATATCAATGAAAGGTAGTGGAGTCTAATTTTTAATAAATTTTCCTTATCCTATTTCAATATGTAGAATGAAAGTTATTTTAAAAACATTGCATGTTGGTCGAAACTGTCATGCTGCAAAACTCATTCACAGCTGTTGAGTTTCTGAATATTTGGAGCAATTTAATTAAATAAAACTTATCATGTAATATATAAATAGAAAGATAGTGGAGTTTAGTTTCTAATAAATCTTTCCTTTTTCTATTTCAATATGTAGAATGAAAGTTATTATAAAAACTCCATTGGTTGTCTGGAAAGACTGAGCCATAAAAATGTGTTTAAGCAATAAGTTCATGACTAATAACCACTGCTAAATCAAACTACTCATAGTATGTAATATATTGTCTAAGAGATATATAGAGTCATAAGAGTCCATTCAAGTTTACATCATGTCTCATTTGGATGTATGTGTTAGAGGCTTTGTCGAAACACTACGAGTAAATTGAGGAATTTTTTGTCAAAGTGATTGGTGGTTATAGAAAGAGTGATTCTTGTTGATATAAAAAGGCCCCACAAACTCTTAATGTGTAGGATTTGAACTTCAAATTCATTAATTTACAAAGCTAAATTATGTCCCTTTATATCTAAAAGAAAAATTTTGGGAACACAAAAATCTCTCAATTAAACCTAAGCCCTCCTTTCATTAAAAATTTTGTATACAAAGAAGATGAGATTGTATTTCTAATGTCTATACCTGTAATGTCTTGGTTGAGATGCTCTAAGAAAGTCTAAGAGGTAGAAGAGCTAATAAAATCTCATGATCTTGTAACAAAGGATTTAATTAAGCTATATCCGAAAGCTTGCAATTAGCAAAAGATAAATCATGAAAGCCTCAAAGGATATCTTGACCCTGTAAGAAAGAGATAGTACGTTGGAACTCTTCTAATGCTCGTTTTGACTATTCATTGTTAATTAAATAAGCTCCTCTAACTTTCTTTCCAAGCTACCAAATTTTTAGGGGAACTCTATTAAGTAACAAGAGCAACCACGAATACAATAAGAGTATGGTTTAATACATAACTCAATTGTAGTCTAATTCTGTATTTACTTGCTTTGACACCTATTTGATAAGGTAATTATTTGGGTATGCCATATTATTCTATAAATTTACATCATCCCCCAATTCTTTTTTTATCATCTATACTTGAACTCCTTCTAGGTCTTTTGGACTATATTGCAGTAGTGTTGTATGCATCATATGTATTAGGAAGTGAAATACTCAAGTGACTCCTACAATATCACTATTTTACCTCCTAAATCGGGACTTATGTATTTAAATTCACAAATAGTACACATTAAAATGTGGGTATGGTAGGTGAAACTTGAAAATGTAACTCCAACTGTAGTAAAACTTCTATAGTGAAATGATTCAATAACTATTCAATGAGTGGGAAAGGTTTGAATTGTACATAGAGTAGTTAAGAAATTTGTTAAAAACTGTTAGATCAGGTTATGGGCGAGTAACCTATATTTATCATTCTTAAAAATCTTTTGCGCATAATTGATAAAGTCTAGTAAGCTTCGGCTATATCTCTTCTTATTGTCATTATTCAGTTTTACTACAAATAATTGCACTGCAAGTTGATGAAGTCTTTCTAGTATCTCCCTTTTGATTCCGCATACTACTTTAGACTGAGTTATTCAGGTCATAAAAAAATGATATGGCTTTCACAGGCAGGATGGAAAGATTTTGTGATGGTTCATTTAATGAATAATCAAGTTAGCTTAATGTATGATTGAAGGTTGTAAGATACAAACTTGGGTTTAGAAGTCAAGTATTCATCTATGACTATGAATACAACCATTAAGAATTAAGAAAGATAAGACAAAACTACATTTGATAGTAAGATGCATATGAGTTAAACTTGTTTATACTAACTTAATTAAGTATCCTCATACTCTGACTTCGAACATCTAAGCCTCTTCCCAATTTGCATGTGAAGAGGGGTTAATTAATTAGTGTAAGAATAAGAAGAAGATATGATGGCATGTTAGTAAAAACTATACGAGTGTATAAGTAAAATTTAAAGCCTATGATGTGCTAACTGAAAGTGACTATTGTCAAGTGGATTAATCAACTCTACCAGTTAAATAATAAGATGTATGAAGGGTGGAGTATAACTAACTACAAGACTTACTAATACAAATTAAGAATATATGTATTAAAAGTGTATTCAATGGTTTAGATGAAATATTGAACGGTTGACATTGATAATAGTTTGTGTGTAAAATGATTGTTGCATATGAATGATACTGAAGTATGAATGTGATTAAGTGTGACATGATGTATACAGTTATACATGCTCATACACATACACCACTATTTGGATACGCAGTTGTTAATAATATGAATGAAAACTCAATCTATATGAATGAGATACGTAGATTACTTCACTGTTAACTTACAACTCATGTGTGAAAGTATAACCAGTGAATCATATACATCTTATTGATAATAGAATTACTAAATAGGAAGGTAAACTGTAACTTATATTTGCATACACATATACAGTGAATTACATACATTCTCAAGTAATAGAAGCGATAAGTTAAGAATCAAACTATAATAAATGGTCAAATTGTTATAATATGATGAATTGATTGTTATCTGGGTGTATGTATACACATGCAGTGAACCACAATTCTTCGGAAATGGAGTTGACGAGCTGGAAAGCAAACCATAGTATTTAATTGATATTCATATCATTGCTATATTGGTTTCCATTAGCGTGTAAATATAAATATGTCTTTTGCATTCATACTCATTGGAGGAAAGGGCCGGGTGAGAGCCAGTAGGAAGGGGAAGATGGTGTTATTGCATTATATACGTACATATATATAGGAGGAAGGGACCAGGCGGAAGCCGGTAGGAGGGGAAGACGGTGTTATTGCTATATGATATTTATACATACACACACGTATACATATAGGAGGAAGGGATCGGGCAGGAGCCGGTAGGAGAGGAAAGACGGTATTATTGTGTTATATATCTTTATAGAAGAAGGAAGGGGCCGAGCAGGAGCCGCTAGGAGGGGGAAGACGGAGAATTTTCACACTTCATGTGTGAATTGCATATACATATGAATAATGTATAATACCTATCTCATTAAATATGGTATGTGAATGTTGTGAAGTGTAATGTGATATTGTGATATGTGGAGCGTGATAAGATTATATGATATAAAAGTATATTTTGTGATGCATGTATTATCTGAATGCATAAACTATATATAAGATAATGAGAGCGTGATTGGTGCGCCCGTGCATGATATATGAAATACGTATGTGATACATACTATGAATACATAAGAAGAGTTTGATAATAAATTATAATTATCGAGCTAATATTTTACTGAATTGATATACCCTGTAATATGTGGCATAGAATACGGGAAATGTCATAAGAAATCAATGACCAAAAGAGTTGGACCGTCCCCGAAGATTATGGCGCCAATTATTTCATCATATGTTATTGATTCTCTGTTTCTCTTATTCATCCAGATCTGCTCTATTAATCGAAAAATCATGCTTATTATTGATTATATTCACCATTCTCTGATTTGCTTCTATCTCTACTCATTGAGCTATTAAGCTCACCGCTCCCAGTTTCATATTTTCAGGTCGCGTCATGGCGGAGGACCAACTTTTGGTTTATGCATTTTGTAGAAAATTTTTCTAATAATGAATGTATTGAGGTTGTAAATTAGTTTTTGTTGTATATGTTCATTATCCTATTTGACGTGTGCTTATAGCAAGTGTTAGTATTGTTAGATGGATAGTCTGAATCCATGTATTGTATGGAGATATGAGTTTGATTATGATTTTGATGAGTTGGAGTTAAAAAAATAGTTTGGCATTATTCTGTGGATTCCGAGAGGGATGCTCTCGAGTATTTAATTATTGAGTTTTCATAAAAGTAGGCGTTGTGAGCCGAAATGTTGTTATGATTGCGTGGGCGATTGTTTAGTTTGGTATGATATGTTTTTCAAGAATAAGTAGGTTGGTGTTAGCTGAAATTATTGTGATATGAAATGTATATTTGGACATATTAGTATTTACAAAAGAGGTGCTGCCGAAATTTTCAAGAATATTGGAGATGAGAATGAAAATCTGTTGATCAATATAGATGTTTATGTAAATTGAGATTATTAGAATTTGGGACCGTTACAGCTATACTTGGTTGTCGACAGATTGAGCTCAGAGTCGGCCTCTATTGGACTGAACTTTCGGCAGCTCTATATAACTGTCTATAACTGAGCTGCACTCAGTCTGCGCACATGTATCAATAGTCGAAAGGTAAACAAGGTTGTCGACTGTCCTAGTTTATGAACAGCTAAAATAACACTTTTAAAATAAATATTTATAAATTCTATAAAAATAAGTTTTTTTTTCCAAAATAAGTATAAAATACATAAAACAAGTTATTAAAGCTCTTTTGAAGCTCTAATATGTATGGGCAACTCCAATACATATATAAACTTGTTTTTTACATTTTTTTCATAAAATCAATCTTTTGATAAAATCAAAACTTTAAAACTTTTGATTATGAAAATCAATATCAAAATTTGGTGTGTTTGTATAAGTTTGAGCAATTAAATCTACACTATTCTTTACAAAATTTATAAACACTTACAGACTCTTTTACAAACTTCCAAGTCTTTTTCTAGATCTTTGATCTTGACTTAATTTAAACATGATTCAAGTGAGTTAGACTCCTCTTTGGGTACTTGATGTATCATTTGTGCTTGAGCACTTGAATCAACCAGTGTTAACTTCAAAACTTCACTTTGAGTTTTTTGAAAAAGTTAAATATTAATCTGTGATCTTGATTAAATCTGAAACTTATATATCACAAGATCATTAGTAATTATAACTACTCATTAAAACTAGAGCGATGGACCTTTGGGTCAACATTATTTGATCTCCTTCTTCTCAAAACTTTAATCTCGCAAAACTTAGATACAAATTCTTTCACACAAAAAAGGAAAGTTCTTCAAAATTCTTCAAATCCAACTACCCAAGTTCGCTGAGTTCTAGCGAGGTAGTTGAGTCAACTCACCTAGTCACTGACTCGGTCTTCTTCTCCAGTCAGCCTGCATCTGCGACACCATCTCCTTTCTTCTCGGTCTCGACAGATTCCTTCAACTACATGCAACCTTTGTGACCCCTCTAAACGCGATCCTATGACTGCAACCCATTGGATTACTCTGCAAATCTTGTGCTCGATCGCTGCACGACTTCTCTCGACCTTTGATCTACGCGCAACCTCTGTGACTTCTGCTTGACCCCTGCGTCTGTCTCTATCACTGTCGACGCCATCTCTACTACTCGATATCTGCATCTCTAATCTAGAGCTGACCTCACCGTCAGCCGCTTATTCTCGTCAACATCAGCAACTCGTCCTGTCTGTAACCTCGGCCTCCTGCAAGATTTTCGGTCTACAATTGACCTCTCCTAGTTTTTAATCTGCACAGCGCTGGTGCAGCGTTGTCTACGATCTTTGTAGACCATGACTTCATCCTCGGCTCCTCCCTCTGCCCGAACATGCTCTTCCTCTTCTCGCGAGATCGCTTTACGAACCTCTTCGACTTTGACTGCAACCACGCTTTGATCTGCAGAAGTCGATCAGACTCGACTCGATCACAAATCGACTTCCTCTCCTCACGGAGATCACCTGCGAAACCTTGCATATGTAGATCTATGCCTCGCGGATCTGAATTGTTTCGAGTCTCAATTTGGATCCATTTGCGTTCCACTTGTAATCCAGACCCAATTGATGTTCACTTCTCTCATCTCGGATCTGATCTGATCTCGCCTCCCATCTTGTCTGCAACTTGCGCCTCTCCTCTCCTCTCCTCGATTCTAACTCTAGACATGGTGAGTTCTTATCTTCTCCTTCGACATCGCTGACTAGATCTCCTCCTCTTCTTGCAGAGCTCGCATGTCACCACGTTGTTGTCGACTGAATCCTCTTCAATCAACGGTGTTCACCTCTTCTCCTATGACTATTGTTCTCTTTTCCTCTTTTAGGCTCATGTATCATCTTCATCCACTTTTGTCATCTCGGCCTCTTCTCATGGACGTTGAAAAAGCTTCTCCTAGTTGTAGATTCTTCTCATTTTCCTTCAACGTTCATCTCTGGCACTACTTTTATCATGAATATCACGATCTCATTCTCCATCGACAAAATTCACACTCCATTCAATGTCCACATTGCTTCAAGCGAAAGAGACACCACGGATTTTGGATTTTCAATAGATATTTTTCAGATATTATTTTATTATTATTTTCTTATGCAATTTCTCTTCATTGTGAGTTTGTGATGGGGTGTTAAGAGTAGTATTAGAATTAACATTATATAATAGTAATTGTATTAGGACTAGAGATTTTCTTATCATACAATTGTATTCTCTATATACTCATGCTTTGCTCTCATCAATAGTAGAAACACACAATTCTCAGTTTCTTTAACTGATTTAACAGTTTGATGAGTTTTTGCCACAAGTCACTTGTGCCTGGAGCTTATGTGTGGAAAAATACTAATACAGGTCTCTAAACCTCATAATGATTGAAGGGAATAAGGAATGTAATAAAGTGTTCTATATATTTATAATAAAAAAGTGTTCTATACATTTTTCAATAAAAAAGTGTTCTATATATTTATAATGGTAGTTTCTTCTTTGGTTATCAATCGAATAAGAACACTTGACATTAGTCTACACTTGGCATTAGTCTACATATGAATTATCTAAGTAATTTTAGTCATCCTTACACCTATTAATTGTAAGTTCAGATGTATCTGCAGTCAACAGACGTTAAGAATTAAATAATTTATTAATTTTATTTATTTTTTCCTCTGTGATACATCTCATCCTCTCCAGCTCACATGCGCTATCAATACTCTCCATTGATTCACATTTGTGTTTGAATCTTATTTTTCTGAAAGTATTTAATACACAAGAAACCTATTTACTGTCGAACAATTCTCAAGTTAAAATCAACACATGATCTACAATCAAGTCATTGCCTTTCATTTCAAATGTCACAGTTTTCTCGAAAATTTCTATTCTTTTGCGTGTGTGTTTCCTTGCAGGCGTCAAACTAGAGTGGAAGTGGTTGAAGCAATTTCCATGGAGTTACCTATGTGTCATTTTCTTGTCTCCCCTGTACCCAGTTTCAATCAACTTCTATCACATTAACAAAGAAGCCACCAACTAAATGAAGAAATTGGTGGAAGTTTACTATATTGTATTAAATAAATATTTTTTGATTTTTCTTGCTATTTTTGATATTGGGAAAGAACTCCTCTATCAAAACTTTTCATCAAAAAGAAAAGAACTCTCTATTATAAAGAAAAACATCACAAAACAACATGTTCATGCTCTTTTAGATAAAACTTTTATTTTCTGCTGTATCTGTAAAGATCCAAGCCGTTGATCTCCCACTTGAACCGCTAAAGTTTAGACAATCTAGTCTTAACTATTGAACACATGAATCTATCTTGAATTTAATTTGTTTTTTAGTATTCTTTTTTTTTTTAGTGAAACGTGAGAGGTGTGCAGACCACCATTTTCATTATGGGGCTGTTTGTTTTGCGTAAAAGGTTGTAAAAGGCCATAATTTATAAATGACTTACAGTCCAATTACAACTATTGTATTTCTT
This sequence comes from Agave tequilana, assembly GCA_038442645.1. Classification (NCBI taxonomy): domain Eukaryota; kingdom Viridiplantae; phylum Streptophyta; class Magnoliopsida; order Asparagales; family Asparagaceae; genus Agave; species Agave tequilana. The sequence continues at coordinate 67,390 of JAVJIF010030166.1, read as the reverse complement.
TGGATCGTAATTCGTAAAAAATTTGCGCAACCTAATTACCTCTCATCTGCAACCAAATTACAGTTAATTTTGTGGTCATGCAAATTTATAATATTTTTTATATTAATATTAATTTTTTAATATTTATTATGTTTAGTATTTTTTTTTGCAATATCTAAAATTTTTAAATCATCAAATAGTTAATTTTGTGTTCAATTTTTTCACTTACGACTTACACATTACGACAACCAAACGACGTAAAACACAATACATTTTCTCACTTACAACTTTACATTACCAATCAAACACCATAAAATTTACCTGCATTTTACTCGTTTAGAATCATAAAAGAGTTTACCAATTACGACCTACGAATTACAGCCAATTACAACAATCAAACAGAATTACGACCAATTACAACAATGAAACAGAAGAAAAACACAACAGAACAAAACAAAACAAAAATGTAGATCCCAACAAGAACACAACACAATGGTTCAAAATGCACAGAAGTCATCACATACACATTCACTGTTCACACCCCTCACCGAACTAACACACAGCAGTGACTTTCTCTGCATCTTCTTCCTGCAATATTGCTGAGCAAATTATGCTCCTCTGGTAGCAAATGGCAATGGCAGAGGGACAAGAACCAAAAACAAAGGTTTTTGTCTGCACGGAAACTTGCTCAAAAGCTTGCTCCTTGTCTTTGAGTGCTGGAGTAACTCACGAGGGCCCATGGCCAGCCTCCTGGAGCCCCCTTGTTCCTGTTTGGATGAGGGAATCAATGCACTCTTGTTTTGTTCTCTTCACTCTCTGTATTTGTCTCTCACTGTGTTGGTCTCTGTTTCTTTGTCTCTAGCAATTGAAGCTGACAAGTGATGCTGTGAACAAGAGGCTCGAGGACAAGAGAGAGGGGCCAAGTACTAGAAACACAAGAATTTTGAGAAACAAAAGAAGAGATTTCTGGGTGCATTTATAATTTGGGATGTGAGAGGTTTTACTTGGTTTGGTTTTGAACTAGAAACATCAAATCAATCAGAAGTGATGTGACAATGAGAGAGGGGGAGATCACTTGCGTGTTGGCTTCATTTAAACTAGGTACAGAAGTCACGAGAACCACAGGAGCTTGCATATTCTTCTTTTCTTTTCTTTTTTTAATTATTATTATTTATTTTTAAGAAGAAGCTCGTGATTAATCATCGCTTATACATAAGCTCTATTTACATATATCGCACTATATGAAATTCAAATCGATATTCATTGGAAATCAAATATAAAGGCTAACTATGTGACCACGTAGGGAGACATGAGCATGCATACTTTAAAGCTTGGATTGAGATTTTTTTTCCGTTTTAAAAATTTGAATTAATTAGAATATTATTGTAAAATCTGAGAAACTATAACACTGAGACAGAGAATTCTAGAGAGATAGAAGTAGGAATTCTTATTAATTTTTGAAGTGTATATTGAAATGAATCAGGAAGGGCCTATTTATAGAAAAACTTTGGGGTAGTATGCAGTCACTATTTACATGCTTGCGTCATAGTTTATGTCATCACACCATAACTTTTATTATGCTAGTAGGTTGGCAGATATAATCATTTATAATACTCCCCTTAGATGCCCACCATTTATGATGTCTTATTAAAATCCTTACTAGGAAAATCCAATGGGATAAAACTATAACGAAGGAAAAAAAAAGTACACTATCTCTGTATACATGTTTTATACTGCCTCGTTAAAAACCTTACTAGGAAAACCCTGTGTAACCCCCTGATCCCCGGTGTACGTATAACAGTATCGGTACGTGATACGACGTACAAAAATTGATTTGACCTCCTTGGTAGTCCGATTGAGCCGATTTCAGTTTTAAAAATTATTTTCTAATATTTGAGATTTTTCAGGATTTTTCTGGAATTTTCCTGGATTATTTTGGAAATCTCCGTAGTCGGTGTCGACCGATACCGATAATAGGCTTTATGATTTTTATTTCACAAACGGGATAGAATTTTGAGAATCCGCTTTCACCATATATCTTAGAATCGTGTTATCTACGTTCGGGTATTTTTGGGGATTTTTCTGAATTTATCGAAAATCCGGCCAAACCGGTGTCGCCCGTATCGGCGACAGCTTCCGAGATTTTTAATTTGCAAACCGGATTGAGTTTCGAAAAACTGTCTTCATATTACGTCTCAGGATAATATTTTCTATTTTCTGTAATTCTTAGGCACCGTTCGGAGCTAGTCGAATTTGGGCCGAATTAAATAATATTATTTTAATTTTTAAATCCTTTCTTTTCTTTTCTTTTTCTTTCTTTCTTCTTCTCCACTCTTCCTCTTCCACCGCCTCTTTCAATCAAACCCAGCCACCGCCTTTTCTCTCTCCCCCTTATTTAACATCCCCCTTCTCACTCTCTCTCCCATATTTTCTCTCTCTAAATCCCCTTTCCTCTCTCTCTCCTCACTCTCTCTCTAATTACAATCACTAATCTCCCTCTCTCTCTAACCTCTCTTCATCTCTCTGTGCAACCTAACATGGAGGAGCAACCGACCCGCCGCCGCCGCCGCCGTCGCCGCCCGCGACCCCGGGCCGCGTCCCCGACCGACGCCGCCCAAGCCGGCCACCCCTCTCCTCTTTCCTCTTCTTCTTCTTCTTCTTCTTTTTCTTCTTCTTTTCCTTCTTTTTCTCTACTCTGTTTCTTCCTCCCCTTTCTTTATTTCTCTCCATCTCACTCTCTCTCCTCTCCTCTCTTCACCGGGCCAATGGCCTCACCGCCGGCGGTCGGGACCGCCGCCGGCGGGCCTCCCCCACAGCCTGGCCGGCCCGGCCAGTGGCCGGACAAGGGGGCGCAGCAGCAGCGCTGCTGCTGCTGCTGTTGTTGTTGAGTAATTGGGTTCGGGTGTAACCCGAACCCAATAACCCATAAGGGAGTTGGGTTTGAATATCACCCCAACCCATAAACCCCTTTGACCCGTAACCCATTAAGATAAGTTGTGGGTTTGGGTATTGGATCCAAACCCGACCCGCGGGCGACCCGAACCAGTCTAAGGTAAATTTACAGAAAACCCCCTATATATTCCAGTATTTGCATTTAATATGTTTATTTACATATTTAACCATGTTTGTTATGATTTAGTATTCGGGCGATATCTGGAGCATCCGGACTCCGATTCGGGCGATTCTGGATCCGTTGCGATCGTGGGAACGAGAGCTACAGTCCTGTAGCTAATTTGTAAGTGTTTTTATTTAATAAATTATTTTTTTAGTTTATTAATTGAACTTGATTGCTTTATTAATTATCGGTAAATCGTAATTGGTACACCATATTAAAACATTGTAATAAACACTGTACTTAAATATGTCGGTCGGATACGTAATAGACGTAGAGTGTAACACTGGATACCTATTAGGTCATGTTCATGGACCACTGACATCCGGCACACTATGTCACCATATGTTTAAACACTATGATGTCATGTATCGTATCACAGTAACGTTACCTGCATACGGTTCCACAGATACGCTATGACACAACACTGTCACTAGACATGCATGCTAGATACTGTTACTATAATTCACAGGACATGATATTATATGATACACGGACTACCATTATTACATGTACTGTTACATGGATTATGGTCACACATTTATGTTCCACTAGTACAAGGATAAGTACTGCATGTCATATTATTGTTATCATCCTTACACTGATACGATAGTTCACTGTACATGATATTAGACACTGCCCATAGGTATTACTTATACATGTCGCACCGATACTATGACACGTCACATCAGTTACTCATATGCACTACTTCACAGACTACCGTCATCACATATATTGGGATCATCATTATATAGATTCTCTGCATATCACTGTTGCACGTGCATGTATGCTTTCTCTATGGATCCCTGTTCATAGTACATGTACTATTGTTCCATGTTACCGTATTCATGTTATGTGATTGTTTCCTATTATTGATATGGATATTCTCTATACTGGACTTGAAGCTGTTGATATGCTATATGTGGACTTCCACATCTATTGATCCCGTTTCCCGTTATATTGTTCCCGTTATATTGATCCCATTATATTGTTCCTGATTCCCGTTATATTGTTCTATGCTATCAACAAAGCTCTGGTCCAGTTATCATGTTACCCGTATCACATATTGTAATGATACTTGTTACATTGTATATTTGACATATCAGATCATAAAGTTAACTCGGGTATGGGGGAGACTTGACGGTTGATTAGATCTTATCGGGTGATGTACTGGATCCATATTGTTAGTCCCACTGCAGGGGACGGTAGTGCTGCCTACCAATAGCTCCATGAGCTCCCGTTACTTGATTCGTGCTCCCCTCTTAGCGGAGGGCCCTGGTCTCAGCAGCCAGGGGTCCGTTTAAGGCCGTGATCCCGGGTATGCACGGGATACATCCACCCGATAAGAACTCCTCGACCATGGGTTTCCAATTAACATAATAAAACAGTATACACAATAGTGACGTTGGGAAAACTTGTTATTTGGTCACTCTCTCGTTTGGATAATGGTACCCGTAGGCCATGTCCGGATGGGTTCGACTGGAGTGCGGGCTCCAGTGTGAATTGCCAGTGGTATGGGACACTGGAAGAGATTGATTAAAATATCAGGTGGTACTGATTTCTACTATTGTGTCAATCCCATGACTTGCCTGATACATGTATACTAACTTGTTACTGTTCCTGTTATTTTGTCTGCTTTCATGTTCACTGTGATCTTGCTTACCTGTTACTGTTCCTGTTCATGTTATTGTATCCGCTATCATGTTACCTGTAGACTTTGCTACACTACCTGATACCTATGGTGGCATACTACTCATGCACATGTACACCTTGCATCACATATATTCTGCTTTGCATTGCTTATATGCTATTTAGACACAACACAGTAACATGTTCATATTGCATATGCCTACCTGCATGTTCATTTACATCACTACCATGTTCACTGCTTTTACTTCACCGCTAAATAACCTTATTTATTATATAAACTCGATATGATTAGAATCATGACCTGATGATAACCGGCTAGGTAGTGATGGTACCAAAAGATGACATGTTTATATATTTTCACTGCTTCCTATATGCTTATGATATAATATCACTTGTACCACATCATGTATTATATATTAGTATCGTGCTTGTATTATTATGTATATATTACTGCCTCCTTCATTTTACCACTCACTAGGTCGCTTTCTGATGACCTTGGGTTTGCGTGCCCAGATTGGAGATCCGAGTTCTCGGAGTAGCAGAGAGTGCCTTGGCGTGACATAGGAGATTCCTCATCTGGCCTATTCATAGGTATCCTGGGCATTTATTTCTGTTATCTTATTTATCCCTATTTTTCATATCTATTATGATCGCTGACCTATTTCTGCAGGTATTCTTGTACTTATTTCATGCTGGGACCCATGTCTATATGGAGGTTATGTACTGTACTGAGGCTTAACGTACGCGTGAGCGTGTTTTCGCCTCGCGTATGTACGTTGCCATAACGTCTCCGTATCTTTAGGATCGGGGCGTTACATAGTGGTATCAGAGCCTAGGTTCACACCTGGTGTGGGTAACCACCTGAGTCAATACTCGGGCTCGTACCAACAGTACAATCAGATTCAGATTCAAGCTCGTTTGTATCTGAATTTGGGATTCCAGCATCGAGTACAAGAATACCATGACCTTGACGATTCATTTCTTGACTCGTTTGTATTCCTTCCTTCCTTCCAGTTGTCAACCAAAACATCTGATTTCCGTCTCATTTTCCTTGCATCATTTTGCTTCCCATCCGTTAGGATTCGTTCACTACCATACTTCTCCATCTCGAGTTCCTTATAAATAGCAGAGTGCGCAGCGGAAGTGTCGTGGACCCGTAACGTTTAAGCTTTGGGGTTGAAAATATTGTTCTCACACCTGAATGAAAATTGCGAGGACGCAATTTTTTGTAAGGTGGGGAGAAATGTAACCCCCTGATCCCCGGTGTACGTATAACAGTATCGGTACGTGATACGACGTACAAAAATTGATTTGACCTCCTTGGTAGTCCGATTGAGCCTATTTCAGTTTTAAAAATTATTTTCTAATATTTGAGATTTTTCAGGATTTTTCTGGAATTTTTCTGGATTATTTTAAAAATCTCCGTAGTCGGTGTCGACCGATACTGATAATAGGCTTTATGATTTTTATTTCACAAACGGGATAGAATTTTGAGAATCCGCTTTCACCATACATCTTAGAATCGTGTTATCTACGTTCGGGTATTTTTGGGAATTTTTCTGAATTTATCGAAAATACGGCCAAACCGGTGTCGCCCGTATCGGCGACAGCTTCCGGGATTTTTAATTTGCAAACCGGATTGAGTTTCAAAAAACCGTCTTCATATTACGTCTCAGGATAATATTTTCTATTTTCTGTAATTCTTAGGCACCGTTTGGAGCTAGTCGAATTTGGGCCGAATTAAATAATATTATTTTAATTTTTTAAATCCTTTCTTTTCTTTTCTTTTTCTTTCTTTCTTCTTCTCCACTCTTCCTCTTCCACCGCCTCTTTCAATCAAACCCAGCCACCGCCTTTTCTCTCTCCCCCTTATTTAACATCCCCCTTCTCACTCTCTCTCCCATATTTTCTCTCTCTAAATCCCCTTTCCTCTCTCTCTCTCCTCACTCTCTCTAATTACAATCACTAATCTCCCTCTCTCTCTCTAACCTCTCTTCATCTCTCTGTGCAACCTAACATGGAGGAGCAACCGACCCGCCGCCGCCGCCGCCGTCGCCGCCCGCGACCCCGGGCCGCGTCCCCGACCGACGCCGCCCAAGCCGGCCACCCCTCTCCTCTTTCCTCTTCTTCTTCTTCTTCTTCTTCTTCTTTTCCTTCTTTTTCTCTACTCTGTTTCTTCCTCCCCTTTCTCTGTTTCTCTCCATCTCACTCACTCTCCTCTCCTATCTTCACCGGGCCGATGGCCTCACCGCCGGCGGTCGGGACCGCCGCCGGCGGGCCTCCCCCACAGCCTGGCCGGCCCGGCCAGTGGCCGGACAAGGGGGCGCAGCAGCGCTGCTGCTGTTGTTGTTGTTGAGTAATTGGGTTCGGGTGTAACCCGAACCCAATAACCCATAAGGGAGTTGGGTTTGAATATCACCCCAACCCATAAACCCCTTTGACCCGTAACCCATTAAGATAAGTTGTGGGTTTGGGTATTGGATCCAAACCCGACCCGCGGGCGAACCGAACCAGTCTAAGGTAAATTTACAGAAAACCCCCTATATATTCCAGTATTTGCATTTAATATGTTTATTTACATATTTAACCATGTTTGTTATGATTTAGTATTCGGGCGATATCTGGAGCATCCGGACTCCGATTCGGGCGATTCTGGATCCGTTGCGATCGTGGGAACGAGAGCTACAGTCCTGTAGCCAGTTTGTAAGTGTTTTTATTTTATAAATTATTTTTTTAGTTTATTAATTGAACTTGATTGCTTTATTAATTACCGGTAAATCCTAATTGGTACACCATATTAAAACATTGTAATAAACACTGTACTTAAATATGTCGGTCGGATACGTAATAGACGTAGAGTGTAACACTGGATACCTATTAGGTCATGTTCATGGACCACTGACATCCGGCACACTATGTCACCATATGTTTGAACACTATGATGTCATGTATCGTATCACAGTAACATTACCTGCATACGGTTCCACAGATACGCTATGACACAATACTGTCACTAGACATGCATGCTAGATACTGTTACTATAATTCACAGGACATGATATTATATGATACACGGACTACCATTATTACATGTACTGTTACATGGATTATGGCCACACATTTATGTTCCACTAGTACAAAGATAAGTACCGCATGTCATATTATTGTTATCATCCTTACACTGATGCGATAGTTCACTGTACATGATATTAGACACTGCCCATAGGTATTACTTATACATGTTGCACCGATACTATGGCACGTCACATCAGTTACTCATATGCACTACTTCACAGACTACCGTCATCACATATATTGGGATCATCATTATATAGATTCTCTGCATATCACTGTTGCACGTGCATGTATACTTTCTCTATGGATCCCTGTTCATAGTACATGTACTATTGTTCCATGTTACCGTATTCATGTTATGTGATTGTTTCCTGTTATTGATATGGATATTCCCGATACTGGACTTGAGAGCTGTTGATATGCTATATGTGGACTTCCACATCTATTGATCCCGTTTCCCGTTATATTGTTCCCGTTATATTGATCCCGTTATATTGTTCCTGATTCCCGTTATATTGTTCTATGCTATCAACAAAGCTCTGGTCCAGTTATCATGTTACCCGTATCACATATTGTAATGATACTTGTTACATTGTATATTTGACATATCAGATCATAAAGTTAACTCGGGTATGGGGGAGACTTGACGGTTGATTAGATCTTATCGGGTGATGTACTGGATCCATATTGTTAGTCCCACTGTAAGGGACGGTAGTGCTGCCTACCAATAGCTCCATGAGCTCCCGTTACTTGCTTCGTGCTCCCCTCTTAGCGGAGGGCCCTGGTCTCAGCAGCCAGGGGTCCGTTTAAGGCCGTGATCCCGGGTATGCACGGGATACATCCACCCGATAAGAACTCCTCGACCATGGGTTTCCAATTAACATAATAAAACAGTATACACAATAGTGACGTTGGGAACACTTGTTATTTGGTCACTCTCTCGTTTGGATAATGGTACCTGTAGGTCATGTCCGGATGGGTTCGACTGGAGTGCGGGCTCCAGTGTGAACTGCCAGTGGTATGTGACACTGGAAGAGATTGATTAAAATATCAGGTGGTACTGATTTCTACTATTGTGTCAATCCCATGACTTGCCTGATACATGTATACTAACTTGTCACTGTTCCTGTTATTTTGTCTGCTTTCATGTTCATTGTGATCTTGCTTACCTATTACTGTTCCTGTTCATGTTATTGTATCCGCTATCATGTTACCTGTAGACTTTGCTACACTACCTGATACCTATGGTGGCATACTACTCATGCACATGTACACCTTGCATCACATATATTCTGCTTTGCATTGCTTATATGCTATTTAGACACAACACAGTAACATGTTCATATTGCATATGCCTACCTGCATGTTCATTTACATCACTACCATGTTCACTGCTTTTACTTCACCGCTAAATAACCTTATTTATTATATAAACTCGATATGATTAGAATCATGACCTGATGATAACCGGCTAGGTAGTGATGGTACCAAAAGATGACATGTTTATATATTTCCACTGCTTCCTATATGCTTATGATATAATATCACTTGTACCACATCATGTATTATATATTAGTATCGTGCTTGTATTATTATGTATATATTACTGCCTCCTTCATTTTACCACTCCCTAGGTCGCTTTCTGACGACCCTGGGTTTGCGTGCCCAGATTGGAGATCCGAGTTCTCGGAGTAGCAGAGAGTGCCTTGGCGTGACATAGGAGATTCCTCATCTGGCCTATTCATAGGTATCCTGGGCATTTATTTCTGTTATCTTATTTGTCCCTATTTTTCATATCTATTATGATCGCTGACCTATTTCTGCAGGTATTCTTGTACTTATTTCATGCTGGGACCCATGTCTATATGGAGGTTATGTACTGTACTGAGGCTTAACGTACGCGTGAGCGTGTTTTCACCTCGCGTATGTACGTTGCCATAACGTCTCCGTATCTTTAGGATCGGGGCGTTACACCCTGTGGGAGAAAATCATAGTAAGAAAAAAAGAGTGCAGCCACGTAAGCTCCCCCTCAAGTTGGTATAAGTGGTTATTCTTCATAAATCTCATAGATGACGCGTTCCAATATCACAAATAAGCTTTTTGAAAGTTGTAGTGGGAAGTGCCTTTGTGAAGAAATCTGCTGCATTATCACTTGATCGGATGTAACAGTCCCCGATTCTTAATATAAGATTTGTCCAATGATGCTCAATTTAATCATAATCTCCTTTTCATCTCAAAAATTTTGGCAGCACATCCTTAAAATACCCAGTTTGCCAAGATACAAAACATACAATTTTCGGCTCACAACGACCTACTTATCATAACCATTTCGGCTCACACAGCCTACTTATCACAAATGGCACACATATATATTCAGAATTCACATCGTCCAATTTCACCCAAGCATCTTGGTATTACATGATCCAACAAAATTAGTTTCATTCACATCCTTGCCAAGTAAAATTACTAGTTTTAGTTCCCAAAATATTACACATACAAAATGTCCCTAGTCCCAAAATGTCACAAGTATAGGTTACATATAATGAGTGTCATACATGAACATACAAGTTAGTGAAATTCCCAAAAGTAAGGCATATATGAAAAAGGGAATTAGTACAACAAAACATGAAAAGTATGCTGTTTAACCCATCGCTTGGTTCCTCCATATTAAATTGGTCATTTACCCTTATCCAGACCTGAAAATATATAGAAAGAGACAGAATGAGCTCGACGGCTCAGTGAGTAAACTATACTAAAGATTTGTTAAGTTCAAATTTTCATGTATCAATAATTTTCAGGGGTGTTCTGCATAGTATTTAAATGAATTATTATAAGTTTCAACTTTATAATGCAAACTTCTTCCTCCTATTTTGATAGATTTCACAATTATAATTTAGATGTCTCAATTATCATGAATTTCTGTTTTATTAATGCGTAATCATCTTCACTCACATAGTCATAATTTTTAGGGTATGTATGGGTTCACTATATGTATGTGCATATATATACCACCACGCCAACAAATTGATAACTTTATTAAGTTTTGATATTCTTGGCTCGACACACAACATCAAAATGAGACAATGCATGATAAAATCTGTTAGTTGATGTATTCATATATGGTTCATGAAATTTAGGTTCAATTCTCCGTCTTCTCCTCCTACCGGCTCCCGTCCGACCCCTTCCTCCATGTGTGTGTGTGTGTAATATATATATATATATATATATATATATATATATATATATATATATATATATATATATATATATATATATAACAATAAAATCTTCGTCTTTCCCCTTCTACCAGCTCCCGTCCGGCCCCTTCCTCCATATAGAATGTGTGTGTGTGTGTGTGTATATACATACATACATATAACCATAATACAAATCCAACGTCTCCCCCTCCTACTGGCTCCCTCCCAGCCCCTTCCTCTATATAGGATATAATTTTTATATGCTTGCTAAGAAGATAAAGAGTTACACTTAGCAAGTCATTCATACAATTGATAACACATCATGTGGAAAATAGTTGCATATTCAATGATTTCAATATGTCATGGGGTAATTACATAAACATGTACAATCATTACGTACAATATATGTAAATGCATCATTTTATTTATATTGTTATACGTGAACCCAATACATGTATGTAAAGTATTTCTCCCCCTAGAGAATGTAACAACTATACAACATACATATCTTATACCACCTATGGAGTCTCCAAAAGAGGAACATGAACCCAACATATGTATGTAACGTATTTTCCTACTTAGAGAATGTAACAATCATACAACATACGTATTTAATCTTATACCACTTATGGAGTCTCCAAAAGAGGAACATGTGTTGGCCCAAAGGCCCATCTCTCTAGTTTTGATGATGATTAACTAATGTAGTTATAATACTAATGATCTTTTGTTCATTTAGTTTTAAATTTTCTATCAAGATCTTAGTCGGTGTTTAGCTTCAACAAAAGACTCGAAGTCAAGTTTTGAAGCTAGCACGTGTAGATTCAAGAGCTCGCGCATAAAGATCGCATCAAGTACTCAAGAGGAGTCTAACTCTATGGATCAAGTTTTGTACCAAGTCAAGATGGAGAAGAAGACTTTCAAGAGAAGGTTTTCAAGACTTAAGTCATGTTTGTAAGTGTTTAAGATTTGTGTTTTAAATAAAATATAAAGAATAGATTAGTTGTGGAGTGCTCAAGCTCATAACACACACACACACAAATTATTTCAAAAGATTTCATGTTAAATAGTTTAGTTTTTTGGAACATACATGTTTTGGTTTTGAGCTTCAAAGAATATATCCTTTTAGTTTCATGAATAGATTTCATCAAAATGAGTTTTTATGGTTTATATGTGTTTTGAATTTCATCCATACACATTGATGTTTCAAACGTTTAGAAACACTTAGTTTGATGTTTTTAGTTCATGCTTTTAAGTTTTATATTTATCAAAACTTTGTTTAGAGCTTATTATCAAAAACATAGATATTTCATCTTATATGTGTATTGGATCATATCCATATACACTATGCTTCAAATGAGTTTTCATATCTTATTTTTGTATTTGAACAAGTTTTGAAAAAATTCAGTTTTCAATTTGAAGTTTGTTTTTGAAAAATACAGTTTTTGATTTAAGCTTAAAATTCTATGCCTCAAAAATAATTCAATTTGTTTGTAGTATGTACTGATTTTTTATCATACATATTTGTACTTCAAAGTGTTTTGATGAACTTATTTTTGTGGATTTTTATGAGATTTAAATAAAATTTTATGGTTTTAAAAGACCAAGTTTCAAATCCTTAAAAACCTGACCTGGGCTTCTGGCGGTCGACCGACCAGTCGACCGAGTCAGAGGTCAGTCCACCGAGCGGTCGACCGATATGCACAGGCAATGTGCACAAGCCTGGCTTGAGGGCCAATCGACTGGATGGTCGACCGATCCAGAGAGTTTGCTCTCTGGATCTGGCCCTGATCGATCGAGTGGTCGACCGACCAAGAGAGCACTGCTATCTGGTTCTTGCCTCGGTCGACCAATAGGTCAAGACTTGGGTGCGGTTGACCGGATGGTTGACCGGTAACCCCAACGATCTGAAATATGACGGTTGGCCAGTCGACCGGTCAGTCGACTGACATGCCATCTGGCCCCCAACGGCTAGTTTTTTGTAGCCTATAAATTGGGGTATTTTGGACCAATTTTGGTTAAGATTTTTGGGAGTATTTTCTAGAGCTATTTTCTTATCTTCCACAGAAATTTTTCAACAAGATTTTAGAGCTTTCCTTTCAAATCAAAAGGAGTTTTTCAGAAGTAAATCTCTTGATTTTATCAAAAGCTTTCTTGAGTTTTCTACCTTCAAATCTATCCAAGATTTTCTCACACAAGTTTGAGTTTTTTGTAGTCTTATCTATCTTATAGAAGCTTTATTTGTGAGAGTGTTTGTTGGTGATCAAAGAGAAAAGATCACCAAGTGTTCCACCTTATATTAGAGAGTGTTGTAGAGGTGCGACCTCGACGAACTTGTGGGTTTGTGTTATGTTATTATTGCGGGAGTGAGGAATTTGTGAGTCCAAGAGTTCTAGTATGAACTTGTTGTAGGTGTTGCGGCACCGAGTGATCTTACGGGATCGTTTTAGTAGAAATCTTTCATAGTATTAAAGGCGGGGACGTAGAGTAAGTGTGCTCGAACCTCGAAACAATTCTCCCGTGTTTGCGATTGCTCATCTCTCTCTCTCTCTCACTTGTGTTTATATATCTTGCATGCCTTTATTGTTCATCTCTATGTGTTTGATATATCTTGTGCTCAATTGATATATATGCTTAGGTTGTTTGTGTGCTCACACTTGTATTTAACCAAGAGAGCCATAGTGGCACCTCAACTCTTAATCTAGAGGAATCTTGAGGAGATAGTCCAGAGCCCGTCACCGGAATTCGGCTACACTCTTGTATTTACTTTGTGTGTTTATGTAACGGTCCCAGCTTCTAATAAGCAAGATTAGCTCCACAACAAGGAGTTATTCCCAAATCTCTTCTTTGATTCAAAATCTAGAAAATTTCGGCAGCATTTCCTCAAAAATTTTACTTTTTTCCACATACAAAAATATCAATTTCGGCTCCAAGGCCTACTTATGTCCATAAAGGATTTCAGCCATATGGCCTACTTATCACAAGATATGGAAGATCGCACTAGCACCATATTACAACCGTAGAGAAGTCCCCACAATATACTTATACCATACATTCTCTTACATAACCATCAAGGCATCCATTAACCACATAATACTACCAACATGATATTCATTCTCATATTTACAAACATCCCAAGCATCACAAGTTCAAGTTACAACTATTACAAGAAGAGGGTTACATATGATAGTAGCATTAAGATACATTTAACTATGACATGCGGAAATAAAACATACTTATATACATATAGTGAACAAAACAATAGTTATAGATATATGCCATCCTGCTCATAACTACTCCATGCTACAGTATGCCCTTACCTTTATCCAGACCTGAAAAAAAGGGAGAAAATGAAAGGAATGAGCTCGACGGCTCAGCAAGTAAATTTTATAAACACTTATGAATAGCAACATGATATATTACCACAACATACCTTGTGGAGTCCAAGGAAACCTTACATGAATAGAGCTACTTCCTTACCCAATTTAATATTTACAAGTCATAATTGCTAGGCTTTCTTTATGATTAGTAAAAGTTCCCTCAAAGTATTTACTAGAGTGAGATCATTACTTGATCCCTCTCAAGAAAGTCCCTATACACATGTTCCTACCTTGCCCAAACCTTGATTATATATTGTCACTTTCCAAACACTTACCGATAACACAATACTTCTATTACTTACTAGGGCACATTCACACATCACCCTAATTATAGGGTACTAATTTTTCCCCGTCTTCTCCCACCTACCGGCTCCCGCCCGGCCCCTTCCTCCTAGGAGTGCAACAATGACTCATATATATAGCATAAGAAATAAGCATACATATTCATATAATGTATAAACGTGATTCCCATGACCCCCGTCTTCTTCCACCTACCGGCTCCCGCCCGGCCCCTTCCTCCTTATACTAGTAAACAAATATGCACTACATTACTCACCGTCTCCCCCCTCCTACCGGCTCCCACCCGGCCCCTTCCTCCTCTTAAATGACAAACATAGCAAATCGACATACTAAGTATAGTTACTACCATCCACACACCACACATATTGTATATCAAAATATACTATTGCAAAAGTTACTCAATTATCATGTTTTGATATAGATCACAAAATCAACATATTCACATATAAACCATATACTCCACATGCTATTTTATAAGTAATGCCATAGTATTTCATATAACTATGATTCATACGGACCGCGTAAGTGTCGTAATTAGTGGCTTAGTGTTCATAAACATAGGATATAACATAACCACTTATGTCACCACACTCTAATGAAAAGAGAACAAACATGACACTAATCCCATAAATATGTCACCATTTTCTAATAGAACAAACATGACACCAATCCCATAAAAAGAAAACTAATTTACACATTACCTTACATTATTCATGAATATTTTCCCTCTTAATTCCATTATGATAATTACTTAATTTAAATTCATGTAAGCGAAGTGAGTATAAAAATTTACTCACCTAGAAGATGGATTCCCACTTGCTTCTTGTTCAAATTTTCCACTTAACCCTAGCAAGAGACATAGGCAAATTCTTAGTTTAGGAAACAACTCAAAAAGAGGAATGAAGTAGTGGGGTAACCATTCTTACCTTCAACCCAATTGATCTTCAGAAAATTGAGGTTTTTGGGGCTGAAATTCAGAATTAGGGCTTCTGATTTCACCTTCAAAACCACCCCAAAACTAAAATTTCTCACTTCTCTAGCTAGCTAAAGTCCCCCCCTCCCCAACCAGGCCTTCGCGCCGCCTGACGCCGCCCTGCGCGGCTGTGCGCCGCCCCCGCACGGCTGCGCGCGGCCCCCCGCGGCTGTGCGCGGCCTGTGCTGGTGGCGCGCGGCCGCTGCAGCCTCCCCTGGCTTCGGCTGGGGTGCAAGAGAGAGAGAGAGAGAGAGTGAAAGAGGGAGAGAGGGTGTTGTGTGGGTGGAGAGAGAGAGATTTGAGAGGGAGGAGAGCTTTAGGGTTCAGGTGAGGGGAAGAAAGTTTGTTTACAGAGAAGAGAGAACTCTTCTCAGATCTGAACGTAAGGGTTGCCTCTTTTGCAAAAAGACCCCCAATAATCCTATTATTAATAAGTCAATACTTCCCTTATGTTGCCACTTGGCCAAATCTAATATCAAACTAATCCTAGCCCTACATCTCACCTCTCCATGCACACCTAACACATCCACTAACTCAAAAATGATAAAAAATTTGCTTTACAAATACATAGTATTTGTTTAGGTATTTACTAATTTTAGGAATACTATAAGATATACCTAAAATTGAAATATCTAAGATATACTCTAATATCGTAATTATGTTGGCATAAAATACCTATATATATATATTCTATATATTCCAATTTATGCCATAAATCCAAAAATAAAAAAAATAACTCATAAAAATAAAATATTAATTCTTTGGTCATCTTTATTATTATTGGTATTAAATTAAGAATGAGGAATTATAAAATTCCCTTTATAACCGATGCTTAAAATTATGAGAAAGTAATAATTAATAAATAATAAATAATAAAAATAGGCTGTTACATTTCTACCCCCCTTAGGGAAGCTTCGGCCCCGAAGCTCGATGTACCTTGGAAAAGTTGTGGATAGGTAAATCGCATATCCTCCTCTGGTTCTCAGGTAGTCTCTTCGATTTCCTGGCTTCTCCGTAATACCTTTACTAACGGAATAGTTTTGTTCCGCAAAACCTTCTCTTTACGGTCCAAGACTTGCACTGGCTCCACCGTATATGATAAATCTTCTTGGAGTTGTAGTGGTGAGTAACTAAGAACATGACTGGGGTCTGGTATGTATTTCCTTAATTGTGACACATGAAATACATTATGCATCTTCTCCATTTCTGGTGGTAATGCTAACCGGTAAGCCAGAGGTCCAATTCTTTCCAATATTTCAAAAGGACCGATGTAACGGGGGTCTAACTTATTCTGTTTACCAACCCGTATCACTCCTCTCATAGGTGTTATCTTCAAGAAAACTTTGTCGCCTTCAGCAAATTCCAAGGGTCTTCGGCGCCGATCTGCATATGTCTTCTGTCTACTTTGGGCCGCCTTCATCCTCTTCCTAATTATCCGGATTTTCTCTGTTGTATCTACCACTATATCTGCTCCGAATAATGTTCGGTCTCCCATCTCCTCCCAACAAATCGGAGATCTACACTTCCTGCCGTACAAGGCTTCAAATGGCGGCATTTCAATAGTAGATTGATAACTATTATTGTATGCAAACTCTGCCAATGGTAGGTATTTTTCCCAATTACCTCCGAAATCCAATTCACATGCTCTCAGCATATCTTCAAGTATTTGTATAGTTCTTTCTGATTGTCCGTCGGTTTGCGGATGAGCAGCTGTACTTGGATGTAGTTTAGTGCCCAGAGCCTGGGATAGGCTGATCCATAGTCTTGACTGGAATCGGGGGTCCCGATCTGACACAATAGTCTCAGGTACTCCGTGAATTCTGATTATTTCTCGGAGGCAGATTTGGGCTAATCTGTCCATTGAATAGTTTATTCGAATGGGTAAGAAATGGGCGGACTTTGTGAGTCGGTCTACTATCACCCATATGGCATCATATCCTTGAGGGGATTTGGGAAGTCCTGTAACAAAATCTATAGTAATGTTGCTCCACTTCCATTCAGGAATTTGCAACGGCGTAAGGAGTCCCGGGGGCTTTTTGTGTTCCGCTTTGACTTGTTGGCATATCAGACATCTTTGTACAAATTTAGCTATATCCTTTTTCATTCCTTCCCACCAAAAATTTGATCGTAGATCTTGATACATCTTGGTTGCTCCCGGATGTGCAGTGTAAGGAGTGCAATGTGCTTCAGTCATAATTCGCTCTTTGAGCTTAAAATCTGAAGGTATATAGATTCGGCCTCCCTTTCTTAGCAAGTCCTTAACAATGGAATAATCTTGAGCTTCACCCCTTTGCACTCCTTCCACAATTCTAATTACTTGATCATCTTTTAGTTGAGCTTCTTTTATCTCTTTGTGGAGGTCAAAATCAATGCTCACCTGATTTACCTGTACCACCTCTTCTCGAGTTTCCTTTACTAAGATCTCCAATTGCATCCTCTCTATGTCTTTTAATAGGTCATCCCGTTGTGTTAGTAATACTGCTACGGATCCTCCAGACTTCCTACTAAGGGCATCTGCTACCACATTGGCCTTTCCGGGGTGGTAATGAATAGCCAAGTCGTAGTCTTTCATTAACTCCAACCATCTTCTTTGTCGCATATTCAGCTCCTTTTGGGTAAAGATATACTTTAGACTCTTATGATCTGTATATATATCACATGATACCCCATACAGGTAATGTCGCCATATTTTCAAAGCAAAGATGACTGCGGCTAGCTCAAGATCATGTGTAGGATAATTCTTCTCATGGTTCCTTAGTTGTCTAGAAGCATATGCAATTACCCTGCCATGCTGCATTAACACACACCCTAGCCCTGACTTTGACGCATCACTGTAAATAACATAGCCTTCAGTTCCAGTGGGCATGGCTAGGACTGGGGCCGATGTTAGTTTATCCTTTAATTCTTGAAAACTTCTTTTCTGATTTTCTCCCCAATGGAATTTGAGTCCCTTCTTGGTTAATTGTGACAAGGATGCTGCTATTTTGGAGAATCCCTCCACAAATCTCCAGTAATACCCAGCCAGTCCCAGAAAACTCCGCACTTCGGTGACATTGGTAGGTCGAGGCCACTCTTTAATCGCTTCGATCTTCGAAAGATCCACTGATATTCCTTCCTTACTTATGATGTGACCCAAGAATCCAACTTTATCCAGTCAGAATTCACACTTTTTAAGTTTTGCATAGAGTTGATTCTCTCTCAATAATTGTAAAACTACTCTTAAATGACTTTCATGCTCTTCTTTGCTTTTAGAGTAGATTAGAATGTCATCTATAAAGACCACCACAAATTGATCTAGGTATGGTTGGAAGATCCTATTCATCAGATCCATAAATACTGCTGGAGCATTGGTCAAACCAAATGGCATCACTAAAAACTCATAGTGACCATATCTAGTCCGAAAGGCTGTCTTAGAAACATCTTCCGGCTTAATTTTTAATTGATGGTATCCAGATCTCAGATCTATTCTGGAAAATATACTGGCACCCTGAAGTTGGTCAAAAAGATCATCAATCCTTGGCAGTGGATACCGATTCTTGATAGTGACCTTGTTCAACTCACGGTAGTCTATACACAGCCTCATGCTCCCATCTTTCTTCTTAACAAATAACACAGGAGCACCCCAAGGTGACACACTCGGCCGAATAAATCCCAGACTTAGTAACTCTTGCAGCTGGTCCTTCAATTCTTTCATTTCTGCGGGCGCCATTCTATAGGGTGCCTTGGATATGGGACTTGTTCCTGGTAGAAGATTAATGGAAAAATCTACTTCCCTATCTGGGGGCAAACCGGGCAGATCCTCCGAAAATACATCAGGATAATCCTTCACAACTTCAATGTTTTCAACTTTCATTATCTTGTCTTCACTAATAACAGCTGCCAGGAATCCTTGATACCCTTATTTTAATAGCCTAGTGGCCTTCACAGCTGAAATGATTGGAGTGCAAATCTTACCCTTCATCCCCTCATAGACTCTTTCTAGAGCTCCTTCTAACTTAAATATTATTCTCTTCTGGTGACAATCTACATGAGCTCGATATGTTGACAACCAATCCATTCCCAGGATGATGTCAAATTCCATCTCTCCTAATTTAATCAAGTCTGCATGTGTTTTCATTTCTCCTATAATGATTTCACATTCCTTATAGTATTCACTAGTGGTCACACTTGCGCCTACTGGGGTTGACACCACTAGTTGATAGTTCATAGGTTCAGGGTTCTTGTTAATCATTGCAGCAAATGATGAAGAAATAAATGAGTGGGTAGCACCAGGGTCAAATAACACTCGAGCAATATTTTTAGATACACAGACGGTACCTTCCACCACTGCATTGGATGCCCTAGCTTCCTGTGGAGTTATTACGTTCATTCTTCCTTGAACTCTGGGTTGTTGTACCGATGCTTGCGTCGTGGCTGAGCGAGTCCTGTTGACAGGTTGCCGAAAGGCGGTAGCTTGTCCTCCTGCTGTTGGGGCAATGCCCATGGTCGGTCTCCCTGTTCCCCTACTAGCTCTTGGATATCCATGCAGGGTTGGGCAGTCTCTCCTCATATGACCCATTTTGCCACAAGCAAAACATTGCTTACCAACAGAGCAACTGCCAGCGTGACTTCGATTGCACCTTGGACACCATTGGCTTCCCGCAAAGTTGGAGCGTGGAGATGGCATTGGTAACTCTGAATGGGAAAATCCCCTATTCTTGGGCCATGAGTTCCCCCTGGTCCCTTGGGCGGGCATAAAGGAAGATCCGGTACCTCTGTCGGACCTCACCGGATGAGTTCCAAAGTTTGGCACATTAGCATACCGGGGGCGCTTCATAAAAGGCAGTTCCCTGGTCCTTGCCTCCTGGCTCTCCTGCATGTCTCTTTCAATTTCTAGGGCCTTCTCTACAGCTTGGCCATAGATCTGCAATTGGAAAGGAATCAGTTTACTCCTAATTTCAGGCCTCAAGCCCCTAACAAATCTTTTTGCTCTATCTTCCTCTTCAGACACCAATTTCTCCGCATATCTAGACAGTTGGGTGAATTTGGCTTCATATTGACTCACAGTCAACTGGTCCTGCTTTAGGTCTTGGAATTCCATCGCGAGTCTGTCCTTCACCACTCCCGGTATATATTTTTCATTGAACTTTTTAACTAAAAAGTTCCAAGAAATATCTTTCCCCATGGTCTTAGCCCCTCCTTTAATCATCTCCCACCAGCGCTCAGCTTCTCCTTGGAACATAAAGGAGGTGAAAGATACCCGTTGATTTTCCGTGCACTCCATAACATCAAGTATTTTCTCAATTTGACGGAGCCATTCTTCAGCTTGTATCGGATCAACTCCTCCTTTAAAAGCTGGTGGATTTAACTTTTGAAATTGTTCAAGGGCTCTGCGAGGGTTGTTAACATTTGCTAGTTGCAACAGCCAATCTGGTATTCTGTCTGGAATTCTCCGATTGGCATTAGATTGTTCACTTAGGAATTCTTAACTTGTTGGGGGATGGACGCTCCCGATTGCACTGTGCAATGGGACGTCGCCCTCCGAGTTGGCCTCGGGTGGAGGAAAATTTAAGTCCATTTAATACCTAGAAGAATAGTCGAACTTAATCATTGGCAATTCAATAATAACAAGTAGAATAGCTCAAAAACAAAACACTGATTTCATTTATGCACAAAATGTTTTCATGGCAACATTTACATTAGCATGACTACATTCTTTCAAAACATACAATTGCAGTCATAAAGGGATACATTGTTCATACATATAGCTATTGACAACCACTTTCTTTACCAAAAAATATATATATATATCCACTTATGTGAGTCAACATTCATTTTCTCCAAAAACAAAAATGTCACCCATCTAGACTTCTATCATGGGGTTATGTTAGAACCCGAGGAGCTTTCCTCCCTGTTGTCTCCTCCAGATTCATCTTCCTTAATGTCTTCCTCTTCTTCGGGGTCTTCTTCTTCTTCTTGATTTAAATCCTCAGGATCATCCTCTTCTGGATCTCCCTCTTCAGGATCCTCTTCTTCTTCCTCTAGGACAGTATCATATTCACATCTCCAATTCTCATGATCATCGTAAAGATCCATGTCTTCTACCCAACTGGAGTCCCACCAAATACCTCCAAAGAAAATCCTTCCTTCAGGATTCATCTCATTGTTAGGCAGGGCTCCCAGGTCCACAGTTGTTGGTGCATTCCTTATGGCACTTTCTGCCTCACTGATTTCATCTTTATTATCTTGTTCCAAGCGAACCCCTGTATCTTTACTGTCTGGGGGACTTTTCAGAATGATAGCTGGATTGGTCTCATCGGACTCAAAATCCCAATCCATGTGGTCCGCAATCCAACTCAAACTTTTCGACCCCGGACTGCCGGATGACGATCCCGTCATCTCTGAATCTCCCATCTGTATAAGTAAGAGATTTACATTAGACAATTTGTCTTCCAATTCTTCCCAAAATAATAACTTGCATGAATATATAACAATACATGATAGAAAATTATCACTTCTTTAACCATGTCGATCTTCATAATTTTCCTTTGGGTGGAACTACTCTGCCAATAGGTTTAACCCTGTCTTGTGTGATATTTTAATTGTTCTCTCATTTGCAGTGTCCCATACCACTGAAACTCCACACAGAAGGGCCCGCACCCCTTGCAGGATCCATTTGAATTAAGGTATGCGGGTACCCAAATTCAAACGTAGAGAACAATTAAATATCATACCTTTCGGGGTCAAAATACCCTAAGATTCTACTATCACTCCTATACCCCTTTCTATCTTACCCAAACATACATACAGATTTCACATGCTTACCTAGCCAGTCCTGTATGCTACATCTATCTAGGCTAACCTTGCCTAAACCACGCTCTGATACCAACTGTAACGGTCCCAGCTTCTAATAAGCAAGATTAGCTCCACAACAAGGAGTTATTCCCAAATCTCTTCTTTGATTCAAAATCTAGAAAATTTCGGCAGCATTTCCTCTAAAATTTTACTTTTTTCCACATACAAAAATATCAATTTCAGCTCCAAGGCCTACTTATGTCCATAAAGGATTTCAGCCATATGGCCTACTTATCACAAGATAAGGAAGATCGCACTTGCACCACATTACAACCGTAGAGAAGTCCCCACAATATACTTATACCATACATTCTCTTACATAACCATCAAGGCATCCATTAACCACATAATACTACCAACATGATATTCATTCTCATATTTACAAACATCCCAAGCATCACAAGTTCAAGTTACAACTATTACAAGAAGAGGGTTACATATGATAGTAGCATCAAGATACATTTAACTATGACATGCGGAAATAAAACATACTTATATACACATAGTGAACAAAACAATAGTTATAGATATATGCCATCCTGCTCATAACTACTCCATGCTACAGTATGCCCTTACCTTTATCCAGACCTGAAAAAAAGGGAGAAAATGAAAGGAATGAGCTCGACGGCTCAGCGAGTAAATTTTATAAACACTTATGAATAGCAACATGATATATTACCACAACATACCTTGTGGAGTCCAAGGAAACCTTACATGAATATAGCTACTTCCTTACCCAATTTAATATTTACAAGTCATAATTGCTAGGCTTTCTTTATGATTAGTAAAAGTTCCCTCAAAGTATTTACTAGAGTGAGATCATTACTTGATCCCTCTCAAGAAAGTCCCTATACACATGTTCCTACCTTGCACAAACCTTGATTATATATTGTCACTTTCCAAACACTTACCGATAACACAATACTTCTATTACTTACTAGGGCGCATTCACACATCACCCTAATTATAGGGTACTAATTTTTCCCCGTCTTCTCCCACCTACCGGCTCCCGCCCGGCCCCTTCCTCCTAGGAGTGCAACAATGACTCATATATATAGCATAAGAAATAAGCAAACATATTCATATAATGTATAAACGTGATTCTCATGACCCCCGTCTTCTTCCACCTACCGGCTCCCGCCCGGCCCCTTCCTCCTTATAGTAGTAAACAAATATGCACTACATTACTCACCGTCTCCCCCCTCCTACCGGCTCCCGCCCGGCCCCTTCCTCCTCTTAAATGACAAACATAGCAAATCGACATACTAAGTATAGTTACTACCATCCACACACCACACATATTGTATATCAAAATATACTATTACAAAAGTTACTCAATTATCATGTTTTGATATAGATCACAAAATCAACATATTCACATATAAACCATATACTCCACATGCTATTTTATAAGTAATGCCATAGTATTTCATATAACTATGATTCATACGGACCGCGTAAGTGTCGTAATTAGTGGCTTAGTGTTCATAAACATAGGATATAACATAACCACTTATGTCACCACACTCTAATGAAAAGAGAACAAACATGACACTAATCCCATAAATATGTCACCATTTTCTAATAGAACAAACATGACACCAATCCCATAAAAAGAAAACTAATTTACACATTACCTTACATTATTCATGAATATTTTCCCTCTTAATTCCATTATGATAATTACTTAATTTAAATTCATGTAAGCGAAGTGAGTATAAAAATTTACTCACCTAGAAGATGGATTCCCACTCGCTTCTTGTTCAAATTTTCCACTTAACCCTAGCAAGAGACATAGGCAAATTCTTAGTTTAGGAAACAACTCAAAAAGAGGAATGAAGTAGTGGGGTAACCATTCTTATCTTCAACCCAATTGATCTTCAGAAAATTGAGGTTTTTGGGGCTGAAATTCAGAATTAGGGCTTCTGATTTCACCTTCAAAACCACCCCAAAACTAAAATTTCTCACTTCTCTAGCTAGCTAAAGTCCCCCCTCCCAAACCAGGCCTTCGCGCCGCCTGACGCCGCCCTGCGCGGCTGCGCGCAGCCCCCCGCGGCTGTGCGCGGCCTGTGCTGGTGGCGCGCGGCCGCTGCAGCCTCCCCTTGCTTCGGCTGGGGTGCAAGAGAGAGAGAGAGAGAGTGAAAGAGGGAGAGAGGGTGTTGTGTGGGTGGAGGAGAGAGAGAGATTTGAGAGGGAGGAGAGCTTTAGGGTTCAGGTGAGGGGAAGAAAGTTTATTTACAGAGAAGAGAGAACTCTTCTCAGATCTGAACGTAAGGGTTGCCTCTTTTGCAAAAAGACCCCCAATAATCCTATTATTAATAAGTCAATACTTCCCTTATGTTGCCACTTGGCCAAATCTAAGATCAAACTAATCCTAACCCTACATCTCACCTCTCCATGCACACCTAACACATCCACTAACTCAAAAATGATAAAAAATTTGCTTTACAAATACATAGTATTTGTTTAGGTATTTACTAATTTTAGGAATACTATAAGATATACCTAAAATTGAAATATCTAAGATATACTCTAATATCGTAATTATGTTGGCATAAAATACCTATAGATATATATTCTATATATTCCAATTTATGCCATAAATCCAAAAATAAAAAATAACTCATAAAAATAAAATATTAATTCTTTGGTCATCTTTATTATTATTGGTATTAAATTAAGAATGAGGAATTATAAAATTTCCTTTATAACCGATGCTTAAAATTATGAGGAAGTAATAATTAATAAATAATAAATAATAAAAATAGGCTGTTACATATAGAGAATAATTCATATGGTTGATAACTTTCTCTAACGCCCATTTTGTTTACATGCTTTCTCATTATTAATTTTTAGCATGTTGTAATTTTAATGCTCATTATGTTAAATACAATACTCATTAGACTTGTGATATACAAATATAGTATTTGAGATACACTCATGTTTATATGGATTCATATTTTTGTGTTCTTACTATAATTTAGTTATTGTGTATATCCTAATTCTAAAAGCTTTTGCATTTATCCTAATGATTATATTTGTTTAAATTTTTGTGCTTTATGGGTTGATTACATGTTTAGATGTAGTTTTTATTAAAACTTACGTTATACTTGTACAATTAGTGAGCTATACTGAACTCTTTTGTCTGGGTGCCTTAATGCTCATGTATACTCATTATATGTATTTGTATAATCTAGTTTTGATGATTCTTACATTTTTACTTCTTTTCTCTATTTTTATACATGTTCTTTGTTTGCTTCATATAAATGTTAATTTTGTCCAAAACTATACATATACATGTCTATCTTAGAGTCACTTGCCTTCATGTAATATTCTTTATGGACTCGTCTATGTTTGGATATGCATGTCTACTTCAGTTTCAACAAAACATACATATACCTTGAAGCTCTTTTAGTTTTTGATAAAAGTATTTCATGTTTTGTTTTGAGCCTTATTGATTTAATTCATGAATTTGTTGTTCACATGATTCTTGTACGCTCACCTTTATGTTTACTCATGATTTTATTTTCATGAGTTTTATATGAGCTTTATGAATCTTGAGTGTCAATTTTTATGTAATACAAATATTTCATGAGATATATATGATTTAGTTTTATATTTGAAGGATCTTTAACTAGTTTTTTAAAAACTATTTTAATTACTTATTTATTCTTCACTTGGTAGTATTTTCAATCTACAACTATTTTTCAAATCTTATTTTTCAAAACTTCCAACCTAAAAGGGCGGTTGGTTGGGTGACCATACCTTGTGTACCTTATAGAACATCTTTTTAACATGTGCATGATAAAGGTGGATAGTTATGAGTTATACACATGATCTTCATGTTATTTCATATTTTTATATACTCATACTTGTTTTCTATATATGTATGCTTCAAATCTCAAGTGGTATTTCCATTTTCATGCATACATATATATGATTTAAATTGTGCTTATTTTACAATGTCATACATATTTTAAAGCACAAACTGTTTTATACTAAGCTTGATTTGATTATAAATGTTAATTGGTATTTTCACAAGCTTATGCATGTGTTTTGTAATTATTTTAAAATAAAAAAATCTTTAAACTTATGATTTTATATTTATTCATAAGATAATATTTATGTTTATCTACAAGTAGTATCAATATTTATTTTGTCAACTACAATTTGCTTTCAATTAGTACAAAAATTTATTTTGTTGACTCCAAGTAGTTTTAAAGTGGTATCAAAATTGTTTTCAAAAGTTGTTTGATATGTATTGCCTATATGCAAGGGGAGCTTAACATCTCCTCTATATATAGATTCATGTTGAGTATATTTTATATATTGAGGAGTTTGACCTCTCTTCTTTATGTGATACACGTGTGTAGGGAGAGCTTAACATCTCTATCTATATATTGTATATTTTGCTTATGTGGGTTAGGGTTTAGTCATCCCTTCTTCATATAATGGTGTATGCAGGGGGAGTTAACTTAACGTCTCTCCTCTTCATAAATCTATATCGCATATACATATATCTTATTTATTTTTTTCACCCCTTTATTGATGAATTGACAAAAAAGGAGAGAAGAACTGAGAGTTTATATATGCATGTTTAATATTTTTGTTTTTGCATATATATTTTTGTTCGTTTAATATTTTTGTTTGTGTTCTTTCATTGAATATCTTTATATATTTTTTATGCATAAGTCAAGGAGAATTTTCTATGAAGCTTATCTTTAATCCATACATATATAACTCCATGAGTTTTGTCATTATCTAATAGGAGGAGATTGTTGGCCCAAATGCCCATCACTTTAGTTTTGATGATGATTAACTCATGAACTTATAGTATTAATGATCTTATGTTCATTTAGTTTTAGATTTTCTATTAAGATCTTAATCGGTGTTTAGCTTTAATAAAAATTCGAAGTCAAGTTTTTAAGCTAGCACGTGTTGATTCAAGAGCTCCCGCATAAAGATCAGCCTCTTCCAAAAAAATTCAGCTTCGAAGATCTGCCAATCAACAAAAACTTCAGCCTTGAGCTTGCCTAGCAATGGGCTATTTATATGTTTGATGGGGTGTAACTGCTCCCATGAAATTTAGCAGTTTAGCTTAACTGTGAAGCTAAAATAGCTTCGCTACAAAGCTAAATGCAGCTTCTGCGAAGTTAGCGTATGCTGGCGAAGCTAACCAGCCAGCTGGCTCAGGGTTGTTTACAACAGTCTCTTGATTTTCTCCAACTGATTGAAGGATTCTCCTTGATCCTCTCAAATTGATTGAGGAATATCTCTTGATCCTCTCTAACCAATTAAGGAGTAAAAAGATCATGGGAATTAACTGTCTAAAGTGATATTTATCACATTAATCTCGTGCTGAGATTTGAATGGTCAAAAATGATCATAAGAACCTGCAGCGGAGCTACAAAAGAGCTTCATAGGAAGCTAAAAGGTAAGCCCACAACGGAGCTAAAGATAGCTTGCTGTGAAGTTAGCACTGATCTTGCAGCGAAGCTTAAAAGAGCTTTTAACAGAGCTAGAAAAGCTTCAGGTGAAGATAAAAAATGAGCCCACAACGGAGCTACAGAGTTTGCTTTAAAAAGAGCTTGCAGCGAAGCTAGGTGTTTGAGCTTTCTTCAGAAGATAATGTTTGATCCACTGTCTGCTTCACTGAATCAGTGGAGTCCAAGTCATCGGTTTGTCCATCAGGGATGGATAGGTGTTCAGCCTATCTACGACTTGTCTTTTGGGAGTGTTGACAAGTTAGACATCGTTCAGATCAGTTGAAGTGTTGTCTGGGAGTTCATCTTTTCGAGGTGTCAACTGGTAGGAGGCGGAGCGCTTGGACGTTGGTGGCTGCCCCTTGAGGCGAGGAGGAGTCAATGTTTTTGGTAGTATGCGGCAGATCGACGGCAAACGGGGGGACCGTGCTCCCAATGGCGTTGCTGGCCTTGCCCTTCGACTGGGCATCATTGAAAGTAACAATTTGCTTTCTTGGGGCCATCGGCTCTGTGAAAGAGGCTTTTTGAGGAATATTTTGAGTTGAGTGGAAGGGGGATCTTGAGTGTGGACTTATGAAAGCACAAATTTGTGGTGGATAAAAACTGACTTACCGCGAATTAAACCCATAACAAGCGAAGTTTGGTCGCTACTCGGGGATGTTACCTGCCAGAGCAGACATGTGTTGTGCGCGCAGGGGACAACAACCACTCTTGAGGAATCTGCCCACCAGGCGGAAACTTGATGCAGCCGGAGAAGTAACCAACACGACAGAACAACAAACAATAGAGAAAAGCAATCAACACAATATTTAACGAGGTTCGGCAACGTGCCTACGTCCTCGGCGCAAGGGAAAGAGAGATTTTATTGATTCAACAATCAATACAAACTAATACAAGAAGGAAACTTAAGAGAATTCTTGGAGATACAATACATGTCTTTTGGGATGGTGCCCCAAGTCTTTCAAGTGGTATCAGAGCCATGCCCCAAACTTAGTCGTGTGTGTGGGTGATGTTCGACGATATAGAACCCCCCAATGGCGCAAAGGCGCAATGGGCCTGCCCACCCCACTGGCGCAAAAAGGCGCAATAGGCCCATGTGAAGCTAATGTTGGGCTCTCGAGAAATTTGATAGTGGTGCTCCTTGTAATGGGCGCTAGCCTGTTACAGATGTAGAGTGACCGACTGCAGTTGGTACTTCACATAAGGCGTGTCGTCTTCCCATGCAGTGAAGAGTTGGATCTCGATGGAGCATTTGATCTTCCGGTGTGAAGATAGTTGAGCTTACAGGGAGACTCTTTGTTCGAGGGGAGATTGTTGGGATTTGGGTCGAACAAATAGTCCCACATCGGTTAGACGTGGGGATGGTCTTGGGTATAAAAGGATTTGGGCAACTCCACCTAAAAGGCTAGTCTTTTGGGATGGTGCCCCAAGTCCTTCAACATGAAAGACACCTTTGAGGTTAGGAGCACCGGTGTGGTGCCGACCTAAGACCCTCGAGCGTGAAAAATAGTAGATGGAATGGAATGGAAAGGTTTGTAGACGAAGCAGAGGATTAATGTCTGTATGTAATGTGATGGACTGAAACAGAGAAACTTTCAGTGTATTAAATGGACTAGCACAGGGAACTGCTAGTGTAGTGATTGGATAAGCACGTAGAACTTCTACTGTAGTAGAATAGTGGACTGAAATAGGGACACTTTCAGTGTAGTGGTCGTGTGTGTGTGTGTATGCTCTGAGGATTAGGGAAATGATCGATCCCCTTTCCTAGGAGAAGAATAATCATATGTACCTGACATGGATTGCTGGTATGGCGACGTAATTGATAGATGGTTGTAACTGTAGGATCTGCACGTACTGGATTTTGTTATAACGGTCGTGAGCACTAGTGCTGATTAGCCGGAATTGCATACTGGGGATCTGCTGGCATGCATAACCACCCGCTTTATTGTAGAGGTATCACATGTTATAAACGTGGGGAGTATTTAAGCTACTTGAATATTGGCGGGAGATCTTGGACGTTCTGTTGTTGGGGCTTCGGGTTTGGAGTTAGAGCCTTCAGGACGGAGATGATCTCGGAGTGGAAGGGACCTCAGAATAGTGGAAGACGACTCTGAGATGGAAGGATTTTTTTGACTTTGAAAAAGTTGGATGTAACAGATATGATTCCAGATTTGAGCGTCTTCGGAACGGGGGTAATCCCGGGAAGGCAGGAAGGCCCGGAGAGGTGGAGGATTCGAGATGGATTCAAGGACTTGTGTATGTCTCGGAAAAAGCTCTTGGTAGCTTAGACACGTGTCATCATCATAGTCGTGATCAAATTTTGACCACTACGGTATCCTTTAAGGCAGTGATTACATGCCTATCCCGGACTGGTAACATTTATATCTCATTTTTATTTTGTAATACACGATTTTAGAAAACTAAATATGGAGCAAAACTTCCAACAAATTATAGACTAGAATAGTCGACCCATTGTTCAACACTTGGAATTTGCAACACTTGGAATTTGAAGAGAAGAAAGTGATCCTAAAATGATTCTGAATGAAGATGTTTGTTTTTGAAAGTTCTTGGAAGGAATTTGATATTAAATGTTTTATTAATTTGCTCGTTGTATTGTGTTAGCCTGCGATGTGCTTTGGCTTAAAGTAATTGCCGCATAAGCGAAAGTGGAGGAATGGCTTTTTCACAATGGAATGACTCCTGATTGTGATTTTTTTTCTAAGTATAATCCAAATCAATATTATAACCCTACATTACTTTGTAGATGGTTGTATTTGTTCTCAAGTGTAAAGCATTTATGAGTGCTATTCATAGAGAATATAGTACTAGTTATGAAAGGATTGAAGAATAACTGATGGTTAAGATTGTCGACTTGAAACATCCTTTAATTTTAGAGCGCAGACGAATGGATCCAAATTAGTTAAATTTACAGTATTTTTATTAGTATTGTATTTTTTTACTTTTACAGTTGGAGCCCTGCACATGGAAAAAAGAGGTTGCACAGTCATCACTATTTGGAAAAAGAGAGGCCCTGAAAAATGAAAAAAAAAAGGTACATGAGTTTAGTAGAGCAAGTTTCAAATTTTTTTTTGCTTACATTAATAATCATAGGGAGAGATTCGAAACCTACATCCTTCAAACAAGTGAAGTCAGTGTCCTTGCCCGTGATGCTCAGTTGGCATTGTGTTTTTATTAGAACATAAATCCAAATTTCATATCAGCTCAGTCCAATAAAATATTTCTTAACACCAATTTTGGATCGGGTTTCGTGGTGTAGTTGGTTATCACGTCAGTCTAACACACTGAAGGTCTCCGGTTCGAACCCGGGCGAAGCCAATTCATATTTTTTGTCTTAATATTTTCATAGTAAGACTATAGACATCCTCTCTGTGCATGGTTATAGGCTCAAGAGAATACGCCCATTGGAGCTTTTTTTTCCCCTACTAAAATCTGTATATTTAATAAATTTATAATTGCACTTATTCCTTTAAAAATTAGATATTATTTTTCCCTTTAATCCTACTATAAACCAGTCTTTCTCAAATTTTCTTCTTCACAAAATTATTTATTTGTTCCTGCCAATTATTAGTCTTACTTTGTAACTCCTCATTGAGAAGATTTTATGCATTTCCTTTCATAAACTTATGTTTATTGTTGAACATTAAAGCTAGAGGTAAAACAATAAACAACATAAAGGATGGGGACTATCATCGATATAAAAATGTTAGAATATAGAACTTTTAATTCACTTGTATATATGAAAGCTAATTTTTATTTAGGGTATGTTTATGCGCCCACATAAGGTATTTACTTGATGAAGTTTGGTCAACAGTGAGGTTGAGTAAGGATTGGCTGACATTTGTACATTTCAGTAAGTATTTATTTTAATATGTTGAACTTCACTATTAGGCCCTGTTTGTTTTCTTTGAAGAGAGAGGCACAAAGAGGGAAGAATAGGAAGAGCCTCCTCCCTCTTCGTGTTTGTTTTATGGAGGCGCTGAGCTCGAGGAAGGGGTTTCAGCCCAGAATTGAACCTTAGAGCTAGGGAGCACGGGGATCAAGATACTTTAATTATTTGTTTATGTTCTCTCTCTTTTTTTTTTTCACCATCCATCTCCTTTCCGCGCGTCATCGATCTCTTTGCAGCAGGCGGAGTTGGGATCAATCTTGTGCCCCCATCTCTAATTTCATTTTGAATCTCTTGGGTTCGATCTTCTCGCGACGGCTACTCGTGAGTTCGGTCTGCTCCCTTCTGCTCAGATTCGATCCCCTTCCTCTCACTTGGCCCTGATCTCGTTGCCGACCTCTGCGATTCCGAGCAGCTCATCGTCGACCTCTCTGATCCTGAAGCTCAGAGAAAACGCCTTGCTCGATCTCTCAAAGGTCTCTCCTTTGTCACCCATTAATTTTCTTGGTTGTCAAAGTTCACTCCTTTCTTCTTCTTCTTCTTGATTCTAACATGAGATTTGGCAAAATTAGCAACGCGCGAAATTCAACAGGTCAGTTAGCGATTACGATCTCTATGAAGGGGCATGTTTTTTATTTTGCTGTATTTTTATTATTTGTTGTGTTTAGGTTTAAAAGCCATGCTTTGGGTCAATATGGTTCAGAGAAGGTTATGGTGATGATTTTTTGTTACAGACGAATGGACGCTTCTTATCGGATCTGTCAAAAAATACAAGAAAGAAAAGCGTCCTTCAAGTCAGGAGCACCGGTGTGATGACAGTCAAAAACTCTCGGGAGTGAGGATGAGTATCCTTGTTTAGAAAGAAAGAGAGAAGAAAGAAAGCAACATGAATGTTTGTGTGTGGTATTTTTTTCATAATCAGAAGTGATCTCCCCTCTCAATGAAGAAGGAAGTGTATATATACCTGCCTGGGTTGTTGGTGAGGATGAAGATAATGAAGATTTCTGTAACTGCATAATCTCTTAATCATAACTGTTTTGACTAATTTAGCTAGACACACAAAAAAATTTATTGTTACCTATAACTGCTTCATCTAGATTGTTGAGAACGATGTGCAGAGGGATCCATCTTCGCAACTACTTGAACTGCGTATCTGCAGATATTTGTAACTATTTTGACCACATCAAGTTTGACCGATCAAATTTTTGCAGTTCAGCCAAGTTGGACCGAACAAGGTATTCATATTCGGTTAAACATTGCCCTACATATTAATTTTGTTTGGTAAAGTGTGTCCGAACAGGTTATTTTTTCAGTCGACACTGGCTGAACAAAAGCGAAAAAATTGATAATCATTCACCGAACGATTCACGAACAGACGGCGACAAAACCGAAAAAATGAATTTAGAACTATAAAAACTAAATAAAATACATTTAAAATAATTAAAATTTATCTCTTCCTTATTATAATGCTCCCAAGTAGCTAATTGTTTATCCATGAATTGAAATTTTAAGGGTGGATGGTTTAAAAATTTTTAGAATTTTTCTGAAGATGAATAATGGAAGAGTTTTTGTGTTGAAGAAAAAAGAGTATGTGTACTAATCAATGACAAGATAAATTAATTGGGTGTGTTTATTAATCAATGAGTATGTGCATTGATCAATATGAAAGGCTAAATTTATAATTTAAAGTAAATAAAAGGTTAATTTATTCTTTATAAAAAAGATTATAAAGATCCACAAAAAAAATTCAAATTTTTGTATGCGTATGTTAATTAATTTTTTGTGTGCCAATATCCGTGCCAGTAACTTTTTTATCACATTTTTATTTTGTTCTACACGATTTTAGAAAACTAAATATACATCAAAACTTCCAACAAATTATAGACTAGAATAGTTGACCCATTGTTCAACACGTCGGGGCTGTTTGGTTGCAAGGAAGTGGGCGGAAGTAAGGAAATAGGGAAGTATAATTGCTCACTTCCCTATCTATCCAAACACCGAAAAGGAAAATAAGAAAACTCTTTTCCTTTTATTTTTTCTCTTTTACACAATCATTTCCTCACTTACATAGTGCTACAGTTAATTTTGTGGTCATGTAAATCTCATTTGTTATAAATTGTAGCACAAAACAGTTAATTTTTTGACCATATAAATCTCACTTGCATTCTAATTACAGTTTATTTTTTATTTTTCTTAATTAATTTTTATTTTAATATTATTTTACGGTCAACTTTATGGTCAACTTTTCCACTTCCACTTTCATATTACCATCCAAACACCGAAAAAGATAAAATATTTTCCAAACCACACTTCCCAACAACATTCAAACACCGGAAAACTTACTAATCAATTCCCAAGTTCCAAAGGGAATTATTACTACTTCCTCAATTCCTCACTTCCACCCTTAACCAAACAGGCCTGAAGTCGCAATACTTGGAATTTGAAGAGCAGAAAGTGATCCTTAAATGATTTTGAATGAAGAAGTTGTTGGGAAACCCAAGCACCAAGCAACAGAGAAGAGGACCACCAAAGAATAGCCACCAATGGCATGAACAATTATATAAAGAAAAGAAAGAGAGAACACAAGATTTAACGAGCTTCGACAATTTGCCTACGTCCTCGCAAGGAGAGAGAGTTCTTATTGAATCAATCAATTATAGGTTTCTGGGTTATAAATAATATGGACAATACCCCTCTTTATATAGCCAAAGAAGCCACGAAGAAAAGAAAATCAAAAACACCTAATTTGAATCAGAAACGAATTCTGAATCAGATTTGAAAATAGGGTCGTTACAGCTGTATTAGTCGACTAGGCTAATACCCTAATAGACTAATTGCTTCTATTAGTCGACTAGGTATTTGGCCTAGTTAAATAGTCTGTAGTGAAATAGATTTGTCAACTCTCTGTTTGTATAATTAGTCGACTAGGTCATTACCCTAGTAGACTAGGCTTGGTTCCTCCAGTGCAATCCAAATTCGATACGACCGACACGCTCTCGTATTCAACATCATTAATTGCATCACTCTTTGACTAAACTCCAACAGAGTTTAAAAAACTCTTTCAACCTGATTTTTAACCTCTTTCCCACAATTCTCCACCTCGGTGAAGATTTCTCAAATTTGAGCCGAACACAATATAGCACCATGTCGACTCTAATTGGCTGCACTATTGTGGTTACCTTCGTACCCATGCCTAACGGGATCAAGCCACACGTAGTTCATCCAAACGAGTTCCATCGAGATCAAGCAGCTATGACTAAATCTTCAGCAGCGAACCGAACTGGCTGAGTCATATGAACCTCCTTACCAATACCATCATGGAGAACAACGGCCTTCGAGTTGAGCTTGTCACGCTCATCAACTTGAGATTCATATTTCTTTACCCACTTTTATGGATTTATCTTAGTTCCAATAGCTGCAAATAATTCAACATTCTCATCAATGTCTTCAACCTGTTCAGCATCTAAACAGGCTACATGATCTCCACCCGGCGTCACATTCGTGAAGTCCTTATTGATACCGAACCAACTAGAGATGGTGGAGTAGCATCAACATTCACCCGCTGCGATACATCCTTGGTCTTCAATGTCTCCACCTGCTGAGAGATGGCAGATTTCAACAATGAAGTCTCATCAAACATGATTGCTTACTCAACACAATCTTCTTGTTTTCGGGGTCCCATAACTTGTAGCCTTTCATATTCTTTTTGACACCCAAAAACACAAACTTCTTTACTCACGGATTTACCTTGCCATCTTTGGCACTAAAGTATGCTGAACTTTCAAATACTGAGAACAAATCATAATCCTGAGCAGCTCCACCTGACCAAATATCCAACGGAGTTTTGCCTCCTATCACAGTCGATGACAGTCAATTTATCAGATGGCTAACATATACAACGCCTCAGCTTAAAATGATTTGTCTAATCATGCATTAGACAACAGACACAGAACCTTCTCCAGCAAAAAGCGATTGATTTCCTTAGCCAACATATGTATTCCATTTGTAAAGTGAGTACCTGTAACGGTCCCAGATTTCTAATGCTCTCAATTTACATAAACAACTCTATTGATTAACAGATTATCATACTCATCTCCAATATTCCTGAAAATTTTAGCAGCACCTCCTTTGTAAGTACTGAATGTCCAAAAATACATTTCATATCATAATAATTTTGGCCAACATCAGCCTACTTATCTTCAATCCAAGCATATAAACCAACCCAACAATCGCCCACGCAATCATAATATAATTTGGCTCACACGGCCTCTTTATATGAAAACTCAATAGTTAAGTGCTCGAGAGTAACCCTCTCGGCATCCACATAATAATGCCCAACCATCTACAACTCTAACTCATCATGCTTATAACCCAACGCATGTCTCCATACAATACATTGATTCAGACTATCCATCTATTCAACACCAACACTTGCTATAAGTACACGTCAAATGAGATAATGAACATATACAATGAGAACTAAATTACAATCACACCAAGTACAACTATAACAGGATTTCCAACAAGGCGCTTGAAAGCTTACATTAAGTTTTCGCCTCACCATGACCTGAAAAAAAATAATAATATGTGGGGGGGTGAGCTCAACAGCTCAGTGAGGAGATAAAGAAGAAAATCAGAGGACGATGAATAAAATCAATAATAAGCATGATTCTTCGAGTAATAGAGCAAATCTGGATGAATAAGAGAAATAAAGAATCAAGAACATATGATGAACAATTGGGCTCCAAAATCTTCGGGAACGACCCGACTCTTTTGGTCCTACATTTCTTATGACATTCCTCTGTACTCTATGCCACACGCTATAAGGTCTATAAGCTCTGTAAAACAATAACTCGGCGATTTTATTTATCATCAAAATTTTCTTAAGTATTCATAGTATGTATCACATACGTATTTCAGATATCAAGCACGGACGCGTCAATCACACACCCACCATCTTATATATAGTGCATGCGTTCAGATAACACATGTATCACAAAACATACTTGTACAACATATAATCATATCATACTTCTCATAATACAATATCACATCACACTCCAAGCAAAGCATGGATTAACCTGTACACTTTTACACAATTCACAGTATTTCATTTCAATCAGCTAAATCTGTATTCTGATGTTTTCATTATCATATACGATCCAACATACCCCTAGTGTCACGCACACATATGCATCACACACAGCCATTCATTCTCAATCATTTATAGAGATGCAAATATATGTATATCATAGCACCGTCTTCGCACTCCGCCCGTGCAATACGGGCCCCTTCCTCTCAATATGATATATAGCACCGTCCTCGCACTCCGCCCATGCAATACGGGTCCCTTCCTCCGGATATATAGATATAGCACCGTCTTCGCACTCCGCCCGTGCAATACGGGTCCCTTCCTCCGGATATATGTATATAATGCAATAACACCGTCTTCCCCCTCCCACCGGCTCCTGCCCGACCCCTTCCTCCTATGCATTAAAAAAAAAAAGTACGATATGCACACACAATATCACATACTCATCAGTTAACAAGGCAACATATACAATGTCAGTAGCATTGTGATGTATTTCTTTCCAATCACCAACATGTGATTGATATGCAGCACACGATCAAGTTCGTGTAACTATTCATTATATACACGCATCCAGACATACATACCATTTACATTTATCATTCATTCAACGATACATCAAACAATTAATTACATTCTCATTGTCCATCCTAGGTCAAATGATTAGTTCTGTTGGCTAGTTATGATTCTTATTCGTATATCAGGTATTTGGTTAATGGAGTTGACTGAACTACCAATCCATGTCCTTAGATTTTGCATGACTATTAATTATAGATAGTCTAATAAGATACATTTAAGTAATATCCAAATTTCATTTCATCAAAATTGTTACTTATGATAAAAGAGTATAATACTCACTAGTTTAAGTTAAATTCTCAAGTTATTAATCAACTATCAAGTTCTACATTAAATTCTTAACTTATCAAGAATTAATCGATTCTTTAGTCTTGGTAAGTCCGTTACGGATTTATAGACAATCACCGAGTTCATTATTCGATTCAACTTAGGAATATAAATCGTAGAACCTATCTGGGGGGTTCAAATCCTGATTTCCAAGCTTACGATATAATCTTCAATTAGTGAGCTACTACAATTAGTACAACTAACTCGTTTTTTATCTTCTGTTTATTCTAGCATGAAGCTTAATTTCATTAAAGAAATCTTATTAGATTTAAACTAATCCAGTGTCATGTAAGATAATTAAGATGCATTGTAATGTTGGTAATGGGGACCTTATTCCATTGCCTTCAGGTAAATACTTATTGGTTGAAAGTTGACAAGTGAGATTAACATCAGAAATCAAAACTGATGAACCACTTAAAAGCTACAAGGCACATCTTGAGGCTGAGAGATCCACATAATTATAAGGTAGACTACTGGGGACGATTTGTTCTCACAACAGGATAACATCAGTTTTACTACATAATTTTAATCTATTGATACGAATATGTCCAAAGTCAAGAATATTGGTGTTACCTGACGAGTACCCTTACACACTCAAATTTTAGGTGGTCGTGCTGATCTCAGTTTTGTCACACTCCAGAACTAAGTTGGGTAAAATAAAATAAAGCATTTTACAAAGTTTTGTTTCACAAGAAAATTATAGTTCGTGCAATAGAAAACTAGTCAACTTCGGGTTGCTAATTCCTAAATCAAATAATCAGTGGACTAAAACTTTGAAGGATTAGGATTCAACAATTAAACGTTTCGCAGGGAATACCGGGACTCTCACATTTCGCTAATTAGTGGCGAGTCAAGCTATCTCAAGCTTAATCATGACCCGACCAATATATTCTTGATGTCTTTTACTTCCACACACGGGGTAACATTCATAAAGATCTACTTCTTAAAGTGAACTGCAAGTCTATAAGTTGTCATCACAAGATACTGAGAAAATTCAAAATACTCAGAAAATCTCTAGTGGTACACGTAATAATTTATACTCTAGAAATGTAGATATAAAATGTATTAGCATTCGTTTACAACAAGGTTTTTTTCCTAAATAACATGTTATTAAGGCATAACCTAGATGGCCTGCTGAATTCAAGACCTTACGTAATAGATCTTTCTATTTTCAATAAACCTTTACTTTATTGATCATTGATTGAAAGCCCATTGAAGCGGTACTTGACACAATGTGATATTCAACTTCTAATTTTGTGAGAATAAATTCAGATACACCCTGCCGAACATTCTTATATCGGTACCCCGAATAAACTCAAAATTTGAGTTCTCATCCCCAACACACCTGATGTGAGACACTTATATTTTTGATTCATAAATCCACCCATGGAACCTACTGATAACAGGACAATACAGTGGTGAGAACACCATCTCTCCTATTATGTCACCCTGTAGAGTCTAAATTCCCCAGTCCAACTTATAGACAGTCTCTTGTATGGCAGTATCCAAACTTATATCAACAAGCGATTATATTGGTCTCTGAATTTCTAATCTAAAAGATCTTAACTACATAAGCCTTCAAATCTTAGGACACACAACGCCTCCTGAGAGTGCCCATAGTTTCTGTATTCAAAATATTCTTTAACTACCATAAAAAAAATACATATGTAGGAGTTGGGCAAAAAGGAACAAGTTCTATGGTGGATAACTAGCAGTAAAACATGACTCAGAAGTCCAGGATTTATTCGATATGACCTAACGTAAGGTGTGACAACTCATCATTTGTAACTCAACATCATACTTTGATCATTTAAAGCATTACAAAAGAACTATTTTATTTTCATATTCTTGAAACACCAACTATCCTATAATATTCCCCATAAATTAAGGAAGAGAACAAAATAAAGAGGATCAAGATAAATTGGCGAGTAACAAAGACCCACTACCGAATCATGCAGTTTATTAAGGTTATCCAAAGGTCGAACTTCAACAACCTCCCATAGTAAGATATAACATAGATAAAGTGGTAACAGGTCTAACAAACAGAAATTCGGCAAGTATATCTGTGAGTCACAATACCAGCTGAAGTACTAAAACAGTCATCTAAATCATAGTTAGAATGTATGTGGTAAATGTCATCTTCATATTTTTATTAAATTACCCGAGCAAAAGTACTGGCCTTCATTGATCTTCACGGTTTAATTCAAAAAAATTTAGTTCTCCAATAATAGAGTCATGCTATATGTTCCCCATCGTTTAGAATTATTTGACGTGTCTTATAAGATACAAAATGTCCCATGATAGTACAACTCTGTGCCTTTCCAAAATTTAGCATAATTGGGTTAAAATTTAGCACGGATTCATCACCTTAGGGTGGATTCTCATGGATCTAATATTGAAAGGAATTTGAGACAATAAACTTAATTGAATTTATGACATTCCCAACAAAACAAAAACAAAAAATTCGAAATAAATTTGATCAGAGAACTCCCTCACCTTATCTCCGATCAGTCGAGCTTAACCCACGTTGCGCCTCCCCATTTCTCCCCGAATTCTGCTCGCCAAGCCGACAATGCCACGCCTCGCCAGCAGCAGTTTGCTGCCAGCTGCAGCTGCTGCTGCCCCAGCAGTAGCTGCGGCAGCTTGCTGCCAGCAGCAGCTGCGCCGGCAGCGCAGCCATCCAAAACCCACCGGCCGGTCTGGCTGCGCCGCCCATGCAGGTGCAGCTCCGCCTGGCCGGAGGGGAGATAGAGAGTGGGGGAAAGGGACGATCCAGCTTGAGGAGAGAAGGATTTTGTAATTGATTTAGATTTCTGGAAGGATTTTGTGGGTATCACTTTCAGATCAAAAGGATTTTGAGGAGAGCTTTGGGTTTTCCTTTTCCCTGAACTGTCGAGAATGGGAAGGATGAGGATGGGGCTCTTCAGTTTTTTTTTTTATACTTAACACATATTAAATTAACATCAGCCCATGTGTCATGCTAATATCTTCTCCAATTGCCACCTCTACTTCATCAATCTCAATCAAATCTCAGCCTTTCATCTCTCCATCACCAAATCATTCCCATCCTAGCCTTCCATCTCTCTTGACTCATGTCATCACACTAACCTCTTAATTAATGACATTTAATTTGTGGTTAATTTGTAGTGTCCTTTATTCATACAAATGAAATTTGTATAATTGTATAATTCCATATATGCTTGTGGGTTT
Source organism: Agave tequilana (assembly GCA_038442645.1). Lineage (NCBI taxonomy): Eukaryota > Viridiplantae > Streptophyta > Magnoliopsida > Asparagales > Asparagaceae > Agave > Agave tequilana. The sequence goes on along the minus strand of JAVJIF010030166.1, from coordinate 26,301 downwards.
GACTATATACATATCTATGCATCTATTTAAGTTATACTACTATTCACCAAATATAATTATTCACATATTACATGTGTGAATTTCATGTCACTTATAATTCTCCCAAAAAAAATTTAAAATTCAATATTACACAATTTAATCAATACATAGTTTCTGAATATTCTATATAAACTTAATAATCAAAGATTATAATATTAAAGCAGGATTTAATATCCCAGATGTTACAACCAGAATACCCTCAAAGTTTCTAAAATTTCACTTTTACACTGGATTAATTCAATGATCACCTCAGATAATCCCGTATAATCTTATAAATCACGGATTAGAATATTTAGATCAAGATTTTAAGAATCGAGGTGTTACAGTTCTACCCTCCTTACAAAAGTTTCGTCCTCGAAACTTGGTATAATCGGGACTTGATAGGCGTAAAACCATGACATCTCTTTCTTATATCATCAGATTTCTCTTTCCAACATCATATCTTCTTCAATCCTTCTCATCAAAGTTTCTTATTTCTCGATCAAACTCTATACTATGTTCTTACGATCTGACTTAATCTTGACTCGCTTGATATTATAATCATTCCCTTACTCCAGTGTCCCATATCACTGGCAGCTCATACTGAGGGCCCACACCCTCAGCCAAACACATCAGAATTATGACATGTGGGTACCATAACCCGAACATAAGGCAGTGACCAAATATCTCGCGTTTCAAGATTAGTCATACACGTAAGAACTCCTACCCCCCCTAAACCAATCATATCAAACAATATTTTCACATACATACAAAACATAACCATGCATATCAATCATAACAATCAGCCCTATCAATCCAATCCTATTTCTACTATTTATTCTAAGCTTATCCTCATTCCATATCCTATGCTCTGATACCAACTGTAACGGTCCCAGATTTCTAATGCTCTCAATTTACATAAACAACTCTATTGATTAACAGATTATCATACTCATCTCCAATATTCCTGAAAATTTTAGCAGCACCTCCTTTGTAAGTACTGAATGTCCAAAAATACATTTCATATCACAATAATTTCGGCCAACATCAGCCTACTTATCTTCAATCCAAGCATATAAACCAACCCAACAATCGCCCACGCAATCACAATATAATTCGGCTCACACGGCCTCTTTATATGAAAACTCAATAGTTAAGTGCTCGAGAGCAACCCTCTCGGCATCCACATAATAATGCCCAACCATCTACAACTCTAACTCATCATGCTTATAACCCAACTCATGTCTCCATACAATACATGGATTCAGACTATCCATCTATTCAACACCACTTGCTATAAGTACACGTCAAATGGGATAATGAACATATACAATGAGAACTAAATTACAATCACACCAAGTACAACTATAACAGGATTTCCAACAAGACGTTTGAAAGCTTACATTAAGTCTTCGCCTCACCATGACCTGAAAAAAAATAATAATCTGTGGGGGGGGGGGTGAGCTCAATAGCTCAGTGAGGTGATAAAGAAGAAAATCAGAGGACGATGAATAAAATCAATAATAAGTATGATTCTTCGAGTAATAGAGCAAATCTGGATGAATAAGAGAAACAGAGAATCAACAACATATGATGAACTATTGGGCTCCAAAATCTTCGGGGACGGCCCGACTCTTTTGGTCCTACATTTCTTATGACATTCCTCTGTACTCTATGCCACACGCTACAAGGTCTATAAGCTCCGTAAAATAATAACTCGGCAATTTTAGTTTATCATCAAAATTTTCTTAAGTATTCATAGTATGTATCACATACGTATTTCAGATATCAAGCACGGACGCGCCAATCACACACCCACCATCTTATATATAGTGCATGCGTTTAGATAACACATGCATCACAAAACATACTTGTATAACATATAATCATATCATACTTCTCATAATACAATATCGCATCACACTCCAAGTAATGCATGGATTAACCTGTACACTTTTACACAATTCACAGTATTTTATTTCAATCAGCTAAATCTGTATTCTGATGTTTTCATTATCATATACGATCCAACATACCCCTAGTGTCACGCACACATATGTATCACACATATCCATTCATTCTCAATCATTTATAGAGATGCAAATATATGTGTTAGCCCAAGAGGTTACACTCTCCAATTGTTTTGTGTTTTGATGATGACAAACCAAATAAGAGCTATTTGGTACTAATGAATTTGCTTTAGATTAGTTTCAGGATAAGTACCATGTTTGGAGGGCATTGCTTGCTATTGCAACAACTTCTAGGTTCATAAAGCTATGAAGGCATATTGCACATCAAGGAAGGATCATAAAAGAAGAAGGCTCTAGCAAGGATAGCATGGCTCAAGACTTGAAGATTACTCAACAAGATTTGTTTTTAGTTTTATAGGTTTAGAATTTTGTTAAAGAATGATGGATAGGTTTGAAGCTCAATCACACACGTTTTTACGCACATATTGTTTCCAAGATGATTTTCTATAATATGTACAAAAATATTTTTATACAAAATCCTCTGCCTACAAATCAATTTTTATGTTTTATACTTATTACTATTTAAAGATATTTTTCATAAAAATCAAAGTCTTTTCAAAATTGTGTTTTAAAACCTGACTTTTGACCTGAGCCGGTCGACCGCACCAGTCGACTGTGCCTTTGTCAGTCGACCGGTGGACCGGACTAGTCGACCGAGGTTCTGGCAGATGCACGTATCAGTGTGCATGTCTGCCGGTCGACCGGGCGGTCGACCTGACTGCAATGGCTTTGCTCTCGGGCTTGTTGGGTCGACCGGGCGGTCGACCGGTTGCTTGTAACGGCTCTATTTTTGTATAGGCGGTCGACCGACCGGTCGACCGGACTAGCCGTTGAACAGTAAACGGCTATTTTTTGGGCTGTTTTAAATTTTGTCTTTTTGTATTTAAAATTGGTTTAAGGGATATATTTCAAACCTAATACTCTCTGATTAATCCTAATCATATTTTATCCCTTAACCCTTGTCCTCTCCTATAAATAGGGGTGTTTGGGAGAGTTTGTTTACAACAATTTTTGCAAGAAAAATTCAAAAGTTTAAAGCATTCAAAAGAGATTTGTTTCTTGATTTTTGTGCTGAAATTCTCTCTCATTTTCTGAAGTGGTTTTTAAAATACTCTCTGATTTAATTTTCTTTCTTCACTTACAACAAGAGCTTCATTCCTACTCAGTGTTCTCTAAGGACCTTTTGTAAGGGAAGAGACATTTGAAAGAGAGAGTTTGTGGTCTTTTGACTACTCAGAAATTACTTGTAATCGAGATTGTGGAGTTGGGTACTCCGGTGTAATTGTGATTTCTTTGTGATAGTGGAAGTAGCTAGAATCCTTCTGGGGAAGGCGGGGAGTAGAGCTGGGTGCTCGAACCTCGATAACATATCCTTGTGTTTGCGATTGGTTTACATTCTTGCACTTATTACTTGCTTATCATCATCATTGCTATATTTACTTGCTTCCATTCATCTTATGAATCTTGTGTGGTGATTGTTACATCTTAATTTTTAATTTGTCCATTGATTAGCATTATCACCTATTCACCCCCCCTCTAGGTGATTTTCAATTGGTATCAGAGCTTGGACTCTAGGTTTTGGCTTAACATCCATAGAGAGATCCTTAAAATTTGCTAATCAACATTTTCATTCATACATTCATACACTAGTAAACATGGCCGATAACATTAAAACCCCTCCTAAATTTGATGGACTTAATTTCCCTATTTGGAAGGTTAGGATGACTATATTTTTGCAATCTTTGGTAGCTTAGTGGCCAAGTCCTTGACCAAACCCTATGTAGCACCCGATGGTGATGAGAGCACTTAGACCGACTTCAACTTTAGAGAATATGAGGCTAACTCCAAGGCCCAAAACTCCCTATTAACCGCCTTAAATGAGGATGACCTTACACGGGTAATTCATTGCCAATCCGCCTATGAGATTTGGTAACACTTATTGGTCACACAAGAAGGGACTTCACAAGTCAAGAGAGCTAAGATAGATCTCTTGAGGTCCCAATATGAGTCATTTAAAATGATTGATGATGAGTCTATTGATAGTATGATTACAAGGTTTACTAAAATCACTAATGGTCTTTCTTCCTTAGGTGATGACATCTCCAACGATCAAAAGGTGCGGAAAGTGATTCGGGCTCTTCCGTCTTCATGGGAGATAAAGGCCACCACCTTAAAAGAATTGAACGACAAAGACGAGATGGACCTCATTAGTCTCATTGGGAACCTAAAGACCCATGAGATGGAGAAGAAGGCAAGAGAAGAGGCCACTACTTCAAAGAAGAAATCCATAACCTTCAAGACTTCATCCTCCAATGATGACGATGAAGAAGACGAAGAAGATGATGAGGAGCTAACTCTACTTGTGCGGAATGTCAAGAGGTTGTACCGGAAGAACAAGCTCAACTTCCGGAAGAAATTTGAAGGCAAAGAGGAGAGAAGGATCATTTGCTACAATTGCCGCAAACCCGGACATATCATGGCGGATTGCCCGGAGTTTAAGAAGAAAGATGACTTCCTCCTTCAAGCCAAAGAAGCCGGAGGAAAAGAAAGCATACAAGGCAACGTGGGATTCGGAAAGCGAGTCCGAAGAAGAGGTGGATACGGCGAACATGTGTTTCATGGCAAACACTCCTAAGGTAACCCCTCAATCTCATGATGATGAAGATGATGAATTAAGTAAGGAAGTTCTTGTACATGCTTTTGTTGAACTTTTCGAAACTTATGATAACAAGAAACTTGAATGCTTAAAATTGCAAAAGGAAGTTGCTTTTCTCAAAAATTAACTTGCTATGGTTTCTAAAGAAAAGGATGATATTTCTTCTAATCTTATTTCTATTCAAAATGAGTTTAATGCCTACAAGGTTTCTTGTAAGGGAAAATCTCCTATTGTTGATGAAAAAGAAATTTCCTCTTTAAAAACTAAAATGGTTGATTTTGAAAAAGTTTTGAAAGATTGTGCTTTTAACACTAAGAAACTTGAAGAAAAGTTTTCCAAAAAGCACACCTCTCATGCTAAAAATTCACATGCTCACACTACACATGCTAAATCTTTTCATGCTCACAACTCTCATGCTCACAAATCACACACTCATTATGCTTTCAAATATGGTAGAGTATATAGATGCACATATTGTGGTAAGAATGGACATTTAGCTAAATTTTGCTATGACCAAGTTAATAGATCAAATAATCTTGTTTGGGTTAATGAAACTAACCCCAGGACCCAAAAAAATGTGGGTACCAAAATCAAGTCCTAAATTATTTGATGTAGGTACACACCAAGGCTCCAAGACGTAGGGAGCGGTGGTACCTTGATAGTGGTTGTTCAAGACATATGACGTGGGATATCAACAACTTTACAACCCTATCAAGGTACATGGAAGGTGGCTCCGTCACCTTCGGGGATGACTCCAAAGGAACTATCATCGGTATAGGTAACATTCAAATTGGTTCATCTCCTATTATAGAGAATGTTGTTTTAGTAGATGGTTTGAAACATAACTTGCTTAGCATTAGTCAACTTTGTGACCGTGGACTTAAAGTTGTTTTTGATGATTCTTCTTGCAAGATTTTTGATGTTAAATCCGATGTTTGTATTCTTACCGGTTTTCGTGACAATAATGTTTATATCATTGACATGCTAAATTTAGATTGTTCTACTAAATGCTTGAATGCTTTTGATGAAAATTCTTGGCTTTGGCATAGAAGATTAGGACATGCATCTTTTGACCATCTTGCTAGAATTAATTCTAAGGATTTAGTAAAGGGTATACCTTGCTTGAAGTTTGAGAAAGACCGCATTTGTGGTGCGTGCCAACTTGGGAAACAAACCAAGTCTTTCTTCAAACCAATTAAGGATATCATGACTACTAGGCCCTTAGAACTAATTCATATGGATCTTTTTGGACCAACACAAACTAAAAGTTTAAATGGTAGTAGATTTGCATTTGTTTTAGTTGATGATTTTTCCCGTTTCACTTGGGTTTTCTTTTTGCAAAGTAAAGATCAAACATTTTCTCATTTCAAAATTTTTCGAAAAAGGGTTGAAAAAGAAAAAGGTTTTTCGATTTTGAGAATAAGGAGTGATAGAGGTGGTGAGTTTGTTAACCAACTCTTTATGACTTATTGTGATGAAAAGGGAATCAAGCATGAAATGTCTTGTCCTAGGACTCCACAACAAAATGGAGTAGTAGAAAGGAAAATAGAACACTTCAAGAGATGGCTAGGACAATGATAAGTGAATATGACCTCCCTCAATATTTATGGGCCGAGGCCGTAAATACCGCATGCTATATTTCAAATCGTATTTATGTGTGTAAGAATTCTTCCAAAACATCTTTTGAAATGTATCATTCTAGAAAACCTAATGTTGCATATTTTAAAGTTTTTGGATGCAAGTGTTTTGTTTTAAATACTAAAGAGAATTTAGGTAAATTTGATGCTAAGGCTTATGAAGCTATCTTTGTTGGATATTCTTCTACTAGCAAAGCATATAGAGTTTTTAATAGATCTTCACTTACTATTGAAGAAACCATACATGTTAAGTTTGAAGAATCTAATGTGATTGTTGAGAATGTTGTAGAGATTGAACCATTAGGTGAAGACATGGAGAGACTATCCTTGAAGGACTCACCCGCTCAAGAAGAAAAGCAAGAATCAATTGGTGATGTTCAAGAGGATAAAGAGGAAAGCTCTCAACCGCTTCCTAAAGCTTGGAGATACGCTACAAATCATCCTAAGGAGCTCATCTTGGGTGATGCATTTAAAGGAGTCACAACACGCTCCAAACTCCATGACCTATGTGGTAACTTTGCTTTCATTTCTCATTTTGAACCCAAAGGCATTCTCGAAGCCGATGTAGGCTGTCTAAAATTGACTAACAGACCAGCCATTAAGGAAGCAGAGTCCCAAGCTCTAGACGCGAGAAATCGATGCTCGCGTCTCAGCATTAAGACGCGTTGGCTCTACACCCGCGTCTCAACGTTCAGACGCGTCGGCCCGAAGCCCGCGTCTCAGCATCAAGACGCGTCGGCCCGAAGCCCGCGTCTCAGCATCAAGGCGCATCGGCCCGACGCCCGCGCCTCAGCATCCAGACGTGAAGGCCCGAAGCCCGCGTCTCAAGGCGCGTTTGGCTCGACGCCCGCGTCTCAAACTCCAAGGCGCGTTTGGCCCAACGCCCGCGTCTCAGTTGCAACTGCCCTGAATGCGGGGCCAGTCACCGCGCATGTAGCGGGTAGTGGCCCCTCATTCGGGAGCGTTTTCAGGAGGCACCTTCACCCCCTGAGATCCCTATAAATAGCCTTGTTTGCTATGAAGGGGAGACACACACACAGACAGAGGCTTTTGAGAGATCGGAGCTTTTGGAGAAGGGAGAGAACTTTGAGAAGATCGAATCCAGGCAGGAGGATCATCAAGAGAGAAGCACGACTCTTCAGCGAGCTTACTGAGTACTAGCCGCTCTTCGCCTACCTCCTCTTTGAGAGTTTTGGTAGACGGAGCTGAGTTACTCTTTCTACCGATCGAAGAGAAGACCCCCGACGGTCCAGGACGGTCATCTGGTCAACGGAGAACAAGATTCACTCTCCATCGCCACACGAAGAACCCAGCCTTAAACAAGGGAAGATTCAGACATCCTCCCTCCCTTGTAACTGGAAAAAAGGAAGAGTAGTTCTTTTGGTTGTAATCGTTTCGCTTGAATCAAGAAAATCTTTTACAGCTAAAACCACTTTCTCCGACCACCAAATTTTCCGGCCCCTACAAGAGATGGCGACTCCGCTGGGGACTACCTTCGTTACTGACGAGCGCACCGTGGTGCAAGATGACGTTCTCCGTAAGGGGAAAATGGTCGAATCCCTCGTCGTCGAGTTCGACCAGGCGAAGTATGAAGAGTTCCTCTCTTCTGGCTCCAAGAGCCCAAAGACCCGCGTCTGCCGCAGGGTCTCAAGTGGACAGCCCCCTGAAGCCCAATCTGAGGCTCTGTCGGGTGCTCCTGCTGCCCACTGTGCCAAGTTTGGTTCACGCGCCGACGCCTCCCAGAAGGCCCGCGTAACCTCAGACTCCTCTGCTGCGATCAACCGCGCCGCGCAGAACACACGCGCCAACGCCTCTCTGAAGGCCCGCGTGGTCCCCGGCACATCTACTGGTGCGATCGACCGTGTCGCACAGAACGCCCGCGTCAGCGTCTCTCAGGAGACCCGCGTGGCAAACACCCCTGGTTCTACAAACCAGGAAGTTGTTGGCTTCTCTCTTCCTCCACGACGCAATCGGAATGCCGAGCGTCGACAGAGAAGACGCGCGCGTCAACACTCGGTCGGAACCGTTGGTTTTCTGACTGGGGTTGAACGCAGCGTACGATCCGATGCCTTGCCCGCACCTCGTCCAGTGTGAGAGATCCGCGTTTGGCGACCCAAACGCGAGACTCCCCAAGTTGGGCCTTCTGGAGACCAACTTGCCACACGCCAAAGCGAAGCTTCTGCGTCTTGTCAAACGCAGGAAGCACGCGCCCATAGGCGTGGGGCCCAGCAGCCCACTCTCTCCCAAGTCTCTCTGCTCCAACGCAGCAGACAGCAACGCGAAAGTCGCGTCTCATATCAACAGAGACGCCAGACGCGCGTGACGCAGCCGCGACGCAACGGCCGCGTTTCTGAAACCGGTGTCCAGGCTGAACAGCACATGACTGTCTCCCGTCGTCCACGTTACGAGACCAGTCTCTTTAATCCCCCTCCCACAGATTTGAGGGATTATTTGACAAGGAAAAGGAGTGCCAATCAGACCACTTCTCCATGCTGCTGTCAACAGCTCATCCAGATGCTCTCTGGATGCCATTGCGAGTCAGGCGTGCACCAGCCGTCTTTAATTAGACAGCTGACCCTGATTCCCCCGTCAGCCAAGAGAAGACGCTCCCACAGGAGGAGAACCTTCTCTGACATCGAGTACCCGGAGCTCACTGCAAATATGACAAGCAGGAGTAAGGGGAAACAAATTGCAGTCAGCCCAGATGACTCCGAGTCTGACTCTGTACCGGAAGGAGTGTATCAACACACTCGCACCCGGACGGGGGCCATTCCCCCAATTGACTATAATGCCTTAGCCCGCGGCATTAGAACGGGTGATTCTCACTCTGCCGTAGTGGGGTCGCAAGCTTCAAACTCTTCCGTCGAGAAGGAGGCTTCCGCCTACATGGCAGACACTCCTGAGGAGACGGCCAGGCGTTTAGAACAGACGCAGAAGCACCAGATGGATATAATCGCCTCTCAACAGAGATCCATTGACTCCCTCAAGCATATGCTCGAGAAATTGCTTGAAGAAAGAGCGAGATCTCCTCCTAGACGACCGAAGGGGAAAGGGAGAAAGGGAGGAAGCCCACCCTCCGAATCTTCTGACGAGACACGACGATCTACCTCGGATGTGTCCAAGCCCTCGTCGCAGGCAAGAAGCGACCAGACCCCGGGAAAGGCTCATGCTAAAAGAATGAGTCAACTGGAGCAGCGCCTCGAGGCCCTTACCAACCGTAAAGGCCTCCAAGAAGCTGGAGTAGTCCGGCCCTATCCGGCCGAGTGGGACTTAGTCCCGTACCCTCCTAAGTTCAAGGCTCCAACTCTCCAAGCATTCGACGGGAAGGGGTCACCCAACCAGCACATCTACTACTTCAAATCCCAGACCGGGAACGTGGTAGATAATGACGCCATCTTGGCGCGACTGTTCATCGGCACCCTGAAAGGGTTGGCCTTTGAATGGTTCATGAAGCTCCCCGAAGGTTCCATCAAGAACTGGGGCGACTTGGAGAAGCTGTTTCTAACACGCTTCTTCGAAGATGATTCGGAGGTCACAATGCCTACCCTTTTAGCTACAAAACAGCGAAAGGGAGAGTCCGTCAAGTCTTTCGTAGAAAGATTTCGGAACATGGCACTCCGATGTCCAAGCGGCATGACCCAGGCCACCCTGGTGGAAACATGTCGCCATAATCTCCAAACCTCACTCCTTGCTCAAATAGGAGTTGCTGAAAGCCGCACCTGGAAACAATTAGTCCAGCAAGGTGAACAGGCTGAGGAGATTGTCGCCCGCGTCAGAGCGGAAGAAGGCAAGCCCAGGCCAGAGAGGTCGACAAGGCGTGCACCAGACACCTCTCTCCAGACGAAGCGGAAGGATAATTTGGCGACGGAGACCAAATCTCCCACCAAACCTCAAACAGGCAGGGCAAGTGGCTCTTCAAGCCAGCCACGCCCCAACAAGCAGTATTCCTTCAAGGAGGAACACGTCGATTCGCTCTTCAAGCTACTCAATAAGAGCAATCGACTGAAGCTCCCTGAAATTAGGCGCCCGGAGGAAGTCGGCAAGACCGACAATCCCACCTACTGCTTATACCACAGGATGCTCGGTCATCCTACCAAAAGCTGCTACGTCTTTAAGGACATCCTTCAAGCTCTGATTGACGCGGAGGTATTAAAACTCCGACCAGAGCAGAAGAAGATGACGGCCAACATGACGTCGATTCTCCAGTTTGGGACACGACCCCCGACACCCGTGGGGGTGATCTCTGTCCCGAAAGGTGAACTGAGGGTGGTCAACACAGACCCTCATCAGCAGCAGGAGAAAGGCTTGATACCCGTCCCTACACCTCGAGGGGAAATCATGTGGGTCCACCCTGACCTCGTCGACGAGCAACAATGGACGACTGTGACCAACAGGAAGTCCAAAGGCAAAGGGAAGGCTTCATCTTGCCATGTGATATGCGCCTCCTCTCGAGAAGCGGACACTGATGTTCCCTCGCTGACTGACTCAGAAGAGGAAACAATAGTCCTGGCCGCAGAGCCCAGCCAACCTACGGCGGGGACCCGTTCAGGACAGGCATACTTGAAGCAGTACGGCGAGACAGCAGCGGCTTCTCCGCAACCAGCCGTGGAACCAGCCAAGCCCTCCTCTAAACAGCCTGGGGAGAAGCAGAAAGAAACTCGGTTTTCTCGAGTTCTTGCGAAAGGTGTAACGGAAGGATCCTCGACACCTTACCGCTTCGACGTCTTGGCTCAACTAGCCAACATCCCGGCACGCATTACCTTGTATGAGCTCCTGAGGCTATCAAAGTCAACCAGAGAGGCTCTACAAGAAGCTCTGGCAAATGCTGAGGTCTTTATGACCCGCGTGCCAAGGGAGGAAGATGAAGAGGATTGCCTCCACACCTCCCCAAATGCTCCCTGCATCACCTTCACAACAGACGACATGCAGGTTAAAGGGAAGCATGACCGACCCCTATACTTCACAGGGTATATTGGGTCATCCGAGGTGAACCGCATCCAGGTAGACCCAGGGTCCGCGCTAAGCATCATACCTCGCCGGGTTATGCAATTTCTAGGCATTCCTACCCATCGTCTGAGCCCTACCCAGACGACTATTTACTGGTTCAATGCCAACAGCTCCCGCCCAATGGGGAAGATCAAGCTCAAATGCCAGATCGGGAGCCTCAAGTCAGAAGTGACGTGTTACGTCATTGACGCGGACACTTCCTACAACCTGTTGCTGGGACGACCATGGATTCACCGCAATTCCATCGTTCCCTCTACTCTCCACCAAGTCATGAAATACATTGACGAGAGTGGACAGGTCCGAACGTTGATTGCCGAAAGGCATCCGTTTAAAGGGGTTGAAAATTATTTCACGGACTCCCTCTTATATCAGGATCCGGAGGAGACTAATGAAACCCCACAACCAGAGGAGCCAGACTCTGGTAATGAAGCTGACATTGAGCCTGAGAAAGAAGAGTGCCTGTGGGAGTTGGAGCCCATTGTAAAGAGCACTAATAAGCTCGATGTTGATACCACCGACGATGCGGGTGGTTGGTACATTAATGAAGATTTAGACTTTGCGTATTTTCCTGTGTATGTTTCCGATTCAATACCGTCGGATACCACTACCGACGTGGACGATGACCTCTGGTCGGCAATAGGTGCTTTGACATCTTTGCATGTACCGGTGAAATCATCCTTCGGGACATACCAAGATAATGGTGACGCGCAAGAGTCTGTATTCATGGTTCCAGCCAGACGAAAAGGCCAAAGACCAATACTTTTTGGGCGAATCGCATCTGAACCAATGCCCCACGAAGAATCGGAAGGTGAGGATGAATCCCCTCAGTTCGATCATTATGAACCGAGAACGCTCAAGATAATGAAGCGCATGGGGTATGATCTAACCAACAGGCCAGGATTGAACTTCGGAAAAGGAAGAAGAACACTGCTTCGATCCTTTGTACCGAAAGGGAAAACCCCTGATTACTATCATCAGACGCGCCGGGGGTTGGGCTATATATCAACTCCAGTGCCATCAGCCTCTGATTCGGAGAGACTGTCAAGTCATGACTGCTCGTCAGACACGTCGTCATGGGAATCAGATGTCAGTGTCGGCAATATCTTCAAAGGGCTTTCAGTAAACATGGTTTCGACAAGCCATCTGGAGGATGAAGATGAAGAAATGATCCAATCCGATACAGATCCTTGGATCAAACATTTGAATGCTCTTTGGGACATCCGCTTTGAACAGCGTGAGCCACCCACAGAAGACAAGGTTGTTCAAGTCAACCTAGGAGATGAAGACAATCCTAAACCCATCTTCATAAGTGACGGCCTGTCGCCTCCAGAGAAGAAGGATTTAATATCTCTTGTACAAGAGTATATAGATGTCTTCGCCTGGAATTATGAGGACATGCCTGGACTTGATCCTCAAGTGGCTATGCATCGCCTCAACATCAATCCGGACATGAAGCCTGTTAAACAACAGCAGCGACGGTTCCGTCCAGAGATAATGGAGGCAATCCAATCAGAAGTCAGGAAGCTTATTGACTCCGGCTTTATCAGGGAGGAACAGCATCCCGACTGGGTAGCCAACATCGTCCCCGTCGCCAAGAAGAACGGGAAGATCCGGATCTGCATCGACTTCCGTGATCTAAACGAGGCCTGCCCCAAAGACGAATTCCCATTGCCAATCACAGATGTCATGATTGACAATACTTGTGGATTCGAGCGAATGTCCTTTATGGACGGGTTCTCAGGATATAATCAAATCAAGATGTATCCCGATGACGAAAAGCACACCTCCTTCAGGACACCTCTAGGGGTATATTGCTACACCGTTATGCCCTTCGGTCTGAAAAATGCGGGGGCAACCTACCAAAGGGCCATGAATGCCATTTTCCATCGGCAGATACGCAAAACGGTGGAATGTTATGTCGACGACATCGCGGTGAAAAGCCGCACTAAAGGTGATCACATAGCAGACCTGAGGGTGGTCTTCGACATCATGCGGGCTCATCAATTGAAGATGAACCCCACCAAGTCCTTCCTGGGGGTAGCCAGTGGCAAATTCCTAGGGTTTGTTGTGACTTCCACAGGAATCCATTTGGATCCGGAGAAAGTCCGTGCTATCCAAGAGATGCAACCCCCCAGAAGCCTCAAGGAGCTCAGAGGATTACAAGGACGATTGGCATACATCCGCAGATTCATTTCAAATCTCTCCGGGAGATGCCAACCCTTCGCTAAGCTGATGAAGAAGGGCGTTTCGTTCATTTGGGACGACGCTTGCCAGCAAGCATTTGAGGAGATCAAGAACTACCTCACCCAACCACCAGTCCTGGCAGCTCCGGTATCCGGAAAGCCTTTCCTGGTGTATGTCCGATCAATGGATCATTCTTTGGGAGCTCTACTAGCTCAGAATGATGACCAGGGGCGAGAACAAGCAATCTACTACCTAAGTAGAACGATGATCGGAGCCGAACATCGGTATAACCCGATCGAGAAGGAATGTTTGGCACTGGTGTTCGCCATTCAGAAAATGCGACACTATCTGGTGGGCCAAACCATAAATGTCATATCCAAAGTCAACCCCCTGAGGTTACTTATGACAAAGCCTTCTTCACTAAATGGCCGGCTGGCAAAATGGGCCATATTGCTATCACAATATGAGATGCATTTTCTGCCACAAAAAGCCATTAAAGGACAAGCGGTGGCGGACTTCCTAGCTGAACACCCAGAACCCAGGGCAGCCAAACTCTACGAGGATCTCCCAGATGAGGTCGCCGAAGTCTGCCTAGCTCAGACGTCGTTCGAAAGTCAAGTATGGCAACTTTTCTTCGACGGTGCATCAAGGGCAAGCTCGGAGGGACACACAGTAGCGGGGGTAGGAGTGGTACTCGTCTCCCCACAAAATTACGTGATTCCCCGAGCTATCTCGTTAACCGAGCCCTGTTCCAACAATGTGGCGGAATACAACGCTCTTTTGATTGGGATGCAATTCGCCGATGAGATTGGCGTTAAAAATCTCGAGGCATACGGTGATTCTAAACTCATCATCAGCCAAGTTCGCGGAGAGTATGAGGTCAGGCATGAAGATCTAGTACCCTACTACAACGCGACAATCCACATGGCCGAGAGGTTTTCAAACTTCTACATCGACCATGTATCGCGCAAGCAAAATGCGCATGCAGATGCACTTGCATCCCTTGCTGCCTCCTTAGCTCTTCCAGCCGGAGCAATGGAGAAGGTATTCGTCTATAGCCACGACCTATACTGCCCAAAAAGTCCCCTCGGAGACTACCAGAGGTCAACGGGAGATCGTCGCGGTAAGGAAACACTTGAAGTGTCGACCGATCCAGAGCTTAAAGACTGGCGATTCCCCTACATTGATTTTGTCTTATACGGCATCTTGCCCGAAGACACCAGGGAGGCGGCTGCCATCCGAAGGAAAACCTCCAAATTCTACTACAATGCGATTTCGCGAACATTGTATCGTAGATCGCATGATGGGATCCTGCTCCGGTGCCTCTCATCAAAAGAAGCCCACGAAGTGTTGAAAGAAGCCCACGATGGTACGTGTGGAGCTCATCAACCTGGCCCGAAGCTGGCAAACCGACTCCAAAGATTGGGTTACTACTGGCCCAAGATGGTTGCCGATGCTGTTGCCTATGCCAAAAGACGTCACGCCTGTCAAATACATGGCGATTTCATCCATCAAGCACCAGGATACCTCCACTCTACGACCTCTACTTGGCCGTTCGAAATGTGGGGGATGGACGTGGTTGGTCCTATCAGCCCACCATCATCAAAGGGACATCGGTTCATCCTAGCGATAACCGATTACTTCTCAAAGTGGGCCGAAGCTATCCCTTTGAAAGAGGTGAAATCTTCTAACGTGATCAAGTTCGTGAAACATCACGTTATTTACCGCTTCGGTGTGCCTCGGCGGATTGTCCATGACAATGGACCCCAGTTCATCAGCCAGGCTTTTCAGAGATTCTGCGCCAAGTTCAGAATCCAGAGTGTGTCATCAACGGCATACTATCCGCCCGCTAACGGCCTCGCAGAAGCTTTCAATAAGACTATTGGCAAGCTTCTCAAGAAATTCGTCTCGAAAAGTCAACGAGACTGGGACGATAAGTTGGGCGAATGCTTATGGGCCTATCGCACGACTGTGCGAACCCCAACTAAAGCCACGCCATTTTCCTTGGTGTACGGATGCGAAGCCGTCCTTCCACTGGAAATCCAAATTCCATCTCTTCGCGTCGCCTTGACAGCGGAAATGACAACAGAGGAGAAGCATCGACAGCGACTCCAAGAATTGGAAGCCTTGGACGACAAGCGTCTGCAGGCCCAACAACAAATCGAGCTTTACCAAGCTCGTATCACCAGAGCCTTCAACAAGAAAGTCAAATCGCGAACTTTCAGGAAAGGCGACCTCGTCTTAGCCGTCCGAAGACCCATGGTCATGACACACAAGACGAAAGGAAAATTCCAACCCAAATGGGAAGGACCATTTGTGGTAGAGTCAGTCTACTCAAATGGATCGTATCGCCTCATAACCTCAAATGGCGATACACTCATGATGCCAATCAATGGCAAATTCCTGAAGAAATACTATCCCTAGATGGCATTCTTCCACCGATCAAGTTAAAAATACACCTCTGATCAAACATCCGACGCCCTTGACGGCTAAGGATAGAAGAAAATGTTGGCTTTTAAGTCCAACATAAGTCTTCGACAACTCATCATGCTGAGGGGAATAGCATGGCTAGCCCAACTCAAACGGTAGTTGGTAAAGGCATGACAAACCCGTTGACAGCTGAGGATTTGCTAAAAATCCTAAGGGACACGTTCCCATTTGATCCGACGCCTCCGACGGCTAAGGATAGAAGAAAATGTTGGCTTTTAAGTCCAACACAAGTCTTCGACAACTCATCATGCTGAGGGGAATAGCATGGCTAGCCCAACTCAAACGGTAGTTGGTAAAGGCACCTCAAATCCGTTGACAGCTGAGGGTTTGCTAAAAATCCTAAGTGGACTTGATTCCACTCTTCCCTCCAAAAATCCCTTACCAATTCTCATCCATAGAATGGTAGGACCACAAAATGCAATCATTACCATGTTAACACTATACCTCTGGTAATGAATACTCTTTGTCGAGTACAAACTTGGCTTGTTAACTCTGCATAGAGTAACAAACTCTCAAATTTGCCAAGTTAACACTATACCTCTGGCACCTCAAATTCCACTTGTCAATTCTCATCAATAGAATGACAGGTCCTCAAATTGCTCCTATCGCAAGCAAATTCTTGTTAAGTTAATATCACACCTCTGACAAAACTACTGTTAAAGTTAACATTACACCTCTAAGCGGTACTTCGAGTGCCTGTCAAGTTAATATCACACCTCTGACAGTCACCTTTCTTCAGACTTCCATATCGAAGCTGAAATGGACGATGCCAAGTTAACACTACACTTCCAGCATCCGAGTCATTGCTAAGTTCAACAATACACCTATGGCTATGACCTTTCCTCGACTTCCTTGTCCAAGCCGAGATGGACGATGCCAAGTTAACACCACACTTCTAGCATCCGAGTCATTGCTAAGTTCAACAATACCTATGGCTATGACCTTTCCTCGACTTCTTTAAGCCGAGACGACTAATGCCAAGTTCAACATTACACCTCTAGCATTACTATCACTGTTAAGTTAAACATCACACCTATGACAGTGACACCCTCAGTTTTCCCAAATAAAACTGAGATGCTGATGAGTTAGGTTAATATCACACCTCTAACTCACATCCTTGTCAAGTTAACATTACACTTCTGACAAGACTACTTCTAAACCGTTAAGTTAATATCACACCTCTAACGGTGAAAATCCTACTAGATTCCCCACGAGTCTAGTTTCGTTTGATATTCTCCCCAACCGAGTATCAAATTCATTTTAGAGGCAGTGTTGGTTAACATTACACCGATAAACAATGCTTCTATCAAAATCCCCAGCTGATCTTAAATCAAGTTAATCCCAAATCCTTGATAAAAGTTCACTTTCTCTGGGGGTACGCACTCCACCTGTCACTTTCTTTTATAAAGTGGCAGGTCCACCAAAATCATTCTTTTGCTTCTAAAACAAAACGTTCAAGACAACAGAAAGAGGCAAAAAGAAAAGTGTCACTTTTATTCATATCCAAACACATGAAAGTGATACAAAACGCTCTCTTATACAATAAGATTGAGTGTTACAATTAAGGAGTACAAAGAAGTCCCTCTCTCTCTCTGAGGCCGTACTCACTCCTTGAAACTGCATCTGATCCCAGGTGCACAATTGGAACCGGTTGCACTTTGATGCATGACGCCAACTTCGAAAGCGCCCTAGCTGACCAAGCCGAGAGCAATGGTGTTCTTGAGGTCCGGTGGCAACAGAAGGTCCTGCAACCCTTCGTTCAGGCGCGTCTCTTTCCCTAGCAGATCATCCAACAAACATGGAGTCACTCTTGGGGTGAGAGCAGAAGTTTAGGAGTCATCACAAAGGATGCCACCCTCCACTCGGTCCAGCGGCAGCAGGGTGTCCTGCATTCATCACCATCCCTTTCCCCAGCAGGCCATCCAACGGAATGTCCTCGATGTCACTTCTGGAGTTGGGAGAGGAAGAGGATCTTCTCCGCCACCGTAACCGCCGGACCACCCTCGCCGATACTCGGCCTATCCATCTCTTGCACCAGATCTGAAGAGACCTTGGCGAGGGTTGGGTCCTCGTCAGAGATATAATTTAATCTCTCACAAACGACGAGGACCATAATTTAATCTCTTACAAACGAATGTGGCGCAAGTTCGCCAGCCGGTATATTCTTTCTGGGGCCCAGCAAACCTGAAAAAGGACAAGCAAGCCTACCTGCAAAGAATAAGCAAGAGAGTCAGAAAATCTGGAACTCAGTACATTTTCTATAAAGGAAACTGAGTAACAGAACGCGGCAGCCATTCAAACTTCGGACGCGGGAATGACCCGCACAGGCAAACAGACGCAAGTCAAACTGCACCACGCATAAGATTCAAACGCGGCCTCAGTTTGTACCCGCGCCTAATGCACCAGACGCGAGGAATTTCAGAGCGCCAAAAATTGCCATCTCTCTGTTGGGTGAACAGGAGTTGCAAGATTCAGGTCTGAAACGCGCCAAGGCAGTAAAACGCAATGGGCAAAGCCAGCGTCAAGCGCCTGCATTCAGAGAAGTCACTGGCACAAATTCCAGAGGAGGAATGCACCGGGACTTCATTCAGATCATCATGCCGAAGTTCAGGCAATACACATCATCGGAGGACATACCAGCAGAGACCTCTGGCCAGAGTTGGCCTCTCTGCACCCAAACGCAGGCGTCCAAGATGATCTGAGAGGGGGTTCTTCTTGAAGAGACCAAACCGAAGCGTGAGAGCTCTGGGTCATCTTCATCCTCGGAATTACCTTCGTCCATGCAGACGGAGTCCCTATCAAGAAACTCTTTTCTGAAGAAGGTGGGACTTCTCAGAGCAATCCACCAAAGAGAAATAATCCAAGCTTGGGAGCGCACCCTATTTATAGGCAGGCCCTAATAACTGCCATTAATGGGGCGTTAATTGGAACCGTCACGCACGATTGTCAAAGCCCAGTGGAGGATTGACGCGTGGAACGACGCTTTGGGAACCATCACGCACGATTGTCAAAGCCCAGTGGAGGATTGACGCGTGGAACGCCCCTTTGGAAACCGTCGCAAGCACCGATTTTCAACCGCCCGCGTCGGTTTTGCCTTTAAGGGCAGTAACTCCTGAGTCCAATGAGGAGTTGACGCGTGGATACCTGCTTTGGGAATCAACGGATGACTCGGAATCCCAATCGACAGAGGAGACCTGACGAGCAAAGATCTCCTAAAATCTTGAGTCAGATCACATTAGACGCAGATGGGAAAGCCGCGTCCCTTCAGCAGACAAGGCTGCATCTCTCGCGTCTGCCCGATCCGCGCAAGACAGATTTGCGTTATTCAGAGCTGCGTCTCACCTTGTGATTGACGCTGCGTCTCAGGGACTGACAGCCGCGTCTTACTTTACGGATCAATGCCGCGTCTCATCTTGTGATTGACGCCGCGTCTCATCAAAAGGACTTAGTAGAATCTAAGTTCTTATGAAATGATGACCGCGTCTCACTTTATGATTGACGCTGCGTCTCAGTAAAAGGACTTTGTGAAATCTAAGACTGATGACCGCGTCTCACCCTGTGGGATTAATGCCGCGTCTCGCCAAGACCGCGTCTCATTAAAAGAACTTAGCCCTACCTAAGTTCAGTAATCACAACTAGTGATCAAGAGTTGGACTCATCCACAACAGGGCAAAGAAATTGGGACAAAAGCTTTAAAGAAAACTTCTATTATATCAAAAAATGATAGAAGTGGATACAAACACTCTTAATAAATAGAGTGCCCTTTTCTTTACAAAAAAAAAGAGAAGAAGAAAAGAAGGCTAAATGTCCTGGCTCGCCAAGGAACGGATTTGTTCCCTAAGGCGGTGAATCTCATGCTGGCGCGTCCTCTCAGCCTCCATGATAGCCCGGTCCCGCAGCTCCGTCTCAGATAAGAAACTCCTGGCAGCCAGCTGCATCCGCAGAGATTCCACCCTCGAAGATTGCAGGGATAGACTCTCTTCAGCACGCGCCGTAGCAGCCCGTTGCTCCTCAAGCTCCTTTTTGAGGGAAACAAGTTTCTCCTCATTTAGCGCAATAACAGCTTCCGCCTTGGCGATAATGTCCCGAGTTCTGAGGATGACCTGCTCCGTGCTCTGCACACTGAGCTCAGATTCCCTCGAATCTCCGGCTAATTTTTGAAATTCAGCCTTGGAATATTCAAGGTCACGGACCTCGGCAGTGATCTGCGCCTCCGCCTCCTGTCGCTCCCGTTCCTGAGCAGCTAGGAGCCTAGTCAGGATGGCCTGGGCCTCACCGGAAGAACCAGCATCTTCCAAAGATTCCAGCTCCCGCAGGTTATCTCCAAGTTGCTCTACCACCTGCAGGCATGCCCTGGCAAGTGAAGGGCCTCCCGCCAATTCGACGCTCACGGCCATATTTTCAAGAAGCCTCTGGGCGAACTGGAAGGTGCTGTGTCCACGGAAGATGAGATCAATACATGATCCCATCGAGGTGAAGAATTGTTGCACCATCTGACGTGCCAGCTCCCCCATGTCTTCACCACCTAAGAAGCTTCCCGACCTTTTTCTGTCACGGGATAAGGGATATAGGGCGGGTCTTCTCGCACAAGAGCCGTGCCGGCCGTCGATGTGGCAAGAGCAAGACTACCCACTGGCGCTTCCTGGAGCGCCGCCTCTGCAGGAGCTTCCACGACCAAGGAAGGAGCTGTAAGCACAACCTCTTCAGAAACTTCCACCGAGGATTGAGCTGTGTGGCCTTCTGGAAGGGTGCCGATCGTCAGACTCCCCACCTGAGCCCCCTCAGTCAGAGCTGCCTTACTAGGTTCGAGGTCCAGAGGCGTCGAGTCCTGTAGAATGGAGTCTCCCCAGCTTCAGCAGTAGCCTTCTCCACCGGCGGAGTGAGAGCCTCCTCAGCCTCAATGGTTGTTTCCCCTCCTGGCAAAGTGGAAGGCTCCCCAACTTCAACAGCTACCCCCTCCGAGATGCGCGAGAACCTACTCGGGTCAGGAAAAGCAGGTTCAGGCCGTAGTCGACTTATCTTCAAAGTCGCTTTCCGTATCGGACGCGGAAGACGACAGTTCAACGCAAAGGTCCCTCGGTGACCGGGGCCTTGCCACAATCACCCCAGTGGTAGGACTAGGGTCGATTATCCGAGCGCGGGAGATGAAGACACTAGGAGGCCCTGACCGCTGTGCCTTGTCTCTCCCTCACGAGCAGAAGAAGGCGCAGACCGAGCGCTGAGAACCCTGGAATTTGGACATTCCCTCCCACGAGCTGTACTTCCTCGTCAGCTATAGTGAGTTTGTCAACCAACTCCCCCTCTCCGCAATCTTACAGGTCCCTCTGTGCGACCTAGGAGCACGGATTAAACTGGGGAGATTTTTATCCTCTGGCGGTTCCTCAACCATGATAAAGAGGTCTTCAGGACAGTCCTCAACTCCAGCAGAAATGCCTTCCGAGGGAGAGACTTCTGTTGCTAAATCCCTCCGAGCCCTCTTCGAAACAGGACCAGCAGTTGAGGTAGGACCCCGACGACGCTTACTCACCAATTCTTGAGCCTTGGTGGTAGAAGGCCCCTCCTGTGGCCCTAGCTTGGTTCTACTCCGGGTTACTCGGAGCTCCTCTCTTGAGCCTCCCTCGGCTTCTCTCTGAGATGCTCTCTCCAGCTCTTCTGGACCTTTAAATACTGGGTGATCATGTGCGAGCATTTGCCAGACTCCGACTGTGTTTTGAGATAGGCATTAATGCCCTCAATACCTGTATACCCAGGAGCAAAATCCGGTGACTGGTTTACCCGAGAATACCAGGTGCAGAAAGTGAAGCTGGTAAGGTTCTTCGGCTCCTCGACGGGCAAACGGAAAGTTGCCTCTGTCCCCCAGCCACGCTATAATACCAGGCTCGAGCACCTTCGCACAGATTCCCGTGAAGGCAAGTTGTGTATTCGGATTGCCGACATAAAGCTGAGCATAGCCAAACTGTCGGGCAAAACGACTTGGCATATACGGTTCGATAGTGCAAGAAGTCCCTTGGCGAAACAGCACATATCCTGGTCGTATATTGATCAACCACCGGAAGACTCCCGCAGACAGTTGGGTGAGGTCATCCCGACCTATAGAATCAGTGAATTGCTCACCAAAGGATGCACCAGGAATTCCAGGGAAGCAGCGGTTGAGCTGGTAATTGGCGGCATTTGAGAGACGTCTCCGAATATAATATATATAGGTGTCACTCCAATCCGAGTCTTCCAGCCGCCTCACAAAAGGGACAGGACTCGTACTCCCACGCGCCGTTGTCATCAGAGAAGGGCAATGCATCACGTACCAGGCCATGAGATACGTGTAAGGCAACTCCATTCGGGGGTTGGGGCGCCTTGCCGTCGGGTTTCCCTCTGAGTCGACATACGGCTTGCCTTGAGAGTCGACAGTCCTTGGAGCCTCGCATAGTCTCTTGGTAGCGCCCGCAACCCGCTCTGAATGCCAGCCGCCATGGCCGGAAGAAGGGCTATAGGACGGCCATGTGCCAGGAGCACTGCTGGGTACACCACGTCGGCAATAATGACTTCATGTGGCCGTGTAGGTACCACGCAACGCTTCAACCACAGCATCAAGAAGCCCGCCAACAGCGCTCGACTAGAGATAGAAGCCCGGGCCCGATGATGATAGCTTTCGAAAAGCGTATCAGGTTCGAAGCCGTCCTCGTTCGACCCAGTGGTGTAAAACCCTCAGAAGCTTGTGCGACCATGTCGTCAACTCCCTGTTCAGAGAGGGGAGCCAGTCGAGTTATCGAATGATCCTTCTTGCTGACATTGCTGAATAAGTAATTGGCCCAGGATAGATGCCTGACTCCATGCGTCCTCCAACCGGTTACCTGACCACAAATATGAAGTGGCACATCACTTCCCAATAGGTCTCATACACCTCAGGGGAATCCTTCTTTATAAGGTCAAGCTCCCTAGCAGTCGGGACATATTCTTCATAAGGGAACTCCCCCATCACCAGCCCGAGACCTCATGCAACTCATGCAGTGCAAGGCCCATTTCTCCAACCGGGGTAAAGAATGTCCCCGTCTGAGGGTTGTAGCGCTCCAAGATCCCGAAGAAGTTGTGAGAGCTCATTGGGATGCCCCATTGTACGGCCCTGACTGCTGAGTATAATCCACGTGCTCAAGCAGATCTCCAAGATCGGAGAGGGCGAAACCCACCATCCTGCCCCACCAAGAATTCTCCGTGGAGTGGGCCCATCCTGGCAAATGGAACTGGCCGGATAATCACCCTCTGCTTCTATGAACGAGTTGAGGAAGGTGGTGGCAAGCTGCGGGATCTCTCCGACTGGAAGCTCAGACTTGCGTGACCGGGAAACAAGCCGAGGACCGCCCGGTCATGGCAATCATGACGGTATACGTTCTGAGATTTGAAATTCCCAAGGGTAATCTCAGAGATATCCCGGGAACGTCCCACTTCATCTTCGAAGGGACGGACAGATGTTGGAGATAAGACAACGGGAGCATCCTCTCCATGGCTGGAAGGAAGTATTCCTCTCCCCTATCTGACGGAGCCACCTGTAATTCCCGATACATTGGGTTGCCACCATCGCTGACATGATCTCCAAAGAAGAAAGCAGGCTTCTCCAGCTTGATGTGGGTATCCGTTGCGAAGACTGCATCGGTCATGAGCACCCGAGAAGTCCTCTCATTAACATGGGCAATCATTTCCCTGCGAACTGGCGACCTGTCAGCAGTCACAGGTATGGTCCTTCGCAGTGCAAAAGTCAGACGGTGGTCGGCACCACCCACGCGGCCAAAATGGTGCATCTGGAGAGTGAACCTGAAACATGCGGCACTGCAAAAGAAAGACACTTGGTCAGATACTTTGCCAAAAATAAGGGAAGACGCTAAGTGTTCATAATTCAAAACGCAGCCGAGACATTGGACGCAGGAGTTATCATCCGCGTCCAGACCTGCGAACTTGCACCAAACGCAGAAGAGATACTGGACGCAGGAATTTTTCGAATCCGCGTCCAGACCTGCAAAGCTGCGTTCTACAAACCAAGACTTATGAAAATTCGAAGTACTTGGACTCAAACGCCAGATTCTACAAAATCGGCGGTTGAAGACACAGAACGCAAGGATCAAATCCGCGTTCTGCAAACCAAGACTTGTGAAATTTCAAAGTGCTGGACTCGGACGCCAGCGCCTGATGGCACAAAACGCGGCACAGAACGCATGGATCAAATCCGCGTTCTACAAATCGCGTCCAGAGACCTTCACAATTAGAAATATTCTAAGTGAAGGACCCAGAGTGCAGAGTTCACCAGCGTCGGATCATCAGGCCCGCGCCCCGGTTATCATCTCAAGGACAGCGTCCGAGAATCAAACACGATCTTGTGTTAAAGGTCCTTAGGGTTCTATGAACATGTTTTAATGGCGGAACCCACACCGAAGGTACATTTTTACCTCGGAAAACACCCTCCTGCGCAGAGGAAGCATCTCTCTCAGCCTCGGCGACGGTCGCCCTGAGGTCGATGCAGTCGGTTTTGTCTTGGGAGCCATTGAAGATCAAGAAATCCGAGCGAGGAGATGAATAGTTGGAGAGAGAAGGAAGTCTTTTTTTCAGAGAATGCGTTCGTTCGAGAAGAAGATACATCTCTCTAACTGTTGCCTTTTATAGGCATAGAGATTCGCGAAGATACGCAGCGTTTGGCCCAAAAAACGCTGCAGCGAATCGCTGCCTGACGCGTGGAGCCAAATCATTGTTTGAACAGGGAAGATCATGCGTCGCGACCCCGCCGCAAGTCAGAAGTTGACACGTGGAGCAGTTCATTTAATGAACCGGGGGATCCGCGCGCCAAAAGGCGAAATCTCGCCGTTTCCCAGGCCAGCTGGCGGCGTAATCATGACATGGCACAGGCGCGCGCCCCAAAGTACGCGGCTCTTCGGTGGACATGCCCGTCAGCATCATCATAAATGCACCCAGAAAATCGCGTCTGCATTTCAAGAGATGCGTCTCTCCAAAGTCCGCGTCCCTCAAACAGGCCAAACATCGCGTCTCGCTAAGAAGTCGCGTCTTTAAAGCAGTCTCTGCTTTTTCAAAAAGGAACCTGCGTCCAGTCTCCTGCTTCTGCAAAGTCGGTTCAACAGTACACTGACGCAAACAGACAACCAACCACTCCCGGCCAAAAGCGCACCCGTGACAGACTAAAAAGCAATCGGGGAGGTCTAGACTGTGTATCTAGACACTCAACACGATCAACTCTGACGGCTTCAAAGAGTTCAACAGTACACTCACGAAGACCAATTCCAGATAAGATCAAACCCGAAGCATCAACAGTCCAGTCATAAACGCGAACACGGCTAAGATCCAAAGTATTCCGAAATCCGTCCCATTCAACTGCGGAATATCAGAAACTTTGGAGGGGGTTCTGTAGGCTGTCTAAAAATGACTAACAGACCAGCCATTAAGGAAGCAGAGTCTCAAGCTCTAGACGCGAGAAATCGATGCTCGCGTCTCAGCATTAAGACGCGTTGGCTCTACCCGCGTCTCAACGTTCAGACGCGTCGGCCCGAAGCCCGCGTCTCAGCATCAAGACGCGTCGGCCCGAAGCCCGCGTCTCAGCATCAAGGCGCATCGGCCGACGCCCGCGCCTCAGCATCCAGACGTGAAGGCCCGAAGCCCGCGTCTCAAGGCGCGTTTGGCTCGACGCCCGCGTCTCAAACTCCAAGGCGCGTTGGCCAACGCCCGCGTCTCAGTTGCAACTGCCCTGAATTCGGGGCCAGTCACCGCGCATGTAGCGGGTAGTGGCCCCTCATTCGGGAGCGTTTTCAGGAGGCACCTTCACCCCCTGAGATCCCTATAAATAGCCTT
Source organism: Agave tequilana (assembly GCA_038442645.1). Classification (NCBI taxonomy): domain Eukaryota; kingdom Viridiplantae; phylum Streptophyta; class Magnoliopsida; order Asparagales; family Asparagaceae; genus Agave; species Agave tequilana. The sequence continues at coordinate 439 of JAVJIF010030166.1, read as the reverse complement.
GTTTGCTATGAAGGGAGACACACACACAGACAGAGGCTTTTTGAGAGATCGGAGCTTGGAGAAGGGAGAGAACTTTGAGAAGATCGAATCCAGGCAGGAGGATCATCAAGAGAGAAGCACGACTCTTCAGCGAGCTTACTGAGTACTAGCCGCTCTTCGCCTACCTCCTCTTGAGAGTTTTGGTAGACAGAGCTGAGTTACTCTTCTACCGACGAAGAGAAGACCCCGACGGTCCAGGACGGTCATCTGGTCAACGGAGAACAAGATTCACTCTCCACGCCACACGAAGAACCCAGCCTTAAACAAAGGGAAGATTCAGACATCCTCCCTCCCTTGTAACTGGAAAAAAGGGAAGAGTAGTTCTTTTGGTTGTAATCGTTTCGCTTGAATCAAGGAAATCTTTACAGCTAAAACCACTTTCTCCGACCACCAAATTTTC